>JABSTQ010009101.1:0-600000 GCA_013358835.2 Ixodes persulcatus | reverse complement strand
TTATTTACAAGTGCATAGTCATGACGTAGAAAAACTTTTGCACCTTTCCGTCTGAACTCGGCTGTACCATGCCAAAGCTGCCTACGAATGTTACGTACACGTGGGGAGAAGTCCTCATTAATGAACAAACGGGTACCCTTCAGTTTTCGTGCGTTTTTAAGAATTAAAATTTTGTCACGGTGGTCAACCACCCGTAGGAAAATAGGCCTAATTTTACCCTCAATATTAGAACGAAGACGGTGACAGCGTTCAAAGCCGTCACAGGTAACCGAAAGCTTGGAAGACAAAAGGTCGGTGACACAGTTAAGTAGAGACGTGGGCGATTCATTATCAGCTTCGTCTAACCCATACAAAATCAGATTGTTCCTACGAGATTGATTTTCCAGGTCTTCGTTCTTATCTGTCAGCTGGGCAACGGCAACCTCAAGAGCAACAATTCTGTCTTCAAGACACCGCAACTTGTTATCAAGAGCCGGTAGTTGTGATAAAGTGGAATCAATAACAGTAAGGCGAGCCTCGAAACCATCAAGTTTAGTCTGCAGAGATGCCTGATTACATTTTATTTGGGTAATGTCGGCAGCAATTTTTGCTTGCCCTTCCAGGATTTGTTTAAGAAGAGTCTGAGTATCTTCATCAGGGCCGGGGTTCATCTCAACATCGCCGCTACGAATGAGCAGGGTTAAACAAACTCTAAGCCAATCTAACAAGGAAGAACAAGGTGTAACAACACGCAGTGGGCAAGGTAGCAGCAACAAAAACCGGTTGTCGGACCTAAGACAATAAGGTTCACAAATAAACCCTACCTGTAGGGCAAAGAAGAAGAAACTCAGTGGCCTGTTCATCATGCTGCCACCAAGCCCACTGAAGACGAACGGCCGCAGCGGTGGTCTTGAAGCATCGGTGCCGGAAGTTGGTGTCGCCAGTGTCGTTTCGAAGGTTCCAATCAGATGATCGGGCGAAAGCACGTGGTCACAGTGATCAGCACATGGCGGACAGTCAGTGACGGGGCACGAGGATTCTGCAGTGTCAGCGTGAATCTCGAGGAAAGTGAACAGCGTGGAAGCTGCAATGCCACTGGACTCAGCAAGTACTGACGACTGGACGATCTGTAGGGCAAAGAAGAAGAAACTCAGTGGCCTATTCATCATGCTGACACCAAGCCCACTGAGTGTTTGTCCTCTAATTTACCGGAATTTCTCAGTGATGCAAAACGCAACTGGGCCTCCTTTCGTCACGTTTAGAGAGAATCTAAAACAAAAGCTGTAACATAATTTCTTGGACAATATTGACACGATTTACAAGATACTTTTACGAAAAATGCACAAAGAGCAGAATTGTTTAGCATCCGATTAGACAATTTAAGTTATTATTTTTCCGTTTCATTTTATTTATAGCGACAAACATAAAACAAAAGTCCCAAGCATTACTCAGACCGCCCCTCTTTCCGCAAGAGTACCTGTAGCTAGCTGGCACCACTTGCTAAGTTGAAACGACGCAACTCCCCGCTAACGGTGCAAGAGAAATAAACTGTACATGCAGCTGCATCCTTGGCCAGGAAACATAATGTAACGGTGACATTTTTATTACTTAATACATTTTATGATAAATAAAATCTAACACTCTTCCACAAGTTTTTTGCTCCGGCTTTTTGGCGTTTTTGTATATAGAATGAGGAGACGTGTGCATCAAATTTCAAAATATAACCATATTTAAATTCGTAGCAATGAACATGAAGACTTTATTTCTTAAAAAGGTTATTTTCAGGTTTATCTTCGTTGTGCAGTTTGGTGGTGAAAGGTGTGTCTATTCACAGGTTTCTGACATCCATCACAATACAAAACATAAACCATCAAAAAGTTAGGGCGCAAACAAGCTGGTGAAGCTTGAACATTTTAGACAAAACCCCGAGACCGCGGGGAAGGGGGGGGGTTGTGTTGTCCTTCCCCCCCCCCCTCCCCCCCCCCCCCCCGTCTCGGGGTTTTGTCTAAAACATAAACCATCTTTATTTACTTTCTTTAAAAATTTTGCAATATAAACCCCACATAGGCCAATAATGGCTTGTGCGTGGGACGCGACTGGAGCCTCTGTATTTTAATGCACAGATAACTAAAAACAGGGCATACCAATATAAGTATGTATATAAGACGATGGTTGTTAAATAAATTTCAAGCTGTGTTAAGGACTTCGTTGTTCTCTTCGTTTTTGTTTATTTTCCTACGTCTCAGGTTTACTATGGATATCATTCACCAGCTCGCCTGCGTTTTTTTACTTTTCTTCACTTTTATATTATGCGTTTTCGGGGATACTTCATTATCTATTCCTATTATATTTTGTGGGTCTTTTTTTTTATAGTGGAGCTGTTAAGGGCTAGGTTCCCCAGGATCGTCTCCGGTATGTCGACACAAACCTACCTGGACAGCTACCGCCATCTATAAGCAACGGCGGCAAGCACACAACCAGTATGGTTTCCGCCGTCGCTCGTAGATGGCGCCAACCTTTCCAGCTATAATTGAAGAGTGCATAGTTGGGCGCGTTGGTAGGAATTCATCGTAGGAAACAGCGCGAAAAACATACGACGACGATGAAGAAGCACACAGTGTATCGAATACAGCTCCGCTGGTCTTCGTTCTTCACTAGAGTGGAAAGGCTGAACGTTTTTCCTGTTCAATTCTACATCACTTTGATAGTTTTTTTTTATTATAGGGGATTTTATTTTATGTAGCTCGTGCGGTACTGTATTATAAAGCTTAGATACATAATATTTTCGTGTGGCCTCTCCATATTTTGTCCTTATAAATGGTTCGACAAATTTTTATTTGGTCTTAATGCCCTTTCTTTTTCATTTTCCCGCCTATGTTTGTTGTTGACAAAATTTTTTTTTATAATAATATCATACTTTATTTGATCTCTGAAACGTAAAATTCCTGGTTCTTTATGCGTAGAATCCGAGAGATCAGTTTCTTCGCTTCGGTAACCAATATTCCCAACTAACTTTCTTTGAATCGATTCTATATTTAGTTGAAAACACTTAGCACAGTGCCCGTATACTGTTATTTCATATTGAAGTGCGGATTTCCAGAGTGCATTGTATTTCATATTAAATATGTATCGCGGTACTAGTTCTTGGATATGGTACCTCTCCTTGATGAAAATAAAGTTGAAAATCATTGAGATGATATAGATGAAGACGACGATGAAGATTCGCCCAACCCATAGTCACCCGTGACCAAGGGACTGAGCTAGTCCCGAAACTTAGGGTATTTTGTTTTTACTCAAACTTGGTTAGGGTTTAAATTTCTCAGTCAGTCTTAATTAAATCAATTCCTAACTGTATTAGTTAGGAAACGTTGCAGCTGGGAGACAATGATTTTTAAAACTAAATAATTGTGTATGTCTGCGTGCGTGTTTTGATATATTTTGAAGGGGAAGCACGACAACACTTTGTTCTATTGGTAAAGCTGGTGTTCCGGAATGGTATAGTTAAAGAGGTGTCTTTCCGATTCTACTTTTTAGGGTGTTGGTTTTTGTATTTTTGTTCGGCGTCAACGTTGTTCGCGGCTGTAGTGTTAAATGCTCCACAAAGCATAAACCCCCTCTTTTTTGTAAAAGTGGAGGGTTAGACCAAGTTGGGAAGGCTTGACCTGGCGGTTATTTTTTTCTGTTAGTATGGGAGCCATTCCTTTGTCCTTTTCTAGTTGTTCCTTTTTGTGTCTCGGTGTATTGTGTCCTAGCAAAGGGTAAGTTGTGTCGCTGGTTACCTTGTTGTTGTGCGCATATGAGGAGGTGGGACTGAAAGAATCTTTTAGCTGCGTTTGAAACGTTGCTCCTTCCCTGTTTCTGTCCCTTCTACGCTTAAGTTTTGATCTCATACCCCACTCTTGGGTTAAGTAGCAACATGGTAAACATCCAACAGCTCGCCTGTACTTTAACCGTTTTTTTCATTAGAAGAATTCTATGTTAAGAAATTGATATGGCAAATGAATGGTCATTTACAAACTGGCAGCGCGATGGATAGGATGCATTCACGTAACTTCTCGTTCTTTTTACACCCTTGAATGCGGTCATCTGTGCTAAACTGATGAATGTAACTCGAAATTCCATAATCGCAAACACAATAAATGTCACCGTTGATACGAAATAGCCTCTGCTAAGCAAGTATCCAACTAAAGAATATATAAAATAAATAGCAATCATCCAGCTTCAATTTTAGTACTCAATATTTACATACTAAACATGTCTGAGATAGGAAACTTTACAGAGGAAAGCAAGACTTTTAATATTTCCCTGTTCTGAATAAGTGCATTGGTTCATTTAACTTTCTAATCTAATTGAAAACATGGCTAAAACCAATTTATGTGCTATTTCTGTAGTGTGAGCAAATTCTAGTTTAGCGTATATTCCAAATCATGTAGGACATTCATTGTTTATATCCTTTTATTGTCTGCAACAAAAATTGACCCATGATAGCGACATTTGGAGGCGGCCTTAGTATAGGCCGGATTACATCAAGGTTCGTATAACATATATAATTTTTTTAAACATTTCGCAATCCCTAAAATTGTCACGTTCGAGTACGCATAGATAACATATTTCTATCTTCACATCAGAGTCGGAATATTGTGACAAACAATATTTATGAAATACTTCAAACCATTGTGTTCACGCTATAAATTGCAGCTATGCGTCGCTTAATGGAAGCGTTTTTTATTTTTATGCGTAAATGCTGCAGCTTTATATTGCGATAATTTACGGTAGACCCACGACAAAGGGTTTTCCAATTCACAATTCATTTAAAAGTCTAAGCTCATTGTATAAGGACGAGAAAATTAAGTTTGAATAGAAAATGTCCTGTTCTCCCATGCTACAGCGAAGTGTGGGCACTGATTAAACACGAATGTGCGTTAAAGCTTGTCCGGGACTCTAGTTCAACCCCTGCAACGGTGGAAGCTGAAGATCGCCCATTTGCACTATCGCAGCGTCACCGCCGCGGGTTCATACTTACGTGCCACAAAAAAGAAGAGAAGATGTGAGGAGGTACTGTTTAGTCTATAGACCAATTTCGAGTGATGGTGTCTGTGTAAAAATATGATGTGTGACTGGTTTGGTTTGCAAAATATAAATCAGAGTTTAAACCACAGTGATATACCAATATATACATATATTCATTTGAACCAATAAAACTGATGGAAAAACGTCTAGTGTCCCAGAACCTTCCCATCTTCAAATAGAACTAGTTTGGTATTTTTCTCCAACCCAAGTACGTCATAATACAATATTAGGGTTGTCAGACAAGGAAAAATTGTATATAATTACTGATTGCTTAATAAGTGAAAACTGTGGCAAGTTCTGGGCGTCTTCTTACTTCACAGGAAATGAGAATGCTTCAGTTACCAAAAAATTCTCGGAACAAGGAGTTTTGTAGTGGAACGCGTAGAAATGTAACGGCCAGGCCTGCATTTCATAAGCCATTAGTGAGTGCAGACAATCGAGCACCAAACAAATGTTAAAACCCTCGCACGCACTTGAATCTGAACGCCACCACAGTGAGCCCGAGCAGAAACACAGCTTGGGCACGAACACCGCGTCATCGCTCGGTTAGAAATCGTGTCCAATCAAATGCGTGCCCGGTGTGGGGCTCGGGCCCAAGTCCCGAATTGGCCTCATATGAAAATGATGATATTTTCTCAAAATAGAGGAGGCTGTTAACAAGCTTTGATTATTCTAAGTGGTGTTGATTTATATGGTGTATGTTGCCCCTTAGAGCCTGTTCACAGACTTGATTTTTCTTAATACCTTGTAATTCAAAACGTGTTAAAAGTTTTTTTTTTTTTTTTTTTTGGGGGGGGGGGGGGGGGGGACGTGAAAACAAACTGGAACGCTCGTGCCATCTATGAGTTGACCCCGGAACTTCATTTCGCTACAACGAAGTTATTGCGGTAAATGTCAGATCAGATGTACGTACTATATATGAAAAACGGTTTTTCATAACACTGCCAATTTTTTTTTTTTTAAATCAAGAGAGAGAAGTCCTTGCTGCCAATTAGGAACATTTTGAATGAGTAACTCGAAACCCCGTTGCTGGCGTCTCACTGCAAGATGCTGGTGTTGCCTCGGGAGGTAAGGTAACTAACTCGTGAGTGTAAGTCATTTCACTAATAGTAACATGCATAGTTTAAACATATTTGTAAAGCCTACATTGCTTTAAAAATCTGCTACTAGTACTATAACAAGATTCGTAAGAGCTTTTTTTTTTAGACCTAGGCAATGTTTGGTTGTTTGTGTACAAGACAAAACGGCAGCAAAGGAACGGTTCTCGAGGCGCAATAAAAATTGTTATCCGCTTATACATTACAGGCTTCATGATTTTAGATTTTCATACTTCATCGAGGCTGGAACTGAAACGTGAAAAGATACACATGCATCATAATAATTATCAAAATAACAAGTTTTTAAACGAGGACGTTTTGGTATGAAGTATTTATATGTTGTGCTTTATGAGTGTCTACCCCACATACGTATATTAAAAATAAAAACGGCACATTATGCAGTCTTGTACGCGACACTGAAAAAGTAATCAGTTACAATTACTCTCAGTTTATTTTAATTTTAACAAAGTTATTTATTTTCCATAAATTACTTTATTTAAAAATGTAACTGATTTAGTAATCAATTACTGCATCACAAAGGTAATGCAGAACTTACCAGAAAGTATTTGATTACCTTTCACGTTACCTTCTTAAACTTTTCCTTACGAAATAAAAAAATGCATACATAGGTTCAAAGTGGTTACGTTTTGTTTATTTTTGCCGTACAAACCTTGTAAACATTGAACAACCGTTATCACTCGAAGTTGTCGTCAGTCATCTCTTTACGTTTATGCAGAAGTGCAGAACACTGTCATCTGTGCCGCGGTAAACCCGGATCTTTACAATCCGTACGTAAGGAAACGAGGCACTTTCGACAGCTCGAGAGCCAAAACGTCGCTAAGCGCGCTGACAATGTATCATTTCTTTAACCTTGGTACCTTTTTTTTTTAGGGGCGAAGCTCCTTAGGGTCTAGCCTTGTCCGTCCTTCCGTCCGTCCGTCCGTCCTTCCGGCGTCCGTGCTCACATAAAAAGAAAAAAATGTTTGCGCAGTCGACGGGATTCGAACCTGTGCGAGGAGACACAATGGATATCTAGTTCATCGCCTTAACCACTCGGCCACGACTTCGGGACGGGTAAGGGGCTCTGAGAGGTGGTAGTAATACAAGAGCTGGGGATGTCATGGGTGAAACGTTGCATGTAGCCGCTCAAAGTCTGTACAGGAGAGGGCGCTGCGGACAAATGCGTATATAATCGCGTTAAACTTTGCATGCATTGGCTCAACGTTTATAGACGAGAGGGCGCTGCGGTCAAATGCTCAAATGAGTATATTACCACGTTCCATGCCACACATTCTCTTTCTGACATGGACCGTTGACTTAAGCGGTGGAGATGCGTTCCCACGGCTTCTAGCGGATCCAAGCTGATCCGCTAGAAGAACCACTGGCTCTGCATTTCACCGACCATAAAGCAGTAATAATGAAATCGAAACGCAACCCGGAACTCAGCACTACCTATAAGCAATAAAAACCATCAGCACCATCAGCACTACCTATGAACAAAATCAGTATCATCAGCACCACCAGAGCTTCGCCCCAATCAACATCATTCACCACGTGGAGATGCGGTCATTTTTTTTCCTGGGGGGGAAGGGGGGGGGGGGGCTGTTAAGGGGGCACACCCCCTAGGAGGGTCAACTTTTGAACCCTTGGCTTAAAATTAACTAAATTTACAGGGTAGGCTGGTGGTCACGCTAGAGGGTGAATAACAAAATTGCAGGTCTGTCAGGTAAATGAGAAGCAAATTAGAACAGCTTCTATTAGCAAAACGTCCACATTGTTTAGTAAACCTATCGTTGGAAAACTATCACAATATTCAAGATTTGTATTCGCTAGATATGTAGCAGAATGCCTAGGGGGTGCGGCTATGGAAAGGTTTTTGTAAGAAGTCAGTTATTTCTAAAAATTTTTTCTTCTGCAAAATTGGTCAACTTTTTGGCCTTCTGTGCCTTCGACAAAATGTCAACATTTTTTATAAAAGACATCTGTAAAGTGACAAAAGCATTCCATAGCCGCACTCCTTATTAAATTTCAGTCAGGAAAAGTGAAGAACGAGCCTTCCCTGTATTGCCATTATCAAACGATAGGTTGACTAAAATAGAATTTATACCAAAAAGTGGAACGGAGAAAAATGCGTTCAAAGTGCTCCAAACCCTACCTTTTCTTTAGCTTCAATGGGCAGAAAATAATTTATTAAAAATTAACTATGCAGTCTAAACTAATGAAACTTTCTGGGAATACTCTCTAGATGTTGTTGGATGTATTTATGTAATTTTTCAAAATCAACTTTTTTTGCAGAAAGTTTTTTTTCTGGGTAGTGTTCCCCCTTAAGGAGTAAAGAAAGTGTCCAGCGTTGGTGCAATTAGCCCCGAGAGCGAACACAAGCGTCGCTGCGGTCGCCGCGCCCTGATTGGGTGAGGTGTACCGTGACGTCAGGAAGAGGACTCCGCTCCGCGATCTCGCATCGGCTCGCTTCCCAGCACCGGTTTCCTGGTTTGGCGTTGTGTGCCGGAACCACTTCGAGGCGCTGGACCTCGTTTACCAGGTGTACAAGACGTTGAGTTAGGCCGATATAGACGTGCTTCCGTACATTTTATAAGCCTGCTTGTCCTTTTTACCTTTAAAATTAGGTTACAAATCCCGAAAGCTATCGGCGGAGGCGATTCCGCCGATGAACCTCCCCGTCCCCACACGACAGAAGGCAATTTTGCGAGGGGTCGGTGAAGCGGTGGCGCAAGTGTTTCAGACGCTGGAATTCTGTTCCTTGCATGTTCATGATTTAGGACGATATTACATCCCGCTTTCAAGGCATTCGAAGTGGAATTTATATCATGGGCCTTTGGGTGGTCGGCAAATTAGCTCGCGACCCCGACTCTGCGCAGCTACTCTGCATGCGCTGGTTCGCAGATGTTTTATAGGCCCAGCGTCTGATGATCGTGAAACAGGGTTGTTTTACATAAATGTAGCTTCTTCGTGAATTAATTATATATTTTATACACCTATGCAGGCATATTTCTTAGAAGATGCATAATTACTGGAAGTTAGTTTGTATGGTAGCAGGAAAAACTGCCGAATCGCCCCCCGTTGCCTGTATGATATGTATTGAACTGCCCAAAATATGCACAGCAATAGTACCGTAATTTGCAATCTTTATACTTTTCCTGACATTCTTTATTTCAGCCTTGGGTATTCGGAAAATACACCGTTTAGTTTGAATTGTCGTTTATTTCCAATTAAAAGAGACACTGCTGCAGGTTCCCAAAAGCTTCCTCAGCCTCCAAACTCCCTACAGCTGGAATCTCTGACAACAGAGGAAAACGGGAATAAAAGCAAGCATTCGAACGTCTGTCCAGTGGTAGCTGCAGCACTAGCAGCAGAAAATGTGGAACCTGTGAAGGGTGACAGTCTGCGTGCGAAAAACTTCTGGTGTTTTAGCTTCAGGACAATTCGATTTAAGTACAATCTCAATTTTAGGACTTAAGGGATTAATAACAAGCTAGACACCTTCGCTTACGTTTGTTATACATTATTTGAGGGTTGATATAAACAAGTCCACAGATACCACCCGTGTAGTCCATTGAAATACTATCCAAATCCATCAAAGGTCAAATGCGAGCAGTGTATATAATAAATGTTCCTTGTTTTTTTACTTTGCCCCTGCACTTGGGCTGCCTTACTTGTGATTCTCTCCCCATGGCCCAGACTGTATTTAGCATGTTGCTCGAGCAGCATGCAGCTTTTCTGCTTCGGCGATCTTGTTTAAAAACAGAGATACAAAAAAAAATAGTATACAAAACCTGCCAATTCATTCAGACCATCAGCAGCATTTATTGTGTTAGATGTAAATCTATAGCGATGCTCCTGCAATTGTGGCCATATTTCTTTATTTTCATATACCAGCTGTGATTCATGCGTTGCCTGCCCTGTCAACCATGCTTAAAATGTTGGTTGAAGTTTCGCCTGCAGCTACAGGCCATACCTCAATAAAGCCCCATATAAAAATTTACACTTCCTACGAAAAACACGGCAAAAAAAAAAAATTAAATAGAAACGAGCGCGCCGAAAGCTAACGTCGTCACAGCCTCCACAGGGCGAGCGGGGCGAGTCGTGGAAAAATTCTCTCCTCGCCATGACGTCACCCTGGCTCGCCGTAAGGGGGCGCCACGCGAACTTCTCGGGGCTAATATTGGCCAGTGACGCACGGCCAGACAGAGCCATTTTTACATAAAAAACTTACCTTAATTATTTAGCTCTTTTAGATTTTATTACAATTTATTTACTTTGCAATTAATTAGAATATAGTAATTGAATGACAGCAAACGTTACCGCAGAAAAAAATAATTGAAGCTTGTAGGTTTCCCCTATGGCAGGGTACCACGTAGAAACACAGGATGTCTGGGTTTGTAGAGTGATGTGTTTTATTGACGTTTCGGCATCACACTTTGCCCGTCGGCCAAACTAATAAATCAAAAATATGGAAAAATGTCGGCGCTGTCGTATCAGAAAGATTCACCTGTACTAGGCAGAGTCGTGGGAAGGGGGAAGCTCAAAAAAAAAAAAAAAGAAGCTCCGAGACCGCAGTCACCCCCAAACGAGAGAGTCCCCGACAACGGTCGCGGCCGCCTTATCTAGCCTAGCGGAAATGGACGCGCCCGGGTTAGGTGGTGTGGCTTAGCCCGCAAATGGGTCGTGTTCACAATTTTCCCAAGGGCGCGCCAGAGGCACATTCACCCAAAAAGGGCGAGGGAGAAACCGCCCTCTTCGAGGAATGCGGGCTCATCTCGGATCCGGAGAGGTGCCACCATAGCTGTTCCCTCGGCCTGCATGTGCTAGGCCTAGGTAGGGAGACGGAGAACACGTGGTTCCCATGCTCAAGCGTTAAAAAGTTTCAATGAACTGTATTTGAGTACAAGTAATCAGTTACTTTTAACTCGTTACATGCAAGTTTAACTATAGACCGAGACGCGGAGCGGCTCTGGAAATCAACACGGCCGGAAGGCCGCGCATGCGCAGAAGCTATGTGGGCAGAAGCGGCCAGGCTCTCCCTTTTTTCGCCATTGCGTTGTGTGGCGTGCGCTCGCTGTTGGCGTTGTAGAGTCGCTTCTAGCTTTATTTGCGCGTCATATTTCCTGCCAACGTATCTACTATGTTATGCCTGACTATTTGAGCTCAATACCCGAGCATGAACGGCAGCGGAATCGAGACAAACTGTGCGTGGACGGCGTTAACCTCGACGATCCGCATGCCGTAAACTTTCTGGAGTTCCGACGTGAAGTTTCTGTCACCGACGTCGATGGCTTACGTCGTCGTTTATCTAGTTTTTCTTAAAAAGCCAGTTCACGGCCGACACGGTGCAGGTGTACAAGTCTCGCGAGTCCTACAATTACTTCGAGCCGTTTTCCGCGCTGCCGGAGGGATCAGAAGACTGTGGGTCTGCGGAAGTGTATTAATTCATTGATTATATACGTATAGCGTCTTTCAAGTCGAGCTATGATAGGTTTCTTACCGTCATGACCAGAAGGTCCGAAAATCGGTAATGCTTTGTTCATGCTGCCGCCCTTCTTCCGCTTGGTTGCACGGGCGTAGCGAGCGAGGATTATCGTATGTGTTAGCGATAAAAAGTAATGAATTACGTTACTCGTTACTTGCAAATAAAAGGAACACGTCACCAACTTACGTTACCTCAAGATAAAATAAACGTGATACCGTTACAGACAAAAAGTAACGCATATTACTTTTGCATTACTTTTATTTATGAATTGAGGGCAACCGCATTTTTGTTTGGCCAGAGCGTTTTTCGACACTGGGACAAAGGGCGTGGGCGTTAGGGTTTTTCTTAAGTGGGACTTTTTGCATGGCGCAGAGACAAGCAAAGTTTTGAAGGTAGGTAGAATGTAGTGCGATGATTATTGACATGGCGCCTGTACTTCGTTTCGGCTTAAGTCTAAACGCAGCCGAAGCTACGAGCTTTACCTGTCAAGCAGCATCAAAAGAGCGAGTCATGGTCCTGTCGTGTTTATGATTGGTCCAGCGGTGATAGATAAAACAATACGAACACAATGACGGTGCCCTTTTGACGCTGTCCCATTTGTCTCATCAGCTCGTAGGATCGGGTGCGTCTAGGCCGTGAAAGTTAAAGAAAGTACGAAACCCCCCCAAAAAAATCACGTTTCTTCAGGTTTTGGGAAGAATATGTAACGAATAACGTAACTACGTTACGTGTTATGCGAAATAAGAAACGTAGGTACGCTCCACGTTGCTGTCTTGAAAACGTAAGGAGTACGTTATAACGTTACCGAGAAAAGTACTGCATTACCGGTAACGCCGTTACTTGTAACGCGTTTCCGCCAACACTGGTGGCGAACCATCAATAAGAGCTTGGTCGGTGGTTTATGCGCGAACACCGTGGGAACACACCCCGGGTGGTCTCGATCAGACGACGGTTTCCCTGCGCATAAGCACGCCTCGGGACGGAGATTTAAATTGAAGCCACACTTGACTTCAAGAAAGCACTTGTCGCACAAACGATCGTCCTCGCGAGGCGACCATTTTTTTTTTTCGAATCACGATTATTATCTACTTTCTGCGCCTTTCAGAGTCCGCCGGGAACTTGTGGAAACTCACTCCAATACTTCTGCTGTACAATTCGTTGCAATTAATGGCTACACAGCTTTGCGGCATGCTGAACTGCTATGCCGCAAAAGCGAAACGTGCGCCCTTTTGTCAACACCACTCGACTCCGGCTCGATCCCAGCGCCATCCCAGCCCCGTGACGTCAAGCCTGCTTGTCGGTCTATAGGTATAGGTGAAGACCCTTTAAGACCGGGAGATTATTAACCATTAAATTACTGGTATTTATACCGCATATGTAGAAAGAAGCATTTACAATCCATGAACATTTTAAGAATTAAAGCAACTGAACACTTTATATTTTAAATCAAAACCTTTCTTATCTTCTTTCTTTTTATATTAAGCCAGTAGTGAAAAAATGAGAGCTAAACACACCTCAAAATTTTAACCTCACGGTTCGTCCGAATTTTCTAACGACCTGTTTTGTCATTTTATAATGATTAGAATGTTTTTTCAAGTCGTAGAAAGTGCACATAGGTTAAAATGATGTCTTGTGCATTGTTAGTGTAACAAGAAGGTATTCGCCATTCTTAATTTTATAACTTTGTGAATATGGCATACCATTGTTTAGCGAAAATTACACAACATAATAATATGCAAAGAAATAGACTATAGGAGAGAAGTCTCCAAAGACTTTGCCCGCGGGCCAGATCCGGTTCGCGGAGATGTTCCGGCCGGCCCGCGGATGGCCGCGTTCTTTACAGTGACGCATGGCCCGCAGCCCGCTGCTACCAATGCAAACAGAAATAAGCTTTCATAAAAAAGTGGGTCAATGACACGAAGCAAAATCGCAAACGATGATATCAGAAATAATGAGGAACAACTGTGGTGTTGTAAGAATATTACAATTTCAAATCTTGGTTTCGAATAATACGCTATTCGATATTCGCTTCCAGATGAACTCAGATATTAGAATTTCTCGAAGTGTTGACAGGCGTGAGATCCCCGTTTAGCGCGCTTCTTACCGAGCGCCGTTGCACTGCGAAGAAGCTACACCCGCGGACCTCGCTTCCGCGGGTGTTGTTTCACCGCAGCGCAGTGGTGATCGGTAAGAAGCGCGCTCAACGGGGCTAACCCACCGCAATCAACACTTCGAAAAGTAGAAATATTGCAGTCACGTTCTTAAAGGGGCCCTGCAATCATATTTAACCGTTTACCTTTTTTGCGGTTTCCACGTATCTTGGGGTTTGGGCAAGCCAGCGGGCACGGAGAGAGTAACTAGATGTCAGTGCGTAATATTTTAACCAGATGACGCGGAAACCTTCTCCACCTGCGGGGGCAACCCGCGGTTCTAAAAGCGCGCGATTGGTGACGACATCGAGACGTTTTTGGTCCTGGCCTTACTACTGGTCAGAGCTGCTAAAAGCTTTTTTTAGTCTAAATACAAAATAAAGGTGGCGTGAACCGTTTCAATTATTTATGGAAATAGTTTTTGTTCATTATTTTAGATCAGAAAAGAAACAAATACAGTTTATAAAGTACGAAACTAGAAATGACCCGTCGACATACCCACCACCAAGCGGTGGAAAAGGTGGCGCATACTAGAAAGGGATAGTGGGATCAGGCACCGACCAGCGGTGAGCGTAGAAAGGTCCCGGAAGGATGCGGCAGCGCTGCGGTCGTATGGGCTGGAGGATCCGACCAGTTCGGAGCGTTCCGAAGGCCTTCCGCGAGCAGGTTTGTCTTGCAGTTTGGCCGTTTGGCGGTATGGGAGCGCGAAGTGGCTAACGTTTTTAACTGATCTTTACCCCGTGTTTGCTGTCGTCTGTGGCCAATGAAGTGTCATGCCGAATTGGTGTTTAATCGCGTAGCAGATGCAATGCGAGCCGCCCAGGCCGCCCGCTTCATCCAGCCAATCCGGAACATGCTTTAGTGGCGCCCTCTCGAGCCGTCGACACGGAGTTCGGCAGCCATGAGCGCTCGCTGAGCTCACTACACCTGCTCTAGTTTACGGCCACTCAAGCCAAGACCAAGGACATCATGAAGGAGGTTATTTGTTGCTTGTTTTTGTAATTTTATTTTTTCTATAACTTTTAAAATAAAGTAAAATATGAGAAAAGAAAAGTTTCACTAAGTTACCACGTTCATTGCGCTCAGGTTCCGTGCAAATAAAAAAAAGAGTCAAAAAGTCGTTGCAGGGCCCCTTTACGAGGAGAGCCCGCTTTCAAAGTGGGATGGTGCACACGCGCACGTGGTGTACGCAAGCAGAAACAAAAACTTTCAGAATGTTGATATCTACACAACAGTAGAATTTCCAATATTAAGGTGTGGCAATTATGCAAGCGTACATCTCAGGAATAGATGTCCTGACAACCGGCGTTCATCATTAATGATTGTCCTTTTTTTATTTTCTCAAATTATAAATTAAAAAAAAGTGTGCATAGAGCAAGACCATTTATAAGTCCCCTGACTAGGTATACCTAGGCTTCTTTATAAGTTTAATTTTATGTCAATTGCATCGTTTACTTTCCATGTTCATGTAGGCAACAAATTCCTGAGTTCACAGTCCATAAATATATGTAGATTAAAATAAGCTTTGATATGGACAAACGGAAGCTTGAAAAAAACCTCTACGAATTTGAATGGGTTTCATTTAGGCAGGTTGCAGTAGTGAAAAGCTTCAAAAACTCTTCGATATTCCATTGGAAAATATTTGTTCACAATCACTGTTACCCTCGAATCTCCTTCGAAATAAAAATCCACTATTCGCACATGATTAGAAAACTTGATCAAAACGCCGGTTCGTTTGGCATATTACTTATTGTTCATTGCCATTACTAGAACTAATGTCGTAATTCCCTGCCTCATGCCTGCCTAACAATAACAAAATAATCATTTGCGTTTTCGTGTATATCGTCCGTAACGATCTGATCTTATCTACCATTTTCGTTAGTCCTTTGGCCTATGTGAATATGCCAAAATGTCCAAGCGCTTTGTTTTATATTTGGTGAATTCTCACAATTGTAAAATATTCCTTTTCAAATAAAGCATAGTATTCGTCCTCCTTATATTTATTTTAAGTGTTTGCTCTTGATTAAATGTCTGTATAGAAAAAATTATTTAGGCTTCTTTATATCGCATTTGCTGGTCTATATTGTCTTATCTAGTTTTCGGCCCTTGATATTGCAACAGGTCTCCAATCCGACCCTCTAGCCAAAACGTTTCGACACACCTGTACTAGAAGATCAAGTATAAAGTATAATATTTATCGTCTTGTGTAGTACATCGTTTGGTAGTGCTTTAGAAATACACAATTTAGGTATTTTTTGTTTTGGAAAATAATAATTTAAATTAAGGACATGCTAAATATAAATAGTAGCATGAATTAATTTTTCATATGCGACTCGTTTGGCGTCGTCTTAAATACAACACGGTATTGGGATTCACGTCAGCCGAAATAGCGTAGATGCAACGAAAGGAATGTTCCCATGGCCAACTTTCTGGGACACCTCCTAGAATGAACAGTTTTCTAGGAAATGTAAAACTTACAATTGATTTGAGTTCTTTGATATCCATGCAAGTACACTATTGGGGAACATAATGGTATTTTGTCAAGTAAACAAGAAAAATGTAATTTTGTGAATGTGGTGCATAAGATGCAATGCAAAAAATACACATATATGCAGAGCCGTGAGTAAAAACGTCACCCGCCCAAAAGTTTAATTGCTTCTTATTGATATTTTTGACTGTCAGATAAAATATTCCTGGGGAACATCGCGATGCTTGTTGTTCAGCTGAAATTCTCATTGTAGTGCACGTGCGGAGGCGTTGATGTCCAAGAAAGTCGAGGATATTTGGGTGATATGACCTTGTAGTAATTAATTTTGCAGTTAGATTTCCCGGCAGGCGATGCACATCAAACTTGTCCAGCGATCGTAATTGCCAAAATTCTAATATGCTTAGAAGGTATCATTTAAGGATCGATTGTCTAAATCTCTTTAAGACCTATTTGGACGTCGTTTCGGAGAGTGAGGGATATTGTTGATTAATTGGTCTCTTCAATTCACCAGAGAATTTGAGACGTGACCAAACGTCCCTCGAAATTTCTCCACTAAATTTAACAGGATAATTGACGCCAAGTGACCTGACGTGACGAGGTCAGGTAGTAGTGGGAAGCGATAAAGTTACCTCACGTCTCGTCAAGTAATGCAATGTCAATGCAGCTTTTAAATTAGAGAGAAATGTGTTCGTTGCGGCAGGTCACGCGACCTGACGTCCCGCTGTCAAGTAGGGGTGTCACGTAATACCATGACGTCACGTGAAAACGATTTTCTCGCTAAAATTACCGCGTTATTGCACAGACGAAGAAAGAGACGGGCGGGCTGAATCCTGGGATTAGGAGTGTCGTCAAAAAGCTTTCCTTGCATGAAAAACAGGAGCATTGTTCAGGTGGTCCCGCTTTTTCCAGAGTACCGGTAGAGCAACACATGTGAGGATAGAACAAATTCCTGGTTGACGGCGGCAGTTAATACAGCTTCAGCAGGGTCTTTGTTGCAGGCCATGAAACATTGCGGAAATGTGGAATTGTTTTATTGCTCTATACTTTATAATTCATAATAAAACGTTAGCTCTCTTTCTCAAATCCTCTGCTCGGGTACGTCGGAGTCAGTGTATACAATGCCTGCGTGTGAGGATGAAAGCAGATTCAACTGAGACTTGACTTCGAAAAAATCAGAATGAAGTCTTTAGTGATGATGGCCCCTATTATCACGCTTATACTTGCTCTGCAAGGCGTGGTGGTACAAGGTATGCGAATTTATATTTGTTAAACATATGTGTCGTTCGTCGATCGCTTGTGCTTTATTTTGTGAATTGACACTAGCGTCTGTAATCAATAGAAATTTCAGAAACTCAGCCTGTGAGAAGTCCTAAACATCTTATTATTGCTCCTCAGTCAATGATACTCCGGCATTAGCCTATAAGAACGCTGAAAACGAATGACAAAAAAAAAAAAAAAAAAAACCTCTAGACTTTTTCTATTTATTTCATTTATTCATACTGTTTGCCCGTTGGGGCTGTTACTGGAGTGCAGCAGTACACAAAGTAGAACACAAGGTGATACATATGAAGCCACATTTTTGAAGACTACAACTCACGAGAGACATGATTCCACTATTTTGGTAAGTCACGCTGAATACACAACAAAACATTTTGAAGTATAATATCTTCTCACTGCTAAAATTTACAAGAGCGTAAGCTGCTGAGCGCGCAAAACAACATCGAAGAAAGGCGAATAAAAAATACAAAAACACATGAGCAAAGAATAAATGGAGTCACGGAAGTCCCAATCCATTCAAGTACCAAAAACATAGAATCAAAATTATGCACTGCCAGAGGGAAAGGTTCGTTAATACTGGTTATACAATTTAGAAATGCATGTTTCGAAGCAAGCTAGGGTATCACTTAATACTATTTGTTCTGGAAGGTTGTTCCACTCTGGTATAGTTCTTGGAAAGAAAGAATACTTACACGTATCATTAATTGGCTTCTCTACATTAATTTGACATGAATAAGTACTTCTTAAGGGCCTATATACACAAGGTGTTGTATAGTTACTTGTATCAAGGTTAAACATCTGATTTCTCAACAGGAATAGGAATTTTAAACGAGCTATATTTCGGTGATCAGAAAGGAGTGGAAGACTGTTTAAGCATTTAATTTACTGATTCGGTTCTTCGATACTTCGACGGTACAAACCTAGCTGACATTATTGGCACCCTTTCTAGTTTGCTTATTTGGTAACTTCTAGAAGGATCGCATATAACAGAAGCATATTCTAAAGTTGGCCGTATTAACGTTTTGTATGCAGTTAATTTTGTTTCACGTGGAGCATACTTAAGGTTGCGCTTGAGGAACAAGAACTTTCTTTTGGCTGCGGAGCAGATGTTGTGAATATGTGCGTTCCAGTTTAGATAAGAAGATATTGTAACGCCCAGATATTTAAATTAAGAAACTTCAGTCAGAGGTCGGTTATCAAATTCGTACACAAATGGACGAACGTTTTTCTTTTTGGTAGTTATCACAAAAAAGACTGGCTTCTCACAATTAATTTTCATTTTCCATTTTTTACACCATTCTTGTTCTTGCTGTAAAGAGTAGTTCAACTGTACCTGATCATCGTGGCAAGAAACATTTGTATACTACAAGCAGTCATCTGCGAACAACCGAAAAGTAACGTTAGGCACTACCTTTTCCGTAATGTCGTTTATATAACACAAAAATAATACGGGCCCCAATACAGACCCCTGGGGAACGCCGGAGGGTGCACTTACAATAGCTGAATTCTTTTTGTTTACTTGCACAAACTGTATTCGATTGGTGAGGAAGGCTTTAATCCACAAAACAATGCTTTCATTTATCCTAAGGTTTTGTTATTTGTGAACAAGTTCCAAGTGAGGCACGCGATCAAAGGCTTTCGATAGATCTAAACGTATCGCATCGATTTGCCTCTTATTATTAACAGCTTTGGCAACGTCGTGTACAGTTTCAGCCAGCTGTGTTACAGTCGACAGCGACTTTCGAAACCCATTTTGGTTAGAAAAAAATATGTTTGAATCCTCAAGAAACCTATACAGCTCCTTAGACACAATATGCGTAAGTATCTTACAACAAGCACACGCCAGCGATATTGGCCTCTAATTTTCAACTGAATGCTTATCTCCAGATTTGTCCACTGGTACGACTCTCGCTGTCAGCCAGTTCAAAGGTACTTGATGCCGCTCTAAACTTTCACTGAAAATAACGAATATATACTTGGACACCCACTCCGCGTAACGCTTTTTGAATGCGTTGAGAATTTCGTCTGGTCCTAGCGATTTTTGTGTGTCGATCTCTAGTAGTAAAGCAAAAATGCCCTGATCAGAGATAATCAGATCTGGCTTAGCCGAGAGCCGCGCGACTCTTATGTCGTCAACGTTTTCATGTGTGCTGTCACTATCTACAAAAACAGATTTGAAAACGTATTAAACACGTTTGCCATTCTGGCAGGATCAGTAATGATACGTTCATTATCGGTGACATATTCCACACCCACCCGTGACGTCGCGAGATGACGCCAAACCTTTTTGTGGTGATGTCCTCATAAATTAAAGCATAGATTCAAAAAAATACTTCTCCTTCGCATCCTTTAGTTTACATTTCAAGGTACGCGATAGGTCTTGGATAAGTATGGCATTACGACTTTGTTTCTTGCGGTTGCGGGCTATCTTACGTTTGGGATGAATTATTTCTCGGGTCACCCACGGGTTCTGTATTGCCAAGCACTTAACCCTCGGAACAAATCTATCCAGACAGTAGAAAACTACAATTCTAAATTGATTCTGTTGTTCATTTAAATCTTCCACACCCTCCTGAGAAGAAAGATTTAATTCTAAATGGTCAAGATTACTAACGTCATCGGTTCTGTTAAAATGATACGCTTCCGTGGTTAAGCACGTTGCGGTTCTGCACATTCTTGGGACATTGCAGGATAGCAACATCATCTTGTGATCTCACATCCGTCTTCAACGCTTACTTCATAATTTGTCAATTGTTCAGATTCAGAAATTAAGTCAGGTATGGAATTAGATGGCCCAGTTATTCTAGTACATTCTTGAACCACCTACACGAGATCCTTACAGAAAGCGATGCCCAATAAATTTCGCCATTGTTGGTTACGGTGAGCCACGAACTGCATTTCTTAAACTTTCAGTCGCATTCACAAGCCGAATGGGAGCTTTGCCTCTGAATGCTTCCAGTTCGTCAGAATATACAACTCTAGACCTTGGCCAGTTGCAATGATTTTCTTCGTTGATGCGCATGGTATTCAGAAAGTTCTCGGTATTCTCAAGGAAACACTGTCTAAACGTTGTGAGACGTGACGCGAATATCAATGAAGCCTCTGAGATATATTACGGAGCCTAAAAAAAGATTTTTCCCGATGATGAGTAACCCTGAGCACTATTTTTTCACCAGGCTCCGAGAATAAACCCACACCAGAGGCCTGCGGCGAAGGAGAAGTTTGGAAAAAATGTGTCGGCAGCTCATGTGCCGAGCTCACCTGCGAACACCCCGAGCCTCCGAACGGATGCACTGGACTGCAACTATGTTGCTACTGCGGCGACGGCTTCTACCGGAACTCCCAGAAACAATGCGTCACTAAGGAACAGTGTACTTGAAAGCTACGTTTTGTGTCTCGTACGGCTATTGCTGCTTTTGTGGCTATTGCGGCTCTTGCGGCTATTGCGGCTATTGCTATTACGGGACAAACAAATTATGCAAATCAACGCTGTAATCTCACTTGGAACACTTCCGGTAAGGGTATGCAGTCGTCAGCAGCAAGACCCATTTCAATGGAGCAGATTTCCGGGCGGTCAACTTTAGTGGGTCGTTGTGTTAATTGTGCACCTTGACCTCTAAAGGTATAAGAGTGTTTCAGGATCATTTATTTTTATACGTACCTTGCGCTTATGAAGCTGTAGACCTTTTTATGCTTACAAACATAACCCTTTTCTGGCCTCCCAAGCGACTTCCGTTCGCTTCATTTAGAAAGGCTTTTCGAGCCTGTTGATGTCACGATTTCTAAGACCATAATGATTTTTACATAAATCACGAAGTTCTGGATTTAGCAACGTGCTTATGCTGTGTTATTCAACATCTAAGAGGTTATTGGTCGTCTTACATGAGAATAAAACAAATATCTTGCTAACGGGTCGTTCAGCTTACCACACAGAAAACTAGTTATAAAATATTAACTGAACGATGCAAGAAGGCTTGCCATAGTGGGGATTCTTTGTCCTCTAATTTACCGGAATTTATAGGTGACTCAAAACGTAACTAAGTCTCCTTTCGTCACGTTTAGAACGAATCTAAAAGAAAAGCTGTAACATAACTCCTTGGACTATATTGACACAGTTTACAATATATTTTTACGAAACATGCACGAAGAGCATAATTGTTTAGCGTCCAATTATACGATTTAGGTTTTGTAGCGAGATGATCCATTCTTATAATCTGAACTTCAGCAATCTGTCTTTGGGATGGTCGAAAAGTTGGAGAATCAACAAATTTTAATGTTGGGTTAAGGTGACAATTTTGTGTATGTAATGTTTCTTGACATCGCTTGAACGAGGCTGGCCGCTTGAAGCCGATTGAATGAGGCATTTTCATGTGATGTAATAGTTGTTAACCTGACTTGCTTTGGTGGCCACTCAAGCTGATATCTCGAAGAATTCGTCGTACTATGGTTGTAAATGTTTCATCACCATTCACATGTGAATAAATATCACACTGGCAGCTTCTAATTTTCTGTATAGTACTGCGTTTGGAATCCACAGGGTCAGACTTCTAAACTAGTTATATGAAGTCAAATTCTATAGTCAATCTTGTGTTTAGCGACAGTGTCACAGAAAGATAGGCCAGGCTAAGCCTGTCCAGCATGTGTGTTTCATCTCGAGCATTAGACTTAATCTGACCTGGTTGCGCTGTCGCCAATATACCGCCTAGGATCCGTTGTGACCAGCTTTTAACTGTCGCGGTTGGAGCATAATTGTGCCAAGGATAGATTGAAATTACAGAATGTCAGACAAAGATAAATATAGCTGTCAAGAGCTGAATATTAACTTTCCACGAAGTCGAAGAGACGTTGTGTACACAAACCTGAAAGCACTTCATCTGACGTGTGTCTTGTTAATGATTTCGCATGTCCAGCAGTTGGAGGTAAAACTCCGGTTTGTAAAGGCAGCCTAGGTAATGACCAGTCGAGTCGGGGTTCCATGTCAAACTGTTTACTCAGCTCGTGCCGTGTGTTAACGTCGTCGTCGTTAGACTAGCTACAACAAAGAGAAAGAAAATAAAGCGAATCTGAACATAACATTTTCCCCTCCCTTGTTTGTTTTTTTTTAGTTAGGGGAGTAATAATAATAATAATAATAATAATAATAATAATAACATTTTATTTCCATCACACTCGATGGCGGCGACCAAGGGAAAAAGCTGCATACACTGCTTGACGAGCCCTTGACCGCACGTTAAAGGAATAAGCACATAACATTTTCTCCTCTATTTTTTTTTTTGGGGGGGGGGGAGGGGGGGTTAAAAAAAAACGAAAAATGCCAAGAACAACGAAAAAGAAATAAAAAAAATCAAAACACACACACACACCCGCACAACACAAAACACAAGTCACCGCTTTGCGCAGTTACTTCCGATCACCGAGATCCACTGTTCAGTTCAACACAAAAAGCTTCAACACTTTTTTTTTTCTAAATTAAGTTACTACTTCTCAAGCAAAATGACGAAAAAAAAAGCAGTTCAGTTCATCGTGCGGCATAGTTTCCATAGCGCTCTGGTGGCCGACGATCACGTCCGGAGCGCCTCAGAGGCATAGGCGAAGGATGAGCGGTCGAAGCCCCCTTTCTTGGTGGTGAGTCTAAGGCTGGACTGCACACAGGCGTTAGCGATCCAGTTTGTTGCTGTCCGTTCCACCTAGGCTGTTGTGGCTGCCAGTTATGGTGCCTGTGGCTGACGCTAGAAGGGGAAACACCAACCTTTGAGAACCGACTGCTCTTAGCAGGGGTCGATGTGTTTTGCCTCTGGCTCTGTTGGTTGGTCTTCGGGGCTGCTGCGAGTTTTGAGGCGTTCCATACTCGACCGTCTTCCAATCGGAACGTCCACCGACCTACGCGCTTTATGATGCGCTGTGGTGGTCCAAAGGTCGGCTCTCCTTTGGGGACTTTTCCTGGTCGCTTCACTCGAACCCAGTCTCCAACACAAAATCTCGGGGTCTTCGCTGCTCGACGCTGGTCTGTGTACCTTTTGGTGTATTCCTGCCTCTGCTGTACTCGTTGACGCAGCCGTTGCAGCTCCTAGAAAGGATTTTGCAGGAACTGCGCCGACGACAGCCCGAGGATGTTGAGCCGGGTCCGTGGTTTGCGTCCGTGCAGCAGGAGGGCAGGAGATAGTCCAGTGGTGGCATGGGGCGTGCAGCGGTATATCATCAAGTAGTCGATGAGTGAAGAGCGGATGTTACTTCGTTCAATGGCGGCACACTGAAGGAAGCCCTTCAGTGTACGGTTGAAGCGTTCGACCTGCCCGTTGGACTGGGGGTAGTAAGCAGAAACCAGGTGGTGCTTTATACCGCGAACTTGAAGAAACTTCTCGAATTCGGCCGACAGAAACTGTGGCCCATTGTCACTTACGATACTGTCTGGGTACCCTTCTCTGGCGAAGATGGCTCGCAGAAAATCCGTCACCCTTCCCGTAGTGACATTTGGGCAGAACTGGACTTCTGGCCACTTCGAAAAGTAGTCAACGAGCGTAATGACGAAGCGACAAGCTGGCTCCGCCCGCTCAAACGGACCCACAATGTCAATGCCCACCTTAGACCAAGGTCGCTCTGGCAATGGCACTGGCTGTAGGGGAGTCGGTGACGTCTTGGCAGTCTTGTCCGAGCTACTGCAGACCTTGCAGGCGGACACCGGAGCGCGTAGTTCTGTATTCATTCGAGGCCACCAGTAGAGCTCTGGAAGGCGTGCCTGCGTCTTCACTATGCCAGTGTGTCCTTCATGTGCTCGTGAGATTAGCGCGTGACGCATAATTTTGGGGATGACGAACTGGTCACCACGGAGCAGGAGCCCGTCGTTGACTGAGAGAGCCTCTTTCAGGTCGTAGAAAATGGTCTCATCCGAAGATAAACTTTTCCATAGGGGCCAATCTGAGGTTACATAGCCCATGACAGCGGTGAGCAGTGGGTCATCCGCCGTCTCCTGTTGCAGCTGTTGTTTCGTGATGCACGCGTCGTCCAGAGCGACGAAGGAGATGATCTCGTCGTCGAAGTCCATTCCTCCATCATTGGTCGGCATGGGCAGGCGGGACAGGGTATCAGCTACCCCATTCTCCGCTCCTCGCTGGTATTCCACCGTGAAGTTGTACTTCAGCAGGCGATGGGACCAACGTGTAATCCGTAGCGGGCGATGTCCTGTTCCCCCAGCCCATGCGGACCAATCTTGGAGGAATGGACTTCGACGACGAGATCATCTCCTTCGTCGCTCTGGACGACGCGTGCATCACGAAACAACAGCTGCAACAGGAGACTGCGGATGACCCACTGCTCACCGTGCCGTGTGTTAACGTCGTCGTCGTTAGACTAGCTAAAACAAAGAGAAAGAAAATAAAGCGAATCAGAACATAACACGGTTCATCCCTGAATGCCAAGAATAACTGAAGATTATATGGCTTCGCCTGTCTATTGACGTGGGTGGGAATGTACACATTGGGATGGCGCCAGTCTGGAAGCATCACTCAAAAGCTCTGATCCAAATCACAAACCTCTCATTGTAGTCGCAGGCTTTGGCGTACTAAACCTTCTCTCTCACACTTGTTTAGACGGCAATATGTTGCTTCTATCGGCATGCTTTGCATGCATCCTTCTTTATTTATTTTTTTTTAATTTGGTCCTACACGTTTTTGTTTCTTCCACACATATAAGCAGACTGGGGAGGAAAAACACCGTATTCCTGTCCCCATCTTCACTCCATTATAAGGTCCTCGAGATTAATTTTAAGGACGCAAAATTATAACAAATGTACGCCTCACATTTTCACTTTGTCTAACATATTAGCAAGAGGCTGTGTACAATTAAGAAAGAAAAATTGCAAATTGTAGATTTGGTTGTATTGAAACCTCTTTAAACAACTAGTTCTTTATTTTTCAGAGAGTACATTCCCATGAACCTTGTCTAGCGCTTTAGATGAATGCTCTTTACCAACATACTTCCCTAAACGCCAAAACTTACTGTTCCAGCAACCCAGTCAAAGTTTAAAAACAATTTTCACTGCGGAACACTGTTAGCGCAATCACAACATCGTCGTTTATTTTTGCCTTTT
This sequence comes from Ixodes persulcatus, assembly GCA_013358835.2. NCBI lineage: Eukaryota > Metazoa > Arthropoda > Arachnida > Ixodida > Ixodidae > Ixodes > Ixodes persulcatus. The sequence continues at coordinate 574,364 of JABSTQ010009101.1, read as the reverse complement.
ACTTCCAAAGGGTACTAGCAGCAATATAAATTTACCTCTTAAGGACGTACCCCAACTGACCCCTCTCCACCATTTTATTAGTTTTGATGAGAATCCTTCAATAGTGACAGAAAAAAATGACGCTGGCTATTTCGCGCCAACATTATCGCAAAGTGTGCATGCAACGAACCATAAGAGTGTACTCACACCTGCAAGGAAGGACTGGTGTGTGCTTTGCTCTTTCACTGAATTTACTCACTCGGGCAGCCGCCTTCACCCTTGACCACCAAGACCTCGAATTGTCCCATAAAATGTAGGTAACAAACAGAAAAAAAATGGGGCCCTGAGATAACCGTGGACTTTAATAAACAACTCAAGTCTCGGCCTCTTGTGGAGTCTCCTGTTACCCGCTGCGAAACCGTTTTCTTGGCGAACGCAACGCTCTATCTCCAGGCTTGTCTGGCTGAGGACACCAAAAAAACAAGTTCTAATTACGACTTTATTCCATGAATCGTTGCGTACAGAGTTAAGAGCTATATTCATCACCTCGTTTTGCAGTTAAGCATCTAAAAAGTTGCACTTGTGCTACGTTTATAAAGGATCGGAAGAGCAGTAGGTTTTCATTCGTTGACTGCGCCTTCACAAATTACGGCCATGTGGAAGTTTCTTCTGATTGCAGTGGTGGGGCAGCTGATACTGACTTCTGCACGTCCAGAGGACACAGGTAGGTTAAACGTTTTCTCGCGATACCTCTTGTTTTTGCACGACCATTTGTGGAAACAATGTTGATAGACTGTTCAGCATTTATGAGGCCTACTTCAATTTTACGCTTTCAAGGAATCCCTAATAATGTTGGTACACAGGATGTGCCATATTTTGCAAGCACGAACAATATCTCGGCACTTTCATCAGACTATATACTGGTAATAACGCGCGCTCAAATGTTTAGTGCGGTGTATCGTACACACAGTAAGCTCCAACTAATATGCTAGTGTGCCCTAAGAATGCTTTTTTTCTGCTGAACGTGTCGCGCAATTTACAAGTAGTTCTAGATTTTAGGAAGGTTTCTATGCAATCGTATCTCTACTCCAAATATAAGACATTTTCACAGATGAGTTTAGTACTGAGCGACAAAGAAACAGTCAAGTTCGGCAGTTTGATTCTTTAGACCCATGTTGCGGATAAAAAACACAGGACGCGGGATGGCCAAAAAAACGTGCTTTTCGTGTAAGGCTCGTCAAATTATGAGGCGCTGGAGAAATTCAGCCTTCTGCGTTAAGTCCTTATTTCGAACTCTTTTTGTTCGCCTTCCGCCCATTGAAAACCATGCGGGAAGGGCCTTAGAACGCACCTGGTATCGCTGCGCCGCAGCGATACCAGGTGCGTTTTAAGGCCCTTCCCGCATGGTTTTCAATGGGCGGAAGGCGAACAAAAAGAGTTCGAAATAAGGACTTAACGCAGAAGGCTGAATTTCTCCAGCGCCTCATAATTTGACGAGCCTTACACGAAAAGCACGTTTTTTTGGCCATCCCGCGTCCTGTTTTTTTTATCCGCAACATGGGTCTAAAGTATCAAACTGCCTCAAGTTCTTACGTTGTGTGCGGTAAGCTTCTCCACTTACTTGTTTTCAATTATGTCTAGGAAGCAGCCACGTTTGTTAGCGTTACAGTTAAAATAAGTGGTCAAGGTTAAGCCGGCGCATCTAATGACAACCACAATTTAATTTCGTCAGACTGAATATTTCTTATATACACTCATTCATACTAACCAATGTGTCCATTTTGTTTTGCTCGAATAGTTTCTGAGCCACAATGCGCCGACCACGAAGTATACAAAACCTGCGTAAGCAGCTCTTGTGCCGAAGCCACCTGCGACCGTCCACGCATCGGACCTGCCTGCACCGACGACTGCAGGCGTGGATGCTTTTGTGAAAATCGTATGTGACAGGTTCTGCTCCTCCTTTTAAAAACTCATCACCCGGGTAGCACGCCAAACAAATAAGAATAACTCGGTCCAATCTTGGCAAGCCTAAAGAACTAGCTTGGTCCTAATACGGTTTGACTTCAAGGTATTAATGAGTGGCAATGATTTACTGTGTTTAAATTGCCTTTCTCTGGCTCGACCCATTATTACTAAAGTCACTTGAGCCAAACTATGTCACGTACGAATTGAAAAAACTACTATTGAAGCCTAGATCCGACTATTTAGCAATTAAGGCCCGAAGTAGCCGCCTGAGAACCAAGCTACCAACCAGAAGTGAAGCCTAACACTGGCCCTCGTTTGGCGAATTGGGGCCATGTTATACCAACATTTTGGCCAAAGAAGGTCAAACTTGGCTCTACCTTCAGTTCTGTCTTTTAAAGCCCTAAAATTCCCAAAGGAAAACCTAAATATTGGCCCAAACACCTATGCCACCTGTGCAACACCACTGATAAAGCAAGAGACCCCCGAATAAGTGACGCTAAGAGTATTCACACTCCTTTTCTCAGTTGTCTTGTGGAAGCCGCCATTTCGATGCCTCGTGTAGAATGGACGCAAGTGGTGACAGTTAGGATTCGAGAATGCGGCGTCCTGAAATACAGATAAGATATCAGATATTAACGTCTGGCTCGTCGCGTGGTGTTTTAATATTTCTTGAGGACTGTAAAGCGTTTCCACTGATTGTATATACAGCTTCACTCAACTGGCAACAATGATTTTAGACAACAAGGAGGTTGAAGTAATCACTTTGATGGGTGGCATATTTTGTGGCTGTAAATATACCTTTCGATTAAAATAACAAAAATACGAAATCATGAAAAATGTGTCGACTACTTCTAAGAGTATACCAATCTTCCCATCAAGTCTGAGCATTTTACTTTACTTTAAATGATTTTATATGCATCTTGGTATTAGCTTTCATAATTGTTAACTGTCTACCTTCAGCACAGTTGTGCAGGAATCGAAACAAAATCAAACGTTCAAAATAAACAAAGCAAACCCCTGAAGGAGAATTTAATGCCACCAAGTTTAAAAACTCTTTTCAAGGAAACATTCAAGTCCAATTGCACGCTTCATCAACAGACGCAAAAAGAAAACTTGCAAATCGCATTAATGTATGCTTTGAATATTCTATGTTTACTATACCCACCTTGCGATACCTGAGGGGGCGCAGATCTCTTTAGGCCCGATTGTAACTACATAGCGTCCCGGCGTCTTTTAGCAACTCGAGCTATTAAATACCAACTATTAAGGGTTTTTTGGGAGGTGAGAAAACATACTCATTTGAATCGTTTTAACTATATTATAGTAGACAAATGAAGCACAGATTCACTTATGTTTACTTAATCCTAAAGCTTTATGGCTCAATCCTTGTTGCTTCAAGTCGCTTGTTTAAATATGTCTATTGTACAGAAAGAAAGAAGGAAACATCAATACACATTAGGCATATTTCACGCGCTTATCAGATATTCGTAACGCGAACAGCGCACCTTAAAGCAGATACTGGTTCCACTAGTTCCTGCTTTGTTCTTCAGGTGACACGAGTGGTCGTAGCATGTTTAATATATCTACGCGGGGCGCTTATTCCTTGGCATGTTCTCCGTTATACTTGGACTCCCGATTAAGAGTAAGCTTAACTCTGAGGTAGCACCGTTCCTCGAATCAGTATTTAGTTTTGTGTAGAAAGTTGGGGCCTGCAAATGCCCGAAGAATCAAAGGTAGGGCCAAACTTGACTTTCCTTGGCCAGAGTGTGGGTATCTTGGCCCTAATTTTCCAAACAAGTGCCAGGGTTAGGCTTTCCTACTTGTTGGTCTGCTTTTATGTGGCAACTCTAAGCATAAATTGCCAAACAAATACCAAATTTAGGCTTCATTGCTACTTTCTTCGTTTATACGTGGTATCTTTGGTTCAAGTCTGGTACATTGAAAATTATGCGGCGAGCCAGAGAAAAATCAGAAACACCTAAGAAAAATACTCTAGCACTAACTAACGCCTTGGAGCAAAACCGTACTCGGCCGAAGTTAAGCACCAAGGATCGGCAAGCTTGTGCTAAGCTAGGTATTTACCAAGCTTAGCACTTAACTCACTCTATTAACAAAAAAATTAACTACTAATTAATTTTTCTTCTCAATAGTTGATGCACGATATTCCATAAAGCGAAATGTGTTCTTTCTCTTAATTTCTCAAGGTTTCTACCGCAACGCTGAGCGAAGCTGCGTCCCAAAGTTGCAGTGCCCAGAAGATTCGGCAGCGTACACGTTTGTGGAGGCTCAACATGGAGGCGAATAAGTGGACTTTGAGGGCGCAACAAGTTTCCAGTGCTCTTGCAGTGACAGTATCAAGCGAGGGTTTTACTCATACAATTGCAATTTTAAAACCGTTTCTGATGTGTGGTTTGTTGTGAAAATCGAAGCCTCTTTGGGTCTAGTCTAAGTCCTTAGTAGAAATGCAATAAACAGTAACAACTTCGCTCAGCTTGAACCCGCCGAGGAAACCATTTATGAAGCAGACATTGCGCACACTTTGTCTGCAATCTTCCGTATTTGAAAATTGCGATTACTGTAATGCTCGCACACGTGGCTAGGGTACCAGTGTTTACCTTAGTTCAACCGATCAATAAAATATATTGCCTCCCCAACGAAAACATGTCCATATTTTTGTATTCCAGGGTGGACGAAATATTTGCCACGAGCAAGTGTGATTGCAACGAGAATAAAGTCGAGATTACTTTGACTTATTTTTATTTTTCCGTGCAAGCTAAATACCTTACAGGGTTTAAAGACATTAAAGTATAATTTTTAAATGGAAAAGTACCGAAAAAAATTTCCGATTCACTTAATCTTAATTCCAGAGTAAAAAAAAATGGTGCCTGGGGACGGGATACAAAGCTGCTGTAGTCCAGCTTGACCAGGATTCTACCCCCTATATTCGTCTATTGCATCAATATGGCAATCGAATGTGTGTGACTCAGCACGCACATCTTCGTGTGAAGTGTGCGAATCAATATGCATATCTAACTGTTGCTGCTTTGCTCACCTAACGAAATATATAAACGAAAATTAACGTTTTTTTCACTTCATTACGCAAACTGAAAAATCAAACTGTCTAACTGAGCAGCACTACCACAAGCAGCTTCTGTTTGTCGTAGCACTTGTGGTAGTACATGCAGGTCAGCAAATTTGAATAAAATATTTCACGCGAATACACTATATTCTATTCTGTTATATAATTTGTTTTGTATTCTGATATATTCTATTCTATACTATTTGGCTCGTTTGACTGTAACCGTCAGACGGCGCGTTAAACTTAGCAGAGATTAGGAGAATATTGACACTAATTGATTCGTAAAATCTAAGAAGCGTAGGCTAACAACCAAAATAAACGACCCGCATACAATATGACAAAACCTATTAAGCGTGAGTGTCATACCTGAATGTAGTCCTCTGGGATTATGATGTGCGTTTTCAAGATGATCACCGCTGACCACGCAATGCTTGTGAAACTGACGCTTCAGTCATGGAATTATTTAATGTGGGATATTACTGCTCTCCTAAAATGGCGCAGAAAGAAATTGATATAGTTCAATTATTAGTAAACAGACAAACAATGTATGATTCATTCAACATAAGACTGTGGCAACTTTGGGTTAAGTTCATCTTGGTAAACCTTATTTAATCATGATAAACGTAAATTGATGATGGTTTAGCCAATATCGGGTTAAAATCATTATGACAAACTTCAGCCAACTCGCCAGCACATTCATTGCATTTTGTAAAAAAAAAAAAAAGGTTTTAAACATTTTTAACTGCAAATGTGAACCTGTTTGACACCGTTTAGACAATTTCTGACCTTTTTAGGACATGTCCTCATGCAGAAATTTAGTCCGCGGTATTGGGCCCATTATGGACTAATATTGCGAACGAAGATGTGATAGCTCTTTAAAATGTGTTGTGCCCTTGTGATGGACTAATAATGCGCATGAAGATTCGAAATTTCTTTACAATGTGTCAGCGTTGTAGTCATCAAAACAGGAAGTACGAAATGTGCGAAAAATTTAAATAGTGACTTAGGTTCATTTGAAATAAATCGCACATCTGTTGTTTCTTTTTTCAGGGTTTAACCGGTTTTAATAAATTGCGCTCATTAGAATAATAACAGGGAATACTTACAAGAACGTGTTTAGCCTCCAAGCGTTGCAAAGTGTTTTTATCTGACGCGACAAGTCACGCGGCCATGACGAATTACCGTGCTGCATGAGCAGCCCGGACTTTAAAAAACTACGAGCTCGAGCAGAACAGCTCGAGGATTCAGGACCCGGGACAGCTATCACCGCGGTCATACAACCTCAGAGAAGCTCCCGTTCGTAATAGTAATGCGTTAGCTTTAGTACCCACATGACAGAGAAAAGCTGACGTCGTCAACACCTCCTAGAAGAGAAGGCTAGAGCACTCCGAGTCGTTACGTCACAATGTCGGAAAAGGAAGTCCATCGCGCAACTACGTGAGAAAAATTTCTGGGCATCGATGTGAAAAAAACGTTTCTTGTCGAGCGGTGCGGGGTGTTCGTGAGCGTTTATCTGACATTAATATATGTTTTAAAAGCGCAGTATTGTACAACCTATTATATATATAATATAGACATAAAATACAACGCGCTACCAAGGTTGAAAGTACCGATTTTTTATATTTATGATTATCCCCGTAACCGCGGGACTACGTGCAATCCCGCAGATCACTAAACTTTTCAAATGAGCCGGTCCGCTCGGACGTTTTCTTCCCTCGTACGGGCTCCGATTTTGGTAAATTTACGTTGTGTGTGAGCTGCTGACTGTCTAAAAAGGAACGCTGAGACTTTCAGAAGAGAGGGGAACCGAAAACAAATCCAATAACCGTCGCAGGGAGCGCACGCGAGCAAGAGATGGGTCGACGACGTTAAAGGAGTCATGAAACGCTTTTCCAACTTTTTCCTGTTTAGTTTTCCTCCTCAACTCATAAATCGCGCATTCTACCAAACAGTTCAAGAAGACGGAAAGGGGGAGTCCCCTCTTGCTCGGACTGCTCGGACTCTCGTTTGTGTAATCCGGACACATCCATTGTCCCCCTAGAAGATTAGCCCGTCTCTCAAAATTCAGAAAAGTTGCTTTCCCCACCAAGTTCACCCCGAAGCTGACAGTGCTGTGGAAGCTACGTGCTCCTTGGGCCAGCCACACTTTTGCCACGTGATCACGCTCTCTCGCGCATACCCAGCCGCAGAGAATAAGTCAGGTGATGAAAGGGGAGCGGCTGAATGGTCCGGCAAGCGCGTAGCTTCCACCACAATGTCAGCTTATGGGTAAAGGGATTAAGTAAGGTCCGGTGCCGCGTGACGTGCGTTTGGGCCCAGTGACGCGCTGCGGGGGCCCGGTGACGCGCTGCGGGGTCCGCGGATGTATCACAGTGAAAAGGCAGAGAGCTTACGAAGGGAAGGAGGTACGAAATAGTCCGCTGTGTTTTCGAATTTTTGTACCGAAAGTCAGGCTTCTGACTTTCTACCCTTTTTCTTTTGGCCCACTGAATGATGTGCTATTAGTAAAATCCCAATATAAATTGATTCATTCCAGCCCGAAATTCGTTTCATGGGCCCTTTAAGCCTCCCACACTGCGGCCGCTGCTCTCGTGTGCGTGTGTGTGTGGTTCTTTTGATCCTCCTAGCAGTCGTTTTTTTTGTCGTCACCTCAGTCTCGGGTAGTTTTTTTTTTTTTGTGTTCGCTTAATACTACGGCATTTACATGAATTCGCGGAACAAGTCCTGCTACGGTTTGAGTGACGTGTGGCAACTAGCCAACGATGACACTGGTCGATTATCGATAGACCTCTCGACAGAGAGACCTAAAGTTCGGGTTCAAATGTTTTCGTGACGGATATTGTGGGACGTATGGATACGATCGACAGGTGAAACACAACTTATCTACGGGCTTTCTTGGTCATGTGGGACGCGAGTAAAGTGCTGCAGTCGGGTTGTTTTTTTTGTTTTTCGTGATAGAATGGCATTTGTTCGATCGTTATCCGTGTGCGGTTGCGTCGACATTTGTAAATCTGTGTGGTAATATTGTAGTTTTCACTGGAAGGTGAATGACAAGTTTGTGTGATTATAAAAAGTGCGTTGTTTGTGCTTATGTGTTTATTTATATTAATGTTATGTTATTGCCTTTACCGCTCTTATACTAGAATTTTAACTGTATTAAGGTAATAGTATTATTGTATACAAAATAAGATATTTTGTTCTAAGGCAGCTCGAGCCCATAGGGAGAAGTAAATTAGTTGACTGTAAATAGTATGTTTAGTACCCCTGCCACACAGAAAAGTTCATATATTTTCATTAAATGATATGGGACTTAATCAGCTCGCGGTGTTGAGTGATTATACGATCGTCGCATGCTGATTTGTCGACCCCATAATGTACTTCGATCGAAATTACATTACTTTTGCCATCTGGCCGGTGTATGATGCAAGAATTCAGTGACTGCACGCGATAACATTGCTTACATGATCGTAAGTGACATTTGTCTAGCCCTGTCCGCGTTGACTACGCCTACTTGGTTTTTAACTGAGATCTGTTTCGCTGTGTCCAATCACTGCGTGTCTCGCCATTTTGTGGAAGTATTTTTGTGTAAAATATGTATTCCTACATCAATAATTGCGTGACTCAATGTTTGCTCTTATACGCTTATCTCGTACCATTTCATACCGATTATTTAGCAGTGTAATATTTCGCCCGTGTAATAAAATATTTTCGAGACCCCTTGATATATGTGCAGCTTTCATTTTAGTTAATAAGACACGCGTATGTGACTAAAAGCACGTTACGACGGTCGATCCACGCGCGATGCCTTCGCTTCGACGCGCGCCCCCGATGGCCTTCCTTCGCGACGTCACGAGAAGAGCGCTACGGCCTTGTCTTCTAGGAGGTGTTGCGTCGTCCGTCTGGACACAAAACAGTGGAAAGTGAAGCGCGTCGCGTAGAAAGGAGGACAGTAGCAAAGGACAAGGGCGTGAAGGAGGCGACGTCAAGGGCCGGAAGTCGATGCTCGGCGGATGCTGAGCGAGTCTAAACTTGGAGCAGCATCAGGCAGGGGATGCCGCTGCTAAGCGTGCAAAGCGGGCGAACGGAGACAGAGGAGCGGAAGCAGCGCTTAGCTCCGCTGACCAGGTGCGGAGCTAGGCGCTGGATATTAAACCAATGGATATTCAAGGAATATCCATTGGTGGATTCTTAGAGAATGCGTTAGCATGACCCTTTCGAAACGCCACTCCCGTCCCCCTTTAGGAAAGGCTAACAGTGACCCCTCAAATATTAAAAAAGTTGCAGCAAAACAGAGGAAGCAAAAGAGATGGCGAAAACTAAGAAATGAAGGGGTCAGCTTTAGCGTTTCCCAAAAGATGCAACTAAAAGCGAGAAAACGCGAAAAACCTCCGACCAGTCGTGACGTCATACTAGGATATTTGAGCCGCCAAGCGCGTGTCGCTCGTGTGGGTAGCGCGTGCAATGACAAGCTTGCCAGGTATATTTTTCCGCACTGAAGGCAGTCACGGCGTCTCTTTCTGACCTTTTTGAAAATAGCAAGAATGCGCGTGCATAGCTTTGACAGGCGCTGAAGATGCGCGAGATCAGAGATTCTGAAAGCTCCTCCTGAGACGTCACGCCCCGGGAAGGAGGGGCTTCGGCGGTACTTTACAAAAAAAGTTCTGAAGCCTTTGTGCACCAAATTGAAAAATAATCTTGATATTCCTGATCCTGGAAGTAGAATGAAGGCCATTGAAGTCTTTTTTCTCAAATACAAAACCGCTTCAGTTTCCCTTTAAATCTCATCTAAAACAACCTAAGCGATATAAAACTACGTCTCCATTTAATACCCGTTTTATGAGGTCTGACGCCACGAGCGCTCGATTGACAATTTGAAAATTACTAAGCTGCAAAGAAAATGCAGAGTTAGTATTTACACACCCTCTAGGTGCTGGTGTCTGCAACAGCACTTCTGTCAGCAATCGTTTAAACAAATGACGCCTTCTGCGTGTATGGGTTATCGCTTAGTTTTATTCATTTATGTCGAATCTTTCTTGGAGAAGCGAGCGCTCGTAGCACGTCTAACTACACCTGCAGCTTTCTTCATGAAACTCGAGACATTTGAAAATTTTCTATAGTAAAATTGTTACAAAAAATCGTTACATAAAGAGCAAATGTGATGAATTCGGTACGTCAATTTCTAGTAAAATATATGGATTTTTCGTTATTTATATATATATATATATATATATATATATATTTTTTATTTTTTTTTTAAACGAAAAAGGGGCCTCCATCGCCACTATTTCACGACCACAAGTTTCGCCTCGAGCAACGTAACTTATTATAGAAACCCGTCCTTGAGGCTCAGACGTCCGTTACAAGACGCCGCAGAATTGCGCCGGCCTGGCGCGATTTTGTCAACCCGTTCCGATACGAAACCCTCAAAGAGCCTAGATTTCTAACAAGTTGCAACTCCAAAGATAGAGAGTGTCTTGCAATTTAATGCGGACGCCCCACTGGGCAGATTAGTTGCACGTGCGCATGCATTGCCCTGTGGTGAAGGGTGAAGGAATGCGGGTTCGTACACTTGCAGACGATGAGCGGTTTCGTCCCCTCTGAGCAGCTCGTATTACAAATGCGGCCCATAAATCGCGCGACCGACCCCCAATCGAGCGGTTGAAAACCCTCTGAAATCTAGGCACACCGTAAAAACCATAACACGTTGCACTTCCTCCTAGCGCGTCCCGAAGTTGTCGATATAAAGAGCTGGTTCCACCTGGCTCGCAAAGACAAACCGATTGTGACTGGATTTTACAAGGGACCACCATGAAAACCAACGTGCTACAAGCCCTTCTGCTCACACTCGCTGTCGCGGTTGTGCGCGCAGCCAACACAGGTGTGTTTAATATTTCCATTGAACAAACATCATTGTATCCAGTCTCTTAAAAACGTCCCTGCGTCCACTTTACCTCAGACCACTTCGACAGTCGATGATTCCGGCTGAGATTCACAGAGGAGGCTCGGCGAGCGTCAAACGCCAAAATTATGTTCATACCGGAAACTAAAATTTATGATATACTATTGAGCGTTGAAGTGAGCTCCTGAAACTAGGGTTCTGAGTGTCAAATCGTAAATTTCATTTTTCTGTTTTAATTTATATTTTCTGTATTGTCATACGCCATGATTTCTTCGTAGATTGCAGTGACTGGCCCTTCTTGTGCTCTGTGAGAAAGTCAACGCACGAGCGAATTTAGGAGCATATTAGGACTTCCGTCCGCAACCGACAATTGACTTAATGATCTTTTCATGAATGGTGCCTAGAATTTTCGGTTTGTTTGGTAAGCCTGATTTATATTGCTCTGCCTTCGATCACAAGACCGCTTAAAAAGGGTTTTTATACCGGTATATAGCTTAATCACAAAGAAGTGAAGTAGACGATACCTCCTATGATTATTGTTCAGCTTCAGCGATACATATGTGCCTGTTCGTCTCTTTTAACCTAACTATAAAAGGCGCTGACGGTTTTTGTGGAACTTCTTAAAAGCCTAAAACTGTAGATTGAATCAGTGTTTTTTTTTTGCATTTGAATAAATAGCATATTAGTTTTGCTACGCGACGACTCAGTGTCGTTGCGATTTGAATGTTAGCACTGTGATCAGCAGAAAGCTCTGTTTAACGATACTCATCCAGTTTGAAACGGCCAGAGGCAGGCAGGTGGTTGAGGCTCAGAAAAACCTTGAAGCGATCTGGCAAACTGCCTCCCCAACCCCTTGCGCGCTGGTAGTAATACGATCGAACGCCGCCCAAGTGACGCTGGCATGTAGTAAGTTTAGTTTGTACATGATGCAAAACCCTGAGACTGGGAATGAAATATGAAAGAAAAAGTATAAGAAGACAGAAAAAAGGGGACAGGATAACGCCTCAAACTCAGCTCTGGGTATGAAATTTAAAAGAAAAAGTGTAAGAAGACAGAAAAAAGGGGGCAGGACAACGTCTCAAACTCAACTCAGCTGAAAAGTCAGCTCAGGACAACGTCTTAAACTCAAGTCAGCTGAGTTCGAGACGTTATCCTGTCCCCCTTTTTTCTTTCTTCTTACACTATTTCTTCCGAATTTCATTCCCAGTCTCGGGATTTTGCATCATGATCAACATATATCAGCTCGCCTGCACCTTGACAATTTTTTTGTTTGTAATTGCTTTGGAGGTTTATTTTCCGGGACGAAAGAAACGCCGAGCAAAAAGCACAGAAGCTGATACAACTTGAGGTCGAGGAGCGTTCTACCACACCAGTGGCGTCGGAAGAGGAAAAACGGGAGGCTCCAGTCTCTCTCTCTCTCTCTCCCCCCCCACTCCCCCAGATATTTCGGACTGTTAAAGTAAACAATGCGGGGAAAGAGGGCATGGTCGAGCTTATTTTAATCCGAAATTATTTAGGCATATGTATAGCTACTGTCGCTCTTCACTGCATAAAAGATGGCGTAGATGGTTATTGTTAGAAACTCGTTGTCAGAAGGCACTACTCGTCACATGCTCGGTGGCTCGGAAGTTCAAAGCTATGTGTTTTCGACCTAAATAACTGTGCCATTGGTAAAAATAATAAATAAATAAATATAACAATAAATGCAAAAATGAAAAGCTGGAGAGAAAAAAAAAAAAAAGAACTATCAAGAACCCGCCGGAAGTGTTGTATTCTTGCATATTCAGTGGCCCAAAACTATGAAACAAGTTTCTCCTACCAAAATGTGTACAGGCCAAAAGAAACACGTCACAGGAACGTAAAATGAGCAAAAAAAATTAAAAGTTTTTTTTTTTTTTTTATGACGTTTTGAATTTGAACAATTTTAGAAATCTAATCCCATGCGTTAATTTATTCCTCAACGTGAAAAAAAAAAACAATAAATACATTATTTTGTATTCTGCAGATGGTAATGATATGTACTGTCTGTGGTGTTAATTTAAATGCGATACCTCAAACAATGTAGACGAAAAAAATTACTAAGTTTAGGGCATGGTTGCATGTAGATACATGTTTGGATATTTATTCGAAACTCGTCTTGAATAACGATAATCATATCTTAAAACAACACTTACTTAGGCTATACATAAATCATTCTTAAAAAGTTTAATATCTCTACCATAAATAGCTTCGGCTATAGCGCGCTTCAAATATGGCACAAACGACAATTGTCAAAAACCCGTCGTCCTTCCTCGCTCCTTCGGGAATCTATTTCTTTAAAACCAAGCATGCCAGATGATTGAAATAAACGGCATTGTCTTTCGCAAGGAATGCGGCACTACATGTAAAATTGAAAAAAAAAAAAAATTACGAATGTACCTTACTGCTTGAATCCAAATGAAACCGCTTGCCGGTCTTTCGAAGTTCGACGAAATTCAAACTTTTACCCTAAAAGTTTGAAGTTCGTCGAACTTTAGATTTTTCAAGAATCGAAAGTTCGACAATTTTCGAATTCTTTAGATTAATAAGTTCGAAAGTTCGAAACTTATCGAATTTCTTAGCGTAGGAAATTCGAAAGTTCGAAAGGCTTCGAACTTTTTAGTGCAAGAAGTTCGAAAGGTCGAAAATCATTGAATTTTTTAGTCTATCAAGTTTGAAAGTTCGACGAGTATCGAATTTTGCAGCGTAATAAGTTCGAAATTTCGAAAAGCGTCGAACTTCTTAGTTTAATAAGTTCGAAAATTCGACTTCCGTCAAATTTCACGAAATAGAAAGTTCGAAAATTCGAAATCGTTCGAACCTTTCGAACCGCTTGATTCGATCATCGAACCTTTGGTTCGAAAAAAGTTCGCGGCATCCCTAATTCCGACTGAGATTCACAGAGGAGGCTCGGCGAGCGTCAAACGCCAAAAGTATGTTCACACCGGAAACTAAAATTTATGATATATTATTCAGCGTTGAAGTGAGCTCCTGAAACTAGGGTTCTGAGTGTAAAATCGTAAATTTTGTTTTTCTGTTTTAATTTGTATTTTTTGTATTGTCATACGCCGTGATTTCTTCGTAGATTGCAGTGACTGGCCCTTCTTGTGTTCTGTGAGAAAGTCAACGCACGAGCGACTTTAGGAGCATATTAGAATTTTCATCCGCAACCGACAATTGGCTTAATGATTTGTCGTGGATGCGCTGCCTAGAATTTTCGGTTTTTTTGGTAAGCCTGATTTATATTGCTCTGCCTTTGATCGCAAGACCGCTTAAAAAGGGTTTTTGTACTGGTGTATAGCTTAATCACAAAGAAGTGAAGTAGACGATACGTCCTATGATGAATGTTCAGCTTCAGCGATATATATGTGCCTGTTCGCCTCTTTTAACCTAACTATAAAAGGCGCTGACGGTTTTTGTGGAACTTCTTAAAAACCTAAAACTGTAGATTGAATCAGTGTTTTTTTGCATTTGAAGAATAGCATATTAGTTTTGCTACGCGACGACTGAGTGTCGTTGCGATTTGAATGTTAGCACTGTGATCAGCAGAAACCGAAAAACAATAAAAAACATTAAAAAACACACACATAACTGTTGTGTGGTGCAACTGACCACAGAACAGTGTTGTTGTTTTTTTCCATGCGTGCAGGTTCACGATTTAAAAAAGAAAATTAAACCTTTAATCGTGAACAGAAGGTTAGGGCTCGAACGAGCTGGCGATGTTTGAACATTCGTGACTGAAATCCTGAGACTGGGCAGAGAAGAAAACACAAAGCGTTCTTTTGGCGAAAAGCTCGACTCTCGCGGGGCCGAATATTGCAAATTTGAAACCCTACTGAGCGAAACAGTAAGATAAATCGCCTCGAGTACCCTATAGAAATAGAAATTTGCTTCTTTGTTTTCTAAAGCCAAATCGGCGGTTATATAGTGCTATCCGCTTTGTAAATCATAGGATCGCGAGAAAATGATTACTTCAATATTATGTTAAACGCATAGCTTCACTGCAGTATTGGAAATTAGCATTTTAAGGAAGGCAACCATTTGACAAATTGACCTAATCCAAGGCTGCAGCACCACAAAGGAATAACATCATACATGACGGCGTTTA
Organism: Ixodes persulcatus; assembly: GCA_013358835.2. NCBI lineage: Eukaryota > Metazoa > Arthropoda > Arachnida > Ixodida > Ixodidae > Ixodes > Ixodes persulcatus. Next base: position 559,316 of record JABSTQ010009101.1, on the reverse strand, counting down.
CAGCATGTGCCCAGAACAAACACTAGAAATGAGTTTGGTGTAGCATGCACTTTCTTTTAGCTTTTATTACGTTGTGTCACTCATGGCAGGGTGTTATGCAATCATCTTTTATATTTAGACTTATGTTTTTTTTTTGTTTTTTTTTTCTGATATTATAGCCTAAAGATAGGAGACCACATGCGACAAGCCCCTTCAGTATTGTAAAACTTTATTTCACGAACATTTTAGGGCAAGCCATTCTGAATTGATCAAATATGCGACCCATAAGATATCATTATGTATACGACGAATAAATGTGTGTCAAAGATAAACACAATAATTTGTAAACCCCTACATTCCTATCACCTGAGAAATCAATGCCCCCAAGCAATAAAGTGGCACCTCTACTGCATTTACTTCTCATATACCATATTTTATTTTTCAACATATTGACATTCCGTTTCTTTAAACTAAGATTTTCAAAAATCCCTAAAAACAGAGTGGTTAAGAATTTAAAAAAAAAAATTTATTTCCGTTAACAAAATGCTTTCTACGGTGCACGGTTTGGATAAAATAAAAGCCTACTAATTATTATTTTAATTATTTAAACTTACTGATGAATTATTTTTAGTTATGGAGATGTAAGTTAGCGCTGCGTCCGTGTTACTTCTTCGTCTGGCCCTCGTCTATTTGCGCTGTTTTTAATTCCGAATGAAGATAAACATATAATCCCAATTAAAAACATTGGGGTCATCGCCGAAATGCAGTTAATGAACTTATATGAGAAAGATACATAGGACAGGTGCAGCATTTTATGGCGTTCCGAAGAAACGCCCACTTTTGACTTCGGGTTTCCTATCGGTAGACGAACGCTCCTGCATCCCCCTCCCTCCTCCTCCCCCCCGCCCCCCCCCCCCCCCCCCCCGCCCTGATCGAGGAAGGAGACGAACGTGCCCATAATTAAATGCCTTTTTTTGCTTTTAACACCATAAAATGATTTACCGGACTCAATATATGTTTCCAAAATTAGTTACATCTGTGGTTTTCTGTAATAACGCAAACATCAAGGTCATGTAGACCGCACATATGTTTAGTTCATACAATTATTATATTTGTTAGATACTGTATAACCCTCGGTTTCTATTTTTCGAATGTCTGACTAAACAAGTTTTCTGCTGAGAATTGGCATCTCTCTTTTATTTATCCCCACTTCATTGCTTTCATATATTGAAAAAGAGGAGAAGGAAAACACACTCCTGAGTTAGACCTATGTTTGTATCTTTCTTCTACTTGTCCTTGTCTGAAGTTTAAAAAAAAAAGTTACTTATTAAATATTAGTTAATTACCAAGCTAGGTTAGTATTCTTTTGCAATTCCTGATGGCAAAATCTTTCCGGGAACAAAAATCCGTGACCAACTTTTTGTTCCCGGAAAGATTTGTTTTTGTCAACCACACTATTTTTGAATGCTCGCTGAATCACGAAGTATTCATGCCCGAGGCCTGAGCGATAAGTCACCCCATACTTGATCCAGTCACAGTCGGTTACGAAAGGAGCGGGCGAATAAAAAAAAGTGAATATACGTTTATTTCAATATTGGCTGGTAATGTGACGCAATGATATTACGCCTAAGGAGGTCACGCTCACAAAAAAAAGTACACGCACGGTATCTTTTAGAGAATAGAGAGAGCGAGCCGTGACACATCTAGGAGCTCACAGAGTTTAAAGTGATGTTTGTCTCGACCACGCGAAGCCTCAAACTCTTTGTGTTCCCGCAGGAATCGAGTGGCCGCCAAAACCACAAAAGTGCGCCGAAGGCGAAACCTGGAAGGAATGCGTCGGTAGTTCATGCGCTGAACTCACCTGCGAACACCCCGAGCCTTTCGTCGGATGCACCTTAGACTGCAAGTACGGATGTTACTGCGCTCCTGACTTCTTCAGGAACGCCAATAAAGAATGCGTCAAGAAGGACAAGTGTCCTTGAAAACTGTGACCGATCTCATTGTTTCGCGAAAAATAACTTGTTATTAAACACCGGAATATCCAGTATTACCATTACAAACTACGACGGAACAGACAGGTGGGTACTTTGTTGCAGAAGCCATTGTCTTTTTTATTAATCAATCTGTTACTTTATTGACATTTGATTATGGTTAGAAACGATGCATAATACATTTTCCTACGTATCTTATTTGGCCTAGGCTTGAATCAATTCCATCAAAATTAGGATCATGAATGCGACGTGTTTCCTGGCCCTCATGCTTAATATTGTGCCGTTCAAATACTGGGAAAGAATACCATTTTTATAAATAGACAGCTTAATAAACAAAATCATATCCTATTCTATATCGTTCTAACTTCTATTTATAACTGACTGATAATAGGCTTCAACTCAGATACTACGTTCGGTGAAACCGTAATAAAAGTAGTCACGTCTTTTTCTAAAATGATAAACGTTTCTTGTATAGTATTTGTTGCTCCCATCGGCGTGTACCATCGCTTCAACCAATATCAAGGCAGTAGTAAGCGAAGACCGGATTACCCTTGATATTTAATCTTGATAACAGTTAGCGTGAACGCCGGAGCGCGTGGCAGCGGGTACTATCAGAGCAGCCTAACGGCCCGGCGCGCAAGTTCCAGCGCATGCGCATCGCGCCTGCTGAGGGAATATGCTCTCATCGCGCGCATCGCGTCATCGGAGCGCTCGCGCGTCGTCTGCTACGGGCGTCGTCTTCTACGCGAAGCATGTCGCATGGAAGCGCAGGGGTTAAAATGCGTGTAGATGAACTTATCAGCCCACGGGCATGGGATAACCATGCGAATATTTTGATGCATGATACAGTATCATACCTTTTTTGTTTCTTATATTTTATTAAAAGAATATTCGAGGCCCCCTCCCCCGCATGCAATGTGCTTGATAAATTTAGGCGTCTTTGCATTACTGTCAGAACGATTGCTGCACCTCGTCATGGCCAGAGTTCCAGAGGCGGACAGGCGATTGATCATCGAGCTCTCCCAGAAAGGGCACTCGCAGCGGGCCATCGGGGCCCTTGTAAGTAGGCCTCTAAAGACGGTTAATAGGATCGTTCAAGCTTTCCGTTATGAAGGCCGGATCCACGACGCACCTCGAGGGACTCCCCCAAGAGCGACGACCGAGGATGAGGACCGTTACATTATTGCCGCTGTCGTCGAGGACCCCTTTCTTTCGGCAAGGGAAATCCGAGAGGAGCTGGAATTGGACGTTTCGGACGTGACAATTGGTCGGAGGTTGGCAAGCGCCGGCCTGCCTAGCGCCATGGCAGCGCAGAAGCCCCTGCTATCTCCTTCAAACAAGGAAGCGAGGCTCCGCTTTGCGATGGGACATGCGTCGTGGACGGCGGATGACTGGGTCCGGGTCGTCTTTTCAGACGAATCGACGTTCTCTACCAGGCAAGACGAACGCGTGCGTGTGTGCCGACCCCGCGGTGCACGGTAAGGCCTGCTTCGTATGTTAGCTGTTCTACGCATAGATCTTGATAATTGTTTTCGTTGCGGAAATATTTCGCCGTTCGTTTACGTTCTCGCTACACACTCGTGATTTACTGTAATTCCGTTTGATAAAAGGCTGGGGTCCCTTAACAGTTAAATTTTCTGCTATGTTGTTCGCAATGTATCCATTGTTGGTTAAAGCTAATTACGTTGTTTATTTGTTTTTTTATTATTGTTGGCTCATATGGGTAGTCGTGACAGTCTTTGTTCCTTTCTCCTCTTTACCTGCGTAATTTTTGTGTATACAGTTCGATAGCTTGGCTGAAAAATCACACCGCTCAACTAGGGTCGATGCGCTCCTGCAGGAACGATCCTGCCTACGTGCAGCGCGTTGCTTCCAGCGACAGGACGTCCGTGAACGTTTGGGGTGCCATCTCAAAACATGGCCTCGGTCCTCTGCACCGCATAGTCGGGAGGCTGACATCGACCAGTTACTGCGACGTGGTGGACACCGTCCTTATACCCTTCGTTCGGAGTGGTCTCTTCCCCGACGGGAACTTCCTTTTTCAGCAAGATCTCGCGCCCATCCACACTGCGCGCACCGTGAAGGACCACTCGCGGCAGTGCGGCATAGAATAGTTGCCATGCGTTCCGAAGGGCGCGGACCTCAACATCATTGAGAGCGTGTGGGGCCGAATGAAGGCGGCCATGGTGCGGACTCCTATTTATTCCGCCACAGAAGACCAGCTGTGGGACGCAGTCCAAGCAGAATGGGAACGTTTGAAAGGAGACGCGTCTTTCGTGTCAAGTCTTTACGACTCGCTGCCGTCAAGGATGGCGGCTGTAGTCGAGCTAAATGGGGATATCACCCGTTACTGAGCCTGTTTTAGTTGACTTGATTTTTCTTTGACTGCAGGTAGCAGCCATTAAGTTTTACTTCAGCAATAAAGTTTGCACTTTTCTTACCCGACACTACTGACACAACGTCGTCATTACAGCACTCGGCTGCAGCAAGCCTTATGGGCAGAAATATTAGACGTCTGCACCCCGCAGTCACCAACGCACATCTATCACAGGCCAAAAGGCAATAGCAGTAAGGAAGACAAGAACCACAAGCTATAAATGCGGTTATCAAAGTCTGGACAACGTTAATTAATGATGCAGACGCGCTGGCCGACAATTAGTCTATGATCACCGCGCCCGAGATAGCTCTAGACTTCACAGGAAGCGGGGTCGGCGAAGCTGGCGCAGACAGACGCGAGAAGAAAAAAAGTCACAACGTTTATTTGCTTTAACAAATACTGAAACTAAACCGGGAAAGCAGATGAGCACATTGGAGGAGCTTTCATTTTAGGGTTCACCACCTTTCGGGCTATCACCAGTAGCATGCGCATGGTAGACGACACACGTAGCAGACAACACACGTAGCAGGCGAGGCGCGTAGCAGACGACAGGCGTAGCAGACGACACACGTAGCAGACGACTCGCGTAGAAGACGACAGGCGTAGCAGATGATACACGTAGCAGACGACGCGCGTAGCAGACGACACACGAGCGCTCAGATGACGTGATGCGCGCGACGACAAAATAATATCGCCGCACGCGCGATGCGCATGCGCAGCAGTTGCGCGCCAGTCAGGTAGAGCGCTCTGATAGTGCCCGCTGCCACGCGCTCCGGCGTTCCCGCTAACTGTGATCAAGATAGTACTAGATTATTAGGGTTTCAGACTGGCATGTACACTGCTGTAAGTTATACAGAATTATCAGCCGTGTTTTCGGGAGCTTAATCATTATCGAGAGTTGTTGACTTCTTCTGATACCCATAAAATGATTGATGATAATTCAATCGAAGGGTTTTATCTCCGCCAATGGACACCATCATTGCCACTGCAAGGTCATCGCCTCTAAATGCTTTTTTACACAATTTGTTATTGTGCATCTATTGCATATCCGAGTTTAATTTAAACACAGACTTAATATTACCTCTTGTCGGAATATAAATATAAAGGCTTTAACGAACACAAAGAAACCAGAAAACGTGTCTTTGAAAACGAAAACGAAGTACACGTTACGACTAAGTGGACGAATGAATGCAGGCATGCATAGAGATAGGAACTTCATGCTGATTGACGTGACAAAATTTCGCTTGTGATATTGCAGTTGTGTTTTTGAGCATCGCAGCTTCCACTACGCGTTATTGTCGCAGCAGCGACGTCGTAACTGTGAAAAAGCAATTAAAGTTGCGTCACGGTAATCGGGCTTACATCTATTACAAGAAAATTTTAGCAAATTGTACCGAGGAAAAGTCGGGTGTCACCCAACATTAATCATACTTTTCCCTCAAAAAAAAAAAAAAAATCACTACGCGTTTTTGAGAGGAATTATGTTCTCTATTCTTCACTACCGAAAAACTAATGTATCAAAGTACAGCTCTTCAAGTCTATTTAATAATTCTTTTTTAGTGGGGACTGGTGGGACGCTCAGCCCCAGCTGTATCCCAAAGCGGAGCGGAGACATGAACGGGAATAAGTTCGTGCGCGCAAAGCATGTTCTTGTGCTAGCGTTGTTTGCTAGGCGCTTCTGCTGACGGCATACAGCCCCTGAACCTTATCTCTCGGAAGAGGTGCCGGTCGAACGGGCTCCGTTGTGTCAGCAGCCGGGCCGATAGGTCCGAGCGCGTCGACTGTACGAGCGGAGGGGCCAAAGAAGCCTGCTGAGAGCGCATCGTCCGAGAGTTGGCCCTCTTTCTGCGTGTGCTCGTCCTATAGCTCATTTCATTAAGCGTAACTTTATGCATTTTAGTTTGTGTATACACCGACTCAACTCTTTGACGTCACACCAGTGCGGTGGCGCTGCTGTCGGAACTGCGCTTGCGCAGATGCTTCGCCTCATGCGAATCTGGTTTCTGCGCAAAAGTTTCGCCTCGTGAGAATCTGGTTTCTGCGCAGAAGGTTCGCCTCGTGAGAATGTGGTTTCTGCGCAGATGTTTGGCCTCGTGAGAATCTGGTTTCTGCGCAGATGTTTCCCCTCATGCGAATCTGGATTCTGCGCAGAAGTTTCGCATCGTTTGAATCTGGTTTCTGCGCAGAGGTTTCGCCTGATGCGAATCTGGTTTCGACTTATGGCAAACGCGGGCTTGTTTGTAAACAATGGTTGGTGTATATGCAATCATTTATCGTCTAGACTTTGACCTCACTCGCACTTGAATCGAAACGAAGTGTAGCGGACGACTCTCGCTCATGAACGTGATCTGTAGGTGCACGTTTATTTTAGCTTGTAATGCCGCACAGTTCTGTGATACTTTGACGGCAGGTCTGCCAGTTGATGACCCCGTGATGATTTAAAAATATTTTTAGAGTGTTGTACATCATGTTTTGGATGAATAAGACCTTAATTAGTTTCACATAGTTAATGTTTTGGTTCCTGATATAAGCCTATGGCTTCTATTAGAAGCTCGCACACCGTCATGTCAATCCAATATATCAGTCAGTTTTAGAAGAAAAAAAAACGTGATGGTGCGTAAACTTGTCCCTTTGTGCTGGAGGCAGAGTGCTGGCGGAGCACAAATACGTACGATACACCGCAACACCAGGTGAGCACCTCAAAGTAGGATAGAATTTCGGTACCCCTAACAACGAAGCACGCGCTAAACATCTTACTATATTTAACTGCTTCAATTATTTTCTTACCGCCTATTGAGATTCCAACTAAATTACGTTTTTTTTTTAATTAAAACAAAACAATAGTGATACCAAAAAGAGTTATAAGATAATTAAAAGCTTGAATACTATAGACGCGATGCATCTCAGTAAAAAGTTCCTTTCATGGCGATCAACACGGTACCTATCTTAATTCAATGCAACTCGTAGTTTGTAGAAAAAAACACCTTTAGCTGAAGTCCAATGGAATACACGGTACCGTATGTGCAAACTCTTCCTTCATATATAATAAAAACACCAATGAACGTCTTAAAACGCAAAATTCCCAAGAGATAAAGTATAATGTTTTTTGCTATATCCTGTCTTAGAAAACGTAATCGAAATATGCGTTTCCATTTTCTCCGACGTTCGTCCTTAGTACGGCATACGTATCGAATCTGCAATAAATCATATGGAAATTCTCATATGGAAAACATTTGGAAACAAGTTGTCATGTTGTGATAGTGCTAGCCATGTGGCGCAGCCTAATAAAATAATATTTTGTTTAGAAAAGCCTAACGTTTTAAACTTTGTACAACGCATGATGACTGGTCCGTGGAATCTTCCGTACGTTATTTGTTCCAGCGTTTTTAGTTCAAGGTATATTTTTTAATCTTTCTTTGACAACCTTTCCAATAATCACCTCCCGAGCGTAGCCATCTCTGTCTTCTTGGCTCTGTGAAGAGGTTCTGGGTATGCAAAATAGATCTCTTTTCCGGAACATCAGACGCGGAGCACGTGTCAAGAACCCACTGATTCGGCACTTCGTGTGTCGGTGATAAGCGCCGGTAAGGTTTGTCTGGACCAAAAACAGACAAAACCAGCGACTCTATTTATCCTTGCCTTGATCAATATGGGATGAGCAGGAAAAACAAAATATACAACCCTTTATTACACAAAACAGATGCCTCCTTACTTTTACATGAAATAAATAAAAACAACGTAGGTACTTCTGATGAAAAATATGAACGCAGTCCTCAGTACGAAGCCTCCTTAGACAGGCACACAAGTGTTTGTGGTATTGAGTAACCCTCTCTGGGCTTTTCAAGATTATCAGACCAGCGAAACCTTGAATCGTGCAATAAAGAAGCCCTTCAAAAGGTAACAGCAGATACAAACCCTCTGAAGTAACTTTGATAAAGCGCACTGTTTTCGAGCTTGACCACATGCCAACATCGGGATAAAAAATTGCAAGGACTACGGTTTTGGTTTTCTTTGTGTGTATGTTTGTGCGTGTCTTCGCGTGTAAGTAAGTGTGGTGCTGCGTTCTGGGTTAGACTTTAACCCCTCTTTCACGGCTTTTTTTCTTTTCTGCTCGCCATTCTCAAAAAGGCCCCTTCGAGGCCCTTATAAAAATAGGACGCAGTTCGTCATGAGACGTTGACTATCTCCTTCCACAAACTACGACCATGTGGAAGATCGCTGTGATCGCTCTGTTGGGCTGCTTGGCCCTGGCCTCATGCGCGTCCAGAACAGTACGATGGTAAGTAAACCTAATAACTTTTTTTTCTGGCAGAATTTCAGTGAGTGTTAAATGAATCTAGCATTCTTTAATTAAATCTGTAAACATGTTTTTCTTATGCTCCGTCATTTGTTATTTTGCACAAAAATATCTATAGTTGATGCAATTGTTTTGTTGGAGATATCGATGAGCCAACCCGAGTAAACCAAAAGTCGGTACAAAGATCATAACTTTCCTACGGGCCCATATAGAAAAAAAAATATTTTAATGCGAACATGAAGAAAAAGAAATCTTGTGGCGTTTGGGTTGTTCAATTGAGCCAGAATCAAAAAATAATGAAAAATAACTTTGCACTTTGCTTTTGCTCTTCGTTTCGTGAAAGAAAGTGCATGGATTGCTGAAACAATCTGGACTTTTTCCCTTTATTCTCGAAAAGACCAAGCTATGTACTGAGTGGTAGAAACGATCCGTTGTTATTTGTCAACTTTTAATGGGGCTAGTTGCTACTTCGTTATTTTTGCGAAACGAATGAATCACCTGGTCATGCTTTCGTGGCAAACTACGGTGTCTGAGCACGCGAAAATTGTTTTATATATTTAAGTGGGAAAATTAGATTTGTTTATAGACCTGCAAATAAGCACATTACTAGTAATTATTCAGCCAGTCAGTAATTTTTTATTCTTTGTGCTTATGAACAGCTTTCGCCTTGGTAGTTATGCACAATTAACATACTGAAAAAAAATATTCCGCAGATTGACAAGAGAACGCTCGAACGCTACACAAGATGGGTCACAATTTATAGATTTGTAAGAGACAACTTGAACGCTGCAAAAGATTGGTTAAAAACGTCAATGTAGGAGGCATCGAATGTTAATATGCAAGGTCTGAATGCGTGTCATGGGGCAGGTTTGGAAGAGTCGATCGACATAAAATGAAAGAGAAATTCGCAAAACTCTTCTCGGAACATGAATATGTATCGCTGAAGTTAGTTCAGGGTAATCAATGACTCCATGAAGGCATTTGAACAAAAATATGAGATCTATGTTCCGTCGTCTGGCACTCCAAGTAAAACAATTGCTTGTTCTAAAAGTCTTCTAAATTCAAACAAACAAAGCAACTTTCATACTGGTCTAAGAAACTTCGAAAGAAACGTTTCTGTAGATTTACAATCGACTCTTGGTGCGTACGCCCAATAGAATTCCACACAACAGAGGCAAACTCCAGCTTAGATTAATTAATGAAAAGTATAACTGCATAATACAGGCCAACATGAAAAACTCACGTGTAATTCTGGATCTGACGCCCAACGTACGGAAAGAGGCGTTGACAATCCGATTGACATATATAATAAATGACAGAGAAGAGTCTAAACATTGGTACGGACCAGACTGGAATAGTCAAACAGCACAAAATCTAAGGTATAATTTTTCAGATCATATGCAATTGGATAATAACATAAAATACTTAGTTAAGAAACTGTCAGAAGTTGTTGGAATAATATGCACTGTCGCTCTGTCTTGACTGTAAATAATAAAATGCAAATTTTTTATGCTTTGTTTAGCTCACAAATTAACTATAGTCATTTGGTTTGGGTAAAACAACTTAATGAATGTTAACAAACTTACAGTTCTCCAAAAGAAAAATACTGCGTATTATTGCAAAAGTGCCTTACAACACTCATACCGAATCATTCTTTTTTTAGCTGCAACGTCATGAGAATCGCATGTGTATACGAGTACCATTTGCTATGTTCTTATTTATTTATATTCAAATGATGAGTTTTTCTTTGTTTGCCTAATTTATCCCACTTGACGAAGCGTGAATCTTTTATCCATCTCCAACGCAGAGAGTTCCGCAATGTGCCTCATCTTCGTACCAATTACGCACTGCAGTCAATTACTCATAGCCTGCCTAGATTACCAAGCATGTTTATTGTAGACTGCAGTGATATTTACTATTTAACAAAAAAATATTTACCCGCGTGTTTTGTCCAGACAAATTATATTGTATAGTGTGTTTATTACCATGTCCTGTAGGTGAGGGGGAACCACGTCAAGTCAAGCTACCTCGTGGAAGCTTTTGCCTGGTGCCCTCAGCACAATAGTGCTGAATGAAACTATTTCAAGTTCACGTTCAAGTTCAATGGGCCATACTTTTTAAAGTACCTTGGAGGTATCCTGTTAGACATTCCAGCCGACACTTTCTACTTCAGTTCCGTTCCGTATAGTTTGTGTCATTATCACCAAGACAGTGAGAAGGGCAGGGTGTGTCTTTCGAAACCTCCGCTACTAGCACGCACTCAATGCCCTTCGCTCCTTCGCTGTGCATTGGCGGCGCCGGTGCGCTTGAGATGGTCGTGACGGCCGAAGGGTTGTCGAAGGTTGGAATCTCGCGCTCAAGGTGGGACAACTGAAGCTCCTCCCCGCGCATTTATCTTGTGAATGACCCTGGTATGCTGAAATAAAATAAAATATCCCAAACGCGCCACAGGTAGCACGAGTAGAGAGCAGTCTTCGTTTTACTTTTGTTTTCTTGCGGAGAAAAGTATGGCCTTAAAGCCGTCAGTATGGTTAAGCTTGCTTCTGGGAGCACGCGTGGCTGATAAACCTTGGCGCCTCTCAATACTCTTTGAGTAAAACGAATCTACTCTAACTTTCTTGGATGTCTACCAGTAATTATGGAGTATTAGAATAAAAGTTCCCCGAAGCTTTGGGTCCATCGAACAGCTTGGGGCATCGCAGATCACATGGACGGAGTTTTGCGCAAGCCCAGTGCGAGGCCCCAATCTGCTCGGGATACCCAAGGCGTTGGGTCCCTTATTCTAAAACTTTCTTTTGTTTTTTTGTTTCTGGCGGTTTAATACTCAGATGCTTTCTCCTGGTATAATCACACCACGTTCAACTTAGCTAAGCAGATTTGTCGGCAAAGAAACGCGGAACAAAGAGTGGTGCGCCATAGTTAAGTTCAGTAAGGTTTACAACGTACTCAGTCCGACAGCAATAGAAACTTTACAAAAATTCCAAGCAAAATCGCGCTAACTCCTGTAGGCCCCCTCATTGCGCCCTCGCATCTGCCACAGCCCACTGAAGAGAGAGGTGGGTAATGCAGTTGCTCGCAAGCCTTCGCCAGCTTACCCGCATTTGCACAGTGGTCGCGCGACGCAACACCGTAGTCAGCTACCACCCGACCTAAACCAACATTACTAGATTAGCTCAGTTTTCAGTTGTCTGACTCCCGCCAGCTAGAATTTCCTTTCGAAACGGGTGGGCTCCATAGAGTACCCTGAAGTGCCATCTAGACGCTGTGCGTCGGAAGATGCGTATTCCATAGACTACTCAGCATTACCATAGCAGCCGTGCCCCCAAACTTGCAGCGCGCCGAACGGCGAAAGGCGAGCCGTGAAGAAGAAGTGGGGGGGGGGGGGGGGGGGGGGGACTGCTGGTGGAAGCAGCGTCTATGGGGAGTTCCGTAACTGAGTTTATCCAGTAACGTTGAGCATGCCGGCATTCCTTTTGGCACCGTGGACGGCACTGGACATATTGCAAGCAAGTCTATGCGGAGCGCAAGATCGTCTGCTTCTTGAACAGGGGTTGCAGTGACGTCAGAACGTCAAACTTTGTTTGACTCTTATTGAGGGATAGTGGGTAGACCTCAAGGCAGCTTTCTTTGAGGTCTACCCACTCTCTTTCAACCAGAGCCAATCAGAACTCGGCGTCGTTCTGACGTCGCCGCAACCACTGCAGAAGAAGCAGACGACTCGCTATCCGCATTGTTATTGTCGGAAGTATGGGTCCGATGGCGTACAGTACGGTGAATTTACTCGGCTGAGGTTGAGTTTCGGTGCGCACGAAAAGTAGGAGTTTTCTTATTTCTTTCTTTTTTTCACCGAACAGCAAATGATTAAGGCATTCACTAAGCTCCGTTTCAGTTCAAGAGCAGTCGATGATACAATCCGATGGAGTCAGTCACGCAGCGTCAAAAGTCCCATCGCCACGGCGCTCGTCGACTTTATGCGTTCGCTACCTTCTGCTAAACCGATCACGCATAATGAGTTCCCATAAACCCCGCGCCTGCTTTCCGTGCCTGGTAGGTTTAAGCGCTGATAGCAAAGCGCACGAGGGCGACGAGCCCCGTGACGCTGCACTTTTGGCGCAGCTTGATGGGCATCTTGCTTTCGGCGTGTGCAGGTTGTCTGGTTGTCGACTCTGGATGGATGGATGGATGTTACTGGCTATACTCTATGTTAACGGGCGGTACCTTGCTCCACCTAGCATCGCTAAGAAGTGTCCATGGTTGCGGCACTAGTGTTCCATCAAAGCGTTTTCCCCACGCGGCGGCCAGAGTAGCTTGAGAAGCGTGACTGCTTGCAAGCGTTCATAGCTCCTACTCCCTATCACTTTGTGCTTATGTATTTTTTGCAGGAGGAGTGTACATTCCCACCCGTCACCCCCACCGGTGCGGCGAAAACGAAATCTACAAATCATGCACGAGCAGTTCCTGCGCCGAAGCGACCTGCGAACGGCCACGAGTCGGACCTGCCTGTACCGCCGACTGCGTGTATGGATGCTTCTGCCAACGCGGTATGTGTACACTATCTATACTTTCTCCACAATAATCATCAACCAAGCGCAAACCTGAAATAAAGCGCAGCTGGCGTCTTCCGAAAACTGGTGGCACCTAAAAAAATAAAATTAAACAATTGCGTTTTTTTTTTCAAACTAAGACATTTAGAGCTACTGCTCTCCCGCAGCGCATTTGGAGGTGCGAATCGCTGCGACGGGCTGGAACTACCTTAGACCCAAAAATCATTATATGCGCTGTCGCACTCAGAATGGTGAGACGCCGAAGTATACTCTAGAAGCGCAAGAACAGAGCGCGGATATTTAATGCAGAAACGATCAAAAACGGGAGAATTAGTGTAAAAACTCATATACTCCTGCTTAACATAGGACAGGCATGAAGAAAATGACAGACATTCCATCCCATATACAGATTGTATATTCAGTATAGACGGACGCCAATGTGCGACAGGCGATAAGTAGTGACTGGCTGGTATCTTGCCTACTTTCCGTCAGTATATACTGAAGATGAATAGGTGACGGTACATCTGTATTTTTTCGTTTCTGTATTATATTAATCTGTAGTAAACATTTATAACCGCAGACTATATGATAATGTTATAAAACTCATAATTACTTCCGTGTAATCTGGTCGGTACTGACTCCTTCATTTTTTCTCTTCATGATTTATCGACCAGAGCTTAATTACGCCAAATGTGTTATCAACCCTCTCTTCAGGCTACTACCGTGACGAGGCAAAGAACTGCGTCACGAAGCAAGAGTGCCCCGAAGATTCGCCTGCGTACACATATGTGGAGAACGACTATGCCCTAGAGTAAAAAAGCCATGGAGTGAAAGCTTACCAGAACTGCAATAAAAATCTTCAAAGACATTTCACCGAGAATTTGTTTAGTTGTTCTATTCAATTTACTTGAATGTGTTAAGCATTTATTATGCGCAACTAGCTGCGGATATTGAACTCTCTACAGCGGAGTACCACTTCAACAAACTCGAGTTGAACAAAGTCTTTATCAGAACATACTTTTGTTAAATTCCTCGGGAAAAGCCCATTTCTGTATATGACCTTCAGTTGAGTGAACTTTAACTTAAACAAATGTTTGCTTGAGGTATATCGAAGTTTGTTGAAGTTGTTGAAATGGTTAAGTGGCCTTTGTGGAAAATAACCATTTACATGGATTCACGGGGAGCGTACTTGGAATACAGACAGGCAATCACATCTCCAAGCAAACGGATGTGAGAAATTCAAGTGGCGGAACGGCTACTCCACGAAATGAACATATCACTACGAATAGACTGCACACTCGGGCACTCCGGCGAACGAATGGACTCCCAGAGAGGCTCGAGCAACAAGAGAGCCCAGAGGCCCTGGATACACCCGAGAACCGAGCGAACCAAGATTTTTGGACAACACCACAGGCATCGCGGAAAGGGCGCCCACAACCAAGAAGGAGCGGAAAGCCATCGTTCACTGTAAAGAAAAAAGGTTGTGTAAGAAAACAGAAATTGTCTGGCAGGTGGCCTGCCAAACTATTTCTGTATTTCTTTTTTATTTAACATAGATTTTGTTTTTTACTAACAGAACATTTATGTAAAATCACAAGTTATGTGAAAGTAGTTGCAGAAAAATCACAGCAGTGAAAACGTTTATGAAATCACAAGTTCTGTTGAACCAATAACAAAACTATCTCAGCACAGAATATTTGTGTAAAACAGCAAGTTCCGTTATATCTATTACAGGAAAATAAGAGGAAAAATAATGTATCCAAAATTAGAAGTTTCGTGGGAGCAATTACTGTGAAAGCCCCAGAAAGCATTTTCCCTGTTTTAGTATTATTTTCTCTCGTTTCACACTTTTACAATTATCGTATGGAATATTTGAAGAAGAAACAGGGCATAGGCAAAATATGACCCCACTGCTGATTTATTGGCACGCGACATCTGTGCCACTAGGCACCAGACCTAGTGAAACATGTATAGTGGGAAATGTAAGTAGGTGCATTGTAATGCATTTGCTACTATGTATGCTTTACTACATAGATGCCTATGTGCACAGATGTCACAAATGTCGCGTAGACATATTTAAGCAGAAAGGCGATCGTTTGCCGACTCTTGGTTCAACCGTCAAATATTAAATCTGCCAAGTGGAAGAATAATTGCTGCAATTCTTCTATACTGTGCCGGTTACTAAGCTAAAATGGCAACCGCGTATCAAGGAAGATGGCTGTGAGAGTCAGATTTCGCTTAGCAATGACAATGCACGAAATAACGAGGGACAAGTAACAGGGGAAATGACACACGGCGCAGGTTTGCTGTTTAGTTTACGCTGTTTCGAACGCTTCTCTCAGTCTGCGCAGTGTCCCGTCTCCTGTTCCTGTTCATTCTCATTTCGCATCACACCTGACTCAGTCACATATTGTTTGCTCAATATTATTTGGCACTGAGATGAATTACAGTTGTATATTAAAATCCTTATTAAAAGAAAACAAGAAGGCCACCAATCCAAACAGGTGGGAAGACTAGGCGGTACACATATCTGTATGTTTTCCAATGTTTAAAAGTTATAATCATGCAGCGCTTTTATCATTGCTGCAAAACTGCAGCGTCAAGCAATGCTGTTTGTGTTTCGTGCGTTGAACTTTCGTGCTACTTCCTAAGTTCAATGCAGCGAAAGCCTTGAAGCAAGAAAACAAAAGGTGAAATTAGTAGGTTTTACATGCCAAGCCAACGACGGGTATTTGGCACGGCCCAGCGGAGGACTGATGCTTAGTTCGGACCACCTGGGGCTCTTTTGACGTTCCAGCGAAAGCTCGGTTACTCTGCGCTTACTCCGCAATAAACCACTTTCGAAAGCCAGGTGTCGATTATTAGAAGGTCGGAACCACTTCACTATAACAGAACAACTGACGTCGTGAAACATGCAAGTCATTGCATAAGATAGCGATCGTCGGAGCGCGACAAACGCTAGGAGTCAACGAGCCAATCAAACAGCGTCGAAATTGCAACGTCATTGCGTTCATCGCCTTTTTTTCTTTTTTGATGTGGGTGTGTTTTGCCTTCTAATCCAACCAAACGCATAAAGTGCGCAACGAGGCCTTGGTCCATCACTGTGCAGGGATTGCACAGGTACCAACAGATGGCAGCGTTTCGAAGCGGGTCAAAATACCTTTGCAAAAATGGCCTTCTGCGCGCTGCCATCTTTGTCTGCTGGGCTGTGGAACGCCTTTTGAGCATGCGCTGTTGCTCTGCTCTGCGGTATATCAGACACTGGGCGTACGTCCACAGCTCATTCACTCAGTATTTTCACCCGGGTGATAAGCGATGCAAAGGTCTATAAGCGTCCATCATATAGAAAGATTTCACCAAGAGTTGCGCGACGCACCGCTGTCTCGGTTCATTCTGGTGCCTGTAGTTCTCACCAGTTCTCCGGCCGTGTAAGCGCGTTATATGCTCGGCATTTGGACGTTTTCGGGTTAGCAAGGTACTTTTGATATGGTGTCTGCTAACGGTTTTCAATGGGTGGCTTCCCCTGTTCTGTGCCAGGCTGTTACAATAACAGCACCAGACAAAAAGGCTTAAGATTTGATGTCTTCCTGAAGGAGAGCAGACTCCGACAAGATTGGCTAAGAAGCGTAAACATAGCAGGACAGAACGAAATGTGAGAGAGCGTTTTCCTATTAATGCGTGAGCATTAGTACCCACATGACATGGAAAAGTTGACGGCGTCCGTCTGTGGACAAAGCAGTGAAAAGGGAAGGGGGTTCCTAAGAGAGGAGAAGAGTAGTGAAGGACAAAGGCGAGAGGGCAAAGGCAAGTGTTCCCCGCGTTGGATCTCTCTGAGCGCTAGCAGTAGCAAACGTCCCCCACCGACGCGCAAACCGCAGGACCCACCGTCCGGGGCCCCACCTTGGAGGCAATCTACTAAGCTGCTGTCCTTTGTAATCCCACACGCTTGTCAATGTGGATGTTTTGATTTCCCCGTAATAAATATATATATATAGCTCCCTGTTTGTAGAAAACAAAACCGCGTTTAATTTTATTTTCCTTTTCGTTTTTTTTTCGCTTGACAACACATCTAAAGCTGGAAAAAGGTCAAAACCAAATTTGGTGCTTGCAATATGTCTGAGTAGTTTTGGTTGGCATAAATACAAAACAACATGAAAAAACGTACGGCATTTATTGTCTGAATGGATGCTCACACCAGAAGTTTTAAGGTAGATATAGCTATTTGGACATGCAATATAACCCTGATACAAATGAACATCAAAGATTGTAACTTCGGCAGATCTGGTACAAATTCGGAGCCTTATACCGTATGATGCGTCGGAGCTACTGCATGCTATCCCTGTGTAGTCCTAAACTTTGCGCTACTAACTGGTTTTATTATCAATTAGTGCATGGTAACGAAATTGTTCATATTGAATCTGAACAAGTATAAAAACTGAAATACTGCTAACGCCTGAACCCGAATAGAAACGGTCATATTGAGTGTTCTTTATAATGTTTTTCCCCCCATATTATTGCCTTCCTATTCGCAAACTCTAATTTCCCCGTCTTTTTGTATTTCATGTAGAATCGGCGTCAGAATCGACTAAATGGTAGTTTCTGCTGGTTGGCTTTTTTGCAATATGGTTACTAAAAATGTCACCACTAAATACTATTAGCCTGTGGTTATGTACCCGGGCTATCGACTGGCACTATTTGTTTTATTTGTTATCACGAAATGTCTATATAAAATTTGAAATATGAGAATAAATATTTCGGCTATAATGTTTGTGTGTGAGTGTGTGCGTATGCATGTGCGAGTGCGTGTGCGTGTTCTTGTTCGTGCGTGCGTGCGTGCGTGCGTGCGTACTTCTGTGTGTATGTGTGTGTGTGCGTGTGCGAAAGGAATATATATATTTTTAATGTTACTATAAATTTTGTTTATCGCATTTTCTTTGCTTGCGTTATTTCTACTTCCTATTTTTTATGTAATTTTTTGCAAACAATGTCGAACCCACATCCAGGCAATGGAATCGGAGAGCAGGCAGTTTTCACTGATTGCGTTCAGATCGCGCTCATGCATAATAAAACCGTTAAGTAAACGCTACACGCCAATGATCCTATTCCATGATACTGGTGTTCATTTCTTAAAAAAATAATGTTATATTATTTAAATATAAAATTCCACCATCATTTAAACCTGCTCTTTGCGAAAAGGACATTTGTACTCCTCGTAATTTCTCTAATGTTTACCAATCACTTTATCTTTCTATTATTTTATTCCGTATTTCGTCGTTTTTATTTTTTTACTTTTTGTAGGCGCGTACAAAGAAACACTGCGACACTCAAATTAGTGTGGCTATGTGCAAAAGTGGCAATTTCGGCGTGTTTGCTTAACTTTAAAGGCATGCACTATTAATATCGCTTGCTAAACATCACTCTCGCCTAATCCTCTACCTCAACTCTTTTCTGGCATTTCTGTTTTCTCTATTACCCCCAAAATATTTCACAGTCAATGTTCGAATATGATCAAATATAAATATATTTCTTTGCACAGCGCTCTACTGATTGATTGAATGGTCGTGTGGCTGCTAAAGATGTGGTGTGCAAAGGAATATTTTTGCTTGAGGGCATGTACTTGATGTCGTTTTCTAAGACCCAGTTCTATGCAGACTTGTACACGTTACTGAAAAAAGTAACCGATTGCAATTACAATTACTTCAGTGTAAAAAGTAACCGATTACAATTACAATCACAGCCTCAAAAAGTAATTGAAAAATTACTCTAAAGTAATCGATTACTTCCCACGTTACTTTTCATTCAACTTTTTTTTATTTTTGTAGCACAATTCTTGGGTCTCGCACTCAGTTATACCAAAAAAAAAAAGAAAGCCTCAACCGTTTTTGCTTAGAGCTGAGTGAATGACGCCAACACACCCAATCCCTCTAGTGAAAAAAAAAAGAAATAAAATAGCGCTATTTCAATACATTACTTACAAGAGGCTGGATAAGGTCAATTTTCATACTTGGAAGTAGTCTCCGGCGTACCAAAAAAATGTACCCAAGAAACGAAGTATAGTGAAGCAGCCATCTAATCCTCGAAAAAGTGGTTTCGAAAAAAAAATAGAAAGACCGTTGCCTAGAGCTGAGTGACTTTCGCACATCTAACCACCCACCCCCCCCCCCCCAGCAAAAAAAATAAAAAATATATAAAAATTTAGAAAATTTGTAATGGGTAATTTTGTAATCCATTACAGCAAAAAAGTAATTCAATTACAAGGATCGCTGCTCCTTAAAGGGGCACTGACACGCCAAAATCATATTTTTTTTTTATTATCCGAAACGATTGAAAACGATGTCGGGACATTACCCTCAAAGTTTGAAACTTTAAAATTCAGTATTTGTGAATTAAAAAAACAATTTCCAAATGCCGAATTTGAAGTTCCCGCGCGATCCGCGCCAGTGCAGTGACTCAAATTTTGCGGTCTCCTGCGACTCGACTTTCTTTCGGACCTCCGCCGTTGCCACGGCGACCAGAAGCGAGGAGGAGGTGAGAGATAGAAGGGCGCCGGCGGGAAACAACCGGTTTTTCCCGACTCGCCAACGAGCGCCGGCAAGTTTTCCGAGGGAGGGTACAAATCTAGGAAGCAACATCACACCGAACTCTGATTTTTGGTATTTTAAAAAGAGGAGCCGTAGTGCGTTCGCAATTGCGTTAAAAAACATGTTTTACGATTGCCGTTATTAAATGTTATAGAAATGTCACCTAGAAAGCTTCTAAATTTCCGGATTTTTGACGTCACCGATCAAAAGAAGCGAAGAGGTGAGCGGCGGGAAATACAAACGCCAAAACTAAAAAGGCGCGCGCGCGCGAGAGAAATTTTTTTTTCGCGATGCGGTTTTTTTTGCGTGTCTATGACTACAAGTTGCATCGTTTTAGACAATAAAAAAAATACGACCTTTGGGTTGTCAGTGCCCCTTTAAAGGAGGTAATTGAATCGTTTCAAAATTACAGTAAAATGTAATCGATTGCAAGTAATCCATTACTTGTAACGCGTTACGTACAAGTAAGGTTCTATGGAATGTCGGTTTAAATAAAGCCGCATCTGTTAAATCTGTAAGGCTTACATTTGCAGTGCAACAAATCTGCAAAAACTACAATGCTTCCCCTCCAAGTACCTCAATGCTTGTTAGAAAAATTCTTTATAATATAAAAAGACAAAAATAAATATAATTGAACAGAAACCTAATATGATTGGAAACAATTATAAAACGTTATGAGCTAAGTACAAACAAAAACGTTTAGTTTGACTAAATGGTACATCTAATATCAATTATATTTCATATGATATAATAAACAAAACTAAAAGATACCCGTCAACAGTGCAGGTATAGGAGTAGACGCGAATAGTATTTCTTAATGAACATGTATAATGCGTCACTTCGAAGTGAAGCTAAAACCTACGGCAATTACCACTTTGCACAGTCAGACGCAGACACCAATTCGGGTGCCTCAGTGTAAATTTAAATATTTCTATAGAAAAAAAGAAGAAAGGAGTGTCAAATTAAGCCAGGCTCGGGTCCGGGCCGGCTTGGGCATTAAAAGTAGGACGTGCAGAGCTCTACATTGTACTGTATCTGAATAACTTAAATTCTCGAAGAAAAGAAAAACAATTAAGAGGTTATCCTAAGTGTAGTGACATCCGCTCTTGGAAGAGACGACTGCTCTGAGAGTAATTTTATCATTATCTTATCTTACACATAAATTGAATAATATTAACACGGAAGACAGGTCCACCGATTTTGTCAATTCTTGTTTCTCATGAAGCAATTGATGTAAATATAGGGCATTTATTGCAAGTTAAGTCAACTGGCACATTCAGAAGGTATTTATATCTGGTTTCAGCTTAAAAACCCTTAGGTTTTCAAACAAAGTGCACTTCACTTATGGTAAGACTGTCATTAAAGAAGGCTGAGATACGTGTTATACTCCATTGAAGAAACTTTGCTGAATATATTTAAATAATTTATATCATCTTCGTAACATAATCGATAATTTAGTTGGTTAAATTCGATTTAAATGCTTTCCTAGAACATTTGAATAAGTTATAAGCCCGATGAATTATTATTATTTGTTAAATGTTTGACAACAAAATTTCCTATTTTTGAACAAGTTTATTTGGTTTGCTAGAACAGTAATGAAAGCCTTTGGAAATTCTGTGATTGTGTACGAATTCAGCCCTATTGCCTTATTTATATATAAAATGTGCACCAAACGCCATGTCTTTTAAACATGTGTACGCGAGAAATACTACAAAACATTCTTTTTAGAAACCTTCATCTCCATGTTGTCCCAGCGAGAATTGAGATATATTATTACCTAAAAATTACAGAAGTTATGCGTCAGTCACGCACTGTATAACTTTAGGCCAACTGACCTGCTTATCCAGGCCACCCTTCCAAAGCAAAGGTGCTGAAATTAGCCAACTTGTGAAGATAACAAAAATCATAACATAGTTTCTTTTCGATGTGCAATTAGCCTGGTACACTTTAAAATACTGAGGTGCCATTGAAATGCACGCCTGTTTTGAATAGCGGAAACAGCTAAATAAATATATCCTCTTGATGCATTGACTGCCTAGTGATTTTTTTCATTTAACAGTATGCAACACAGATAACAAAAAGAAGTAATTGACTACTTAGACGACTTTCCTTTATACTAAGGTACCAATAGAATACGACAATGTGAGGGTGTTGTTTTGCTCAAATAAAATATTTAGAACATGATTGTAAACCTGAGGCTGGGGCAGAAAAGAGAAAACCGAAGGTAGAAAAAGAGGAGGCAACGTCTCAAACTCAGCTGCAAAGTTTATTTCGTACACGCCTTATATACCACATCTCCAACGGCGTCTCTACAAAAAAAAAAAAAAAAGTTGTGACAAGAGGACAATGAAATTTGGGTAAACCTTCTCTTATCTCCCTTGACCTCGGCTGCGAAACACACACACAAAGGGTCATATTCTAGCATAACCACCGCCACCCGGCGAACGTAGGTGAATCACTACTGAACACAAAGAAAGGCTTACCTTCAAAGTTGCGTTTCCTCTAACAACTCACTTAGTCCAAAGAAACAATACTAGACACTGCTAACAGCCGGAACTGGGGCCATCTCCAAAACTGAGAACGACATTGCCCTCCTACAACGAACCACAATTGGCTAAACAAAGCGACTTTCTCGAACAAGTCCAAGGATACACATATAAACACTGCTAGTATTAACAAAAACAAAACCTTACAAGCGTAGAAATTGTTTACATTCGTTCCCAAACTGCAATGACGCCTGACTTATACAGTTGCCAGACGTTTTTATACGAATCGTTTCTTGAACTACACGTTTCATATCATTACGTTCTTTGTGAATTACTTCCGTTTCAGACCAGTTGGCTTTACAATTATTACACTCTAGAAGGTGCCTGGCTAACTCGAAATTGGACGCGTTATTTTTCACATTCCGTTTGTGTTCCGTCAGTCTATCATTTAGACATCTCGGCGTCTGACCTACGTATTTAAATCCACACTCCAAAGGAATATCATAAACCACAGAATTCTCACACGAAACCGACTTTTCGCGATGTGCCTTCTGGCAAACTTCCTGGTTCAATTCAAAAGGTGTAAGTTTGCATAACTTAAAATCGGACGTGAACACTGTTTCTACGCCAAACGTTTTCGCCGACGCTTTTATGTTATGGGAAATATCGTGAAAATACGGTATAGCAACTCGTCAGGTTCCTCACACTTGGTTCATCCCGCTTGTCTCTGATTTGAATAGAAAGTTGTCGTTTTAGAAAAGTTTCTTCATACCCCGCGTCCTCACAGATATTCAGATTTTACTTTTTTTTTTAACAATCCATTGGGAACAACCATTAATGATCCCGAATAGCTGGTCAAAAAGAGGGTTGTATACAGACGAAACTTAGAATGACCTTGCACTCTTGTTCGCCCCATGTTCTGCGTCTTAATATATTTTCTGTGGTATTTGCAGTCTTCAAAGCGTCATATTCCAGACTGTATCCAAACTAACTACGCAGTGAGACGCAGCAAACTGAGTATACTGAGGTGAGGAGCTTTCACAACTTAGGTTTAAGCATCGTTTTCACGGAATATGATTATATCGGGTGATTCAAGGAGCTGCCAGGCTCTTTAAAACGACCGCAAAATTCGGTTTCTTAACCTTTCGCGTTCAAAATGTGTACAGCGTTGGCCACAGGTGGTGCATTTGTTTTTAAATTCGCAAAGAGCAGGCTTACGCGAGGAAAAAGTAAAAAACAACAAAAACGCTTAACTCCATGGAAACGCAGCGAACTCACCGGTCTTCAAACCATAGGGCGCCCAATTGTCTGAAGACCGGTGGCTTCGCTGCGTTTTTCATAGGAGTTAAGCCTTTTTCTTTTTTTTTTACTTTTTCCTCGGGTAAGCTCGCTCTTTGCGAATTTTACAGAAAATTGCAGCACCTGTGGCCAACGCTGTACGAAATCAGAACGCGATAAGTTCAGAAACCGAATTTTGCGGTCGATTTAAAGAGCCTGGCCGCTCCTAGATATTACCCAGTATACCTGCGCTACTCGACAGAGACATGGGTTATTTTCTCGAAAAAGGGTTTCACCCTTCCATTCCTAGGCTCTGTAGGCAAACAAAAGAGGATGATGGGAAACTGGCATTGTTTTGTCTGTAGTCCCAGAAAGCTGAAGAAACGCAGAGAATTTACGAGTCGGGAGAATCTTATCATCGATCCGCAGCCAATGTGTTTGATCTGTTCGCCGTATGGAAACTCAGGAAACGGAAATTTAAAACGACACGCCGTCCGTTTTGAAAGCCGTTCGGTCAGTGCAGATGGTGTTTTGGGGACCTGTCAGCGTCACATATGCTAGCCTATTCTTCGTTTCCAACAAAGTCCGAGAGCCGCTGACGCAGCGATCCGACAGAACCAGTCGGGCGGAGTCAAAGTTGCGTCGTCACGGCCCTTGTGCCTTTTTGGGCGTTTTCTGTCACCGAGCAAGCTAGTCGCACGCAGTGAACACGCAGCAATCCTGCGATTTTTCTTTAATTTTTGTGCGCGATTAGATTAGACGGGGACAGCTACAAAGAAAACCAGTGACAAGGCCAGGCAATTTTGTGACGCTTGAAAGGTTTCTTTGGATTGTACTGTACCCTTGGCTGCCTTCAGTCTTAATGTGAAACGGAGTCGAGTCGAGTTAGACCTTTATATTTCAAAAAATTGCGGACTTTTTTCACTCCTATAAGCTCTGAGTAAAATGGGCTTCCTGCGCTCTGCTGTCATTGGATGCAAAATTCGTAATTTCGAAGGCGGTGACGGAGACCGTTATGCAAAAACCGAAGTGATTCACAAAGTCTCACTCTTTTCTGATTCCCGGAGAAAAGCTCACCGGAGAAAAGCTCACCGGAGAGAAGCTCACCGGAGAAAAGCTCACCGGAGAAGATGATGACTTGTGTATTTCGTCGGTGTATGCAATCAAGTCACAAGCGGCAACGGTCTGTTTGATTCAACCCGTCAGGAAGAAGCTTTGCTGGGGAGGAATTGACGTCAGCATGGAAATAGACACTGGCTCTCCTGTCTGCGTCATCCCTCGGAACGTGTATCTTCAGTGCCGAAACCAGTGGCCTAGCCTTGCAAAAAGCGAACTGAGACTGAATTGTTATCGACTTCCTAAACCCCTAAACAACAGGAAAAGCAGACGGTGTCTATCACAAAGAATTCTTGTTCGCACAAAGAAACTAGGAAAAAGTATAGATGCCCCCCAATGTGGAAGTGAAAAAAATAAAAACGCAACAAACCAAAAGTTTTTTTGTCGTTTCATTCAGTTTCGGCAAAAAAAAAAAAAAGAAAACAAGTAGGAATAATGATTATTTCTGGCAGTCTTAGTGAACTTTTTTACTTGCACCAAAATCTAAGTGAGCTTTTCTCCGCATTTGACACTTTTCCGGTGAGCTTTTCTCCGGTGAGCTTTTCTCCGGTGAGCTTATCTCCGGTGAGCTTATCTCCGGTGAGCTTTTCTCCGCTCCCCCTCTTTTCTATGCCACTTAACGAACTGCTCTCCACATTGCTCAAACGTGATTATTGGCTCCTGCTATCTGCGGCTCGGTGTTTGCGGGGCAACATTGTATCTAAAAAGTTCCGAGACGTGTAGAAATGGACGTTGAAGCCTCTGTTGGGTACAAAAGGTTTAGTCGATTTCGTCTCAACCGTGAGTCAACTTAAGCAACTTTTTATCGTCAGACACCAAGGAGACATCCACAAAAAGCTCTGCTGGGTGGGCGAGGATCCGGAAGGATGCGTCCTGACCTCATGTGCTGAGATCTCCTGCGAACAGCCCGAGAGTTCAAAGATATGGCTTCCAGTGCTCCGGCGACGTCTGCAAAGGCACCATTGGCTTCCACTGAAAAATTCGGAGCAAAAATTCGTCGCAAAGCAGTGTCATTCAAAATTATGTATTGTGCTCAACCGAGACATTGCTAGAGAAAAAAGTTCGCACTTCGACGCTGCGTGCCTATGGGCAACTGTTTTAGTCCTAACCTACAGTCGCCGGCACTAAGGCTCACTTCAACAGAAAAGGATGCCGTGCGCTCAGCTCTAGCGGGACGTTGTGCACCTTTCTCTGCATCTAAACCCTCCATGCTTTAAGAGCGTGTTCTGTTTACTCTTTCTCCCACATTGCTTGTAATTATAATATCATTACACGTGCCACATATATTAAAACTACAAAAAATTTATTAGAGTACAATTTCATTACTTTTTTACACACTTTGGAAACAATTCGGAAACTATGCATAGATTTCATTTGTCTACATGCCGCGCAGCATTCCGAATAGACCCGTCAGGTTCTCTCATAAGATCATGCACCCATATGATCGAGGCAATAGGCAAACATCCGTGTTCAAAGTTTTTTCTTCGGCGTACGTATATAGTGAAAATTGGAACACAACGCCTGTAACCCCCTTCACCATTTTAGTGGTTGACTAGTGAAGTCTTCAGTTGAATCTCCTGCTTTTTCTTTCTGCTTTAGCAAATCGAAGGTTGGAGTGGACATCGCCTCCTATCTGCCATTCGTTCTGATAACGCTGAGGGAGGTGGGAGGAGCTTCTCCTGAACTCAAATTGTAATCGAATATAGATACACTTAAAGTATTTACGAGCTTCGATGTAACTCGTACGTAGCATGTTTGAGATTTGAGGAGATCGAACATATATCCGACGCTTAGTTGAAGGCTTAAGTCTCTATGTCCAGTGTTTAGCGACAGTGTCACAGAAAGATAGGACAGGCCAAGCCTGTCCAGTGTGTGGTTTTCCTCTCGAGTATTACACGTAATGTGACCCGGTTGCGCTGTCGCCGAAACACCTACAAGGATCCCTCGTAATCTGGTTTTAACGGTCGCAATTGGAGCATAATTGTGCGAAGGATAGGTTGAAATTGAAGAATGTCAGATAAATATAGCTGTCAAAAGCTGAAGATTAACTTTCCACGAATTAGAAGAGGTGTTGTGTACACAAATCTGAGAGTGCTTCATCTGACGCGTCCCTTTTGTAATGCTTGGGTAATGTCCAGCCATTGGAGGTAAAAACCCGGTTTACCCCTGAATGCCAAGTATGACTGAAGATAATATTCCCTCACCTGTCTATTGGCCTGGGTGGGAATGTACACATCCGGAAAATACCAGTCTGGAAACATCACTCAAAAGCTCCGATCCGGATTTGAAACCTCTAATTATAGTCGCAATCGCTGGCGTACTAAACATGCTCTCTCACACTTGTGTAGACGGCAAGTATCTTTCTTCAATCAGCATGACTTCCATGCGTTATTCTATAATGTTTCTTTTTTTTAATTTGGCCCTACATGTTTTTATTTTTTTTTATTCTTCTCACTCATATAGGCAGACTGCGGGGGCAATACACCCTCATTCCTGTCCCCGTCTTCACTCTATATATCAGGTCCTCGAGAATAAACTTATTAAGAGCACAAAATTATATCAAATGTGCGCCTCACATTTTTCTTTTGTCTAGCATATTAGCAATAAGCAGTGTACATTTAAGAAACAAAATTTGCAAATTGTTGACTTCGTTGTGCTGAAACCTCTCTAATCAGCTAGCACTATATTTTTTGGTGAGTCAAATTGACATGGACCTTGTCTAGCGCTTGAGAAGTATGCTATATACCAACATACGTTCCTAAACGTTAAAGCTAACAGTGTCAGCAACACAATCAAAGTTTTCAAGCAAAGTTCACTGCGGGACACTGTTAGCGTGAGCACGACATCGGCGTTTATTTTTGCATTTTACTTCCAAAGGCTACTGCCACGAATAAACATTTACCTCTTAAGGACGTACCCCAACTTATCACTCTCGAACATTAGATTAGTTTTGATGACCATTCTTCAATACTGGCAAAAAAAAAAAACCGGCGATGGTTTTTTCGCACTAAGTATCGCAAAGTGTGCATGAAAACCACCGTAAGAGTGTACTCACTCCTGCAATGAAGAGCGGTCGTTTGCTTCGCTCTTTCACTTTAATTTACAGACTCGGGCTGCCGCTTTCAACCTTGACCACCAAGACCTCGAAATTTCAGATAAACTGGACGTAAAAAAAAACGAGGTCTTGAGATAACAGAGGACTTTTATAAACAACTCAGGACTGGGTCTCTCACGAGGTCTCCCATTACTTTCTGCGAAACCGTTTTCTTGGCGAACGCAACGCTCTATTTTCAGGATTGTCTAGCTGAGAATATAAAACACAAGTTCCAATTACGACTTTATTTCCCGAAGCGTTGCGTACAGAGTTAAGAGCTATATTCATTTCCTTGCTTTTGTAGTTAAGCATTAAAAAGTTGGAATCGTGCAGCGTTTATAAAGGAGAGGAAGAGCAAGGAATTTTCAGTCCTTGACAGCGCATTCAAAAATTACGGCCATGTGGAAGTTTCTTTTGATTGCACTGGTGGGGCACCTGGTACTGACCTCCGCACGTCCAGAGGAGGACATAGGTAGGGTTCAACGATTTTTCGCAAAACCTCTTGTTTTTGAATGACCATTTCTGAAAGTAATGTTGATAGACTGTCCAACTTTCATTAGGCGTAATTCAATTGTGCACTTTCAAGGGAACCTTCATAATGTTGGTACACATAATGTGCAATATTTAGTAAGCGCGAACTATTACTAAGGCACTTTCATCGGGTTATATACTGCTAAAAATGTGTGCTCAAAGTTTTAGTGCGGTGTATTTGACACACTGCAAGCTCCAACTTAAACGGTAAACGTTGTTATTTGCTAGTGTGCCCTCACAAGGCATAGTAGTTTTTTTTTTTCCTGCTAAATGTGTCACGTAGTCCACACGAAGTTCTAGCTTTAAAGAAGATCTCCATGTCATCTTGTCTGTTCTCCAATATAACAAATCGTCACAGATGGGTTTAATTTTGAGCGACAAAGAAACAAAGTCAAGTGCTTGCGCTTTCAAAGATATCCAGGAGGCAGCCGCGTTTGCGAAAGTCCCAGTTAACTTAAGTGGCCAAGGATTAGCTGGCGCCTCTAATGACAAACACATTAACTTTCCTCAGACTGAATATTTTTAATCTGCACTCGTTCATGCTTATTACTGTGTTCATTTTCTTTTGCTCGAATAGTTTCTGCACTTCAATGCGATGACCACGAAGTATATAAAACGTGCGCAAGCAGTTCTTGTGCGGAAGCCACCTGTGACCGTCCACGAATCGGACGTGCCTGCACCGACGACTGCAGACGCGGATGCTTTTGTAAAAATCGTATGTGCTGCATGTTCTCTCCCATCTTTTAAAAATCACCGCCCGGATAACACGCCGAAAAACCCCGCCTAACTCCGTTCTAGCTTGGCAATCCTAGTAACCTAATATGGTTTGACTTTAAGGTATTAGTGGCAGTGATTTACTGCGTATGATTGGCCTATATCTGGCTCGACCGATTAGTGACTTCAGCCAAAAAATGCCACGTATGAAATGAAAAACCAGCAGTGAATCATAGATCCGCGTCTTGCTTGGCGATTTAAGCCCAATTAAGCCGCAGGACAACCAAAGAACCAACCAGAAGTAAAGCCTAATTCTCACACTTATTTGGCGATTGGGGCCCAACGATGCAAGATGACAGCCACCCTACAAGCAATTAAGCCTAACCCTGGCCCTCGGTTGGAGAATTAGGGCCATGAAAAGAAGGTCCTATTTGGCTCTACCTGCTATATTTCAGTATTTTCAAAGCCCTATAAATCCCCAAAAAAAACGAAATTTTGGCCCAAAGAACTATGCTTCCTGAGCAACGCCACTGGTAAAACTAGAGGCCCCAAACAAATGACGCTAAGAGTATTCACACTTCTTTTCTCGGTTGTCTGAAGGAAGCCGCCGTTTTGATGCCTAGTGTATAACTGACGCAAGTGGCGACAGTTAAGAATTCTAAAAATGCGACGAGCTGAGATGCAGATACGGCCTCAGATATTAACTTCTGGCTCGTCGCGGTGTGTTTCAATATTTCTTGAGGACTGTAAAGCGTTTCCAATGATTGAATATACAGCTTCAGTCAACTGGCAGCAATGATTTTAGACAACAAGGTGGCTGAAGTAATTACATCGAAGGGTAGCTTATTTTGTGGCTGTAAATATATCTTGCCCATAAAATACGAAAATAGCCAATTATGAATAATTCGTCGACGACACCTAAGCGTATACCAATACTTCCAGCGAGTCTGAACATTGCACTTTAACTAAAATTATTTTTATTTGACTTTCAGGAATTTGCTTTTATAATCGTTAACTGTCTACCTAGAGCACAGTTGTGCAGACATTTAAAAAAAGTCTGACCTTCAAATTAAGCAAAGCAAAAGCCCGAAAGATAATTTAATGCCACCATGTCTTAAAATTCTTCTAAAAAAACATTCAAGTGCCAAGGTACGCTTCATCGACACTTCAAAAAAAAAAAAATACAAATCGTTGTAACGAATGTTTTTAATGCTCTAAATATTTTTTTCTTTTCCCACCTTGCGATCAGTCGGGGGCGCAGATCTCTTTAGGCTCGTTTGTAACTACATAGCGTCACGGCACCTTTCAGCAACTCGAGCTATTAAATACCAACTATTAAGGGTTTTTTGGGAGGTGAGAAAACATACTTATTTAATACATTTCAACTATAATATAGTAGACAAATGAAGCATAGATTCACTTATGTTACTTAATCCGAAAGCTTTATGGTGCAATCCTTGTTACGTCAAGTCGCGTGCTTAAATAGGTGTATTGTAAAGAAAGAATGAAAACATCAATAAACATTATACATATTCTACGCGTGCATTATATAATCGTAACTCGCATAGCGCATTTTAAGGCAGATACCGGTTCCACTAGTTCCTGCTTTGCTTCCAGATGCCACGAGTTGTCGTAGTATGTTTAAATGCGTTTAAGTGCGGCGCTTCCTTCCTGGCATGTTTTCCATTAGATAGAAACTCTTGATTTAAAATTGTGAAGCAGAGTAATCCTAAGTCTCAGGTGCCACTGGTTCTTCGGGCCAATAATTAGTATTTGTCTGACCATTTAGGGCCTGACAAAGCCAGAAGAATAAATGGTAGCGCCAAACTTCACCTCCTTTGGCCAGAATGTGGGTACCTTATCTCTAGTTCTCCAAACAAGTGTCAGTGTTGGGCTTTCCTACTGTTTGGTCTCTTTTCATGTGGCAACTCTAAGCCTGAATTGTCAAACAGATAAAGGACTTGGGCTTCATTGCTACTTCCTTGGACATATGTGACATCTGTGGTTAAATTTCGGTACTTTGAAAATTATCGGGCCAGCCAGAGGAAAATCAGAAACACCAAGGAAAAAGTACTACAGTCAAACCCATTTATAACGAACAGCAGGAAACGCTACGATCAGTTCGATATAGCAAGTAGTTCGATAGAGCAAAAAACATTTACAGCGAACTTCCCCGATGAGTTCGTTATAAGGCGAGAGCTTCCCTTTCTTTCTCATCTCTTCACTTCCACCTTGTAATAACGCCCTAAAAAGATTTTTTTTGGCATGCGTGCACAGTTTTTTTTTTTTGTTTGCTTATCTCCCCTTCTGAATCGCTTCTTTTCGTGGGCAAACATTTAAGCGCGAGACACATGCGCTAAAAATTCATCCAATCCGACGTCCGATTCGGCAATACGGTTGCCTGATCCGAAAAGTTTGGTCGCTTCAGACGTCGGATCGGCGATCCGGCGTGCGTCGGACATGCCAGATTATTTCGCACGGCAGACGGACTGTCGGGAGCGCTCAGCCAATGATAGCACCGCTAGCGCGAATGTCATGATGACGTACGGGTCTGGCGGGACGAACACGAAAACGGGAGCAGCGACGGGAAGCGGGACGCGTGAATCCCGCTGACCCATTCGAGAAAGATGGCCCTTGCAAAGAATGCACGCTCTAGCGAGAACATGCTCGTAATTTCGCTCGTGCGAGCTGAACCGCCAATCTGGTACCAAAGATATACCCTGTATAGGAAAGCAGACCTCCGCTGGAGTGCTTGGATCTCCTGGGCGGATCCGAAAGGATCGTCGTGTCGCATGCAAGGTCGGAAGCGTGCGTCTCAAACTGTCGCGTGTGGCAATTCGGAGCGGCGTTCGGACTGTCGGATCGGACGTCGGATCAGACGATTCTGCCGTTCATGTGTCTCATGCGTCAGGGATAAAACGTTTCTTTTTTTTGTTTTGTGCGTGCGTGCAGAGTGTTTTTTTTTAGCTTTCTCTCTTTCTAAATTGCTTCTCTTCGCTAAATTTTGTTCGCAACTTGAGCTTTTGGAATTCTTTCTTTCCTACTTCTTTTTTGGGGAAGGAAGAGGGCAGAAGACGATTGTTTCACCGTTTTGGAAGCCTTCCCCAGGGGGGGGGGGGGGGGGGGGGAATTAGAAATAGCCAATGTTTTGTTCGTTATAAAACATACTCTTCACATGCATTTTTTTTAATTTTTTGTGAGTTCGATATCGACAATAATTTGCTGTACGTGGGTTTGTTGTAAACGGGTTTCACTCAATACAACAAACTGGCGCCTTGGAGCAAAACAATACTAGGCCGAAGTTGCGCACCAAGGATTAGCAAGCTTGTTCTAAGCTAGGTATTTCTCTGGAGTGCTACCGGCAGAATTACTAATCATTGTGTCTTCTTAATAGTTTATGCACGAGATTCAATAACGCGAAATGTGTTCCTTGTTTTTTTTTGTTTTTTTTCTCAAGGTTTCTACCGCAACGCTGAGCGACGCTGCGTTACGAAGTTGCAGTGCCCCGAAGATTCGGCAGCGTACTCGTTTGTGGAGGCTGAAAATAGAGACGAATGAGTGTTCATTGAGGGTGCAACAAGTTTTCGAATGCTCTTGCATTTACAGTATCTGGCGAGGGTTTTACTGAAACAACTGCAACTTTTAAAACCGTTTCTGCTGTGTACTTGGTTGTAAAAATGGAAGCCTATTTGGCACTAAACTATGTCCTCAGTAGAGATGCAATAATCACTAAACTCCGCTCTGCTTAAACCCGCCAAGGAGGCCATTTATCGTGCAGAACCTTCGCGCGCTTTATGTCTGCGATTGCCGGTATTATCAAATAGCGGTCACTGTAATATTCGCAGACGTCGCTGGGGTACCAGCGTTGCCTTGGTTCAACCGATCAATAAAATATATTGCCTCCCCCACAAAACCATGGCAATAAGTCTGTTTTCCAGGATGTACGAAATATTTGCCACGCGCTAGAGTGATCGCACTGAGAATAAAGTTGACATTTTGACTTATTTGCATTTTTAGTGCAAGCTAAATTCAACATAGGGTTTGGGAGACATTGAAATAATATTTATTTTTGAAGGAGCTGTGCAACGATTTTAACGTTGAAATAATTGGCATCTTCTACTTTTGACATTTTTCACCTTGTCACAAATGACAGGAAACACACCTCCTTTCATCAAAATGTTTGCGATTCCGCCGCGTAATAGCGAGGCAAAAATTAGAATAGTCCCCGACCTGCAGCCGCGAGCGGCCGCCATGAGAAACACGCGGCGTGACGTCAATGGGGTTCTTCTAGAAAGATAGCAAGTTGTGCGAATACCTGCTTGGTAAAAGGGATTCAGCGAAGGAAACCTAGAGATCAACAGAAACGAAAGGTTGTTGTACCATACATGCACAAAACCTCGCATAATTTAAAAAGAGCAGCCCAAAGGTACGATGTGCCTGTGGTGTTTTCAGCTCCAAAAAAAATGGCGCAAATCTGTTCCAAGGTTCGCTCGAGAGCGGATAACCTCAACAAATACAAGTGCCAGAAACGCCACAGCCACCCTTATGTGCCATGTTCAATTGGCGTGGTGTACGAAATCCCTCTAACGTGTGGTAAAAGCTATGTGGGCCAAACTGGACGGTGCCTAAACGATCGCCTTCTCGAGCATGATCGTTCACTAAAATCTACGGTGAGCGGTCACCTTCCCGTTCATTGCAATTCCTGCTCGTGTACTCCAATTCTTAAAGGCACAACAATAATTGGACATTATCGAGACAAGACGACTCGCGAAATCTTTGAAGCACATAGCATCAACAGCCTGGGGGACTGCTGTGTTAGCCACCCATGTCAATGGGGTTCTTCTAGAAAGATAGCAAGTTGTGCGAATACCTGCTTGGTAAAAGGTATCTTTTCTATAAATCTTGTCGTTCCAACATAAATATAAATGCGTCAAAAACCTGGTATCATCGACAAAACGTTTATTATACGGAGTTTTAGTGGCGCCATCTATCCTAGGTCCACAAAACCCTCAGCTCTATCTTCTACCGCGAACAGCCGCCAGAAGCCGGATGTGGAGGGTGGCAGGGCCGGACGGGTATGGCCGGACACGGATGAGACTTTCCTCCTTTCACCATATTGTTCGCGCTGCGCCCGCCAGCACGTGGTCACGCGGTCGCGAGCGGATGAGTTCTCGCTTCTCAATGATGACTCAAGAGAGAGAACTTTACCGGAACCCCGCGCCTACCCCATCGACGTCACTGCGCACATGACCCGGAAGACGATGTACGAGTTGAGAGGTAGCAAAAACCTGGATCTTTTTTTTTTTTCTTTTTTTAAATAAAAACTAGGGTATCCAGGCAAAATCTGTTTTCTGTAGTTCACTTCAGAAGTGTCAGGCATCAACTTCCACAACTATTTAAGCAAAGCCCTGAAATTGTTGCACAGCTCCTTTAAATGTAGAAGTACCGATTCAATTTCAATTCACTTTCTTTTAGTTACAGAATAAATAATGGAGCCAAAGAACTGAATACAAAGCTGGTGCAGTGCAGCTTGATAATGATACTATTCCTTATATTCGTCTATTGGATCAATGTGGTAATTAAATATGTGGGACTCAACACGCACATTTTCGCGTGAAGTGTGCGACTTAACATGCACATCTAACTGATGCTCTTTGAATAAACCGACCAAGGATATAAGTGACAATAAACTGTTTTCCATTTATTTACTCACGTTGAAAAAATGGAAAGACGTCTACAAATCTCTGTAATGGGAAATTAGAGCGCAGCTCTTGAGGTATTTTTATATTGCGATATGTCGTGCTAAATAATTTGAGTAATAAATTTATATATGTACAAATATAGATCACCGTCCTTCCATAGTGGTCCTGCACCCTCATCCTCTGCCGTGCCCTCTTCCTCCTTCGTACCTTCCTCCTCCGTATCCTCCCCTCTTCAATCTCCATCCCCTCCTCCTCCGTACGCTTTCCTCCTCCTCTGTACACTCCTCCCCTCTTCCTGAGTTGAAAAAAAAATGTAACTGTCTACCTGAGCGCTACCACATGCAGCTTGTGCTTGTGGTAGCACTCGTGGTAGCGCAAGGAGGTCAGCAAATTTAAATATACTATTTCACGTGAATACACTCGATTCTATTATATTCTAACACTTTTATTATGTTCTAATATATTATATTCTGTAGCATTTGATTTGTTTGGTTGTATCCCCCATATTTCGCGCTAACTTGAGGAGCAGTTAGAAGAATATTCGCCCCAATTGATTCGTGAAATCTTACAAGCGTGTCCTACCGACCCACATTACAATTTGACGAGACCTATTCAGCGCGAGTGCCATGACTCTGTATAGTGTTTTGAGACAATGGTGTACGTTTTCAAACTGATCAGGGCTGACCACGCAATGCTTGTGAAACTGACGTTTTATTCATGTAATTATTTATTGTGGGATATTACTGCTCTTCTAAAATAACGCGGGACGGAATTGATGTAGTTTATTTATTAGTAAACGGATTAAAAATTGGGTTAAATTTGGCATGATAAACGTAAACTGATCTTGGGTTAAATTCAATATGGCAAACTTCAACCAACTAGCCAGCGCATTGACTGTATTTTTGAAAAAAAAAGTGTATCTGTTTATCTGAAATTCGAATTTATTTGAAATTCGAACCTGTTTGACACCTTTTACCCAATTTCTATCCTCTTTAGCTCTCCGGTCTTTGTGCGCGAAATCAGTCCCTGGCATGGGGCCTGTCATGGACTAATATTGATGCGAAGATGCAAGAGATCTTTAGAATGTGTCGTGGCCTTGCAATGAACTAATACTGCGCATAGAGATGCGAACTTTTTTTTTTTAAGTTGTCAGTGTTATAATTAGCTAAAGAAAAGGTTAAAAATTGTGTAAAAAATTCAAATAGTCTCTTTGTTTAATTTGAAACAAATCGCGCATCCACTTTTTCCAGTTTCCAACCGGTTTTGATTACTTGCGCTCACTAGATTCAGAACAGGGAATAAATACTTAGAAGAGCGTTTGTAGCCTCCAAGCGTCGAAAGCTTTTTATCTGATGCGACAAATCACGGGATCATCGCGAATTACCATGCGGCATGAGCAGCCCGGACTAAACCAATTCACGAGCTCGAGCAGGACAGCTCGAGGACTAAAGACTCGGAACAGCTATCGCCGCAGTCATAGAACCTCAGAGAAGCTCCCGTTTATGTTATGATTGAGTTAGCATTAGTACCCACATGACAAGGAAAAGATGACGTCGTCCGTCT
Source organism: Ixodes persulcatus (assembly GCA_013358835.2). NCBI lineage: Eukaryota > Metazoa > Arthropoda > Arachnida > Ixodida > Ixodidae > Ixodes > Ixodes persulcatus. The sequence continues at coordinate 523,063 of JABSTQ010009101.1, read as the reverse complement.
GCGGACGAAACAGCGGAAAGGGTTGCACGCCGCACAGAGGGGAGCAGAGTAGTAAAGGTCAAAGGCGAGAGGGAAGCGACGTCACGGGGTGGAAGCCAAAGCGCGGGCGGATGCTGGTGCGAGTCTGAACTTGCAGCAGCATCAGGCAGCGGTTGCCGCGGTTATGCGTGAAGGCGGGCGAACGAGACAGTGGAGCGGAAGCAGCGCCTAGCTCCGCTGGCCGAATGCGGCACAATAAGCGGCCGGCCGAGGCGGGTTTACGTCAGACGGAAGCTGGAAAATATTAAAGGAAGATGCATTGGTGTATTGCTAGGGACGACGTTAGCGCACACGCCACACGCGTGCCCCTTTCTGAAACGCTAACAGTGACCCCGTAGCTAGCGTATCCAAAAATTGGCAGCAAAAATAGAGGAAGCAATAGGGAAGGCCAAAACAAAAAAGTGTAGGCCTTGCGTTTACCAAAGGGGGATGTTTGTGGCATTTCCCAGGGGTCATTCTAACGCATTTCCTAAGGACCTACCAATGGATCTTTCATTCGTTTTAAATTTTATTTGGGGTGGTAAAGATTGGTTGCGGTTTGTGCTCTTAAACATCTTCCTATTGTCACAAATTTGCCCCCGGGGCAGGCACCGTTACCGCAGAACTTCCTCAGCTGCGTCGGGCCTTGAACAACCGGACTCACTTTCCCAGCCAACTCTGGACAACCCGCCCCTGGTGAATTCTATAGTGAGTCAGTTAACCATATGACGGGAAATAATACAAATCAAGCTATTTTATCACATCATCACTGCGCTTTCCCTGACATCACAGCAGAAATTCAAGTGTAAGTACTTCACACATTTATAATTCAAGGTTTTGTGCATGCCCTTAAATTATAAAACCATCGACTGATTGGGGCTTTCGGTACAACACAGGTAACCAATGGTTTCTCGAAAGTGTCCAGATCTGACTACTTATCTAGCGTTTTTTTATTCAAGACCTCTCCCTTGGGACTCCTATGGAGCATTATAATATCACAATACCCAACAGTTTCTTAAGTACCATATGTTTCAGTTGACTGTTTTAAGTCTCATCCAAAACAACCTAACCGATGTAGAACTGCGTCTTCATTTAATACCAATTTTATGTTGTCTGACGCCACGAGCGCTCAAATGACCATTCGAAAATTACTAAGTTCCAAGGAACACGCAGAGTTACTATTTACACCCGCACCAGGTACTGGTGTCAGCAATAGCACTTCTATCAGCAATCGCTTAAAGTAAATGAAGCTTTGTAGGTGTATCTTTTATTGCTTAGTTTTACTCATTTACGTCGAATCTTTCCTAAGGTGGAGAGCGCCCGTTGCCAGTCTAACTACACCTGCAGCTTTCTTCATGAAACTTGAGACATTTGAAACCTTTCTATAGTAAAAACGTTACATTTATAGAAAGCAAATGTGGTGAAATCGGTATGTCAATTTCTAGTAAAAATATATGTATATTTCCGAGTGCGCGTATAAACAAAAAAGGGCCTCCATCGCCGCTATTGCACGACCACAAGTTTCGCCTCGAGCAACGTAACTTATTATAGAAACCCGTCCTTGAGGCGCACACGTCCGGTACAACACGCGTAATGTGCGACCTTGCGCAATTTTGTCAACACGTTCCGCAAAAGAAACCATCAGAGAGCCCAGATTTCAAAGAAGGAGCAACTCCAACAATAGAGAGCGTCCTTGCAATTTAATGCGGACGCCCGACTGGGCAGATTGGTTGCACGTGCGCATGCATTGCCCTGTGGCGAAGGGTGTAGGAATGCGGGCGCGTACACTTGCTGACGATGAGCGGTTTCGTCCCCTCCTAGCAGCTCGTATTACAAATGCGGCCCATAAATCGCGTGACCGGTCCCCGATCGAGCGGTTGAAAACCCTCTGAAATCTAGGCACACCGTAGACACCATAACTCGTCGCACTTCCTCCTAGCGCGTCCCGAAGTTGTCGATATAAAGAGCTGGTTCCCGCTGGCTCGCAAAGACAAACCGATTGTGACTGGATTTTACGAGGGACCACCATGAAAACCTACGTGCTACAAGCCCTTCTGCTCACGCTTGCTGTCGCGGTTGTGCGAGCAGCCAACACAGGTGTGTTCTATATATCCATTGAACAAACATCATTATATACAGTCTCGTCTCTTAAAAATGCCCCTTCGTCCACTTTACCTCAGACCACTTCGAGAGTCGATGATTCCGACTGAGACTCATAGAGGAGGCTCGGCAAGCGTCAAACGCAAAAAGTATGTTCATACCGGAAACGAAAATTTATGATGTGATATTAAGCGTTAAAGTAAGCGCCTGAAATGTAAGTTTCTCAGTTTCATTTCTCAGACTTCATTTTTATGTTTGATTTTATATATTTTGTATTGTAATACACCGTGATTTTTTCGTAGATGTCAGTGACGAGCTCTTCTGGTGCTCTGAGAGAAAGTTGACGCACGAGCAATTTTAAGAACATATTATCATTTCCGTTCGAAACCGAAAATTGACTTAATGAATTGTCATGAATGGTGCCTAGCATAGAGGTATATTGCTAAGACGTGAAATAGACGGTACGTCTTTTTATTATTGTTTTGCTTTAGCGATACATATGTGCCTGTTCATCTTTCTCCACCTAACTATAAAAGGCGCTGACGGTTTCCGTGCAACTTCTTTAAAAACTATAACGTTATATTAAATTCAGCGTGATTTGTATTTGAAGAATGGCACTATTAGTTTTAGCTACGCGATGACTCAGTGTAGCCACGATTCTGAATGTTAGCATTTTGATTAGCACAAACCGACGGAAAAAAAAAGACATATGCTGCGTAATGCAACTGACCGCAGAACAAAAATTTTTTCTCATGCGTACAGCTTCGAGCTTCCGAAATATAACTAAACCTTTAAGCGTGAACAGAAGGTTAGTGCGCGAACGAGCTGGGGTTAGTTGAACATTCTTGACTGAAAACCTGAGACTGGGCGGAAAAGAAAAAAACACAAAGCGAGCTTTCGGGGAAACGTACAACTCTCGCGGGGCCAAATATTGCAAATTTGAAACCAAATTGATTGAAGCAGTAAGATAAATCGCCTCTAGTACCCATGGAAATGTAAATGTGCCTTTTTGTTTTTCTAACGCTCAATCGGCAGTTAGTGGTACACTCTTTGTAAATCACAGGATTAGCGGGAAAATGATTGCTCGAATAATAAGTTAAACCCATGGCTTTACTGCGGTATCAAAATGGAATAACAATATAGATGGCGGCAATTAACGCTTCTGTCCAAGACAAAAATAAAAATGAGTGGGTTGCAGCATGCACTTTCTTTGAGCTTTTAGATATATATATATCTTTATACATATATATTTGGCGGTTTCATTTGGATTCAGGCAACAAGTGGCAGTCGTAATTTTTATTTTGGTTCAAATTTTTATATTTTGTGGAGCATGTTACAAGAAGAACAATCCTTTTTTATTTAAATGTCCCGACATGATAAGTTGATGAGAAAAAGAATCTCAAAGAAGCGGGAAAGAACTACGAGGTTTTGACGATTGTCGTGTGTTGCGTTTTTGAATCACTCTCAATCTCAAAGTATTCAAAAGAGAGCGGCTATATTTTTTTAGTGTGATATATATGTAAATAGGTAAGACGACATTATAACTGCTATTTATTTTTCGTCCCTCCAATCTTTGTAAAAATCTCCAAACATGCCTCCGCGAACAACTGTGACCTAAATTGCGGATTTTATTTTGAGTCGACTATGTTTAGTATCGCTTTTAAAATAATACCACGTGTAGAACCTTTTATAGCATTCCAAATTAAACAAAATTTGTGTTTTTATTATGTACGAGTACTGAGAAGTAAATTATGAAACAGAGAGGGTTTTCCCTTTTCGTTCAATTTCAGCACGCGGTATAAAAAAAAAAACATTTGTAATTTTTTTCTTTTTCTCGCTTCGCGTTTTCTTCACACCATTCTTTTAGCCAGAATACATTCCGTTAGAAGTATTTGCCTTGGTTTTGAGTTTTAAGCCTGTAAATATGCTAAAAAAAGAGGAAATGCCGATGGTGGTTTTTGACGATTTTCGTGTGTGGCGTATTTGAACCACTCTCAATCTCAAAGTATTCGAAAGAGAGCTTCTATATTTTTTTATTGTGATATGTATGCAAGCCGGTAAAACGACATTTCAACTACTATTTATTATTCGTCGATCCAATTTTTGTAAAAATTCCCAAACATGCCTCCGCGAACAACTGCGTGTAGAACCGTTCATTGCCTTCCACATTATGTAAAGTTTGTGTCTTAATCACGTACGAATACTGAGAAATAAATTATGAAACAGAGGTTTTCACTTTTTGTTCAATTTCAGCACGCTGTAAAAAAATATAAAGAAAACCTTTTTTTTTTGCTGTTTTTTTTAGCCAGCATGCATTTTTTTTAGCATATTTAGCATTTGTTTTAGCATATTTAGAGGCTTAAAACTCAAAACCAAGGCAAATACCTCTAACGGATTGTATTCTTGCCAGAAGAAGGGTATAAACAAAACGCCAAGCGAGAAAAATAAAAAAAATAAAAATGTTTTTTTTTATTCAGCGTGCTGATAATAGAACGAAAAGGCAAAATCCTCTCTGTTTCATAGTTTATTTCTCAGTGTTCATACATGATAAAAACACAAACTTTGCTTAATTTTGAAGTCAATGAAAGGTTCTACACGTGGTATTATTTTAAAAGCGATACTAAACATAGTCGACTCAAAATGAAATCCGCAATTTAGGCCACAGTTGTTCGCGGAGGCATGTTTGGGAATGTTTTTACAAAGATTGGAGCGACAAATAATAAACAGTTGTTATAATGTCGTCTTACCTGCTAGCATATAATCACAATAAAAATATAGACGCTCTCTTTTGAATACTTTGAGATTGAGTGTGATTCAAAAACGCCACACACGACAATCGTCAAAACCTCGTCGTTCTTTCCCGCTTCTTTAAGATTTTTTTTCTCGGGAGCTAATCATGTCAGGACAATAAAATAAAAAAAACATGATTGTTCTTCCTGTAACATTCTCCACAACATATAAAAATTTGAAGCAAAATAAAAAATACGACTGCCACTCGTTGCCTGAATCCAAATGAAACCTCCCATATTATATATATATATATATATATATATTAGCCTAAAGGTATAAGACTACATGCGACAAGACCCTTCAGTATGGCAAAAATGTATTTCAAGAATGTTTTAGGGCAAGCTATGCTCAATTGGTTAAAGATGCCATTCATAAGAAATCAACATGTACGACGAAAAAATGTGTGTCTAAGATAAACACAAAAATCTGTAAGCCCCTACGTTCTAATCACATGAGAAATGAATGATCTCAAGCAGTAAATATGCATCTCTGCTGCATTTATTTCCCACATACCATCTTTTATTTTTTAATATATTGACATAACTTTTGTTTAAACTATAATTTCCAAAAATCCCTAAAAAAGGTGGTTGAAACTTACAAAAAAAAAATTCTTTCCGGGAACAAAATGCTTTCTACGGTGCACGCCTTGAATACGAAAACGACATACTAATTATTATTCTAATTATCTCAAAAATCCTGATAAATTTTATTTTATTTATGAAGATACAAGATTTGGTCCCAATTAGAAACATGGTGGGCATCACTGAAATCCAGTGAACAAACTTATATGAGGAAGATACCTAGGGCAGGTGCAGCATTTTACTGCGTTACGAAGAAACGCTCACTTTTGACTTTCGGTGCCCCATCGGCAGACGAACGGTCCTGCTCCTTCTTCCCCCCCCCCCCCCCCCCCCCCCGCGGTGACCGAGGAGAGGAACGAACTTGCCCATAATTAAAGGCCTTTTTTTTTTGTTTTTAGCGCCGTAAGATGATCTACCGGCCCCATTATATGTTTCCCAAATTAGTTGCATTACTGGTTTTCTGTCATAATTTGAAGTTAGGCGAGTTGTTGTATATTGCGGGAAAAAAGTAAAAAAAATGCTTCTTCATTGGTGGACAGTTCTTCGCTCAGCCACTCGGAAAAAAAATAGAAGTGTTACAAAATATTGACCAATTTAGAAATTGTGGGATCAAAACCTCAACTTTCACACAAACGTTATCTTTCTACGAATTAATTCAAACTCTTCATTACACATCATAATTGACTCTGCACTAATCCAAACATGAGGGCTGTGTAGAACGCATATGTTTAGTTCCTACAATTCTTATATTTGTCAGATATTATGTAACACGTGGTTTTTAGTTTTTTCGAATGGCTGACTAAAGAAGTTTCCTGCTGAGAATTGGAATTTTTGTATCTTTTTTCCCACTTGATAGCTTTCATATACTGAAGAAGACGAGAAAGAAAACACAGTCCTGAATCAGAACTGTGTTTGTGCCTTTCTTCTACTTGTCCTCGTGTAAATTAAAAAAAAAGTTACTTATTAAGTGTTGGTAAATAATGCAGCTAATCAGTATTCTTTTTAAATCCCTGATCTTTGCTGTGACTGGCTTTTTGTTCCCAGAAAGAGCTTCTTTTTTTCTTTTTTGTTGTCAACCGCCCATTGTTTAGTGATTTTGGAATGGTTTCGCTTATTCACCAAGTATTCATGCACGAGTCCTGAGCGATAAGTCTTCCCAGGCTTCACCCAGTCAGTCATTTAAGAAAAGAAGCGGGCGAATAAAAAAAAAAGTGAAGATATGTAGTTTCAATTTAAGCTGGTACTGGGTCGCAATCATGAATCGCCTATGGCGGCCATGGGCGCGAAAAAAAGTAGACGCACGGTATCTGTTCGAGTTTAGAGAGAGCGAGTAATGAAACATTTAGGGGCTCACAAAGTTTCAAATGGTGTTTGTCTCGACCACGCGACCCCCTAAACTCTTTGTCTTCGCGCAGGAATCGAGTGGCCGCCCAAACCACAAAAGTGCGGCGAAGGCGAAACTTGGAAGGAATGCGTCGGTAGTTCATGCGCTGAACTCACCTGCGAACACCCCGAACCTTCCCTCGGATGCACCTATGACTGCAACTACGGATGTTACTGCGCTAAGGACTTCTTCAGGAACGCCAATAAAGAATGCGTCAAGAAGGACAATTGTCCTTGAAAACTGTAACCAATCTCATTATTACGCGAAAAATACCTTGTGAGGAAACACCACGTATCCAGTATGGCTTTTGCAAACTACGAAAAAGCAGACAAATGGGTACTTTGTTGTAGGAGTTTATGTATCTTTTTCCAATAATTCTGTTGCTTTATTAACTTTTCACTTTTGCTAAAAAACGATGAATAGCACATGTCATCTGCATTTGCAGCTTATTTGGCCCAATCACGAAGCAATTACATAAAAATCAGCGTTACGATTGAGGTGTGTTTCCTGGAGCTCATGCTTGTGCCGTACAAATACTGATAAAAATACCATTCTTATAAATAGCTTAAAAAACAATATCGTCTCCTCTTCTATGTTGTTTACCTTCTATATATATAAAAGCCTCATTAAATAATAATAATAATAATAATAATAATAATAATAGCAATAATGATAATAATGATGTTTTATTCACATTACAAATACATATAAATAATACTGGCCTACAAAACACAATCCTGCTTCTGCGTAGGACCAGACAATCCAGCGAAATACATATCGATGCAGCATGATAAAAATAATCGAACGAATATGATGTGGCCACCGATACCAACATTAATACAAAACAGAGCCCGAATTCGGCACAAAACAAAATGAACGCTACTAATGAAAATCATTATGAGGCAAGTACACAGGGATCAAAGTAAAGCAGCGTTTATGGAGGTAGTGAGAGGCACTAATATTTTATTTCTTTTTCAGTACTTCTATCGAATTCATTTTCATTAAAGGCTCAGTGAGCACTTTAGATAAGGTGGGAAAATATAGTGAGTTATACATTTTTTGGTATCGTGTGTAAATTCTGGGGATTTTAAACCTTTCCTTACGCCTTAGGTCCCTCGGCTTGTTCACTGGAACCTTGAACGTAGAATCATATAAATAAACGTAACATAACTTCAAAAAAATAAAAAAAATAAAAATTGGAGCTCCTCTGATTTATCTTCCTAAACCTAATGGTCCGTACGGAGTTCCATATAAAATGTTTTTAGCGTATGTTTTAAATCGATGTTAATCGAATTCGTCTTTTATGGAGAAGAGTGCCGATAGAAAGTAATTTTTTATCGTAGAATAGATTCAGATAACGACCTATACACCAGTAGTCTTATCTTTACGCTGCACAAGCTTTTTATTCTGTACAAATATACTGAAACGGCACGTATTCTTTTAGTCACAAATTCCACATGTTGATTTCATAATAAATGTCCGTCCACGTTTAATCCTAGATATTTGAGACAATTATCACATGGCAAAGGTTTACAAGTACAATTGTTACACGGTGTCGAATGAAATAAATTCTAGGTGACATATCAACACGTTTATGAGAATTTCAGAAACTCAGTAGCTTAGTTTTTGCAAAATTTACTGAAATGGCATTTTAATCAAACCAACCTATCAGTGCACCTATATCTCTTTGAAAGACTGAAACAGCATCATCATAGTTTTCATAGGGTAAAACTAGCACCGTATCGTCAGCATACTTATATAGCTTAGCTTGCAGTGGTATAATACCCAAACCATTTCTATAAACATTAAATAAAATTGGTCCTTGTGGTAGCACTCTGGGACAACCTTCGACCTTAGCTCTATTGCTTATATTATTTATATTTTTAACAATTTCTAGACTGTCGTTAAAGTAGTTCTGAAAAAAAGTTATAAAACTGTCCCCTGAAACCTAATCTGTAAAGCTTTTCAAGTGACAGAGAATGATGAATGGTATCAAAAGCCTTCGATAAATATATAAACAATGCTGGGGCTATCTTGTTATTGTCTAGTGCTTCATTAACACACCCTTATATCGCGATTGGTGAAACAGTAATAACACGTAGAGTAATGACTTTTTCTAAAATAATAAACGTTTCTTGTATATTATTTGTTACTCAAATATTCGCGTGTACCCTAGCTTCAGCAAATATCAAGGCAGTAGTAAGCAAAGACGGGATTACCCTTGATATGTACTGGATAATTACGCTTTCCAATTGGCGCTGTACACTGCTGGAGGGTATATATAATTATCAGTCGTGTTTCCGGGGACTTTATTATACTCAAAAACAAAGTTGGCTTCCAGTGATACTCATAAGATCATTCATGATAAATCAATATTGTCACGAAGGACAAGTGATGAGCCGGCGAATAACTGAAGAAACGAAAAGTTTAATGGGGCGAACTTGTGCCCAAAAATAAAGAAGGAAACAGAAGATAGCAATAGAGCTTCGCGGGCGTCGAAGTCGGCGTAAGCGCAGAGTCGAACGCTGGGGCGAGACTGAGTCGGGCTGGTTACGCGGAGCCCCTTTTGAGCACGCGTGGGCTTCTAGAACATTCGGCCTGGAACATTCGGCGCGGAACATTCTAACCTAGAACGAGCAACACGGTTCTCGAAATTACCAGAAATCTAAATTGGAAGAATAAATAAAAGACGCGGCGCTCCCAGGGATCGAACCCTGGGCTTTCTGCGTGGAAGGCACGCGCGATAACCGTTAGGCCACGAGCGCGCTGCCTATTTAGTCAGCTGCGCTCGCGGCATTATTCCCCCCTTTAAAAAAAGTGCATCGTTCCGATGCAGCACAAAACGAAAAAATCAAAAACAAATCCGAAACAAAAGGACAGCAGAATCGCGAGCCGCAGTTCACAGTTCACAGTTCACAGTTTTACGAGAGTTCAAAGTTCTATCGTTCGTAATACGGCTTGAGCCGGACGACGTGCACCACCTCGGGTCGTGGCTGGCGTCTTGCAGATGGGCGCGTTCCGTCGGGTAGAACTTCGTAGTTCAGATCGCCGAGGCGTCGGATGATTTTGTACGGTCCGAAATAGCGCTTGAGAAGCTTCTCGCTGAGACCGCGGCGCCGAATCGGTGTCCACACCCATACCCGGTCCCCGGGTTGGAAATGGACGTCCCTGCGACGAAGGTTATACCGGCGTGCGTCGACTCGCTGTTGGTTTTGAATCTTGATTCTTGCCAGTTGACGAGCTTCCTCCGCGCGTTGAGAGATCAGTTGAGCGTCGTCGTTGCCATCGTCGGTTGGCACGTGAGGCAGCATGGCGTCCAGCATTGTCGTAACCGTCCGGCCATGCACCAGTTGGAACGGCGTCATTCCTGTGGTTTCTTGTACCGCTGTGTTGTACGCAAATGTAACCTACGGCAACACCTCGTCCCACGTCTTATGCTCCACGTCGACGTACATGGAGATCATGTCGGCGATGGTCTTATTGAGCCGCTCTGTTAGCCCGTTGGTCTGCGGGTGATAAGCGGTGGTTCGTCGATGGCTGGTGTGACTGAGCCGAAGTACCTCTTGAGTCAGCTGTGCCAGGAAAGATGACCCTCGATCTGTGATCAGCACTTCAGGTGCACCGTGTCGAAGGAGAATGGACTCGACGAAAAACTTGGCGACTTCCACCGCTGTTCCCGATGGAAGGGCTTTCGTCTCGGCGTATCGTGTAAGATAATCGGTCGCGACGATAATCCACCGGTTCCCTTGCGTCGATGTTGGGAACGGCCCGAGCAAATCCATTCCGACCTGCTGGAAGGGTGTAGTCGGGGCAGATATCGGCTGCAAGAGTCCTGCTGGCTTTGTCGGAGGCTTCTTACGTCGTTGGCACTCATGGCACGACCGTGTGTACAGATGGACGGTTTTCGGGAGTCTTGGCCAGTAGTACTTGTCACGAATCCGGGCAAGCGTCCTGCTGTAGCCAAGGTGTCCAGCCGTCGGGTCGTCGTGGCATGCTTGAAGGATTTCTTCTCGCAGGCTAGTAGGCACAACCAGCAGCCAGGCAGGGTTGCTGGTTCCGAAGTTCTCCTTGAAGAGCACACCTCCCCGCAGAACGAAGCTTGACAAGTCTCGGGCCAGGACTTGCGGAACGTAACTTCCTTGACCTTCGAGGTGGTCGATCACGGCGCGAAGCTCCGGGTCGTCTCGTTGAAGTGCTCCCATGTCGGTATCTGTAACTGCTCCGAGAAAACGAGCGTCATCATCGTCGTCGGTGCTGTCAGGTGGAGATTCGACTGGGGCCCTAGACAAGCAGTCGGCGTCATTATGCTTGCGGCCAGACTTGTGCACAATGGTTACGTCGAATTCTTGCAGTCGCAGACTCCAGCGAGCAAGGCGTCCTGACGGGTCCTTGAGGTTTGCGAGCCAGCAGAGGGCGTGGTGGTCTGTGACCACGCGGTACGGGATACCGTACAAGTACGGACGGAACTTGGTGATCGCCCAGATGACAGCAAGGCATTCTTTGTCGGTCGTTGAATAATTTTGTTCTGCCTTAGACAGCGCCCGGCTTGCGTAAGCAATTACTCTCTCTGCCCCTTCTTGTCGCTGAACGAGCACCGCACCGAGACCGGTATTGCTGGCGTCCGTGTGTATTTCTGTCTCCGCCGACTGATCAAAATGTCCGAGGATAGGGGGCGACTGCAGCCTTCGCTTGAGTTCGTCGAACGCTTGTTCTTGCTCTTCTCCCCACTGGAACTGCACGTCGTCCTTCGTCAGATTCGTCAGCGGTGAAGAAATCTGTGCAAAGTCACGCACGAAACGCCTGTAGTAGGCGCACAGCCCAAGGAATCTACGGACGGCCTTCTTGTCCGATGGCTTGGGGAATTCGGCGACAGCGGACGTCTTTGCAGGATCAGGGCTTACACCCTGAGCACTCACGACGTGGCCCAGGAATCTGAGCTCTCCATAGGCGAACCGGCACTTCGAAGGCTTGAGTGTCAGCCCAGCAGATTTGAAGGCCCGTAGCACGGCTCGCAGTCGTCTGAGATGCTCGTCGAATTCGGTTGCGAACACGACAACGTCGTCGAGGTAGACGAGACAGCTCTGCCATTTCAAGCCGGAAAGGACGGTGTCCATAACACGCTGGAAGGTTGCCGGCGCTGTGCACAGCCCGAACGGCATCACTTTAAATTCATATAGTCCGTCCGGTGTGACGAAGGCCGTCTTCTCACGATCTCGTTCGTCGACCTCAATCTGCCAGTACCCGCTCTTCAAGTCCATCGACGAAAAGTATCGGGCGTGGCGCAGCCGGTCCAGGGTGTCGTCGATGCGGGGCAGCGGATAGACGTCCTTCTTTGTAACTGCATTCAGCCGGCGGTAGTCCACGCAGAACCTCAGGGTTCCGTCTTTTTTCTTCACTAAGACTACTGGGGAAGCCCACGGACTGTTTGAGGGCTGGACAATGTCGTCATCAAGCATTTCCTGAACTTGCTTCTGGATAACTTCCCTTTCTTTCACGGAGACTCGGTACGGTGTCCGATGCACAGGGAGAGCGTCGTCATCAGTGATTATTCGATGTTTCGCAACCGTCGTTTGGCGCACCTTCGACGACGTGGAGAAGCACTCACTGAACTCGGCGAGGAGGTCACTGAGTTGCCGTCGTTGTGGGTCTCGGAGGGACGGGTCGATGTCGAGCTCTGACGGCGTGGTTCTCTAGTGCTGCGCCGGAGAAGCATCTTCTGAGATCACGGCGATCGCGGCTGAGTCCGGAATTTCCTCGACGAAGCCCACAGCTGTACCCTTTGTAAGGTGCTGCGACTCTTGCCGGAAGTTGGTGACAAGGGCTACGGTACACCCGTCCTGGATCTCGATTACGCCTCTCGCAATGCCAATCCCTCGTCCAACGAGAAGTTGGACGCTTCCTTCCAACAGTGCTACACCGCAGGTGGCTTCTTCGGTCCCGACGGGTACAAAGACACTCGACAGCGGCGGCAGGTTTACATGGCTGGCAAGGACTCGGACTGTAGCTAACGTTGCTTTGGGATTTTCTGCCGATGGGACAGGCTTCCGAAGCGTCAGCTTGTTCTCCGCAAGGTCGATGATGGCGCCGTATTCGCACAAGAAGTCCATTCCGAGAATGACGTCCCTCGAACAGTCTTGCAGAATGACGAACTTCACAGGGCAGGTTTCGCCGTGGACCTCAACGCGCGCAGTGCACCTGCCGACAGGTGTGATGAGATGTCCGCCGGCGGTTCGTATCTGCGGTCCGTCCCACGACGTCGTAACTTTCCGAAGGCGGCGAGAGAGTCTCCCACTCAAAACGGAGTAGTCTGCTCCGGTGTCGACGAGTGCTGTCGCGTCGTGACCGTCGATGATTACGTTGAGGTTATTCGACACTCTTGCAGAAACGTCGTTTCGGGGCTTTGCGGCGTTAGAGTGGGAGTGCTCCGACGATCTTGGAGGATCTTGGCGTCGGTTGTCTTCGGCAACTCCACCTCCAGGCGTTGCCGCGCCTAGTTTCCCCGGCGTGGAGCGAGGGGTGACAGGCTTTCACGTCGGGGTCGGTGCATCGGCGAAGCTGGACGTCGTGGCGATGGAGAGCGGGCTTCACGGCGGAGGGACGACACTGGGGAGGGCGAGCGTCGGAGGTACTCCTCGATGTCGCGAGGGCGTTCGTCGTACCTTGGGCGCGGGTCGTTCGGGTGGAACCCGCGCAGCCCCAGTTGTCTGTAGGGGCATCGACGGTAAATGTGGCCGGCTTCACCGCAGTGATAGCACAACGGGCGTCGGTCGGCGGTCCTCCAGACGTCCGTCTTCCTCGGCGCAGGTTGCTCTGGGTGGACGTGGGGCGGTTGCCTCGGTGCTGAAGGCTCACGTCGCGGCTGCGGCGCAACGGTCGTGTGTCGTCGGGCCATTGCGGCGTAGCTCAGCGCCGGTTCTTCGGGAGCTGGAACGATGATGGGAGTGTCCGGCTGGCAAGCTCGCTGTACTTCCTCTCGAACCACCTCGGCAATCGAGAGCGAAGCCGGGCGGTTAGAAGCCGGCAGTAGCTTCCTGAGCTCATCCCGGACGACGTCGCGGATGATCTGCCGAAGGTGTTCGATGCCGACACCGTCAACATTGCAGCGAGGTGGCGAGACACCCGGAACCGTCGACACACCGGCGAGTCGTTGATAGTGCACAGCTCTGGCCGACAGCGCTCGCTCGATGTTGGTCGCCTCGGCCACGAAACCGTCTACCGTCGTCGGGGGGCTGCGGACAAGGCCACCGAAGATCTCGCTTTTGACGCCCCTCATGAGGAAGCGCAACTTCTCCTCGGCGGCTTGCGGGTCGGCGCGTGTACACAGGCGTAGCACGTCTTCAACGTAGCTTGTCACGCTTTCGTCGGGGGCTTGTGTCCGCGTCTGAAGCAGGTCCTCCGCATTCTGTCGCCGTTGTTGGTTTGAGAAGGTTCGCTTCAACTCGTTGGCGCAGATATCCCACGAAGTGAGCGAAGCCTCGTGGTTTTCAAACCAGTGCCTCGCGGTGCCTTCCAGTGAGAAGTAGATGTTCTGGAGGCGTTGCTCGACGTTCCATCCGTTGTGGCGGGCCACGCGCTCATACTGAAGGAGCCAGTCTGCGACGTCTTCATAGATTTCTCCATGGAAAGGCGTCGGCGATCGGGGGGCGACGGGCAGGACAACGACGGGCGGAGCGGTCATCGTTGCGGTCTTCTTCGTTGACTTCTGCGGCAGGGGTCCGAGTTCCGGCGGTAGGCCTTGGTTACGGCGACTTGACCGGGCCTTGGTCTGGTCTTCTACGAAGGGTAGCCTCCCGGGGCTGAGAACGTGACTTGGCCGGCGTGTTTTCGGAGGGGTACGGTCCACAGGCATAGAATGCAAAAGTACCCAGCACCTCCACCAAAAATGTCACGAAGGACAAGTGATGAGGCGGCGAATAACTGAAGAAACGAAAAGTTTAATGGGGCGAACTTGTGCCCAAAAATAAAGAAGGAAACAGAAGATAGCAATAGAGCTTCGCGGGCGTCGAAGTCGGCGTAAGCGCAGAGTCGAACGCTGGGGCGAGACTGAGTCGGGCTGGTTACGCGGAGCCCCTTTTGAGCACGCGTGGGCCTCTAGAACATTCGGCCTGGAACATTCGGCGCGGAACATTCTAACCTACAACAAGCAACACGGTTCTCGAAATTACCAGAAATCTAAATTGGAAGAATAAATAAAAGACGCGGCGCTCCCAGGGATCGAACCCTGGGCTTTCTGCGTGGAAGGCACGCGCGATAACCGTTAGGCCACGAGCGCGCTGCCTATTTGGTCAGCTGCGCTTGCGGCAATATAAGGTTTTATCTCCGGTAATGGACACCATCAATGCCACTGAAAGGTCATCGAGGTCATCGCCTTTCAATGTTTTTTACAATATTTTATATTGCGTATCTAATGTATATCAAAGTTTAAATCAAACACTGACGTAAGTATTACCTCTTGTTGCAATATGAATGTAATCTCATTAACGAACACATAGAAACCAGAAAACGCGTCTCTGAAAATGAGAACGAAGTACACGTCACGAAGAAGTGGACGAACGAATGCAGGCATAGAGTAGGGACTTCATGCTGATTATCATGACAACATTTCGCTGGCGATTTCGCAGTTGTGACTTTGAATGTCGCAGCTTGTACTACGCGATATTGTCGCGCCAGCAACGTCCCAACTGCGAAATAGAAAATAAAGTCGTATCACTGTGAATCGGGCTTAAAATTACTCCAAGAGAATGTTAGGAAATTCTGCCGAGGACATATCAGGTGTAACCCGAATTTTGTCATACATTTCCCACACGAAAAAACAACAAAAAACTATGCGTCTCCGAGGGACATTATTAGAGCTGTATTCGTCACTACCGAAAAACCAATGTACCGATGTACAGCTCTCAGAGATTTTTTTAAAATAATTTTATGTTAGCGGCGACTGGTGGGCCGGTCAGCTTGAGTGAGAATAAGCTCGTTCGCGCAAAGCATGTTCGTGTGCGAGCGTTGTCTGTTAGGCGCTTCTGCTGACGGCATACAGACCCTCCATATTATCTCCTGGAAGACCGGTCGAAAGGGGTTCTGCAGTGACAGCAGCCCTTACGTCCGAGCGCGTCGACGGTTCGAACGGAGGGGCCAAAGAAACAGTTGTGAGAGGGCATCGTCACAAAGTTTGCCCTCTTTCTGCGTGTGCTCGTCCTCTGGGTCATCTCACCAAGCGTAACTTTATGCATTTAAGTTTGGGTATACACCGACCCAACTCTTTCACGTCACACCAGTGCGGTGGCGCTGCTGTCGGAACTGCGCTTGCGCAGATGCTTCGCCTCATGCGAATCTGGTTTCTGCGCAGAAGTTTCGCCTCGTGAGAATCTGGTTTCTGAGAAGAAGTCTCGCCTCGTCAGAATCTGGTTTCTGCTCAGACGTTTCGCCTCGTGAGAATCTGTTTTCTGGGAAGATATTTCGCCTCATGCGAATCTGGTTCCTGCTCAGAAGTATCATCTCATGCGAATCTGGTATCTGCGCAGAGTTTCGCCTCGTGAGAATCTGTTTTCCGTACAAAGTTTCGCCTAGTACGAATCTTGTTTCTATGCAGAAGTTTAGCATCATGAGATTCTGGTTTCTACGCAGAAATTTCGCGTTCTTAGAATCTGATTTATGCGCAGAAATTGCGCCTCGTGAAAATCTGGTTTCTGCACATATGTTTCGCGTCATACGAATCTATTTTCTGAGCAGAAGTTTCGCCACAAGCAAATCTGGTTACTGCGCTGAAGTTTCGCCTCGTGAGAATCTGGTTTCTGTGCAGAAGCTTCACCTCATGCCAATCTGGTTTCTGCGCATTAGTTTCGCCTCGTGAGAATCTGGTTTCTGCGTAGAAGTTTCACCTCATGCGAATCTGGTTTCTGCGCAGAAGTTTCGCCTCATACGAATCTGGTTTCTGCGCCGAAGTTTCACCTCGCGAGAATCTGGTTTCTGCGCTGAACCTTTGCTTTGTGAGAATCTGTTTTCTGTGTTGAAGTTTCACCTCATACGAATCTGGTTTCTGAGCAGAAGTTTCGCCTCATTTGCATCTGGTTTCTGCGCAGAAAATTTACCTCATGCGAATCTTGTTTCTGCGCTGAAGTTTCCCCTCGTGAGAATCAGGTTTCTGCGCAGAAGTTTCGCCTCATTCGAATCTGGTTTCTGAGCAGAAGTTTCGCCTCGTAAGAATCTGGTTTCTGTACAGACGTTTCGCCTCATGTGCATCTGGTTTCTGCGCAGAAAATTTACCTCATGCGAATCTTGTTTCTGCGCTGAAGTTTCCCCTCGTGAGAATCGGGTTGCTGCGCAGAAGCTTCGCCTCATGCGAATCTGGTTTCTGGCACGGAAAACTCGGGCTTGTTTGTAAACAATGGTTGGTGTATATGCAATCGTTTATCGTCTAAACCGGTGGTTCTCAAATGGGGGTCCGCGAAGGCATTTGAGGGGTCCGCAAAGCCATGCCTCATCAGCCAATCCCGGCAATAAAAATGGTATTTTTTCAGGTTGAGAAGAAACGTTACAATTTTCGGATGAGTTTTCTCGTGTGTGTGTGTCAATGAGAGAAGTCTACTTCATTTAAGCCCTTACTTATATCCATTTATCCAACTATTAATATAATTAACCTCTACCTTTTCGTTCCTCTCACTACGAACGGGGTCCTCCATCATCTCCGCCGATCCAAAAGGGGTCCGCGAAACATCAATGGTTGAGAACCACTGGTCTAGACTTTGACCTCACTCGGACTTGAGCCGAAAAGAAGTGTAGCGGACGACTCTTGCCCATAAACGTCCCTTCTACGTGCACGTTTATTCATGCTTATGGTGCCGCACAGCTCTGTGATACGGTGATGACCTGTGTGCCAGTTGACCTCGCGATGTAATGAAAATAATTATTGGAGTGTTGTACATCGTGTTTTAGATAATTAAGTCCGTAATTATTCCCACAAGTTAATGTCTTAATTTCTGAAATTAACCCATGGCTTTTATTAGAAATTCGTACGCCTTCATGTCAATCCGCTATATCAGTCAATGTTAGGAAAACACGTGATGGTGCTCAAACTTTTCTGTTTGTGCTGGAGGCAGAATGCTGGCGGAGCAAACATCCATACGATAAACCAAAACACCGGGCGAGCGGATCGAAGCAGAATGGATTTTCGGTATCCCAAAAAAACGAAGCACGCGCCAAATATCTTACAAAAATTGACTGCTTCAGTTCTTTTCTTACTCCCTATCAGGGCTCTAACTAAATTTCGTGTTGCTTATTTTTATAAAAAAAGAATAGGGATGCGCATAATAGTCATAAGATTTTAAAAGCCTGGATACTAAGGCGCCATGCATCTCAGTAAAAAGCTCTTTTCACGGCGACCAACACGGCGCCTATCTTAATTCAATGCGATTCGTAGTTTGTACAAAACAATCTTTAGCTGAAGCCCAACGAAACACCCGGTTCCGTATATGCAAACTCTTCCTTCATATCTAATACAAACACCAATAAACTTCTTTAAAAAAGTTAAATCCCCGAAAAGGTAAAAAAACTGAATTTATTGTTATATCCTGTCTTACAAAACTTCATCTAGAAAAACGTTTCCATTTTTTTTTCGACTTTCATTCTTAGAACGGCATACATGTCTGGTCCGTGGAATGGTTCGTACGTTAATTCTTCCAAAGTTTGTAGAAGAAGCTATGGGTATTAATATTTTTTAGCTTAATAACCTTTCCAATGGTCACCTTACTGGCACAGCCATCTTGTCTTCTGGGCTGAGTAAAAAGGTTCTGGGTGTGCGAAGTAGATTTCTTTTCCAGAACAGCAGACTCCGACCATGTGTCAAGAACCCAGTGACTAGGCACTTTTTGTGTCGGTGATAGGCTCTTGAAAGGTTTATCTGGTCCAATAACTGATGAAAGTACCGACTCTATTTATCCTTCCTTGATCATTGTGGGATGAGCACGAAGAAATAATAATATACAACTCACAATTACACAAACCATATGCCTCAATACTTTTACATAAAAAATTAAAAGAAAACTTAGGTAGTTCTAAAAATATTAGTTCAGTTTTGGGTGCGAATTTGCATGAGAGAGGCACACAAGTGTTTGTGGTATTAAGTAACCCTCTCAGGGCTTTTAAGATTATCAGACCAGCGAGATCTTGAATCGTACGATAAAGTGGCCCTTCAGAAGGTGACAGCAGGCAGAAAACCCCTTGAAGCAGCTTGTCCAAAGCGTACGTAGCACTGTTTTCGAGCTTGCCCAGAGGCCAACATCGGGGATAAAAAATTGCATGTACTACGGGTTTTCTTTTCTTTGTGTGTGTATGTTTGTGTATATGTGTGTGTGGTGCTGCGTACGGGGTTAGACGTTAACTCCTCTTTCACTCCTTTTTTCTCTTGTGCTTGCCATTCTCTAAAGGGCCCCTCTTGGAGGTCCTTATAAAAACAGGACGCCGTTCACCTCCAGACGTTGGCCATCTCCTTCCACAAACTACGACCATGTGGAAGATTGCTGTGATCGCTCTGTTGGGCTGCTTGGCCCTGGCCAATGCGCGCCCGGAACAGTACGATGGTGAGTAAACCTAATAATTCGTTTTCTGGCAGAACTACCGTGAGGGTTAAATGAACAATCAAACATTCCTTAAGCAAATCCCAAAACGTGTTTTTCTGAGGCTTCGTCACGTGTTTTTTTGCACAAAAATGCCTATGGTTGGAGCAATTGTTTTGGTGAAGATATTGAAGAGCCAATAAGCCTAAATCAAAAGTTGGTACTAAGATCATAACTTTCCTATGGGCCTACGTAGAAAACAAAACTTATAATGCAAATATAAAAAAAAAACTGCTGGGCGTTTGGGTTGTTCAATTCAGCCAGAATACAAAAATAATGAACAAATTATTTTACTCTTTGCTTTTGTTCTCGGTTTCGTAAAAGAAAATGCCCGGATTCCTAAAACAATATGGACATTTTTACTTTATTCTCAAAAAGGCCAAGCTGCGTGCTGAGGGCAGAAACGTTCCGGTTTTATGTGTCAACTTTAATTGCGGCTAGTTGTTACTTTGTTATCCTTACGAAACATATGAATCACCTGGTCATGCTTTCGTCGCAAACAACGATGTCGGAGCACGCGAAAATAGTTATAGATATATAAATTTGAATATAGAGATTTCTTTTTAGACCTTCAAATAAGCACGTTACCTGTAACTGTGATCTAAAGATTGGTACCGACCAGATTGGAATAGTCAAAAAACACAAAACACTAAGTATCATATTTTTTACTGTCATAAATTGTTGGAATAATATGTCATTGTCGCTTTTCGTTGACGGTAAATATAAAAATGAAAATTTATCACGCGTTGTTCTGCTCACAAATTAAATATCGCCATTTTGTTTGGGTACGACTGCTTAATGTAATGTTAACAAATTTACGGTTCTGAAAATAATTATGTGTTTTATTGCAAACAATCCTTACGACACTCATATCGAATCATTTTTTTTTTAACTGCAATATCGTGTGAATATCTAGTGTATACGAGTACCGTTTGCTACGTTCCTATTTATTATCAACCGGTGAGTATTTCTTTTTTGTCTAATTTATCCCACCTGACAAAACGTGAATCTTGTATCCGCATCCGACGAAGAGAGTTCTGGAATGTACCTCATAGGCAACTGCTAATTACCTTCATCGATTGCTTAACAAGTATAGTATAGATCGTATTTTTAATCACTGTTTAACAAAAAAAAAATGTACTCGCGTGTTTTGTCCAGACAAATTATATTGCGGAGTTTTTTTTAATTATTATAACCTGTAGGTGCACGAGGGCCAGACCACGTCAAGCTACCTTGTGGAAGCTATTTGTGGCTAGAATAATCAAGCTCACCTTCAGGTTCAAGTTCAATGGGTCATGCTTCTTCAAGTACCTCGGAGCTATCCTGTTAGACACTCCAGCCGACACTCTTCCACTCAAGTTGCATTCCGAATAGTTTGTGGCATTATCACCAAGACAGTGAGAAGGGCAGGGTGTGTCTTTCGAAACCTCGGCTTCCATCACGCACTCAATGCCCTTCGCTCCCTCGCTGTGCATTGGCGGCGCGCGCGCGCTCGAGGTGGACGAGTGCGTCGAAGCGGTTTCGAAGGTTGGAAGCTCGGGCTCAAGGTGGGACAACCGAAGCTCCTCCCCGCGCATTCACCTTGAGAATGACCATAGTATGTTAGAAGAAAATATAATACCCCAAAAGCGCCACAGTTAGCACAAAAAGAGAAAAGTCCCCGTTTTACTTTTGTCTTCTTTCAAGGAAGGTCCTTTATTTATTTATTTAATATACCTCAAAGCGCCCTTTCGGGCATTGTATGAGGGGGAGTGCACGTTTTTGACAAAAATATTAAAACTGTAAATTTCAAACATATTTGGTTAAAGACAACAAACATTGCAAATACACCCACTCAAGAAAAAGTACACCCGTACACAAAAAATAACATAATATACCCACTCAAAAGAAGAACACTCGTACCCAAACAGGGAGCATCGTGCCAGCCAGGCTACAGGAAAGGAAATCAAACTATCTTCGCACATGAAAAACAAAAAGACACCATCCTATGACTCATTCCGGGGACAAGTAGATGTCATCAGTATGGTCAAGCGGGATTCTACTGAAGGCACGCGTGGCAGATAAAACTTGCCCTCTCTGAGTACTCATTCAGTAAAACGAATCTGCTCTAACTTTCTTTGATGTTTAACAGTGATTACGGAGTTCTCGAATAGAAGTTCCCCAACGCTTTAGGTCCATTGAACAACTTGGGGCATCGCACACCGTATGGAGATAGTTCTGCGCAAGCCCAGTGCGAGGCTTCAAGCTTCTTGGGATTACCCAAGGCGTTGGGTCTCTTATTCTAAAACTTTCTTTCGTTTGTTTGTTTCTAGCGTTTTAATACTCAGATGCTTCCCAGGTAGCACGCCAGAGGAATGACCAACTTGGGCAAAGGTCTGGCAAACATAAGGGCCCAACTTTGGCGCAGTTAGGTTTTTGCACCATGGCAATCATCAGTGCCAAAGTAAGGTTCCTGACTATAGTTGGGCGATCCTAGGGCATGCCAAAGTTTGGCTCTTATCTGGTGCGCCAGAGGAGCGCCAAAGTTGGTGCCATACTTGAGCCATAACTGCCAAAGCCACGCCGAATTTGGGTATTTCGGAAATGCCAAGTTTGGATTTTCTCTGGTCCGCCACAGTTCTGCCAAAGTAAGTGCCAGACTTGAGCCCTAACTGCCAAAGCAACGCCTAATTCGGGTATTTCAGCCACGCCGAGTTTGGCTTTTCTCTGGTCTGCCAAAATTGTGCCAAAGTAAGTGCCAGACTTGAGCCATAACTGCCAAAGCAACGCCTAATTTGGGTATTTCGGACATGCCAAGTTTGGCTTTTCTCTGGTGCGCCACGGTTCTGCCAAAGTAAGTGCCAGACTTGAGCCATAACTGCCGCAGTAAAGCTTAATTTGGCGATTCGGGGCATGCCGAAGTTTGTCTCTTCTCTGGCTACCCACTGAAGTTCCAAATAAGTGACAAAAGTGGCAAAGAAAGCCGAGAGGCCTGCCCGATTTTGGAATATCTCTGGTGTGTCACAGACGTGCTCTTTCACGCGCCCCAGAAGAGAATTAAATTAAATAAGCGTTGGGAACACGATGGTCAGATGTCATCACCTCCGTTCCCAAGCAGCACGGCAATGCTTTGCATTATCGTGCCAGTACCGGCCAAAAGTCGGTTCCAATATCACTCAAATGTCCAGTTTTGCACCACCGTTTGATATCCGGCAAATATTGCCGTACAGCCGTTTTGCCCCGGCCTAGCGTTCGCGCAATATTGTGCGAATACTCTACGACGCGTCTGCTCCGTATTGGCCGAACGTCGTGCAAGTATGTGTACGTTGCATATCATTTGCCTCATATCCAATCACATATACGGACAAGCAAAATTTTTTCGATCACTCCCAGAAGTTTATTAAACCACTATCATTACACACAGTGTATTCTCGACATATTTACAAAGGTCACACTTCTCTGTAAAACGAAAAGCAAATTATAAAATAAAACTTAACACTGTCCTCATGCCAAACAAAACTCATCACACAAAAAACCGCGGAGATTTAGAGGAAAGCAGGACTACTATCAGAAGCATGCTTGCAGTGTACTTACTAATAAAAGAGCGATATCATGTACTCCTTGATAGATGCATAATTTTCATTTCATTTCGTTTCATTTTATTACCTTAACGACCCCCGTTTAGGGGGTATTACATAAGGGGTGGGGTTACAAAAATAATCAAACATAGGTGCTAGTCATCAGGATGAGAGATGATTGGTAACATTTTCGAAGAAGGTTGATGGGCAGATGATGGCAGCAATGTGGTGGGGAAGGCCGTTCCAGTCTGGAGCTGCTCGGGGGAAGAATGACGCGGAAAAAGTGACAGTGCGAGCGCGTGGGCGAGCAACCTGGAGAGGATGACTGGTGCGGTGAGATATGCGTATGGGAGGTACGATGTAAGGTGAGATACATAGGGGGGAATTAAATAACTTGTGAAACAAACAGAGGGTGGAGATGCGACGACGACAAGCGAGACTAAGTAAACCTGATTCAGCTTTCAGGGGTGATACGCTGGTATTGTACGAGTATGAGGAATGAATTAATCTAGTAGCGCGATTTTGGACTGCTTTGAGTGCGTTGATGAGGTATATTGATGAGGGTCCCAGACGGGGGGGACCCTCATCCATCTCAGGCACCTTACAAACACACTCGAGAAGGAAGGTTGCGCACATTCAACTGACGTCTCGCCGTCGGCGAAGTGCAGTTTTTGTCCAACAAACACATCACAAGAATTCCACGAACTCCGCTGAAAAAAAAATGGCTATTACCGAAAAATTGGCATGGACGTATTCCGGCCGTTTACGACGAAAACACACGGCCGCGTCTGCAACGTACGAAAGCAACAGAACACTGAAGAGTGCATTTCAAAAACCGGACCTACGTGGCCCGCCTATTTATAACTACGCAAACGGCGAAAACAACAGCCCCAGAGATCCCATCAGCGTGACAAAGAGAGTCACGCGAAAAAATTTTCGTCCAAACGTTTTTGTCCTACGCGTCCTACGCAGAGAGGTCACGCGTTTCTCTCCACCCTTTTGATTTGCTTAAAGTGGCTGTCGCGCTCGCTGACAGCCACACGAAGACACAAAAGCAGGTGGGGAGGATTTGCAAAAGGCGAGGTCGAAGGGGCATCAACAACGCTGCTAAGCTCCCTCTGCATTTTCGACGCTTTAGAGTAAAAAAAAAACAAACAAAAAAAACAAAGACAACTTATAAAAAAAAAGATAAAAAAAATGCTGTGCAGCCAAAGCTACAGGGGAGAGAGTGTATCCCGACCTGTTCAACAGTAGGGAAATAAGGGACGGGGGAATCCCAGCCCTTCTCTGGAATGAAATTGAATGGAATGAAAGGAAAGGCCGCTTCTGCCGGTGACCTTGTCGCATTGCCTAGTCTGTCAGCGTTCGGCTTCCATTGTGGGCCTCGCAAAGATAATCTCCTTTCTTGAGAGCGAAATGGAAGGGGTGCTTATGTTTTGCGGGCTTGTCGCCACCCGATAGGCCTCAATTATTTCTCTCCCGACTCGCTCGCAGTGGCCTCCCATGGCTGTCGTGCCGGCGAAATTAGGAGCACAGCCGGGACATTTTCTCCCGTGAATGACGATCGGGTGCTGAGAATCCGAAGCAGCTCTTTCGGCGTCCATTTGATGTTCTCGGAGCCGGTCGTTGAAGCATCGCCCCGTTTGCCCGATGTACCTGGCCCCGCAGGACAGGGGGATCGCGTACACTTCCTCCGCTTCCTCTCCTTCCCCCAAGATTTCCCTTTCCCGTAGTCCCACGGAGCTTGCGGGCTTTGAGCTTGAAGCCGAAAATAGATGTTGTTGAAGTTGAAAGATCGTCCTGTATGTATCAGTGTTGCGGAATGGGCACCCCCATTCCATTCCAATTCCATTCCAGGAATTAGAGATTTCGATAATTCAATTCCTTTCAACTCCTAGGAATGGGGACATTGGGCCCATTCCCACTCCTGGAATGGCTGAATCGTTCCATTCCATTCCTCTAATTCCTAAACGTAAAACTTGGCACTTGGCAGCTACATTGTGTTGCAGGGTTGGGCAGAAATACTCAAAAATGTATTTGGAAATACAAATACTGGGATACATGAAAATGGTAGCTAAAATACTGATACTCAAATATATCTGTAAGAATGTATCGCGATACGTATCGGAAATACATTTTAAAAATAGGCAAAATGTTTTTGGAAATACAAATACAGGAATGCATATTAGGGAGGGCAGAAATACAAATACTGATAATGCAATACATCGTTCAAATTTCTTTGAGACGCAAACTGAGATGAACTTAAAGTGTGAAGTGGAAGTTTTTTTTTTTTATCCCAAAATAACTATCCCGCAGGCTTGGCACTTTGCCTTGAAGGTATTGGTTCCGGAAAGAAAGGAGCCTTCAAGGGGTTCAAAAAAACGTTCCATCAAGGATTGACCGCGGTCCCTTCCCTGGCATCCTGTCTGTCTGACGAGTGATGCGAAAAGACTTCGACCTCTAAATACATTCCATCATAACATCACCACTCTCCTGTCCAAAAAGGGTGCCCCTGTCAACACTGATCACATGACGTCACGGTGGAACGATCTAGTATTCGTGTATATGTGTGTTGCCTTGAACATGAAACTTTACCCATGCTGCTGTATGGAAGGACAATACATACTTTGGTTGTAGGTGATCTCGTTGAAGATCGTGCAGGCAGTTGCATTTGGAATTTTCGAGAATAGTGGACAACCTGAAGCCACCTGGAGCACATGTCTTATCTTCTGTTACGGTTGAAAAATTGATACGTTGGCATCACTGTTGTGACGGTCCTTCCTGCCGACCCTCCGCCTCCAACGCATGAATGGCAGTCCTAAAATTTTTGCCTAGCATCATTCAAACAGAGACCTCGTGGATTGCGACCTGAGATGGCCGGCACAGGTGCGAGCTGTTCGAGAAACAGCGCGCTCGAGACGAGTCGCAGGTGTACGAAGTCTGGGTCGGCACAGCGAAGCCAAGTCTGGCCTCCTTCCTAGTTATCGGATCACCAGAGCAGCGGGTTACGTTCACGTCGACTGATGACGTACCCTTGAGCAGTGCAATATTACAGGCGCAGACGCATTCGGATATGTATTGAACTTCACTGCGTCAGTCATCCTACTATTTCAAGTCAACCACCGCCAGACTGGTGTTGCAACGGACTGTGACTCAGCTACTCGGCCACAGGCCAAGCAATACTTGCTTTGATTTCCTGTTTCTCGAGGCTCTAACTAACTAGCAGCGGGCATTGGATGCCAGTAAACAATGACTCATGAAATCCCTACCTCGGGACCTGGGGTAGAAGATGCTTCGACTCAACTCCTGGCACGCTACCTGTTTCGAGTCCCGACTACGCAACATTTCTCAGAAGAGAAAAATAATTCGGAAAATCGGAAGGAACCTTGCTCAGCATAGTAACAATGCACCAACATCTCCTTGGCCCTAATGCCTTCAGAAATAATAAAAATAAAAAAGCGGAAAAAAGGGCGTTCGGACTTGTATTTTGTTTTTCGGAAAAGGTGGGAGGGGGGGTATTTCTCAAGAAATGTAACAAAATGCATTTCATCCAGACTGTATCGCAATAAAAAGAAACATTCCACATGTATTTGATTCTGGAATAGAGATACTGGTGAAAAAATGTATTGCGATACCGAAATACAGATACGAAATGTATTGCTGAAATACGATACTGTCCAACCTTGCTGTGTTGCCGGCATAAGCCGCTGAAAGCTGACATTATAAAACGCATTAACAATTGCTGAAAAATTAAAAAGCGAAATGCCTCAAAAAAGCACTGATTTTACTAAGCTCAAGGGGATTGCCTGGGGTGAGTCGTAGCGTCCGCAGCGGTCCATCGCAAGGTGTAACAAAGTATGCAGAAACTAAAGTCAAAGGAAATGAGCGGGAATCCGCTAGCTTGCTTGTAACCCTAACCCACCTGAATGTAAAACATATAACACAGAAAACAAGCATCGGAACGAAGACCAAGTAAAAGGCGGACCTACACGTAAAAATGCAGTATAAAAAAACAAGCGTCGGAGCAAAGCGCAAGAGGAGAAGAGAGGAGTGAATCTCGCTTTGTTTTAATGCCGAAGCAAACCCAGATTTCGCACTTCAAAGGAGTGCGTGCGAATGAACGTGGAAGGCAGCGGGGCTGGCCACCTGCTAAACAACGCTCCTCGAACTATAAGAAAACAATACCTGATCATCTTTCGGCGGCGTGCGAGTCAGCGAGTTATCAGAGCTCTGCGAGTTATGAGTCGCCTCCCGTTTCCAGATCTCAGTCTTTGCGCGCGCGTGCTTTCTCCATGCCGTCGCAAAAAAAAAAAAAAAAAAAGCAAGACAAGAAGGACGATGAAGAGCCGTGCATGGCGGCTTCTTTCTTTGACGCACCCTTCGTTTCTTTTTTTTGGTGCTTGGTTTCTTGTTTCGCTCTCCTGTAACGCCAGTGCAGCCTGTTGCCAGCGCATCCGTGGAAGGCGCCACCGCCACCACTCTCCCCTTTGCTCTTTGCTTTGACGTTTGTTTTTTGTATTCATTTCATTTCTGAGCAACTGACTCGCTGACTGGCTCAGTATAGCTAAACGTAACCCCCCCCCCCCCTCCCCCCCCCCAAAAAAAAAAAGAAATATATAAATAATATATATGTATATTAATAAATAAATAATAAAAAAATAAAGAACCTAGCCCATTCCATTCCCATTCCATTCCGGGCAAAAGGCATCTAATTCCATTCCCATTCCATTCCCATCAACGTTGCCGCCATTCCATTCCCATTCCATTCCGGGGTCGCAAAAATCCGGAATGATTCCGGAATCATTCCAACTCGGGAGTGGCAACTCCGCAACACTGGTATGTATCGTCCCTTATGTGCCTCCACTTTCTAAATGTTTAAAAAGTACCAACACGCTAAAATAGAACAAGTTCCGGGATTTCATTTTAATTCCCCAAGTGTGATGCGGGAGCGGCGCCACGGAGCCCCGGTCGTTTCCGCTCTTTGTTATGGCTAGGATTTGACAGTGCTCAATCACAATGCATGACGTGCACAGAGCCACGCTCGCTTTTGCAATGCGCCGCCTAATAATGATTTCTGTTGAGGAGACGTGCGCACATCAGTCTCGCGCCGCGCTAGCTCGATGGCAGCACTTTCTGTAAAGGCGCATTCACACCGAGGATGTAAGCAGTCGCGCGATGCAACTAAATCGCATCGCGAAAAAAAAAAAAATAATAATTTTATGGTCACTCTGGCGTGCGCGATGAGCGAGTTCAACCCCTTCGTTGGCGAGTCGCTTCTCAAAAACTCTCGCTCCGAACGCCGTTGATTGACTCAGCCTCTCCGCGACTGGATCGCATCGCAAAACGTCGGATCAGCAAGCGACTGCTCAAATCGCGTCGCTTTTTGCCCGCGATGGTCGCTTTTGCGATGAAAGTTATCGCGCGACTAGATCGCATCGCCGGTGTGAACGCGCCTTAATGTCGAACCAGTCTCACGGCGCGTCCCGATATTGGCGTTTGTACCTACGCGCGAGTACAACATCCGGCACAATTTGCGTTTGCAAAGCCTGGTTGAGCCGCGTCAAAACGTTCAGCCAAACTTTGGACTGGAGATATCTAGAGACACTCAAAATAAGATAAAGTGTCCAGCCGAATAAAACTTGATTTCTATTTAATTAAGATGAAGACCACCTGCGTACATCAAACACCTCATCAGTCGAACTCCAAGGCAGTAAGCCTAGTTCTGGCACTTTAGCAACTTTGGCCCGTAGCTGCCAGATGACAGCCGAAGTATCGGGAAGCGAAGCCTATCTTTGGCACTTGTTTGGCGACTTTGGCCCGTAGCTGCCAGATGACAGCCGAACTATCGGGAAGCGAAGCCTAACTTTGACACTTGTTTGGCGACTTGGGCCCAAAGATGCCAGATGTCAACCGAACTGCAAGGTAGTAAGCCTAACTCTGGCACATTTGTGGCGATTTTGGCCCGAAGGTGCCAGATAACAGCCGAACTATCAAAAAGTGAAGCCTAAATTTGGCATTCTTTGGCGATTTTGGCCCAGAAATGCCAAATATCTGCCGAACTACCGGGCAGTAAGCCTAACTCTGGCATTTGTTAGGCGATTTAGGCCCAAAGACGCCAGATGATAGCCGAACTACCAGTCAGTGAAGCCTAAGTTTGGCACTTGTTTTGCAAATTAGGGCCAAAATACCCAGACTGTTGCCAAGGGAGGTCAGGTTTGGCTCTACTTTGGCTTCTTTGGGCTTTTCAATGCCCTAAACGCCCAGACAAAAGCCAAGTTTCGGCCCAGAACTCGGTGCTACCTGGGTTTCTCCTGGTATAATCACATCACGTCCAACTTTACTAAACAGATTTCTCCGCAAAGAAACACCAAACAAAGAGTGGTGCGCTATAGTTAAGCTCAGTAAGGTCGGCAGCGTACTCATTTCGGCACCAATAGAGGCTTTACAAAATTCCCAAGAAGACTCGCGCGAACTCCTGTAGGCCCCCTCATTGTGCCTTCGCATCTGCCAGGCCACACTGAAGAGAGAGGTGGGTAATGCAGTTGCTCGCAAGCCTTCGCCAGCTCGCCCGCGTTTCCACAGTCGTCATGCGACACAGCACTGGCGGATAATGAACAACGTTTTCCCTTTTCTTCAAATTCCCCATCTCTCTCTCTCCGTCGTCAGCTGCCACCTGACCTGAATCAACCTTACTAGATTAGCTCAGTTGTCAGTTGTTGAACTCCCGCCATCTAGAATTTATTTCTAAATGGGTGGGCTTCATAGAGTACGGTAAAGTGAAATCTAGACGCTGTGCGTCGAAACATATGTATTCCATAGACTAGGCAGCATTCCTATAGCAGCCGACCCCCCAAACAGGCAGCGCGCAGAACGGCGGGAGGCGAGCTGTGAAGGAGAGGAAGGGGGGGGGGGGGGGGGGGGAACTGCTCGTGCAAGCAGCGTCTATGGGCAGTCCCGTAGCTGAGCTAATCTAGTAACTTTGAGGTTCCCGGCATTTCATTTGGCACCGCGGACGGCACTGGACATATTACAACCAAGGATACACGGTGCACAGGGTCGTCTGATTCTTGAACAGGGGTTCCAGTGACGTCAAAGCGCCGAGCTGTTATTGGCTCTGATCGAAGGATAGTGGGTAGACCTCAAGGCAGCCTGCTTGGAGATCTACCCACCATCCTTTAATCAGAGCCATTCAGAACTTGGCGTCGTTCTGACGTCACCGCAACTGCTGCAGAAGAAGCGCGCGACTTGATATCCACATTCTTTTCGTCGGAAGTATGAGTGCGACGGCGTACTATACCGTGAATTTACACGGCTGAGGTGGAGTTTTGGTACGAACAAGAAACATATTTTTTTTGTTTTTTTAACCAAACAGCAAATAAATACGGTGTTCACCATGCTCTGGTTCAGTTCAAGTTCAATACCAGTCGACCCTACAATCCGATGGAGTCAGTCACGCAGTGCCAAAAGCTCATCGCCTCGGCGCTCATCGTCTTTATTTGTTAGTTATTCCCGGCTAAACCAATGACGTATAATAAATTCCCATGAACCTCGGAATTTCTTTCGGTGCGTGATAGGTTTAAGCGCTGATAGCAAACCATACAAGGGCCATGAGACCAATCACGCTGCATATTTGGAGCTGCTGGATCGGCACATTTCCTTCGACTTCTGCAGGATGTCTGGTTGTCCAGCCGGGATGCATGGATGAATGTTGCTTGCTATACCCTTTCTTAATTGGCGGTAGCTTGAGCCACCGAGGTGGCGCAAGCAGGTTGCTTGCGCCACCTGCTTGCAAGCGTTCATAGCTCCTACTCAATATCACTTTGTGCTGTGTGTTTTTTTGCAGGAGGACTGTACATTCCCACCCGTCGTCCCCACCGCTGCGGCGAAAACGAAATCTACAAATCCTGCACGAGCAGTTCCTGCGCCGAAGCGACCTGCGAACGGCCACGAGTCGGACCGGCCTGTACCATGGACTGCGTATATGGATGCTTCTGCCGACGCGGTATGTGTGCATTATTTATACTTTCTCCAAAAGAAACATCAACCAAGTGTCAAGCTAAAATAAAGCGCGGATTGCGCATTTCAAAAACGTAAACAACAACAACAAAAAAAAACGAAAATAAAATTGCATTGTCTTTTTTATTTATTTGCACAAACTAAAATGTCTCTACCGCAAAGCATTTGGGGAGCCAATCGCTGCAATCTGCTTAGGGTGTTAGGCAAACGGCGAACTGATACTTCGTTTAGGACCAAAAATATTATATGCGCTGTCGCATTCAGAATGGTGAGACGCTATGCTTAGTGTCAAGTATACATCTTGAAGCGCAAAGATACAGGCCGGGTAATTAATGCGGGCGCGATCCGAAAACCGGGAGAATTATTGGGAAAAATCATGTACCTCCCTACTGAAAATAACCATTTGAAATTCAAACGGGTGGCAAACTGGTCGACCCGTTTGAATCAAACCGGTGGCAAACTTGTCGATCCGTTTGGATCAAACGTGATTATGGGATACAGGTACCCGTTTGATACGGTACCCATTTGATACGGGTGCCCGTTTGATACGGCTCCTGGTTCGATGCGGGTGACCGTTCGACCTGGCACGTGACCACACATAGGAACGCGCCATTCGGATAGGTAAATTATTCGCTAGCCCTAAATGGGTATTGTCTGGAAGGTTGGCTACCTTAAACTTATTTAAGACGTCCGGAAGCTCACAAATATATTTATAACATACAGCAAACCCGTAGAAAAAATATGCTCGCACAGGTGCTTGCAAATGGGTAGGAAAAGAGACAAAATATTGTTTTCAATTTTTCTAGAAGTTTATTACAACCTATTCCGTAAACAAGTAAAAACGTGCAAGCCGTCTGTGAAATGTGAAGAGGCACTCTAAGCTTTTATACAACAAAGAAGATTGCAGAGAAAACAAGAACTGAGGTAATCCTAGTCTATATTGGTAGACTTTCGGCGAAATTATTCTCCCGGCTGCCGCGAGAATTGACGCTGCATAATTCTATAGATAATCTGGAAGTGTAAGCGTAGAAGAACGGTCAATCGTTGCCAACAAGTAGGTTGCAGTGCACTTATAATAATAATAGCGGACATGAAAGATGTAATCCGATATATGTGTCGACACGGTTACAGCATGACAACCACACAAACACAAAAACGAGAAGGACGGATCCTTGAAGTTTCAACACGATGCGCCGCACAAGCTGTCATTTGCCGAACCCAACCAAACCGCAAGAATTCCTGACTTCTTTGAAGAATCGCTTGTTGCCGATATACGCGTAGAACTTTTCGAACACTGTTAGCTTTGGTGCACATCCAATACGTTGTCGAGACATCCAAATAAGACCGCAGGGTAAAGCGACAGATCGAAGCAGGTAGGAGGAACCAAGTTCCAACTGAACCGACAAGCAGACAAAGAAAAAAGCGGCTACCAGCAGGCGCGCTACCGGATCTATCTCGCCTATCTCGCAGGCGATGCTTATCAGCGTGTAGCTCGCGCGCGCTGGCGCCCTCCTCTCCCTCGGGTCACGTGACAGGTGACCAGAGAGGTGGGAGGGTGCGCGGTTAAGGAGGTCAAAGCGCAGCGCAGGCAATGGCGCCGGCCGCTCGGGTTGCGCCCGAGCGAAGAAAGCACTCAGCGCGAGCTCGTAGTTTGACGGCTGCAATGGCGGGCGTGCTCTCGCAATGCTCGATGTTCTTGCAGCCACGTGTTCAGGCGCTACCTTCGCGGAGCCTTGAATTGAGGTGAAACGGAGTCTAGAAGTATATTCTTTCACACAGTCGCGTCTTCTGCGAGAGAAATTCAAGCTAAATATGTAAATTGAGCCAACAAAAACGCCGAAGTTTTAAAGTTCAGTTAAAAATATTGCCTCGCCAACGTCGCGAGTATACGTAAAAAAAAAAAAAAAGATCATTGCAGTTGCAGTTAAAGCGAACATCAGCGCAATTAAAATATAAGTATAATTACTTGCATTACGCAGACGATTTGAAATCGATGAACCAGCGCTCCCGGCCTTCCGGAAGCATAGGCTGCCACCGCTGAAACAGGCGTACCCATGCCGCCGATCTGTACGTTCAGTATCAAACGGGCCTCCGGAGAGCCGTCCGATTAAACCGGTACAGTTTGACGGTCACCGGTCACCCGCTTGTGAAACATGTTCACTAGTTTGAGCAAACGTGAAGGCAACTTTGCCCAAACGAGTGGCCCATTTGCTCAGACGAGTGACCCGTTTGCCAAAGGAGTGACCTGTCTGCCCAAATAGGTGACCGTTATGGCTCATACGGGGACCCCTTTGAGCCATACGAGCGACCCCTTTGACAAACTGGTGACCGGTATGGCTATACTGTTACCGGTATTAACCCCTTTACTTTCATATAGGCGCCAAATGGCTCTTTTCAGTATAGCTTAGCTTAACATAGGACAGGCATGGGCAACATACAGATATTGCGTTAAATATATAAATTTTATCTTCAGTATACACCGACGCCAATGAGGCGAGAGGCAAAATGTAGTTACTGGCTGTGGTGTCTTGCCTTGTTTCCGTCACTAAATACTGAAGATGCCTAGGTGGCGGAACGTCTGAATTTTCTTTTCGTTTTTGTGTTATGTTAAGCTGTACTAAACGTTTATCACCGCAGACAATATGCTGACGTCATAAAACACAAAATAAAAAAAAGCTATGTAATCTGGGAGGCACTGACTTAACATACTTCTTACTTTCCCTCTTCATAATTTAGTGACCAGAGTTTAGTAAATCCAAATGTGTTATCAACCCTCTCTCCAGGTTTCTTCCGTGACGAGGAGAGGAACTGCGTCACGAGGCAAGAGTGCCCGGAAGATTCGCCCGCCTACACATATAAGGCGAACGACTATGCCCTCCAGTAAAAGAGCCATGGACTGAAAGCTTAAGCCAACTGCAATAAAAATCTTCATGAAATTTCACCGAGAATTTTTTACTTGTTTTATTTAATTACCTTGAATATGTTAAGCATTTATTATGCGTAACTAGCCGCGGATATTGAACTCTCTACAGCGGAGTACAACTTAAACAAGCTTGAGTTGAACAAAGTCTTTACCTGAACATACTTTTGTTAACTTCCTCGGGAAAAGCCCATTTCTGTATATGACCTTCAGTTGAGTGAACTTTAACTTAAGCAAATCTTTGCTTGAGGTCCATCGAAGTTTGTTGCAGCTGTTGAAATGGTTAAGTTGTCTATGTGGAAACTAACCATTTACAAGGATTCGCGGGGAGCGTACTTGGAATACAGAAAGGAAGTTACTTCATCGAGAAAATGAATGTGATAAATTCAAGTTGCGAAACGGCTACTCCACGAAATGAACATATCACTACGAATAGACTGCAGACTCGGGAATTCGGGCGAACGAATGTACTCCCAGAGAGGCACGACCAGCATTATGCAGAACAACCCTGTCAGAGGCAAACGCAAACACAAGAGATACGAGAGGCCCGGACACACCCGAGAACCGAGCGAACCAAGATCTTCGGACAACACCACAGGCATCGCGGAAAGGGCGCCCACAACCAAGAAAGAGCGGAAAGCCATCCTTCTCAGACTGAGACACAACGACGACGCCGAAAACCGGCACAAAAGGGGGATTCCAACGATGCCCCCGAGCCTGAACTGCACTGACACATCGAAATCACTTTTTTTTTATTATTATCCGAAACGATTGAAAACAATGCCGGGACATTACCCTCAAAATTTTAAACTTGGGAATTCAGTATCTGTGAAGTAAAAAAAAAAAAACAATTTCCAAATGCCGAATTCGAACTTGCCGCGCAATCCGCGCCAGTGCAGTGACGTCAAACTATGCGGTCTCATGCGAGTCGACTCTCTTTCGGAGCTTAGCTCCACGCTACAAAGCAAAGCGCCGTTACCACCACGACCCGAAGCGAGGAGGTGAGGAGCGGGAGAGAAGGGCGCGGGAGAACCGGGAAAAAAACGGTTTCTTCGTCCGGTTCCCCGACTCACCGATCAAGCGCCGCCAAGTTTTCCGAGGCAGGATACAAATCCAGGAAGCGACATCACACCGGACTCTAATTTTTTGTATTTAGAAAAAGGGGCCGTAGTGCGTTAAAAAACATGTTTTATGATTGCCGCTATTAAATGTTATAGAAATGTCGCCTACAAAGCTTCTAAATTTCATGATTTTACGTCACCAATCAAAACAAGTGAGGAGGTGAGGAGCAGGAGAGAAGAGCGCCAAAAATAAAAAGGCGCGCTCGCGCGCGGGAACACTTTTTCGCGATGCGCTTTTTTTTTTTTTTTTGCGTGTCTATCTATGACTACAACTTGCATTGTTTTAGACAATAAAAAAATACGACCTTTGGAGTGTCAGTGCCCCTTTAAGTCACAATCAGACGCATGTCCACCACCAAGACAGCCCTTGACAACGGCGTTCAGGCAACGGGTCTTCGAAGAAGACCCGGACGGGGGAATGTGCCGAGACTGCGCCGTGCCGGCAATAACAAAACGTCTAGCATAATAGTGTCCAATATATTCCGAAGCCCAGCAACGGGTTCATGCATAAATACCGCAAGAGGTGTGGATTATACGCCACAGAACGGGACGCCCGGAACGGTGCACCTCTTGTAGCGGCAGCGCAACCTCTACGTCAAGGCAGACGGAGGACCGGAAACCCTACCCCACACGTTTAACCGCCGCTACTGATGCCGTAAGGCAACAGCAGAATTGATATGGCAAGATAAAGGCGTATTAAAACAAATCAAACTAGAGTAGTATTTCGCAATGCAGACCGAGATCAAGGTTTTCGAGGATAGCCCACTGCATTTGTCAAATTCAATTTACGAAATTAATTAAAAACAAAATATACCTGGTGATAAGGTGTCGTGAGTTATTTTTTTTTATTTGATCATTAAAAAAAAAGTAAGATGTGTTTTCTTAGCGCATACTTCCGTGACCACACTTACCACTTAAAGTCGTTTGGTGAAATAACCTGCATAATTGCATCATCACCGAGGCTAAACCCCCCCAAGTTTTCTTGTCTTATTAGGGGTCATTTATTCGTTATAGGGCGAGCTACTAATTATTATGTGATTTTGCTTTGGTCCTGTTGCCGACATGGCAAGACTCAGCAAACTGGAAGGGATTAAACAAAAAAGGTTCTTATATGTATTATCAATATATTTAGTAGCAGGATATCTGTGTCGCACGTGGTTGACCAAGCCAACATTTAATACTTACAAGCTAGGGCAACAATAAATAGATTATTATATTTGCAATCCTTTCTACACGACAGAGTTAATACTATTGCGTTAAAAAATATAAGTCTCGTCTCTAGGATCGGCCCTGATCGATCACGCCAGATCAATCAAGCAATACTGACGTAAACGAAAAGTTTTTAATTATTCATTTATCTTTTGGGTAACACATGACTGATATTCACGTTATAATGAAGAATGAACGCTTTTTTTAATTGAATTTTAGAATGCAGTATTTAACGAGATTTTCTTATAGCTCTTTCTATGTGCGTATGTTTATTTTTTCTCTATATTTATTATCGATTCCCACCGGGCTGTAGTTCTTAAGGGGGAAGTCGCAGTATAAATAAATAAATAAATAAATAAAATTATGATTGATTTGATTGATTTGTGTTTTCACTTCGGTCGATTTCTTTGATTTGTCTGATTATTGATTTGCGCTCATGTTTTGGTGACTTCGTTATAGTTGTTGATTTTCTTTCTGCACAAAACTGTATTTTTTCTTATGTAATGTCCTTTACCAAATTGGGCTAAAAATATTTTTTACAAATAAATAATACATAAACTAAAAACGTTTATTTGATTTTTTTCACCCAGCTAGGACTTTTTTGCAGAAGTTTCTACGGGACATTTAAAGAGTTCCTGGGCTACGAGAGAAATCTCGATACGTTTGCACTATAGTTTTCAGAGATTTTGGTGCCAGAATAAATTAGTCGAGAACATGGTTCTACTAAAACGTGCCATTGAGAGTAGCCAACGGGTTATTCTGAACCGATAGGAAAGCCACAAAAAGTAAGCAGCCATTACTTATTTGCTACCCCTTCAATATAATGAAAGCTCATTAATAAATATAGAACACCCAATTCTGAAGAAACACGTGCCTCGGTTCTTTCGTATGAAAGAACAAGAAAGCGCTGATGGCGTCTTAATTGAAAATAAAGAGAAGCCTTTGAATTTTGCAGCCTTGGGCACGAAATCACACTAGACAGGCAAAGTGTTGGCTTGTGGTGAGCAACCTAATACCAAAACTTTCTGGGGTTTTATTTTTATCATCCTCAGAACACCAAGACCTAGAATCAAGTTATCAAGCTTTCGTGCATAAAATGGCCTTCGAGATAAGCGCGGTCGTCCACGCAGCCCTCTTTAGGAACTTGACCAGAAGCAACATCAGAAAAAGAATTTACAAGTACGACATTCATATTTTGTTTTCTTTGTGACGTTAAGTTCAGGGTTAGACCTTAACTCCTCTTTTTTTTTTTTCAGTGGTCGTTTATCTAAAAAAATGACCTTGTTGGAGTCTCTTATAAAGAACAGGGCACACAGACCGTCTTCAGACATTGACTGTTTCCTCCAGCAAGCTACGACCATGTGGAAATTCCTTGTGATCGCATTAGTGTGCCAATTGGTCATGGCATCTCCATGGCCGGAAGACGACCAAGGTAAACCTAAACGTTTAGTTTTCGGCGGAAATACAGCGGCAGCGAAATAATTATTTCATATTTGAAATTAATCAGATAAGTTAGTTTTGAATGGTACGGCAATCTAAAATACGACGATGTGGTTAGGTGGTGTAATCGTTTTCCAAACATATCATAATGCAAATTTGCTTAGATCAAGCTTTACAACTAAATTATGTGTTTTAGGTACCAACATTGAGCTTGGCCTTTTTTCGCGCCAATGCAAAAAATAGCAACAAACAAACGTTGTTATGGATGTTTCGGAAGTTTGATCTTGAAATACCGTGAAAGAAAGAAATTATTTTAACATTATTTTTGGTGTTGTTTCTTGTTTCGTTTAAAAAAATGCCCCGACTGAGCTTGATAATATTTTAAGTTTCCGTTTAAAAATGTTTCACTCTGCACTCTGTACTTTTTTTAAGTTTTGACTTCGGTTAGGTTTTACTTCGATAACTGCACAAAACAAATGCACTGCCTAGCTTTTTTTTTTTTATTATAATAATCATTGTTATTGCATGCGAAAATTATCTTTGTGATTTAATCAAATCGGAAAGGGTGCGATTGGACAACGTTGTATGTGTCAAATAACTTGGTCTGCTCCTGATGAATCCCAACCAGTACGCATAAATATATTGATATAATGGCCAATGCTAAAAACACGTAACCATTAGCACGCAAAAACAATTCTCGAGTATACCTAGTCTCTCGTATATCCAAAAGCCGGACATCAAAAGTTATACTTCGTTAAGTGAATTCCTCTAAGGCACATGCTTATGTGGTAAAACTTGGTTTTTATCAATACCATCCAAGTAAAGTGTACTCGTACTAAATTTTCGCGATATGTACCATTCGGTATATACTTGCATTGCAGCGTCTAAATGTTCAAATACCTCTTCCAGGTCTAATTTCAGAGCCAACTTTATTCAGATATTTACTTTTTTGTCTGTGCTTGATAAAAAAAAACGCGCAAAGACGACGAGTGTCACGGCAATACATTTTCGGCGTTGGGAGAGTATCATTGACTGCGGTTGGACTTAAAATGAATCCGAGTATAATTATAGTTTTTGATGTGTTGAAGGAGAAGTTCATACGCCTCCACCACACGACTGTGCCGAGAACGAAGTCTACAAAGCGTGCACCAGCAGTTCCTGCTCCGAGGCTACCTGCCAGCATCCCCAAGTGGGGCCCGCCTGCACCGCCGACTGCATACGGGGCTGCTTCTGCAAACCTCGTACGTGGTCAAACACAGCGCTTGCGTAATAATCACAACGGACGATTGCCAATGGCTGGGCTCACACGTTTGAGTGGAGGTCCACTGTGTTACGACAGCATGTGACCGCGTACAGCGAGAGAAGACATTGACGCCATCTATCGGATAGCCCAGGGAAAATTCTGGCTTGAACCTATATTACGCATCATTGCTTGATAGTGTTTTTTTTTAAATTAATTTGGAAATATTAGACGCAACAATTGTCTCAGGATGCCCAGATATGATATGTGAAATACGGTAAAACATCATGTATACGTTCATACGCAGATACGATTTATTCCAGGGCCACCTGTTAGATGGCGCTAGTGTGGAAGTGTCTTCTTTCGTCGTAAGCCCTGAGGGGCGGTTGCGTCGCAGGTCAGTCACACTCAAGAACAGATGTGTGAACAAGCCTTAAGAAGGCAGATTAAGCGCATTAGCCGGTAAAAGCGGTGAATCAATACGAACGAGCACGGAGCTGCAGGAATATTCTGCAATACTTGGCGCCCGAATTTATGTTAACCATTTTTCTTCCTAATCGAGTCTCTACCATTGAACTGCAGGATAGCCTTATAATTAAATTGACAAGCTATAGATATGACAAGCATATATATGAACTTAGAAACATACACTTTTAGACGTGATTATGCTCACCGCGTTATAAATACTCGAGCCGCTCAAGTTCGTTCATTATATGGTCGATTGTATTATGTTTTCTTTTCATCTATATATAGAAGAAAGTGCACTGTTGAAATGTTTCAAAAGGAGCTAAATTTAGGCTATCTCTTTTTGATCAATTAGCACAGTAGTCAAAAATTAAAAGAAGATACGAAAATGCCTCCAAATAATTGTATAAGTCGAGCGTGTTATAATCACTTTTCGTTTCGATCACTTTAGTTTGATATTCATTCGGTATACAATAGACGTAGTTATTCGCATTTGTTTTCAAATGATTGCTTCTAGCCTGCGTGCATTTTTCATTAGATCGAAGGTTCACGTCCTTTCTTAAAAAAATAAAACATACAAAAGCACAAAAGATAATATACTAGCACAATGTGCGCACTGTATTTTCGCAATTCCAATCATGCGCATTCAAACGCCGGTTTCACTGATTCCTGCTCTAGCCTCTAGGATTCTCGACTCAAGCTTGTAGTCCCTTTAAGTATATCGTAGTTTTTCCTTTCTTTGGTTCAAGTCTTCTCCGTTAGGTTCGGTCTCCTCAGGCTTTGGATTGGGAAGGCTGCATTTATCGCAAACACTATAAAAAATAAGGGTCCCGTTAATACACCCTTTATAAGGAAACAGGCGTTTCGCACTGATTCCCCTAAAAAGAAGATAGAGGTTACCCCTTTAGCAAGAGAGCAACTATGCATCCTTCAACCCGGGGGCAACTGCGCACTCTCAGGAAATCTCTTTGATAAGAAATCCGTGGTGCTGAAATTTTTACATCAGGTACCGGACTCCAGCATGGGTCACAGAATGGTTACAAGTGCTGCATCAGCTTTCGGCTGGGACTCGTCCCCTCATTGATTGGACAAGGCTCTTTGTCGAACGCTTAGGTAGAAATCGGGATTCATCTGCGCCGCGCGCTGGCCTCGGCTACGTCATGTACAAGTGTCAGCACCGGGACCTTTGTTATGTAGAAGGTGTAGAATTTGCCCTCTCCTACAATTTCTCTTCTTCCTAATGCGTCCGACCAAGAGTTTAGTAACACCGGTCGTGTTATACATTTTCTTGTTTCAAGGTTTCTACCGCGACGAGCAAAGAAACTGCGTCGCAAAGGACCTGTGCCCTGCAGATTCGGCGGCACGTACATACGTGGAGGAAGAACCTGCCCATGAGTGACAAGTCTGGGGATGAAGTTGACACACACCACAATAAAAAGATTTTGTTGACGGTACATTGACAGTTTCCGACGTGTTTCCAAATATTTAGGGCTTTGATTTTGTGGGATGAGTCATGATGCTTGAGATCTCGACAGAGCTAAATTAAGATTTATTATTTCGTTATAAAGATATAAATAGTATTTGTTCTTTTCGCTTTGTGTAAAACACTGAAACAAAATAATGCCTGTTGCCAAGGGTATTATCACGATCAATATGAGTGCGAACACCACTCCGCGTGGTCCGCGGTACTATCACTGCCCCCTGTCGACTGCTCTTTGAAGTACGCGTGCACCTTGGTTTCGAGACATTTCGTCTCTAGCGATTGAGCACCACTCTGCACTTCCGATTCGTCTGCTGCGAAAAGCGGTCGGCGAAACCTTGAAACTGTTCACCACTGACGAGCATTTTCGCTAGCAATGTGCGCCAGCAAAAATAACTTGTATAAACATCTTTAGGTTCATCCTTTTGATTATGAAGTTTTAGTAGAATATTCCCCTCACTCCGATAACAATACCCGATACTTCACCGACGACATTAAGCGTGCATTATATTGTTATCGGAGGTTTCAAAACAATCAACTAAGCTTGGCAAAAGCTTGGTCTGCTGGCCAAGTTGGTAATAGACATTCATATTAAAATATCGCAAAAAAGACTGGACAAAAAAGACGAAGAAGCGCTTGTCCTGTGTGCTGCTTCGCCCTTTTTGTCCCGTCTTTTTTGCACCATATTTAAAATCAACTAAGACTGCCTATTATTTACTTCACGTGAGTTTTGCGATAGCAAAGGACCACCAACTCGCACAGGCAAGAAATTAGCGCGGTGCGAGCGTGAGCGGTACCTTTCATCATAAAAAAACAGCGCGAAAGAAACGACGATGACGTTAAAAAACAGACGGGACGTCCTCTTCGTTTTTTCGCGCTGTTTTCCATGATGAATTCCCATCAATTCGCCCAAATATCCATTCTTCTAAATGATACCCTTCGCTCCTTAGCACTGTAAAAGCAACATGAGACAGCATAAG
Organism: Ixodes persulcatus; assembly: GCA_013358835.2. NCBI lineage: Eukaryota > Metazoa > Arthropoda > Arachnida > Ixodida > Ixodidae > Ixodes > Ixodes persulcatus. The sequence goes on along the minus strand of JABSTQ010009101.1, from coordinate 481,154 downwards.
GCTCAATGTCGCTGCGGGTTATCGTGCGATAACCAGACCACTACTTTGCAGCTCGAACGCATTTGTCAGGGAAATAATCTACTAAAACTTCCTAATCAAAAGGATGACCCTAAAAATATTTATACAAATATTTTTGCGGGCGCGCATTGCTAGTAAAAAATGCTCTTCGTCATTGGTGAACAGTTTCGCGGTTTCGCCGATCGTTTCTCGCTAGCAGACGACCCGGAAGTGACGAGTGGTGCGGCGATCGCTAGAGACCATACGTCTCGAAACCAAGGTGCACGTGTGCTTCAAAGAGAAGTCGACAGGGGGCACTGATAGTACCGCGTGACACGCGGAGCGGTGTTCGCAATCATATTGATCGTGGTAATACGTTCACTTTCTGTCTCTGGCCGCTTGAGAAAAATAAGAACAGCGATTTTTGTGACATGTGCAGTCGTAACTGGGACATAAACGTTCCTCTGGTCTATAAGTAAATCAAAACGTTATTGTAACAAAATGGCATCTCGATACGATGTCGCGTCAGTGTCAGCGATTTTGAGTGTGAAAGAAGTAAGCGAATCACGAAATAGGTGATAGTAAAGAATCTAAAGTTGTGATATCTCAGTCTTGCTCCAACGTGTCATTACAGGTACCAGCTCATGGCATATTTTTTGTATAAGGTTTCCGTGTAGTCTTTTGTTCTTTTGTGTGTTTTACAATATCAATTTTGGGAGCCAAAATAGGTACGAAAATTGACTGTGTCATTTTGACCTGCTGGGCACGACTCAGATCAAACACAAACCAATAACACCATACTTTCTTGTCAGGAAGATACCTATTTCTCGTCCTTACAACAGGCTAAGTGAGCTTGAAGTATACCAAAACTTTCGTTCGCTTGACTCCGTAAAATTTTTAACAAAAAGTAAAGTGATATCGAAATATATAATCACTTCACCTAGCAAACACGTGGCTCCGTAACGCGATTCTATAGAAGCGTAGCGACAGTTTTGTGATCAGTTTCATAAAACGGAAACAATCTGTAGAGGGTGAAAGATTAAGAACGCAATTAAATATTCGCCTTCAGCTGCAGAGCTCCAGCGGTTTAACACAAAAGCCTGTGCGCAGTCAAAGACCGTCGGAATTGACCCCAAGTGCCGGCAGAAAGTGGAACTTCTGCCTCATACTTAACCTGCCACTAACAAAAAAAAAGAACATCTTCTCACCATTTCTGGAACTCGGAAAAGCACCAGCTCTAACACGCCCAAGTTGCAAGCAGGACAACGCGGAACGAGACCACGTGGCAGGCCTCGAAAAAAATACATTTTACACATAAACAAAAGCAAATGCATTTGAGTTAAAACATGTTTGTTTCATTTAAACCAGATTATTTCATTTAGCCATATTTACTTCATTAAAATCATTTGTGTATTAGGTCAGATTCATTTAGTTTAAATCGATCTCGCTTTATTTAAAATCAAATTTATATTTTCTTTTTTTTTTTGCTTTTAACTTAGGCATTTTTTATCTCTACTGTATTTTTACCGTGACGTATTATTTATCAGTTTTTGAATGCTCCTCAGCTTTCTGAAAAGAGTGCATGCCAAATAATTGATTATATTTTCCGTAAATATGCCTTTATGTTAAACACTTTCGACGGCGAATATAAATTCTTTTAAACCTGAAAACTGGCGCATCATTGCTTTTTTAGCGTTAGCGAGGCAAACGTTTTTGCGCTTTAATGTCTCAAAAACTAGTTCATAATTTATTATCACATTACTACATTAGCCTGAAGAGAAACAGTATCATGATACTCTGCCACGCAATAGCACAATGTGAAAAAATGCGGATCGGTTGAGCTAAAATGGTCGATGCCTGGTGCCCGTCAGCCATAATTAGATATGTAAAAAGGATGCTCACGCTGCAGGATAAGAAGCCGCAAACTGCTGAAGTAACGACGCCACAGATGCAGCTTGACAATAAGGCTGTCTGCCGCTAACGCTAGACCTGCAACTTCGCGAGAGGTGGATAATATTTCTACTTACTGCTTTCGCGTTGGTTTACTCATAATATTTCCGTCTTGATCCCTCAACATTCTTGAGTCAGAATAAGCAAAGTGAAGCCAAAAAACTATCGCTGCAATTTGTTTATCACAGAGGTGCGCCATTTTGTGTTTCTAGGCACCCCAAAAAAATTTTTGATGACTGTTCTTTTTTTTAGGTGGAGGTCAAACGGAAGCGTGCCCATGTAATGTGTTAAAGAAGGGGGACTCCAATTCTCACTAAAAACTGTTGGATATTCTTTTCATTTATGAAGAGTTCAATTTAAAATAGAAAGGAGAAGCCTGTGTATTCCACGTTATTATTTAAATTACGATTTGAAATAACTATAAATCACCTTAATCTTTGTCTCTTCGCCCTGGTACGTAATGGAACGCCAGACCCGCAATGGTGGCACAACCGCAATCGTGGCGTCAGAATCGTACCCGTTGTGAGACACCACCAACTCGTTTATTTTTATTGCAGTAGGTTGAAGCCCGACTCGAGGCCTGATTTGCAAGATACAAGTGACAGCAATGACAGCTGTTGCTTGACTCCTTCAAAAACATGGGTCTCCACAAAAAGAAAAAAAAGAGAACCTGGGAAAATTGTTTTTTTGGGGGGCAGTTGTTATCAGGGTGAGACAATAAGTCACAACGGGCTTAATTCTTGATTTTACTGCTTTACAGATATTCTCGGCTAAATCAACTAACGTATTCTCTCTCCTACCATTTTGTACCTCTTCAAAATGCGATAAAGCCGGTCTACATAATCACAGGTATCTATCCGTACTTTATTAATTTTGACATTTTTTTCCTTGTCCAATGTCCTTGTAAAACGAGGACAATGGGAGAAGGCTGCAGCTGCAGCAGATGAAAGAAATTCAATATCTTATATCGGGATCTGAAAGGGATCGAGCCCGAATCAGGGACTACCCAGAAGGACGCCTAACTTGACACATGCTTTGTAATTCCAGAGGTCTTAGTGGGGCCTAATACTGTTTTGTCCAAACCGTTAGTTATCGCTAAAAGGTTTCCCTTTGGTATTTTCTTGGCTTTCTTTTAGCTCGCCATGTATTGGCGTAAGGGCCGCACATGACCCAAACATGCTTTCTATGAACCGAGCAAGAGCAGCAGTGAAGCCTACATCTGACACTTGTATGTGAATTTAGGCCCAAAAGACACCACATAAAAACAAAACAAGCAGAAATGAGTCGTAACTCTGGCACTTGCTTTGGAAATTAAGGCCAAAGCACACTTACTCTTGGCAAAAGAAAGTCGCGTTTGGCGCTACCTCGGCTTCCTCAGGCCTTTTTGGGGTTCTTAATTCCCGGACAAAAATATAATCTTCACCCAAAATAACTGCATCTGGGTAATGTATATTGAAAACCTTCTGCATCATTCATGAAAGAAGCTACACTTCCAAGTGATTACGATGATCGAATTTGTCTTGATATATGTTAGTTAATTCAGAGATTAACGAATACGATTATCCTTAAACGTATAGTTTTATCCTTAAACCTACGATTATCCTTAAACGTACACCTTGCCCGTGTCAACTCTTGTTTAGTTACTAGATTGCGCATTCTAAAGCTCTAAATCGTAGCCTCAATAATTATACGATTAATTTATGCTTACCCTTGCGAATTTAAAAAAAAAATTGCCTTGGATTTCTTCTACGCTGTAATTCGCTCTTATTTTGGGCACTTAGAACGAAGCCGACGCGCACAAGCGGTATTTTTTTTTTAATCTCTCTGAGAAACATGATATCAAGCGAATTGGACACCGTCACACCACCGATTCTAGAGTCCTTCAGCAATAATCTCATTTTGGAGAACGACCACGACCTTGTTACGGAGTTGAGATGGCCATCAACTACTATATTTGGTTTCAATTCAGAGTGGTACCGACGCTACGAGCAAATGGGGCCAATTAAATAGTGCCAAAACTTCAACGTCACGGATTTTGTTACGTTCGCGCGTGTGCTATCAACGAAAAAACCAGACAAGCATTTTGAGGGATCCGTGGCTTCGCTCTGTTAGTCTGTGCATCGGCATTTGCATATCGTCTAGACTCTCCCACAGGGTCACGTCTTGTTGACCACACCATGGCTGGTGGAACCCCCTGGCGACCAATATAAAGACAGTGGGTGGCTTCGGAAATTGCAGTTTTCGCACAACCCAAAGGCTACGACGACCATGCTTAAGTTTCTTCTGACAGCGCTCGTGGCGTATTTGGTGGTAGCAGCGGCTGACCACAATGAACATGAACATCATGCAGGTATGTGCTGGTTTCACAACCTCACAATTTATACATTCTTCGAACCCACGCATCAATCGATCAAAAATAGAATACGATTCTGAACACAACAAGAACCCCTCTCCATCAATCGCTCACCGATTGTGAAGTTCTTTGTTAATGCTTTCAGCTTAAGAGAATTTGCCTAGTACCATGCGGTTTCTCTAGGTCATTTTTACATTTTGGTATACACTGCACGCCAATCTGCGAAAACTGTGTGAACGTGAGCTCAATATTTATTGTTACAACACGCCATTGAAATTAAGATACTTATTTTTTTTTTTCCGAAAATGCGCCGTGTTAAAGTCGAACTGGAGTCTTTATAAATTTTTGGGAGGGTTAAATTATAGTTTGATCTATTGATCAGCTTGTGTAGTTTTTTTATCGTTTGCATTACATCCGGGTCACCTGTATGGTACTTGAATATAAACTGCTTATTGTTTTATGCAAATCAACGTAGATGTTACTGCTCCGGCCTGTGGGGAAAACCAGGTTGCCAAAACGTGTGTTTCAAGTACCTGTGCTGAAGCTACCTGCGACAAGCCACATATTGGCCCTGAATGCACGCTTGACTGTCAGACTGGCTGCTACTGTGACCATGGTAAGAAGAAAATCGCTATGTTTTTTGGCACTATTAGAAAAATATATATGTTAATGCTGAACACTATTAAAGCATTGCAAACTCTGTACACTTCGCCGATTTCAAGCCAATACGAAGACGTTCTTTACATCTGATCTGTTCTGAAAAGCGGTGCACTAACTGTTTGTATTAACTTTACATTAGGATTGCTTTTTTGTTTTTTTTAATACGTGCGTTTTGAATTTTTGAAGTATAAAAAGCAGCACAAAAACGCAAGGCAACGGGAGTGCCAATGCAGCGTGGCGTGTCTGTACTACTAACTGTATTTCATCCTTTCCGCTGTTTTTTTTTTCTCTCTAATATGACTAAAAAACTAGCCCAACTCGCCGAGCTAGCCCAACTTGTTGCGTTTTGAGCTCGTCGTTTATTAACAACAAAACAAAGTAAGTTTATCACGCACATTTTATACCAAATCTAGCTTCACTTAGCTTAAAAAGATTTCAAAGACGTTTTACTCTTGACTGACAATTTACAGCATTATAGCGATGTATGGAAATAATGATTTGCTTGAGTCGACACACTGACGGTGCCCCTCAAGCTAAATTTGTTTTCCTAAGGACAATTGCAAGTTTTTACGATATATTATGGGAGGTGCATGTTGTCCGATCCTTGTTCAGTAGGATCACGAACGCGCCTCACCGTTCAAGCTACCCTCTTCTATATAGTAACTTGGGATACAATATTTTAATATAGCAAAAACTACACAGGTACCACATACATGAGGACCGAAATAAGCTAAACTGTGCTAATTTTGCGTTGCTCGTAACCGCTCATGTACATAGCTTTGTTAGGGTATGGCCCCTGTATTAGAACAATACATTCTTTAAATTATACTTATGTCAAACATTAAATACATCTTTGACGCACTTATAAAGTAAAGACCAAAAAGAAGATTGTTTAAGAAAGGTTCACAAGAAGGCTGTATTTTTGTTGATTGTATAACACGATGATGTTAAACGCAGGACCCTCCAAGTTTTCAAGTTTAGCCACGTGATGTTCATAATAAAATTGCTATAGTATTTGTTGATTTTAAGTAAGAATACACAAGATGTGCCCTAAACAAATTCCATCTCTACTCTGAAGGTTTCTTCCGCAATGGTGAACATGGCTGCGTAACCAAGGAAGCGTGTCCTGAAGGATCTGCCGCCCATACATATGTGGAGACGTCGCACGCCCACGAATGATTTTTCCAGGAAGACTAAGTGTCCAGATTAATAAAGCTGCGCAGATTCCTTTTGGATATTTCACTTATTTATCTTCATGTTTAATATTTCCCATACATTTTAAAACCTTTTCCATGTCAAGGGCGTCATGCTTGAAGTAAATCCACAAGATGATTAAACATTCGCCCAACACAATCTCACAAAAAAAAAAAAACATCAGTCCTGAATGTGATTTTCCTTAACTGCAAAGTTAATCAATTAAGAATGGACGTTTATTTCACCACAAAGGGTATATATATGGCGAGGCCTATGAAAAGAAAGAGGAACACCTACATCTTGTCGGCACACTTGACTAGTGAAGTATGTTTCAAGTTGTCGTCGAAGAAGTCCTACCTCTGGCTTGGCATAGCGAACGCCCAGAGTCCACACGTACACATCGCGACACTGTTAGCGCGAACACGACGTTGGCGCATTTTCGCATTTTACGTCTCATAGTATTAGCGGGCACGAAATTTTATCGCTTACATTATGGAACTAAATTAGCTCTTTCCGTAGCAATCACAACTTGCATGACATCCCTTGGTTTCAAAAAGAAAAACTGGAAAAACCGGCGATCGCTTCTTCGCGCTAACAGTGTCGCGCTCTGTACACTATATAAGATACCTACATGGCTAGATCGCCTAGACGAGACACGAGAATAGTCACCAAACAACGAGAAAACGAGCATATTCACCAACGCGTCAAATGTAGCTATTTCTTTAGGGCGGGGGAGAGAACATAAATGTTATTGATTTTTTTTTTAAATATACATATTTTTACGTGGCTGTTTTAATTTCAGTCGTAAACGTACACGACAGTGAAGGCTACAAACAAACGCTCTTGTATTTGAAACGCTGTTTTTTTTTTTCAAAACGAGCGCTCTCGCTATTCTCCGATTCACATCAAGTCCGATGGCAGCCAACTTTACGTGCCGAGGGGTCCAATTAAATGTGACAAACGTGCATACTCAAGAAGCTCGTTATTTTTGTGTATTTGCATTGCCTGCTCAACCAATCACCATACAGTGAATGCGCCGTTACGGTGCGTTTTTTTTTCTGGGTGATTGGTTAATCCGCTGATAACAAATGCTCTAAAATGACGAGAGCCGTGATGGTGAATTTATGGCGCAGTTCGATTGGCTCCCCTGATCTGTAGCATTGCATGCGGTCAAAGGTCATGTGAAACACAGTATCGAAGGACACGTTTCAAAGTAAGGAGCGTGCGTTAGCTTCCGCCTGTGGTCTTTGCAGTACAGTCAGCATAAATGTGTACAGACCTTTCATCGCTTATCACCCGGGCGAAAAATGCAGAGTCACTGAGCTGTGGACGCATGCGCAGGGTCTGATGTACCGCACTGCAGCGCAACAGCGCGTGCTCAGAAGCCCACCACAACCCAGCAGACAAAGCTGGCAGCTCGCAGAAGACGATTTTTGCAAAGGTCTATAGCTGGAAACAATCCAGCCTGAAGAAGTGCGAATATAGTAATGAGGTAGAGGGGCTTAGAGTGATAAACCGGGGTTTCGGTCTGCACTCAAAAGTGGCCCTCATAAGGCCGCTGCCATTGTACGCAAATGTGACCACTCGTCACGTGACCAAACCAAATACGTGACGTCACAGGGAAGATGGCAGCGCCTAGGCAGCGGCTGGCCCCAGCAGGACCGGAGCTTGTCGGATGCTTTTTGTAGCGTGAGCTAGACTGGCCGAGGTTGAGCAGTTTCGCGTGGCTGTCAAAGAGCCGTGCTGCGCAAGCGCGAGAAAAAAGTGACGTCACACGGCGCACAGCTGGCGCGCCGCAGCCGCCGCCGCCGCGCGTTCCGCCACCACCGCGCGCGCCTCGCCGGTCTGCGCATTCCAGAGGAGTGACGTCATAGCCGCGGCAGACGCACTGGTGCCGCCGCGTGCCCAGCTGTGCGCCTCCGTTGCGCAGTAGCCAAGTCTGACGCTGCACCGCAGCTGCTTGATAGCGCCTCTCATTTTGTGCACATAAGCTCACGCTACGTATATCCCGGCATAGCCGAGCTAAGCCGCCGCAATTGTTTCGTTGTTGTTCGTCTCGGCGAGTTGATTTCAGACGCGGAAACCGTCATATGAGGCCGGTCGAAAGCGACTTCAGAGTTTGGCGTGCTTTCTCACGTAGGTATAACGTGAAAATATGGAGGAACGGTGTGCATTTCGCTTGTGATCAACGGGGATATTGCTGATATTGCCACGAAAGAGACGTCCCTCCGTTGCTCGGACCTCGAATTGATTTGAATATCGCAAGGATAAATTTTAACGCGACGTTTTTGTGCTCTCGGTGACCATCGGAACCTTTGAGGTCTGCAGTGAAGCGTGTGTAATGTATTTGAATACACGGTTTAGCTACGGAAATTGAGTGAGTCATGCTCGGCAGTGTAATCGTGGTGTCGCTTCGTTCAAACGACCGAAGGCTCGCTCTGGTTGTGCGGCGCACCGGAGAACTGGTAGTTCCCGTGCCGTGCCAGATGACGCTGTGCTGTTTTCTAAATTGTTCCGGCGGAGGAGTGCACTTTCACGGAGCACAGGTGTGCGGCGCACTGAAGAGCTGTTTGCAAGCTGGTAGTTCCTGCGTCGTGCTTTAGGTGATGCTGTGCAGTGTTGCGGAGTTGCCACTCCGGAGTTGGAATGATTCCGGAATCATTCCGCATTTTCGCGACCCCGGAATGGAATGGGAATGGAATGGCGGTAACGTTGAGAGGAATGGAATGGGATGGATTTAGATGCCTTTTGCACAGAATTATTTTTATTATTCATTTTTTTTGAGGGGGGGGGGGGGGTTACGTTCAGCTAAACGGAGCCAGTCAGCTAGTCAGTTGCTCAGAAAAAAAACGCGCGGGACACTGCTAGCAATACAAAAAACAAGCGTCAGAGCAAAGACCAGAGGGGGGAGGGGGGGAGGGGGTTGCGGTGGCGCCTTTCAGTGACGCGCAGACGACGGGCTTTACTGGTGTTACACGAGAGCGGAACAAGAAACCATGTACCAAGCAAAAGAAACGAAGTAAGCGGGAAAGAGGCCGCCATGCACGGCTCCTGATCGTGCTTTTTGTATTACTTTTTTTTTTTTTTGCGACGGCATGGAGAATGCACGCGCGCGCACAGACTGAGATCTGGGTGCGGGGGACGACTCATAACTCGCACAGCTTTGATAACTCGTTGACTCACACGCCGCCGCAGAAAGATGATCAGTTATTGTTTTTCTGTAGTTCGAGGAGCGTTGTTTAGCAGGTGGCCAACACTGCTGCCGTCCACGTTCATTCGCGAGCACTCCTTTAAAGTGCGAAATCTGGGTTTACTTCGGCATTAAAACAAAGCGAGATGCACTTCTCACTTCTCCTCTTGCGCTTTGCTCCGACGCTTGTTTTTTTATACTGCATTTTTACGTGTAAGTCCGCCTTTTACTTGGTCTTTGTTCCGATGCTTGTTTTCTGTGTTATGTGTTTTACATTCAAGTGGGTTGGGGTTACAAACAAGCTAGCGGATGCCCGCTCATTTCCTTCGACTTTAGTCTCTGCATACCTTGTTTCACCTTGCGATGGACCGCTGGGGACGCTTCGAGTCACCCCAGGCAATCCAGCACAGTGAGCTTAGTAAGATGAGTGCTTATTTGAGCATTTAGCTTTTTTTTTTTTGCAATTATTTATGCGTTTTATCATGTCAACTTTATGCTGCTTATGCCGGAAACATTGCACAATGTAGCTGTCAAGTGCCAATTTTTACGTTTAGGAATTAGAGGAATGGAATGGAACGATTCAGTCATTCCAGGAGTAAAAATGGGCACAGTGTCCCCAATCCTAGGAGTTGAAAGGAATTGAATTATCGAAAACTGTAATTCCCGGAATGGAATTGGAATGGAATGGGGGTGCCCATTCCGCAACACTGATGCTGTGCTGCTTCCTAATTTTTTCTGGCGTAGACGTGCACTTTCATGGAGCACATGTGTTCTTGCTGATATTGATTCCGCTGGTCTCTCGCACGTTTCGTCGACACAAACCTTTCACCAACACTCGTTATGCGAATCGCAAGCTGTATAGATATTTCTTCGAGCGTGTTACCTACCAAGATCACCCGTTCCCGCCGCTTTGCGGCGACAGTCTGCAGAGGCTCATTACGAGAGAAGTGGTCCCACATCCATTTCAGTTCAGTTCATTCACGGCAGGCACCAAATCCCGAAGGAGAGGATTTATTCGGACAGAGTGCCACTAAAGCAATGCACCTCTTTAGTGGTCAGGAGAGATTCTCTTCTGTCAGTTTTGTTATAATGTCACGGATGCATGTTCCAGTCCTATCTTCTATCGATACTTACTATTCTGGAAAGTTCCAGGCTATGCTCGGCTGTCCCCGTATGTTCCGGTGGAGGTGCTGGGTACTTTACCCATAGCCCTTCACTCTGTGTGCACCCTGGCGGCTCCTCAGTTGAGTTGCCCAATAACGGGACACGAGTGGCGGTCAATCCCGAGTCTTAAGCCCACGACGAGCCGTGAACCAAGTCCTATCCTGAGCCCGGCAGAAAAACCGCAAGACGAGCGAGTAACACAAGAACGAACCTCGCAAATACACCGCGAAGAACTTAAAATCCGAGCCAGTCGCTGCTACCAGGAAGAACCACTGGAATTCGGTCTCCTGCCAGAAAAACCGAAGCTGACTAAGCCAACAATGACAAACCTGTAGCAGCAAACCGCGTCCGCTCCCACCATTTTTTGCATGCCTGTCGCACCTCACACACCGACGCCCTTTCTCGCAAGGTGTATGAAGACGTCGAGGACTGGATTGAACAATATGACCTTGACGACCACCACAATGGGTGGACATACAACCAGCTCCTCCAGAACCAATACTTCTCGTGGAAGAATCTGTCAGGCACTGGTCTGAAAACCATGAATCCTCCTTAACGTTGTGGGAAGTTTGCAAGATCGAGCTTAAGCACACATTCATAAGCGAACATCGACGAGAAAGAGCCGCAATCCTGATTCTGTCCAGGACACAGCCCCAAACGAGAAAGTCACCGCTTTCGTGGAGGATGTTCTGTGCCTGATCGAGCGCCCACGCCGACCCTGTTGCTACAGAAGACAAGAAGCTAAGAATCCCATATCTCTCATGCGAGGGACAACACCTTCGGTAGCCTTGTCCGCAAACCCCCGACAACAGTCGAAGGGTTCATATAAAGGAGGCTTCCAACATTGAACCTGCACTGCATGCCCGAGCCTGTCACAATCAACAGCTTCCCGGCGTCTCGACACTCGAGCCGTCTAGCTGCAACTTCGACGCCAGCCTCCTAGGCATCCGCGACATAATCCACGACGTTGTCCGGGAGGAGATCAGGAGGCTACTTCTGCCATCAGTTGCCCGGCTTTTACTTTGATTGCCGAGATTTTTTCGGGACAAGTTCGACAGGCATTTCAACCGGAGACTTCTGCGAGCGAAGCGGCATCTGACGAACCGAGGGCGACTTACGCCACAATGGCCCGATGACCGCCACCGGCTGCCTCTAAGTATTCAATACCAATTCAATGAGACACCCCAGCGCCGAAGCATACCCGACATCGGGTGTAGGTCTGCGTTGACCTAGGTACACCGAGGAAACTGGAGGTGGTGCGAATGGCCGACCGAAAACCACTCTAGTACAACTGAATGAGGCCGACCATGTCTACCGGAGCTGCCCATACCAAGGAATTGGCCTGCGAGGGTTCGTGCCGAACGACCCTCAACCACGTCTCGAGGAGCGACCGCGGGACATTGAGGATTATCTTCGGCAGCCTTTGTCCCTGGTGCCGACATTATTCCGAAGCTACTGATCCCCATCATCTCGACGGGAGGTAAGCACGACGAAGCAGGTGAGTGGCAATGCAATGACAGTTGATTTGGTGTTGGTTGTTGTCCAAGGACAATACCTAATAATTTGCTGACACCAATTATCTGTGTCCACTCCACGAAGCACACAATTTCCAACTTGAGGGAGATTGTTTCTGAGTGACTTCAAGAAATAGAATGGTTGGTTGTTCTCAAAAGTGGACACCAAGTATCACCCGACTTCACTTTGCCGCACGAGACACACAAGTTGCAGTGGTCGCGGGATGCAGAAGAAATCACCATTACGAAATGGAAGTGAAAGGGCTTGGATAGCGAACAAACATTCTTGCCAGCCATCACGTCAACGGTACAGCAAAGGCACAGTCACGTGATCAATACATGCCCAAGCTTGCTGAATGGACGCAGAAAACTACCAAGAAAATTAACGGATTAGAAGCCAGCCCTGCAGTTTCAGTGCATCAGGTGTCAGTGGCGGCACATGACATATGATTACAAGACGGCATCAGTCAGTCAAAGTTGTCACTCGACCAAACTGAGCACGGACGTGCCAGGAGCGTCATTCGACAACAAGGAGTACAGGTACTACGACTGAACGCCTGACACGAGACTGACGCAGAAAGAACTCGTTGTGGAACCATTTTCTGAGAATCAATAATTATGTAATCAAGTGGGAATACACATTTGATACACTAATCAAACATATTTCCGCATGCCTTTATGCCTTCAGAGTTTCTGCACCACGAATTGTGTTCACTGCGTGCGCTGGACCTTTTGAGGACACTCGCATCTCTGACCCATCAATATTAATTAGTGAGACATACCAGACTCGCAGACTTGTTCCCTGTGGCTGCACTCTTTCCAGCTCTCCTGAACATGTGGTGCATCCGACAACCAACTGCGGTGATGTGAAAATGTTATCTATTAATTTATTTCCTCCGGGGGCCTTCATAGGCATTGCAGAGAGGATACTTAAAACGACACACGATAATAACATCAAACCACACTGACATTAATGAGCACAAAACAGGCCCTGGTACCGAAAGTAAGTACTACACTCGTAAGAAATAATTATTGCTGTCACTTGTTAATTGCAAAACCAAACATCTCTGAGCATCCAGTTTAATAATATGTGTTGATGCATTGTTATATAGCAGGCCACTTTCTTTACGTATGACACAATAGACCCTTGGCAAAACCCCATCAAGCAACACAACTGTCACCATTTTGTTTTCGGCGTAAAGCACACGAATGGGTTCCAGTTCACGTCGAACGCTAATGCAGCATTCAAGTCCAATAAGCGCTGAGCCGAGTTCACTGTGTTGGCTGACATGACATTCTTGTTGAACAAATGCCCGAAGTATGAAAGCCTTGGGTAATCAGAGTAGTAGCTACTGTAATTTGATTCATCACAATTTGGCAAACGGCAAAGGCTACTGTCTCAGTGAGTGAATATGGAAGTTGGAGGAGAGGCACATGACAACATATCATCAGAGTGCTCGTCTGCACAGATTTGCCACACAGCTTCACTCCCTCTCTCGGATGGGCTCGAGGCGGTTGTGGCGGTTGCCCTTTTCCAAGTTACGTTGAAACAAAGTATAGGCAGCACACACTTTTGAAAAAAGTTTATTAAAGAGACTGAAAGGAATGGAATTCAACATTTTTCAACAACACTGCTCTTCGGGCAAGGAATTAACACAAATATGAATCGTCTTGTCGAGGTAATTAGAACAAGTAAATAACTGACCAACTAATACGATGCGCTCTTAATGGAAAAAAGTATTGCTGCAATAAATGATACGAAAGAGAAAATGTGCAGTTAATTTTCTATTTCCGGGTTGCACTGCATGTATGGTTCTATCTCTGGACCTCTAAAGAGAGGGGCTGCATTTTTTTTAAACAGTCTAGATGTTAGAATGATAGATTAGACAACATCATAGAGGAGTATGACCATACACATGGAGGTTATTATGGACTATTCATACCGATCGGAAAGGTAAAGAGTGTATTAATACTAATTTCTAAAAGACATCGGATGCAACATTTTGTGCACTGATCAATCAAGAACGTGAAGACTTGCTGTGTTCTTAGTTCCAAGGGGACAAATAAATTGATTTATGAACATAAGTAATGAGTTCGCGTGCACGCCAATTAAGCAAGCCAGCTTTTCACTTAAAAAAAAAAGTATTGCGATCAAATATAGAATCGTCGATTCGCACAATTAAAGATCGCAGGAGCTTCCTCGCTAAAGGTTGTTATGGTTATTCGGTGACGCAGAGCTGAAACAACTTCCCCTAGGCCCTAGCGCGACGTATACCTTTCGCTTCAATTCTCAGACATTACAACGTTCAAACAAAGCTAGAAAAATGCGAATATTTTACGCCAGAAGTTATATCGTAAAATTGTTACGTAAAGACCGCAGGATCTTCCTCGCTAAAAGTTGCTGTGATTATGCAGTTATCTAGGGCTGAAACAAATTCTCCTAGGCCCTACGTCCGACGCATACATTTCGCGTCGATTCTCAGACATTCTAAAATTCAAACAAAGCTAAGAGAATGTGAAACTTTTATGCTAAAAGCACTCAAAGTTCTATCGATCCTCGAACGCATCCGAGAATCCGAGCACCGGTGCGGCAACACGGCTGATACTGTCTCACAGCCGTTAACATCCAGATGATCCAGAGCAATCTTGAGCAGAAAGGGTATAAAGTCTCATTCCTTCATATTTTCACATTATGCTTGCGTCAGCGAGCACGAAGAAGCCCGAAATCGCCGAAAGCAGCTGCACATCACGGTTACCGCGCACCGAAGAAACTCGCATCCGCCAGCTCTGGGCGCCGCCATCTTACCGATGACGTCATGGCTCTCGTGAGGTCACGTGACGAGTGGTCCCTTTTGCGTATAACATGGCGGCAACGGGGGGGGGGGGGTGCCACTTCCGAACTTCCGGTATATCACTCTAAGGCCCTCTACTTTGTTGGAATATAGGCACTTCACATGCCTTTGAGTATTTTTTTGCGTTTCTTTGGCTAACAGGCGAGGCCATTAAGCACTGCGGTTGCTGGTATCCGACATCCGTGTTTATCTTAAAACCGTCATTCAATGCCAAGGAAAGCCAGAAATGTATCAGTTACCGTATTTACTCGAGTAATAGCCGCACTATTTATGAACAAGGCCCTTGCATCTACTTTCCCACTGAACACATATAGAGTCGATCATTGCGTTGCGCATAAATAACATAGCGAATAACGGGATCGACAACACGATTCTCCATACGAATGCAATCTTCACAGGTGGTATCTTTCCACAAAGACGTTATCTCTGTCCTGTAAAAAGCTGGAATAATGCTGTCGATCTCGGTGATTGGCAATCTGCGTGCTCCGCGGAAAAGCAAACCTCGAGGTTTTCTTCATAAACAGTGCGGCTATTACTCGAGTAAATGCGGTATCTGCTCGACGAATATTTCACATGATTGTACAAAGTTCCGCTGAAGTAGGCACACTCCAGATGCGATTAAAAATAGCTGTGAAGAGGTTTCGTATGGACAAGTTGACAGAAGATTTGAATAGATGAGTAAGCGATGCCAAGGCTTTTGCAAGCACGTCATTCGGGCCTTTATACTTCAGATATATTGCGCTGATGGTCCTTGAAGCTGGCTTTTCCGGCATTACAATATTTGTATTCTTCATTTCGCACATCTACGTATATAGAGATCCGGGTTCTTTCACTCTCAAAGAGTATGCGATGGTTCATCATCTGCAGAGGAACCATAAAGGCCTCCATATAAAAAGTTCTCCTTCTTGCACTCAGTGTTTCGTTTTCTTCCTGCGGCCAACGCAAGTACTCGCTTCATTGCCTAAAATTTGGTGCTAACTTTAACTGCCACGTCGAAATTCAAAACCTGACGTTCCCTGAAACGTCCACGAATGTCTACTTCTTTTTTTACACAACCTAGTGCTCGTTTCCACCAACGGACGCAAGACATTTTCCTTAGAGGGACACCACAAGAAAAAAAAAGTCCTTTTTAAAGGGCAAAGATGGGAAACTTCTTTTTAAATGCTTGCACGGGAAACAAACTCGCGTAATATTTACGCCATTGGAAGCAATTTAGGTGCTGAAGGTGGAGGTCGCGTCCAGCTAAGCCCCGCCCAGTGCTTACAATGTGCTTTCATATCTCACCTGCCACAGAGACAATTGACGTGTGAAAGATTTATTGTAAATTTGAATCTCCGTGCCGTAATAGTTTTCTAATCGACTATTTTTTATGCCTCAGATGCAAACAATTAAGATAGAGTAATTATTGTTTTCAAAAGTATTCTAAAATTGCTTCTCCGGCTTTGGTTTGAAACGTTAATAAACATGGCTTCCGGTGTCAGCGAAGTGCTAAACGAGCGCAGCTCGTTGAGCTTGTCAATTTTTGAGAGCGAGTGGTTTCTGAGTTTACAGAGGTATTTAGAAGAAGATCTGCTCAACCGACGTAGTCTGCAACGAACAACTGCCGCAGTATACGGGCCTTCGAAAGCGCTGTGCGGATGCTTGTCCTCGTAGCCGGCATGGCTTAAGCCTAGCGTAACAGATTAACTATTTTAATCGATCTTCTTTGATTTTTTTGTGTGTTTTAATGCTGAATTAAAATATTGGTTCCCGAAAAAACATTTCCCCTGCTTTGTGAATTCTGCCAGAGTCGTGATTCCGACCATGGTTTCAATACCGTGAAGATGCCTAGACAGGTAAGAATTTGAGAGCCATTTGTTTGGAGGCAATCGCACTTTCGGCTCGCATCAAGTCAGTCTGTGTATATTCCCGTCATTGCGCCTCGAAAGGCATAGTTTTAAGTTTCGCAGTTCACCTGGCCCAACAAAGAGACTCCGTTTTACGTCGTGTTCCAATTGTGCGTCCTGACGCTCACCCACCTTGCTCCCGGTTGGCATTTCAAAAATAATCAAAAGAATAACAAGTACAGCAAAGCTAGAAAGACTGCATATTTATTTCGTAGTGTTTTTTTTTTTAGTTATCTCGGTTGTTATTACGTGCATCTATAGACGCCGACTGACGCTTGCATTGGACTGTGGCTCGTGTATGACGTAACGCTAGAATGCCGCGTTTAAGGTCGGGACTTCTGAGCGTTACAGAAGTTTATAGACGGCGGATGAATCGCAGACGGACGGAGGCGAAAACGGACGCAAACGCGCAGCTTTCTTTTCCGCGTCTCGCGGCATTGCAGACGACGATAGACCGCGTGAAAATAGCAGACCACGCGGAGTCAGAGGATCGTCTGCTCGCACGAATACCAGGCGGTATTCGACTTCCAGACTAGACGCATCGCATGACACGAAAGGGAGACACTACGCTTGTTTGTCATTTCGGTCGAGCAGCGAAGCCAGGCCAGTAGTAATCGGTGGGGCCACTGATTTGTGGGCGGGGCTTGGAGCGGATGTGACCTCCTCCTGAAATGTGTCGAATGGCGTAAATATTTCGTGAAAATTTTACTTTAAAAAAATACTTGTGCTATTATGCCCTTAAAAACATTTTTTTTCTTGCAGTGACTTTTTAAGAGACACTGAAATTGCACAAAAAATAAATTCTAAAGGAACTAGATAAGACAGGTATATTAAGAAAAAAAATTTTACGAATGAAGAATTTTTAGAGACATATTTACGCCGCTAGACGCAATTTAGGTTGAGAAGGTGGAGGTCGCACACCGTTAAGTCCCGTCTCGTGTTTACACCGTGCTTACATCTCTCATTAACTGGGTAGATGATTTAGAACTGAAAATTTTGTATAAAATGGTCTCTCCGTGCCGTAGTAGTATTTTCACCGACAGCGTTTCATGTTGGAGAAACAAATATTCTAGTTAATAATATGTATTCAAATATATTCTGAGATTAATTTTTCGGTATGTTTCGTAATGATAGCACACATGGCTGCCGAAGTCTGCGGGGTGCTGACCTCTGTTGATATGAGTGCGAGTCGCGTTGGCTTAACAAGACCGGCAGGCGGTATCAGACTTCAAGAATAGACACACCTGATGTCGCGAAAGGGAGACACTGGGCTTGTTAGCTTGTTCTTCCGAGTAGCCAAGCCAATCCACTAGTCATGAGCATGGCCACTGATCTGTGGGCGCGGTTTAGAGCGGGCCTTTACTTCCACCTAAATTGTGCCTAAAGGCATAAATATTGCGCGATTTTATATTTCCTTTTGGCGGAAAAAGTATGAAAACAAAACTACGTGTCCCAAAATGCTCTTTAGGAAAGTTTTTTTTTTTATTTTAAATAAATTTGAGTGTCAGTTTTTATATATTAGAGCAAGCCGCACTAGAGCTACGACCCATCATGAGTAAATATAGCGGAAACAACAAGAAAGGAAGGACGAGGTAGACAGGAAGGGTGCTGAACTTAAAACGGACACTTAATACATTCTATAGAGAAGCAGAATAAAGAAGTTTCAGATGGGGTTATACAGTGGTTCTCAAATGGGGGTCCTCGGACCCTTTGGGGTCCGCGAAGGCATTCTAGGGGTCCGCGAAGCCCAGCCTCATCATTCAAGCCCGGCAATAAAAGTTGTATTTTTTTCAGGTCAGGATGAAATGTTTGAGTTTTCGGGCGAGTTCTCTCGTGTGTATGTCAATAAGATAGATCTACTTTACACTAGCCCTTAGTTATATATAGTTTTAAATCAATATTATGGTTAATCTATACTTTTCCTCTCCTCTCCCCACGAATGGGGTCCTCCATCATATCCGCCGGTTACATGGGGTCCGCGAAACATCGATGGTTGAGAACCACTGGCTTAAAAGAAAGAAAAAAAATGCTCTATTTTTATGAAGATTGCTTTTTTTTTTATCAAGATAGAAAGATTGCATCGAAATATGAAGTCGAAGTGGCACTCTCTGTACAATAAAAACTTAAGCGGTTGTGTCCGAGAATACCAATATCCACCACAGCAAGCTGAGTGTAAAGTAACATCACCAACGATGCGTCGACTGCCAACGAGGAGTGGTGTAGGAAATTCGTTTCACCCTCGGCAAAATAAATGTGAGACAAACTGGACGATTCATTTGTGAACGCTTACGAGAACATGCC
Organism: Ixodes persulcatus; assembly: GCA_013358835.2. Lineage (NCBI taxonomy): Eukaryota > Metazoa > Arthropoda > Arachnida > Ixodida > Ixodidae > Ixodes > Ixodes persulcatus. The sequence continues at coordinate 462,093 of JABSTQ010009101.1, read as the reverse complement.
TTTACCTTGAGGTCGTAACCAGCCGGCCACCTTGCAATACATGTAAGGGATTGCATATGCACCGCAATGGTTAGCCATACCGAAATCCTAAGATGTTTTAGGACCAAAAGAACACGCGAGCTGAAGGTTGGGCATCCGAAAGTTGCGCCCTGCGAAACTTGTCCTGTCAGTAATTGTAGGTCACAAAACTCTATAATTAAAATTTGAATAGTCAAGCTTCGTGAGTTGCTTCATCGTTGGGAAAAAATTGTGGAGGGGTTCAATAGGAGGGAGGGTTCCCGACGGTCTTCGTGTTGTCGTTCGGGATTTTGAAGTCAGCAGAGCTCAGTAGTCGACAGAGTTTAAGGCGGCTTTGCTGCACACGAAATGCTACACTCCCGGTAAACCGCCTTTACTGTGAAACTTGTGAGACAATTAGTCACAACCGGGCTTAATTGTTGACTTTATTGCTCTACCGATATTCTTGGCTAAATAAACTGACGTATTCTCTCCTCCTACCATTTTCTCTTCAAAATGCGATAAAGCCGGTCTACATAATCACAGGTATCCATCCGTACTTTATTAATATTGACAGTTTTTCGGAGTGTCTATTCCCTTGTAAAACGAGGAAAATGGGAGAAAAGCGCAGCTGCAGCAGATGAAACAAATTCAATATCTTATATCGGGATCTGAAAGGGATCGAGCCCGAATCAGGAAGTGCCCAGGCAGCATGCCAGAAGGACGCCTACCTTGACACATGCTTTGTAATTCCAGAGGCCTTAGTGGGGCCTAATACAGTTTTTCCAAACCGTTAGTTATCGCCAAAATGTTTCGTTATGGCATTTTCTTGGCTTTCTTTTAGCTCCTCATGTAATGGCCTAAGTGCCGCACTTGACCCAAACATGCTTTGTATGAACCAAGCAGAAGCAGCAGTGAAGCCTACATTTGACACTTGTATGTGAATTTAGGCCCAAAGACACCACATAAAAAGAACACAAGCAGAAATGAGTCGTCACTCTGGCACTTGCTTTGGAAATTAGGTCCAAAACACACATACTCTTGACAAAAGAAAGTCCAGTTTGTCGCTACCTTGACTTCCTCGGGTCTTTTTAGGGTCCTTAATTCCCGGACAAAATTTTATAATTTGTACCCAAAATAACTGTGCTACCTGGGTAATGTATTTAGAAACCCTACAGCATCATTTATGAAAGAAGCTACACTTCCAAGTGATTATGACGATCGAATTTGTCTTAATATATATTAGATAATTCAGAGACTAACGAATACGATTATCCTTAAACGTATAGTGTATCGTGTATACACTATACATACACACGTTGAGATATACGTCTATCCTAACAGGTATGGCATAAGTGCAAAAATGAATCACGCGTATTTGTCATAAATTATTGTTTAGTGAGTAAATGACAATATTAAACACCATATAAAAGTGAGAATTTTTTTCAATCCCACGTGTTACAAGTCCAAATGATATTACTAAATTTTAAGGAAGATTTAAACAATTTCCATTTCGCATTATTAAGACAACAATATTTACGCAATGTAGCCTATACAAACGTAATCAAGGATTACGCCATGCACGTGTCAACTCTGATTTAGTCACTAGATTGCGCATTCTAAAGCTCTCAGTCGCAGTGTCAATAATTATACAATTAATTTATGCTCATCCGTACGAATTAAAAAAAAAATGCCATGACTTTGTTCTACGCTGTAATCCGCTCTTATTTTGGGCACTTTGAACGAAGCCGACGCGCACAAGCGCTCTTTTGTTTTTCTAAATCTCTCTGGGAAACAAGATATAAAGCGAAATGGACACCATCACACCAGCGATTCTAAAGTCCTTCAGATATAATCTCATTTTGGAGAAGGACCACGACCTTGTTACAGAGTTGAGATGGCCAACAACTACTATATTCGGTTTCAATTCAGAGTGGTACCGACGCTACGAAAAAATGGGGCATATAAAAAAGTGAGAAGACTTCAATGTCACGGATTTTGTCACGCTCGCGTGTCTGCTATCACCGGGAAAACAGAACAAGGATTTTGAGGGATCCGTGACCTTGCTCTCTTTTAGTCTGTGCATCATCACTTGCCATATCGTCCAGACTCACAATGCACTGTGTGTTTCGGTAAAACGAAATATAAGCGTGTGCCAAATGTTGTCAGACGACAGAGTCAAGTCTTCATGACCACACTGTTGCTGGTGGATCCTCCTGGCGAGCTATATAAACACAGTGGGTGGCTTCAGAAATTGAAGTTTTTGCACAACCCAAAGGCTACGACGACCATGCTTAAGTTTCTCCTGACAGCGCTCGCGGCGTATTTGGTGGTAGCTGCGGCTGACCAGCCTGAACATGAACATCATGCAGGTATGTGCTGGTTTCACAACCTCGCAATTTATACATTCTTCGAACACACGCATGAATCGATCAAAAATAGTATATGGCTTTGAACACAACAAGGACCACTTTCCATGAATCGCTCACCGATTGTGAAGTTATATTTTAATTCTTTAAGCTGAAGGGAATCGCAGAGTATCATGCAGTTTTTTCAAGCTTATTTTTCTATTTTCGCGTATGCTTTACCACAGTCAGCGAAAACCGAGCTAACGTGAGCGCAATGTTTATTGTTACAGCACGTCATCGAAATAAAGATACTTCTTTTTATTCCTAAAATGCGCCGAGTTAAAATTGAGCTGTATTCATCTTGTATGTACTAGGGGGAAAGGTTAAACTATAGTTGGATATATTGATTAGATTGTGTTGTTTTCGTGATTGCTTGCATTATATTTGGGTCACCTGTACGATATACCTGAATATAAAATGCTTCCTGTTTCATGCAAATCGATGCAGATGTTACTACTCCGGCCTGTGGGGAAAACGAGGTTGCCAAAACGTGTGTTTCGAGTAGCTGTGCTGAAGCTACCTGCGACAAGCCACAAATTGGCCCTCAGTGCACGCTTGACTGTCAGACTGGCTGCTACTGTGACCATGGTAAGGAGAAATCGGTGTGGTTTTTGGCACAATGAGAAAAATATACATGTTAATGCTGAACACTATTAACGCATTGCAAACTCTGTTCACTTCGCCATTTTTCAAGCCACTACAAAGACGTTCTTTACATCTGATCTGTTCTGATAAGCGGTGCAGTCACTTTTTGTAGTAATGTTATATCACGATCGTTTTTTCTTTATATGTGCGTTTTCAATTTTTGAAGTACCAAAACAGAACAAAAGACGGAAGGCAAGGAGAAGCTCACAACGCAGCGTAGCGTGCCTGTACTTCTGTCTGTATTTCAACCTTTACGCTGTTTTTCTTCTTCACTTCAATATGACCAACTAACTAGCCCAACTGCACGCCTTGTTGCGTTTTGAGCTCGTCGTTTATTAACCCCGAAATACAATTAAGCTTATCACGCGGAGTTTATACCAAATCTAGCTTCATTAAGCTTAAAAAGAGTTCAAATATCTTTTACTCTTGACTGACTATTTACAGCCTTATAGTGGTGTACCGAAATAATGATTTGCTTCAGTCGACATGATGATAGTCTTGCCAAAGGTAACATTTTTTTGCTAAGGACAACTACAAGAGTTTTTACGATATGTTATCAGAGGTGCATGCTGTCCGAGGCTTGTTTAGTAGGTGCACAAACACGCCTCCTCGTGCAAGCTACCCTCCTCTTCATAGTGACTTGAAGTAAAGCTTTTGAATATATCAGATACTACACGGGTACCACATACATGAGAACTGAACCAAGCTAAACTGTACTAAATTGGCGTTGCTCGTAACGGTTCATGTACTATCGGGGAAAAATGAAATGCGAACAGAGGAGCGCGTGGCTTGCCGTATAGGCTGCGCCACCTGGAAGTGAGCCTAGGGGCGAGGGTGCGTGGCCTACTCCGATGTGTTCACGCCCTTCACTCGGCGCTCCCCAAGCTTCGGCAGTGCGCCTCTCAGTGCGCTGGAAGCTATCACCGCTATCTTTGCTGGCTCAGCGCGTGCGGTGCGAAGAAGCTCGGCCCACGAGCCGAGCAGGCAAAGATAGCGGTGACAGCTTTCAGCGCACTGAGAGGCGCAATGCCGAAGCTTGGGGAGCGCCGAGCGAAGGGCGTGAACACATCGGAGTAGGTGACGCACCCTCGCCCCTAGGCTCACTTCCAGGTGGCGCAGCCTGTACGGCAAGCCACGCGCTCCTCTGTTCGCATTTCATTTTTCCCTGATAGTACATAGCTTTGTTAGTTTATGGCCCTTCTATTAGTACAATAAATTATTAAAACTATAATTATGTCAAACATTAAATAAAAATGTGACCCACCAATAAATTAAAAACGAAACACTAGATGTCTGAGAACGAGCGGTTCACAAGAAGGCTGTACTTTTGTTGACTTTATAATGCGATGTCGTTAAATGCAGGACATTCCAAGTTTTCACGTTTGCCACTTTATGTTCATAATAAAATAGCTATATCGTTTGTCGATTGTAAGTAAGAATACACAAGATGTGCCCTAAACAAACTCCATCTCTACCCTGAAGGTTTCTTCCGCAATGGTGAACATGGCTGCGTGACCAAGGAAGCGTGTCCTGAAGGATCTCCCGCCCACACATATGTGGAGCAGCCGCACGTCCACGAATGATTTTTCCAGGAAGACAAAGTGTCCAGATTAATAAAACTGTGCAAACTACCTATGGCTCTTTTAGTTATTTATCTCCAGGTTTAATATTTCACGTACATTTTAAGATCTATTTTATGTCAAGGGCGGAATGTTTGAAGTACATCCCCAAGATTTTGAGACATTCGCCCTATACATTCTAAAAAAAAAAAAAAAAATTGAGTGCTGGATGTGATTTGTCTTAACCGCTATGTTAATCAATTAATAATTCATGTTTATTTCACCACAAAGGGTATATATACGGCTAGCCTTATGAAAAGAAAGCGGCACACCTTAAACTTGACGGCACACTTGACCGGTGAAGGAAGATTCAAGTTTTCGTTTTAGAAGTCCTCCCTCTGGCTTGGCATAGCAAACGTCCAGAGTTTACACGTACACTCTATGAGATCCCTACATGGTTAGATCGCCGAGACGACAACCGAGAATAGTCACCAACGTAACGAGAAAAGGAGCATATTCATCCACGCGTCAAATGTGCCTTTTTGTTTGGGGGGGGAGGGGGGAGGAATGGGGGGAGATCAACTTTAGTGTTTCTTTTTAATATATATATGTTTACGTGTTTTTATTACATTCGGTCGTAAACATACACGACAGCGAAGGCTGCAACCAAACAAACTAGTATCTGAAACGCTGTTTCTCAGAACGAGCACTCGCGCTATTCTCCGATTTACATGAAGTCCGATGGCATCCAACTCTAAGTGGCGAAGGATCCAATCAAAAAGTGTCAAACGTGCATGCTCAAGAATTTCGTTATTTTTGTGTATTTGCATTGCCTGTTAAACCAATCACCACACAGTGAATGCGCCGTTATCATGCGTTTTTTTATGAGCGATTGGTTAAGCCGCTGATAACAAATGCACTAAGATGGCGAGAGCCGTGATGGCATATTTTTGGCGCTTTCCGATTGTCTCCCTCGATCCGTAGCATTCCCTCCGGTCAAACCTATTGTAAGATACAGTTTTGAACGGTGCCTTTCAAAGTAAGAAGGTGCGTTCGCTTCTGCGTATACTTTTTTGCAGTGCAGTCAGCTTAAATGTGTGCAGATCTTTGCATCGCTTATCACCCAGGCGAAAATGCAGAGTCACTGAGCTGTGCACGCATACGCAGGTTCTGATGTACCGCAATGCAGAGCAACAGCGCGTGCTCAGAAGCCCTTCCACAACCCAACAGACAATGATGGCAGGTCGCATAAGGGAATTTTCGCAAAGATCTATAGCTGGAAATAGTTCAGCCTAAAAAAGTGCGAATATAGGCCTTTGTGTATTTTTTTTAGCGTTTCTTTGGCTAACAGACGAGGTCATTAAGCACTGCTGTCGCTTGTATCCGACATCCGTGTTTAACTTAAAAGCTTCATTCAATGCTAAGGGGAGCCAGAAACCAGAAATGTATGAGTTTTCTGCTCGACGAATATTTCATATGATTGCACAAAGTTCCGCTGAAGTAGGCACAATCCAGATGCGATAAACAAATAGCTTTGAAGAGATTTGGTACTGACAAGTTGACAGAAGCTTTGAATAAATGCGTAAGCGATGTGAGAGCTTTGGCAAGCACGATACTGCTTCACAGCGCACAAGATCAGACACACTTAAAAGAAATTTCACGCACACAAAGGAAGAACTCTCACACAGCGCTGACTGACAACTCGAAATATATTATGCATCATCTTCTTCTTCCTTCACTCCGATGCAAATGAAGGTGAACCCCAAAAAAACAGAGGAACGTATGTAAAAAGAAAAAAGGAAAGAAAAGAAAAATGGAATAAAAACAAAAATAGAAGGAAAAAATAATGAATTCTCTGCACAGCGGACGTTGCTATTGTGCTTCTTCTAAATAGTTCAACTCTTTTTCCGTTAAGGCTACCGATGGAGTGCTCACACATATCCTATCTAGCCTTACAATGTTAGCGGTTTCTACTATCTCTCGCGTCAGTTTGTTCCTGCTCCGTCCCCGATTGGTGCATTTGTCCAGGAGGGGAGAACATCCACAGTCTCTGCAGTTTATGCCTAAATGACTCGAGTTGGCATTTTTGGCGGTATTGTTATGCTCACGAAGTCGGTCATTTAGACAGCGACCCGTCTGTCCGATGTAACGCTTGACACATGTGAGGGGGAAGGAGTAGATGACTCCTTCATTGCAGGACACGAACTTGGTCTGGTGGTTTTTGACGCATCCAACTGGTCGACTAGATGTCCCATTCACCTTCTTGCACAAGCTAGCAAGTTTATTCGGCGCGGAGAATACAACGTCAACGTTGACTCTATTGGCCAGTTTCTTGAGCTTGTGGGACAGGTTGTGGATGTAGGGAACTATGACTGGCCTTGTGGTGCGGTCTCTTGCTACATAACAAGAAGTTATGTAGCTCTCTTGACCTCAAGCAACTTTGTTCATCCATGGACCGGAGCAAATTATCCAGCCTTGAGATTTTCTTCAGTGCAAAAACGCACAAGACTGATTGCCCCCTCAGGGTCATTGTGTCTGAACGAGGCACGTGGCAAAAGTCCATCGCTGTGTTCCTCCAAGACAAACTAAACCTGCTCGACATCAATGAAACCTACCAGATTAGGAGCTCAGATGAGGTCTGGCAATTCCTCCATGATGTCAAAGACAGAAGCCTCAACGCTATTTCCATCGACGTCAAAGATCTTTATTATGCCCTACCTCAAGACCGTCTTCTTAGGTGCATAGAGGAAAGCATTGACTCCTTTGGCGTCATAGCCTTTCAAAACGCGTCAGGTGTCTCAGTCAAGGGTTTCCTAGATCTAATAACCACCTACTTGAATTCTACTTTTGCCACCTGGGAAGGCTTAACATACCTGCAAACAACGGGAGTATGTATCGGATCTAGTATAGCTCCCGTCCTCAGTGACCTGTATCTGGCATTTCATAACAGAATATTGCAGCATAACCTTGACCAGTCCAAAGTAGTGCGTATGTTTCGGTACGTGGATGATTACTTGATTTTACTTGACTGTAACAATGGAACCTTCCCCGCCTTAGTGGCCAGTGTTCTGGCCACATTCCAGGACTGCCTTCTCCCGTTAAAACTCACCCATGAACTTCCGGTTGAGCGATCTATAAGATTTTTAGACCTTCGACTCTTTTTCGAAAGCAGTCACACCTGCTGGTCCTACGAACCTCGAGCAAAGAAGCCACTCCTCAACCATAGTTCTGCACATTCCAAGCTTGTTAAAATAGGCATTGTAAAACTCTGCCTAAAACACTCTCTTGAAAAATCTTGCAAGCACACTGTCCATATGAGTTTCAACACGCAAATATCTCGGTTGATTTCAGCGGGCTACCCCACGTCTTTATTAACTTCAGTGGCCGAAGTCTTACTCAGGGAGGTTAAGCAGGAAGGAGCTTTTACACGCAGAACAAGAGACCGCACCACAAGGCCAGTCATAGTTCCCTACATCCACAACCTGTCCCACAAGCTCAAGAAACTGGCCAATCGAGTCAACGTTGACGTTGTATTCTCCGCGCCGAATAAACTTGCTAGCTTGTGCAAGAAGGTGAATGGGACATCTAGTCGACCAGTTGGATGCGTCAAAAACCACCAGACCAAGTTCGTGTCCTGCAATGAAGGAGTCATCTACTCCTTCCCCCTCACATGTGGCAAGCGTTACATCGGACAGACGGGCCGCTGTCTAAATGACCGACTTCGTGAGCATAACAATACCGCCAAAAATTCCAACACGGGTCATTTAGACATCCACTGCAGAGACTGTGGATGTTCTCCCCTCCTGGACAAATGCACCATTCTGGGACTGAGCAGGAACAAACTGACGCGAGAGATAGTAGAAACCGCTAACATTGTAAGGCTAGATAGGATATGTGTGAGCACTCCATCGGTAGCCTTAACGGAAAAAGAGTTGAACTATTTAGAATAAGCACAATAGCAACGTCCGCTGTGCTGAGAATTCATTATTTTTTCCTTCGATTTTTGTTTTTATTTCATTTTTCTTTTCTTTCCTTTTTTCTTTTTACATACGTTCCTCGGTTTTTGGGTGTTCACCTTCATTTGCATCGGAGTGAAGGAAGAAGAAGATGATGCATAATATATTTCGAGCTGTCAGTCAGCGCTGTGTGAGAGTTCTTCCTTTGTGTGCGTGAAATTTCTTTTAAGTGTGTCTGATCTTGTGCGCTGTGAAGCAGTATCATGAATTACCAACTCGCCCAAGCTGAAGTTTTGGCAAGCACGTCATTCGGGTATTTATACGCCAAGTCTATCGCGCTGGTGGTCCTTGAAGCTGGCTTTTTTTGGCATTACATTCTTTGTATTGTTCATTTCGAACATCTACGTATATAAAGAGCCGGGTTATTTGACTCTCAAAAAGTAGGCGATTGTTCATCATCCGCAGAAGATCCATGAAAGCCTCCATGTACCAAGTTCTCCTTCTTACACTCAGTGCTTCCTTTGCTTCCTGCAGCCAACGTAAGTCCTTTTTTCATTGTTGCCTAAACTTTAGTGCTAACTTCAACTGCCATGTCGAAAGTCAAAGCCCGATGTTTCCCTTTGACGTCCCTTCTTTATTTCAAAACCTGTTGCTCTTTTCCGCAAACGGGCGGAGACATTTTCCTTAAAGGGACAACTCAAGGGAAAAAGCTTTTTTTTAGAGTGCATAGGTGGAACACGTATGTTAAAAAATATATTTTGCACGAAAACAATTTGCGCAATGTTTCCGTCGTTGGTAGCAATTTATGTGCAGGAGTGCAGGAAGTGTAGGTCGCATCCAGCTAAGCCCCGCCCAGGGCTTACAAGCTGCTTACATCTCTCATTTGCTGGAGAGATGATTGACGTGTGAATGTTTGCTTGTAAATTTGTATCTCCATGTCCTAATAGTATTGCAATGTTTGAGAAGCAAATATTCAAGATAGAGTAATTATTGTTTTGAAATGTATTCTAAGATTGCTTTTCCCGCTTTGGTTTGAAACGTTAACAAACATGCTTTCCGGTGTCAGCGGAGCGCTGAACGAGCGATGTTCGTTGAGCTCGTCACTTTTTATGAGTGCGTGTGGTTCTTGAGTATACAGAGGTGTTTAGAGGAAGATCTGCTCAACCGACGTAGTTCTCAACAAACAACTGCCGCAAGTACACGCCTTCGGAAGCGCTGTGCCGGATGCTTCTTCTCGCAGCGGGAATGGCCTGAGCCTAGCGTCCCAGATCAACTATTTTTAGGATCGTGTTTGATTTCTTTCTTGTCGCGTGTTAATGCTGAATAAAGATGTTGGTTCCCGTAAAAGTGACCCTCTGCTGTGTAAATTCTGCCACCGTCGTGATTGCAACCATCGTTTCAATACCGAGAAGATACCTACACAGTTAAGAATTTGCGGGCCATTTGGTTGTAGGCAATCGGACGTTCGGCTCGCATCAAGTTTGTCTGTGTATATTCCCGACATTGCGGTTGAAAAGGCAAGATTTTAAGTTTTGCAGTTCACCTCATCTAACAAAGCGAACAGTTTTACGTCGCGTTTCAATTGTGCGTCATGACGCTCATCCACGTTAGTCGTTGATGATATGTGAGAAAAAAAGATAAAAAACAGTGAAGCTGGAAAGACTGGATATTTATTTAGCAGATTTTTTTAGTTCTCTAGGTCGCTTATAACGCGCATCTAAAGATGCTCACAGGCGCCTGTATTGAACCGTGGCTCGTTCATGACGGAACGTTAGAACGCCGCTTCCAAGGTCGCGACTTCCGAGTGTTGCAGAAGTTCATAAACGGTGGATCCAGAGCAGACGAACGGAGGCGAAAAGGGATGCCGATGCGCAGCTTTCTTATCCGCGTCTCACGGCATTGCAGATGACGATAGACGGTGTTAAAATAGCAGACGACGCGGAGGCAGAGGGTCGTCTGCTCGCACGACTAGCAGGCAGTGTGAGGCTTCCAGACTAGGCGCACAAAATGACGCGAAAGGAAGACACCAGGGGTCACTGTCTTGTCAGCGTGGCTTAGTGCTGTTGAATCTAACCTGAATTGAGTCTAACGGCGTAAATATTAAGCGAAAATATCCATTTTTTCGTGAAAATATTATTTAAAAACATACGTGTTTCATTTATGATCTTAATAAAAAATTTTCTTTGTTTCCTTGCAGTGCCTTTTTAAGACACTGAAATTGGAAAAAAAATTCTAAAGGGACTAGATCGGACACGTAGTTTGAGGGTAAAAATGCTACGAATGAAGAATATTTAGAGTATTATGCCGCTAGACGCAATTTAGGTACAGAAGGAGGTCGCAGCCCGCTAAGTCCCGCCTTTGCTTACACCGTGCTTACATCTCTCATTAACTGTATAGATGAGTGACATGTGAAACGTTTGTTTAAAACTGTGTTTCCGTGCCTTAATAGTATTTTCACCGACAAACGTTTTATGTTTGAGAAATAAATAATCTAGTTCGAGTCATTATTGCCGTTGAAAATATTCTGATATTACTTTTCCGCTTTGTTTTAAAATGATAGCAGACATGGCTGCCGGAGTCTACGGGGTGCCTAGCTCAATATTTATGAGTGCGAGTCGTTTTTTTTTTACTTTACACAACTTGCAGGCGGTAGCAGACTTCTAGACTAGACACACCGGATGTCGCGAAAGGGAGACACCGGGTTTGTTAGCGTGTTTTGCCGAGCAGCCAAGCCTGTGTGCGGGGATTATAGCGGGCCGTTACCTCCACCTAGATTGCGTCGAATGGCGAAAATAATGCGTATTGTTTTACTTTTCGTACAAAATTTACTACAAAAAAGAGCGTGTCTAAAATATGCTCTTAAGAACCAAAACGCCTTTTTTATTTTAAATATGTTTGAGGGTTAGTTTGTATATATTAGAGTAAAAAGCACTAGAATTATGACCCAGACAATAAAGTTTAGTTACTCACTGATTTCAGAATAGACAGCCATATATATATATATATATATATATATATATATATATATATATATATATATATATATATATATATATATATATATATATATATATATATATATAAAGGTCTTTTTTATTCTTTCAGATTTGTGTAAAAAAAGTCGTGAACGTTACACTTATACGGTTTGTGCATGTGGGTTATACGGCCAGGCACACATTATGTGGGTGACTAATCTTTGCGATAAGTCGGCTAATAATTAAAATTTGTTAATGAACTTTTTAATTAGTGAAAATAGACATATGGTTTTCATTAGGAAATTGTAGCACATCATCGAAAACCACTAAATCAACTATTTTCAGGAGGATATAACGCCTGCAGCATTTTACGGCGCTCTGTAAAAACGCTACATTTGGACGCGTTTCTAGATTTCGGTTTCTTATCAGAGCGCATTTACGCGCCCGCGGTCCTGCTCCTCAGTGGATGAGACGCGCAACACACCTGCGCCCTACTTCCCTCCATCCTACGAGAGAGGCGAGGGGGTGGTTTCGCGCCGCGACCACCGGGAGCAGGACCGCGGGCGCAAAGATGCGCTCCGGTAAGAAACCGAAATCTAGAAACGCGTCCAAACGGAGCGTTTTTACAGAACGCTGTAAAATGCTGTCCCGGTGTTATATCCTTCTAAGAATAGTTGATTTAGTGGTTTTCGATGATGCTCTACAAGGTTTTAATTGGAACTTATCGCAAAGATTAGCCACCTACATAATGTCCGCCTGGCCGTATAACCCATCTGCAAAACCGTATAAGTGTAGCTTTCACGGCTTTTTTTAAACAAATCTGAAAGAATAAAAAAAACACCCTATATATATATATAATGTAACTGTGAGTATAAACATTATGGGAAGGGGGGGGGGGGGGGGCTCGTCTTCAAAGCAGATATAGGTCACATGTGACCACCGACGCGCCCAAATCCCGAGACATTCGTTTGTGCTAGCACAAACGAATGTCTCGGGATTTGGGCTCGTCGGTGGTCACATATGTGACCTATGTCTGCTTTGAAGACGAGACCCCCCTTCCCAACCAAAAACTTTGAAAATTTTTTCGTCTTGCACTTTTCTCGTGCGAGCGTGGCTAATTTCTCCGCAATCGTTTTTTTTTTTTGCGCTTTTCTTGTTGTGCGAGCGTGAATACTCCGCCAACCGTTTTTTTTTTTTTTTTGTAGCCATTGCAAGTTTTGGTTTCCTTTCCTTTTTGTGTGAACTACTATCTGATTTGACAACGTTGTTTCCATTTGCTATTGCTCTTTACCCCCTATAACTTCTTCCAAGGGGTATATAAACATTCACGGGCTGTACACTCGTTACCTGATGAAGAGCGGTCCCCGCTCGAAACGTCGTAATAAACTTCGAATTAGTAACTCCGACAGTACGCATCTTTGACTTATCAATTTCCCGGTCCACTGTTTTTATATTTACCTTTCTTCACTATCTACCAATATATATATATATAATATATATATATATATAGATATATCGATGATGGGCTTTGCGGCCCATCATCGAGAAAAAAAGAACTCGTGCTTGGCGCCCGGCGCGCAACATGCGCGCGAGCCACGCTCGAGGCGGGGGCAGGAAGTTCATTTACCGCAAGCAGAAAGTGAAGGTGTGTGTTTCGAGTTCTGCCTGGTTGGTCCTTCCTTCGGGTGAGCAGTAGCACGAACCCTACATATTTGGCGCCCAACGTGGGGCCCGAATCTACGACCCCGAGATTAAGAGTCTCGTGCTCTACCGACTGAGCTAGCCGGGCACGTAGCCAGGGGTCCGAACCATCGAGTGGTCTCCGCGCTCCCATTGCCGAAGGCGTAGGAGCCCAGCGCATGGGGGGACAGACCGCGCCATCCAGGGTTTGGCGCTGAGTCGGACTTCTGGGCCCGGAGGTCGCCAGGCACAGGACGGCTCGAGAGCTTCTTTAGGCGGTGGCGGGGTCCTATACTGCAGCTCGGCCAGGAGCGTCTCTTGTATGCCGTGCGCGTCCCGGGCCAGGTGCTCCAGGTTGGAATACGTGCGGCCATGCAGGTAGGGCCGGAATCTTGGGTGGCTCTGCTGCATCACCCGAGCAACCCTGTCTAACTCCGATGTCGTGGGCAGGCTCTGTCAGAGCTCCTGCGTCACCCGTACATATTCGACGAGGGTCTCGTCCGGGTGCTGGGTCCGACGCTCCAGTTCTCGCTGGACTCGAGACTGGTACCCAGATGGAAGAAATGCATCTTGAAACTTCCGCCGAAAGTCTTCCCAGGTGAGGAAGGGGGCCACGATGCGCCACCAGCGCGCGGCGCTCGCCTGGAACGCCACGGGCAGAACCCGCGCGAGGACGTACTCGTCCGAGGCTCCCGTGGCGAGCTTATAGGCCGCCAGCTCGGCCAGGAAGTCGGCCACGGACTTCCGGTCGTCGTAGCCCGTGTACAAGGACCGGTACCTGGGGTCGTGGCCCTTGCCCTTGAGGTCCGTAGTCAGCCAGGACCAGGCGTTGCGCGACCGTGTCGCAGAGGTTGGCCACCCTTGCCATCAGGTCCATGGACGTCGGGTCAGGCCCCTCACCGGTCTCGCCTTGGTCCGCGGCGGCTCTTTGGCGGGTCTGAATCGCAGAAGAAACCGCAGAATAACAGCCGAACACAAAAACAGAACAAAACGGAACACAAAAGAATGGAAAAACACTTAATATACTACAGTATGCACAATATACACAATGCCCAAGCCGCGATGGCAAAGATGGCGTCCAGTGGCCGAAGCCTAGTCGAACGACCACGTAAGCCTATCGGGGATGGCAAATACAAGAAACACCAGGCGAACACGCCTACACGGGCTAAAAGCCTGCGGTCCAACCCGCGGGGGAGCAGTAGGCCTCGCGTGGAGCGCCAAATAACGTAGGGTTCGGTGCTCCAGCTCACCGAAAGAAGGACCAGCGAGGCATACAGCCAATATACATTACTCATGCTGCAGCAACTTGATTGTGTTTCTCTATACAAATACTTGGGAGTCCACATCTCTGAAACTGTGTCATGGAAACAACATATCGACAACTTAGTCACCAACTCATTTAAATCTGCAGGTTTCTTAAGGCGCACCCTACACCTGGCCCCCACTTCAACAAAACTGCTAGCATAAAAACAACTATTCTTCCAAACCTGGAATATGCAAGTATCATATGTCATCCAAATCAAAAATATATTTCTTCTTATTTAGAATCTGTCCAAAGTGAAGCAGCGGGGTACTTATTAAACAACCTTTCGCCTCAAACTAGTGTCTCAGCTTTAAAAACAAATTTGGGCCTCACTTTATTGTCAACCCTGCCCGAAATGAACCGCATATGTTTCTTTCATGACTTATCCTACAGTAACTTCTTAAAAAACACCGATTGTCATTCCGCACAATACATTTCACCTCGAACCGATTAATTCCTGTAAGGTACAGCAATACCAGTCACACACTAATTACTTTTCATGTTCACCCTTAATATTATTCATTACAGAATGAATAACTTGCCAGACGAGATGGTCCTAACACAAATTCATAGATCTTAAAGCGACGTGCAAGCGCCTATGATATAAATTGTAAACTTACATGCTTATTTTCTGTTTTCATAGTTGCTTTTTGTTTCCCCATATTGAAAATATTGTTTTATACATAGTTACGTCCAGTTGAAAATTGCTTATCTGTACGTACGATTTCACTTCTCTTTTGTAAACTGTGTTGGGTTGATTGCGATTATTTTTGTTATATAATTGACTGTGTTTGGAAAATTGCGTGATTACGTTGTTACAAATTCATGCACTGCCTACCCCCCGCATGCAATGCGTCCTCAAAGACGCACTTCAGGCAAATGGATGAAATGAAAGAGAAAATGAAATAAATGCTCATCAGTTCTATAGGTGAATCAAAATGTTGTCATAACAAAATGACATGCCGATAAGTTTTCGCGTCAGTGTCAGCGATTTTGATTGTGGTAGAAGTAAGCGGTTCACGAAATGGTTATAGTAATGAATCGAAAGGTGTGATATCTCCGTCGTGTTCAAAAGTGTCACGAAGTGTCCGAACTTGTTATTACAAGTCCCAGTTCATGGCATATTTTAGTGAAGGGTTTGATGTTTTTCTACGTTTGTGTTAAAATACCGATTTTGGAAGCCAAAATATAAAGGACATGAACTGTGTATTTTACACTTGCTGAACCACGACTCGGATCAAACACAAGCGAATGACACCACACTGTTTTCTCAGGTAGGTGCTATCGTGGACACTGTTAGCTATAACACGGCAGCGGCGGCCGTCCCGTACCCCCAGCGCCAGATAGCAGGCGCCGTACGAAAACCCGCGCATGCGCTGTGTGGCGGACTCGCTTTCCCGCCTGCGAGCACACCCTCGCTTTGTCGTCTGCTAGGCACAGAGCAGACGACGCCACAGCGCTCGCCAATTTTCGCTGAACACGCTTCAGCAAACCGCCGCGTAAGAGGTGCCCATGGTTGATTCCCTGACTCCGCTGGCTAAGGATAATCATCGCCACTAAATGTAATATAACGGTAGATTACATATTTTATGGGACAAACTTGCCGTTATACTCCGTTCACGTTAGGTCTAAGCGCAGCGGACGCTACAAGACGATAGGGCCAACCAAGCAGCGACAAAAGCGCACTTTTTGCACCTTATTTGGTTTTCCGGTGATGCACTCCGTGACGTTGCACCTTTGCCGCTATTTCATTGGCTCTGTCGTTTTGTAGCGTACGCTGCGCTCGGACTTAAGGTGAAACGGAGAATAACAGTCTATTTCTGTATCACACCTGCTGCGCTCATACTGGTTTGCGAACGTATATTGTTAAAGATGCATTCCGCATGCCTGCTTCTGAAGAAGCAAAAAAAGAAAACAAAAAAAAACGTAGACAGGAATAATGCTTCAATGACTCTGCAATCTGCCCCAATAAAAATCTCCGGTTGAAAATGAGTTTGAGAACAGTTCGCTATGGTGAGGGTACCAGACGAGCAGCACTGTGGCATCGCCTGCTCTGCGCCTAGCAGACGACAAAGCGAGGGTGTGCTCTCAAACGGGAAGAGCGAGTCCGCCACACGGCGCATGCGCGTAGTTTCGGACGGCGCCTGCTATGCGGCGCTGGGGGTACGGGACGGCCGCCGCTGCCGTGTTATAGCTAACAGTGTCCACGATAGTACATATTTCTCGTCCATATAACAGGCATGGGAGCTTGAAGTATATCAGAACATTGATTCGTTTGACAACGAAATATGAAGTAATATTAAAAAAAGATAATCCCTTATCCTAGCAAATACGTGCCTCCGTAACGCTATTGTAAAGGAGCGTGGCGACAGTTTTCGGTCCAGTTTGATAAACCGGACACAATTTGATTTATTTTGGTGGCAATCTTTCCTTTTTAAATCATGTTAGTCAGATTGTTGCCTCAGCTTTTCGACTGTTGAGAATGATATCACGCGTGACGCGTAACTTTTCCGATCCGGAGGGCAAGTTCGTCTGCTTCTCGCGCAGGGGGTAGCGGTGACGTCAGATTGCCGAGCCCTGATTGGCTGATCGCGACCCCCTATCTGAGCGTCGTCTGCTCCTTTGCAACGTTGTCTGCGTCTGTCTTACCTCTCTTGCGACTTTCGGAAGTGCAGGTCTTTACGAACGAGCTCGACTTCGCCTTTCAGAGAGGGCAGACGAAATAACTCGAGCGGTACGCTGTTTTGTCTAACAAACTAGCAGACGCGCATCAAGGAGAGAAGTCAAAGGACTCACTGGCGAGGGGCCCTGAGGCGCCGAGGTTTGTTTGCTAAGAACCGAGAGTGAGGGTGGTTAGTGTCCGCAAGTTCCCTCCCAAATACCTTTTCCCTTCTTTTGTGTGCGGCGAGACTCCTTACTCTTTAACGGCGTCGGCGGGTTGGCGCGGGTGGCGCAGTTAACGTCGTCTACTTTACGTCTGCTAGTCAAAGCGATGGCTGCTTTACCTTTCCAGCGTCTGTCGGAGATTCACCGCTTTTTTCACCGGCGAGCCACTATCAAAAGCAAATACAAGGGTTTCGCATCCTCTCACCATTTTTGGAACTCGGAAAAACAAAACCAGCTCTAACACGACCAAGTAGTAAGCAGGACGACGCGGAAGGAGTCTAGGTGGCAGGACTTGAAAAAATTACTTTCTAAGCATAATCATAAGCAGATGTATTTGACTTAAAACATGTTTATTTTATTTAAATCAGATTAATATGATTTAGCCATATTCACTTCTTTAAAGTCATTTTTGTATTAGGTCAGATTCATTCAGACCCAAATTTGTTTAATCAATTTTGTTTTTTGGTTTATAACATACGTATTTTTTATGTCTGATGTATTTTTAACATGACAAATTAATCATCCGTTTTAAATGCTCCTAACCTTTCTCGAAAAAGTGCATGCGAAGGAACCATTATATTTCGAGTAAATTTATATTTCACTGAAACACTTTTGACAGCGAATATAAATTGCTTTGAAGCTTAAAACTGCCGCATCATAGGATCTTGTTAACGTTAGTGAGGCAAACTATTTGTGATTTAATATTTAAGAAAAGATTTAGTACCAAGTTATTAGCACATTACTACATTATCCTGGAGGGAAAAAGTATCATAATACTCTACCACATTAGAGCACAATGTGAAATATTGCGGATCGGTGGAGCTAAAATGGTCAATGCCTTGTGCCCGTCAGCTATAATTAGATTAATGAAAAGGATGCTCACGCTGAAGGATAAGAAGCCCCCAGCTGCTGAAGTCACGACGCCACTGAGGCAGCTTGACAATTACGATGGCTGCCGCCAACGCTCGAGCTTTACCTTCGTGAGAGATGGAGAATATTTGTACTTACTGCTTTCCCGTCAGTTTGCTTATAATATTCATCTTGATCTCTCAACATTCTTGAGCGAAAATAATCAAAGCGAAGCAAAAAAAAAAAATCATCGCTGCAATTTGTTTATCGCAAGCCGCGCAATTTTGTGTTTCTAAGCACCCTAAAAAAATTATGACCGTTTTTTTAGGTGAAGGTTAAAATGGAATCGTTCCCGTGTATTGCGTTAAAGAAGGGGGACTCCAATTCTCACTAGAACGGTTTACTATTCTTCTTATTTTGTTAAGCGTTTCAGTGAAAACAAAAAAAAAAGCCTGTGTTTGGCAAAATAATATTTAACTTACAATCCGAAACAACTCTGAATCACCTTCATATTTTTCTTTTCACCCTGGTACGTAATGGAACGACATACCCTCAATGTGGCGTCAATTACACAATCGTGGCGCAACCGTAATCGCGGTGTTAAGATGGTACTCGTTGTGACACACTTCCAAATCGTTTATTTTTATTGTAGTAGGCTGAAGCCCTAATCGAGGCTTGATTTGCTAGATACAAGTGACACCACTGTCAGCTTCTGCATGACTCCTGCAAAAGCATGGTCTACACAAAACAAAAATATCTTCAAAAGCATGGGTCTACACACAAAAAAAAATAGAACTTGAGAAAACATTTTTTTTATGGGCAGATTGTTATCTTGGTGAAATATTTACGATATTTTCATCGAATCATGTTGACATTTAGTGTTCTGGCATCAAAACCGGTATTGGGACTGACAGAAGGAAAAATGCAGGAAGGTCTTTCAGTTACCCTGCCTCCAGCTCGAACGTTCTGCGGTTCTGGCTTCGATACCACTTCGCCGACCTGAGTGCCTCGAGCGTGCATGCGCGCATTGTAACCACGACGAAGGACAGCAAGCGCGCGAGCTGAAGGTAGGACATCCGAAAGTGGCGCCCTCCAAGAATTGTCCTTTCAGTGATTGTAGGCAGACTTGGAAGTAATCCGTTACAAGTAACGTAATTACTTGTAATTAATTACTTTTCTAGTAATTTTGTAATTAATCTGTTACTTTTTTGAAAATGTAATTTGTAATCTAATTTCGTTACTTTTTCAGTAACGTGTTGCTGAAATTACTCGTTACAATTCTTCCGTCCCGTCAAAGGGAAAAATAGAGCGGAAGAAGGGCGATGCTACGGCCTTCGCGCTTTTAGCATGGTAACACAAGACGGTTGTTCGCTCGCGAAAAGAGTGCTGGCGAGGGAAAGGAATTCACGGAAACCGCGACAGCCCAGCCAGAGCCCTTTTCTAGACTCGTTCGTGTGGTCAGCCAGGCTGAGAGGATTCGACTGTCTACTTGAAGGCAACAAGCTTCGACTTGAAAACGAACGGACTGCTTCGAGCGCACAAAAGAGCAGAAAACTAATGGCCCATAAAACCGTCGCGTGCGGGTCGTGAAGAGTACGAACGTGGACACTGTGACCGTGGTGCATATGTCCGCTCATTGGAACAGAAAAAAAAATGTAGCATCAACACTACTGTCAGTTCACACAGTAACTTCAGACAGCAGGCGATAAGGTGGCCGGGGAGCAGAGCCAGAATGGCTTGGGAGTTCAAAGCTGAACCCATATTCCTAAAAACGGAATACTGGGTTCTCGTCAGCGGATTGTGCCTACGGGAACGTATTTCGACATTTTAGGGAAAGGGAACACAGCCCGAGTTTTCTGAGAATAAACAATGGCTGACTTGGACACAGGAGTTAAGGCAGCATAAAGGCCTGTTCACACATGCAGCGGAGCGCTACAAGCATAGCGCTGACCTCGCGCTAAGCACGTGCTCACGGTAGCGTTCACCTGCTTTGTATCGCACCGTCAAAACTGTTGCTCATGGCAGACGATAAGTAGCCGACGACACGTGAGTAGCGCTACATCAGCGCTTCGCTGCATGTGAGAACCGGCCTTCAGGCGGCTGTAAACGCGTGAGATACATTGAAGCCTGCTGTTCACTGACAATGGCGCTTTTTTTAAATAATTTCTAAACGGAAAAATCTGCTTAGCTGAAAGATTGTGGATTAATATTTCGTGTGAAGTTTTGGTTTTGATTAGTTGGATGATCAAGACAAAAGATCAAGTGGGTCAAGGCCGGATAACAACCTTCAACAGGTGCGACTTTTTGAAATCTGCCCAAATGCAGTACCGCATGTGGGTCTCAGAGCGAGTTGGTTTTAGTGGTTAAACCAGCCCCTAGTTAGGCAATATGCAGCAACCATAGAAAAATCACATCTTCAGGAGAGTCGTGTTCTAAAGTTTGCCGATGCCATATTTCGAATGGTGTGCGTGCCTCCGCCGCCCATGTGCATTCGTCGCATGTTCATGGGATTCAGTTCTGTCCCGGGTGGACAGCGCTAGATTCGTTTATATCGAACACCTGTTCCAGTCCTTTACAGCTTTATAGATCCATCCTGCTAAAATTATTATCCTAAAATAATCGGTAGCTATAGTACTGAATCTGTTTTATTATTGATGGGGCCCGAAATTCCCCCCGCAAACACGCAGTAGATAGTGCAAATATTTTGCTTGTTTCTTTAAAGTAACGCAAAAGTAATTGAGTAAAGTAACGAAGTAATTAATCAGTTACTTTTGACGGGGAGTAATTTTTAACGGTAATTCACTACTTTTTAGGCCAAGTAATTGTAATTGTAATTAATTACTTTTTTGGAGTAACGGGCACAAGTCTGATTGTAGGTCACCAAAAACTCGATAAATAAATGTTAAATGGTCAAGCTTCGAGGGTAGCTATATCGTTGGGAAAACAATCTGTGGCGTGGTTCAATAGGAGGAGGGTTTCCGACGGTCTCCGTGTTGTCGTTCGGGATTTCGAAGTCAGCGGAGCTCAGTAGTCGACAGGGTTCAAGGTGGCTTTGCTACACACAAAATTGTACACTCCTGGTACACGGCCTTTACCGTGAAACGTGTGAGACTAAGTCACAGCCACGCTTAGTTGTTGATTTTATTACTCTACACATATTCTCGGCTAAATAAGCTGGTGTATTCTCTCCTCCTACCATTTTTTACCTCATAAAAATGTGATAAAGCCGCTCTACATAATAATAGGTACCCAACCGTACTTTATTAATATTGACATTTATTTAGGAGTGTTCATTCCCTCGTAAAACGAGGACAATGGGAGAAGGGCGCAGCTGCAGCATTAGGAAGTAAAAAATCAAATATCTTATATCGGGATCTCGAAGGGCTCTAGCCCGAGTCAGGGAATACCCAGATAGCAGAGGGACGCCTAACGTGACGCAAGCTTGGTAATCCCAGAGGCCTTACTGGGGCGCAAAACAATTTTAACCAAATCGTATGTTAGCGCCAAATAATTTAATTTGGCATTTTAATGACTTCCCTTTAGCGCGCCACGTGATAGCGAAAGTGCCGGAGTTGACCCAAACATGCCTTGTATTAACCAAACAGAAGCATCAGGGAAGCCTACATCTAACACGTGTATGTGCATTTAGGCCCAAAGTCACCACATAAAAACAAAACAAGCAGAAATCAGTCGAAACTCTGGCATTTGCTTTGGAAATTATAATGAAAAAACAGACTCTTGGCGAAATAAAGTCCAGTTTGGCGCTACCTTAGCTTCCTCGGGCTTTTTAATGTCCTTAATTCCCGAAAAAAAAAAATACAATTTTAACCCAAAATAAATGTGCTACCTGGGTAATATATGCAGAACCCCTTCTGCACCAATTATGAAAGAAGCTACATTTGCAAGTGAATACGATGATCAAATTTGTTTTAATGTATGTTAATTAATTGAGAAATTAACGAATACGATTATCCTTAAACGTAGAGTGTATCGTGTACACATTGTAAGTGTACACGTAGAGCTATACGTGTGTCCTTACAGGTATGGCATAAGTACAAAAACGGATTGCACGTATTTACCATAGATTATTCATTTTAATGTGTAAATAACAACTTTAAACACCCTATAAATATTTTTTTTTAAATCCCACGAGTTACAAGTCCAAATGGTATTACTAAATCTTAAGGCGGATTTAAGCAATTCCCATTTCGCATTATTAAGGCAACAATATTTAAGCAATGTAGTCTCTAAAAACGAAATCAAGGATTACGCCATGCACCAGTCAACTCTGAATAAGTTACTAGATTCCGCATTCTAAAGTTCTAAATCGTAGCCTCGATAATTATACAATTAATTTATGCTTACCCATGCGAATTAAAAAAAAAATGCCTTGGATTTCTTCTACGCTGTAATCCGCTCATATTTCGGGAACTTAGAACGAAGCCAATGCGCACAAGTATATTTTTTTAAATTTATCAGGGAAACTTGATATCCAGCGAATTGGACACCGTCACACCACCGATTCTAGAGTCCTTCAGCAATAATCTCATTTTGGAGAACGACCACGACCTTGTTACGGAGTTGAGATGGCCAACAACGTCTATATTCGGTTTCAATTCAGAGTGGTACCGACGCTACGAGCAAATGGGGCCAATTAAATAGTGCCAAAACTTCAAAGTCAATGATTTTGTTACGTTCGCGCGTGTGCTATCAACGAGAAAAACCAGACAAGCATTTTGAGGGATCCGTGACCTTGCTCTGTTAGTCTGTGCATCAGCATTTGCATATCGTCTAGACTCTCAATGCACTATGAGTTTTGGTGAAACGAAGTATAAGCGTGTGCCAAATGCTGTCACCCCACAGGGTCACGTCTTGTTGACCACACCAAGGCTTGTGGAACCCCCTGGCGAGCAATATAAAGACAGTGGGTGGCTTCGGAAATTGCAGTTTTCGCACAACCCAAAGGCTACGACGACCATGCTTCAGTTTCTTCTGACAGCGCTCGTGGCGTATTTGGTGGTAGCTGCGGCTGACCACAATGAACATGAACATCATGCAGGTATGTGCTGGTTTCACAACCTCACAATTTACACAATCTTCGAACACACGGATAAATCGCTGGGAAATAGTATAAGGCTCTGAAAACAACAAGGACAACTTTCCATCAATCGCTCACATATTGTGAAGTTCTTTTTTAATGCTTTAAGCTTAAGGGAATCGCCCAGTTCCATTCAGTTTTTCAAGGCCATTTTTCTATTTTGGTATACAGTGCACCACAATCAGCGAAAGCGAGTGAACCTGAGCTCAATATTTATTGTTACAACACGTCATCGAAATCAAGATACTTCTTTTTATTCCTAAATGGCGCCCAGTAAAAATCGAACTGGACTCGTCTTGTGTGTATTTTGGGGGAAGGTTAAATTGTAGTTAGATATTTCGATTTGATTGTGTAGTTTTTGTGATCGCTTGCGTTATATTCGGGTCGCCTGTATCGTACCTGATTATAAAATGCTTATTGTTTCTTTCAAATCGACGTAGACGTCACTACTCCGGCGTGTGGGGAAAACGAGGTTGCCAAAACGTGTGTTTCGAGTAGCTGTGCTGAAGCTACCTGCGACAAGCCGCAAATTGGCCCCCAATGCACGGCTGACTGTCGGACCGGCTGCTACTGTGACCATGGTAAGGAAGAAATCGCTATTGTTTTGTATCGTGAGCTACACTGGCCGAGGTTGAGCAATTTCGCGTGGCTCGCATAATGAGCCGTGCTCCGTGCTGCGCAAGCGCGAGGAGCAGTGACGTCACACGGCGCACAGCTGGCGCACCGGAGCCGCCGCCGCCGCGGGCTCCGCCGCCTCCGCGCGCGCCTCGACGGTCTGCGCATTCCAGAGGAGTGACGTCATAGCCGCGGCAGGCGCACTGGCGCTGCCGCGTGCCCAGCTGTGCACCTTCGTTGCGCAGGAGCCGCTTGATAGCGCCTCTCATTTTGTGCGCATAAGCTCTCGCTACATATATCCTGGCATAGCCGAGCTAAGCCACCCAAATTGTTTTTTTGTACAATGAGAAAAATAATATTCAGGGTGTTTAATGTAAGGTGGACAAATCCGATGTGGCGAAAACTACGCATCGCACCAAAAAAAAGGCTTTTATCGTTTTGGTCCTAGGCCAGGGGCCTATTTAGGAAAATTATTAAAGTTCGGCATAATAGAGTTGCTAAATATTTTCGCGTAATTAATTTTTCAAATATTGAGTTTAAGACCATGGTTTCAATTAGAATCTTTCTGGGCATCGTCGAAAAACACTAAATCAAC
This sequence comes from Ixodes persulcatus, assembly GCA_013358835.2. Lineage (NCBI taxonomy): Eukaryota > Metazoa > Arthropoda > Arachnida > Ixodida > Ixodidae > Ixodes > Ixodes persulcatus. The sequence goes on along the minus strand of JABSTQ010009101.1, from coordinate 437,527 downwards.
AAATTTACGAACGATAGAAGGGTCACGGCGTATTTTACGACGTTCTGAAAAGCCGCACAATTTCGACGGATTTCGAGTCTCGGTTTTCAATAGGAGCGTTTCTCGGCACCGACGGCACCGCACCCCGTGGAGAAATAGTTCAACCAACTTCTGCTGGGCTGTCCTCGCGCAACAAAGCAGAGGCTGGTTTCACTATTTCTCCACGCGGTGCGGTGCCGTCGGTGCCGAGAAGCGCTCCGATTGCAAACCGAAACTTAAAAACCCGTAGAAATTGTGCGGTTTTTCAAAAAGCCGTAAAATACCGCGGGTGCCTTTTATCGTTCTGAAATTTGTTCATTTAGTGTTTTTCAATGATGCTCAGCAATATTCAGATTGAAACCATGCCCTTGAACTTAATATTTCAGAAATTAATTACACAAAAATTATTCAGAACTTAAATATCCCGAACTTTAACCATTTTTTTAAATAGGCCCGTGGCCAAGGACCAATACGACGCATGTATTTTTTTTTGTGTAAAGCGCAGTTTTCGCAATATAAAATGTGTCCACGTTTCGTGAAACGCCCTGTATATGTTAGTGCTTAACAATATTAACGCATTGCAAACTCTTCGCTTCGTCATTTTGCAAGCCACTACAAAGACGTTTTTTTACATCTGATCTGTTCTGATAAGCGGTGCAGTAACTATTTGTGTAACTTTTACATTAGGATCGTTGTTTTAAATGTGTGCGTTTTTAATTTTTTGAATTATAATATAACAGCGCGGAAGACGGAAGGAAAGGAGAAGTGCAAAACGCAGCGCGGCGTGCCTGTACTTCTATCTGTATTTCAATACTTACGTTGTTTTCCTTTTTTACTTCAGTATGACCAACTTAGAACTAGCCCAACTCCACGCCTTGTTGCGTTTTGAGCTCGTCATTTATTAACGCTGAAACACAATTAAGCTTATCACGCAGAGTTTATACCAAATCTAGCTTCATTAAGCTTAAAAAGAGTTCTAAGACGTTTTACTCTTGACTGACTATTTACAGCTTTATAGTGATGTACCGAAATAATTATTTGCTTCAGTCGACATGATTATGGTCTTCCCCCAGGTAACCTTTTTTTTTTTTTTTTTGCTAAGGACAACTACAAGTTTTTTTGCGATATGTTATCGGAGGTGCATGTTGTCCGATGCTTGTTCAATATAGAGCACAAACACTCCTCCTCGTGCAAGCTACCCCCCCCCCCCTCTTCATAGTAGAATGAAGTACAGCTTTTGAATATAGCAAATACTACAGGGGTACCACATACAGGAGAACTGAACCAAGCTAAACTGTACTAAATTGGCGTTGCTCGTAACGTTTCATATACATGCCTTTGTTAGTTTATGGCCCTTGTATTAGCACAATAAATTATTAAAATTATAATTATGTCAACCATGAAATAAAAATGTCACCCACTTATAAATTAAAAACGAAATACAAGATGTCTGAGAGCGAACGGTTCACAAGAAGGCTGTATTTTTGTTGACTTTATAACGCGATGTCGTTAAATGCAGGACCTTTCAAGTGTTAACGTTTCGCCACTTGATGTTCATAATAAAACAATTATAGTATTTGTTGATTGTAAGTAATCATACACATGATGTACCCTAAACAAATTCCATCTCTACTCTGAAGGTTTCTTTCGCAATGGTGAACATGGCTGCGTGACCAAGGAAGCGTGTCCTGAAGGAGCTGCCGCCCATACATATGTGGAGCCGCCGCACGTCCACGAATGATTTTTCCAGGAAGACTAAGTGTCCAGATTAATAAAGCTGCGCAAATTACCTCTGACTCGTTTACTTATTTATTTCCAGGTTTAATATTTAACGTACATTTTAAGATCTAATTCATGTCAAGGGCAGAATGTTTGAAGTACATCCCCTAGATTGTGAGACATTCGTCCTCTACAATCTAAAAAAAAAACAAAAAAACATTTGAGTCCTGAATGTGATTTTCCTTAACCGCTATGTTAATCAATTCATAATTCATGTTTATTTTAGAACAAAGGGTATATATATGGCTAGCCTTATGAAAAGAAAGCGGCACACATGCCGCTTGACGGCACACTTGACCAGTGAAGTAAGTTTTAAGTTCTCGTTTTAGAAGTTCTAACTATGGCTTGGCATAGAAAATGCCCAGAGTTTACACGTACACTATATGAGATCCCTACATGGCTAGATCGCGAGATTAGAACCGAGAATAGTCACTAACGTAACGAGAAAACGAGCATATTTATCAACGCGTCAAATGCACCTATTTGTTTGGGAGGGGGGGGGGGGTGAAAGGGGGGAACATCAACTTTAGCGGTTTTTTTTTAATATATATATATGTTTACGTGACTTTATTACATTCAGTCTTAAACATACACGGCAGTGAGGGCTGCGACCAAAGAATATAGTATCTGACACGCTGTTTCTCAAACAGAGCACTCACGCTATTCTCCGATTTACATCCTCCGATGACATCCAACTCCAAGTGTCGAGGGGTCCAATCAAAAAGTGTCGACGTGCATACTCAAGAAGCTCATTATTTTTGTGTATTTGCATTTCCTGCTAAACCAATCACCACACAATGAATGCGCCGTTATCGTGCGTTTTTTTATGAGTGATTGGTTAAGCCGCTGATAACAAATGCACTCAGATGGCGAGAGCCGTGACGGCGAATTTTGGGCGCTTTTCGATTGTCTCCCTCGATCCGTAGCATTCCCAGCGGTCAAACCTAATGTAAAATAGTTTTAAACGGCGCCTTTCAAAGTAAGAAGGTGTGTTAGCTTCTGCGTATACTCTTTGCAGTGCAGTCAGCTTAAATGTGTATAGACCTTTGCATCGAAGCTTATCACCCGGGCGAAAAGGCAGAGTCACTGAGCTGTGCATGCATGCGCTGGTTCTGATGTACCGCAATGCAGAGCAACAGCGCGTTCTCAGAAGCCCTTCCACAACCCAGCAGACAATGATGGCAGCTCGCAGAAGGCGATTTTCGCAAAGGTCTGTAGCTGGAAACAGTTCAGCCTAAAGAAGTGCCAACATAGGCAATTCACACGCCAATGACTAATTTCTTTTTACGTTTCTTTGTTTAACATACGAGGCATTAAGCACTGCTGTCGCTGGTATCCTACATCCGTGTTTACCTTAAAACCGTCATACAATGCCAAGGGGAGCCAGAAATGTATCAGTTATCTGCTCGACGAATATTTGATATGATTGTACAAAGTTCCGCTGAAGTAGGCACAATCCAGATGAGATAAAAAAACAGCTATGAGAAGATTTGGTACGGACAAGTTGACAGAAGCTTTGAATAGAAGCGTATGCGATGTCAGGGCTATGGCAATCACGTCATTCGGGTATTTATACGTCAAGTCTATTGCGGTGATGGTCCATGAAGCTGGCTTTTCCGGCATTACATTTTTTCTATTGTTCATTTCGCAAATTTAGGTACATAAGGAGCAGGGTTATTTGACTCTCAAAGAGTAGGCGATTGTTCATTATCCGTAGAAGAACCATGAATGCCTCCAGTTACCAAGTTCTCCTTCTTACACTAAGTGCTTCCTTCTTTTCTTTTCATTGTTTCCTAAAATTTAGTTCTACCTTTCACTGCCACGTTGAATTTCAAAACCTGACGTTTCCATTAAACGTCCATGAAAGTCTACTTCTTTTTTTTACAGAACTTACTGCTCTCTTCCACTAACGGCGCGAGACATTTCCTTTAAAGGGATACCTCAGGGGAAAAAGTTTCTTTTAAAGACCATAAATGGGACACGTATTTTAATAAAATAATTTTTGCACGAAAAACAAAATTGCGTAATATTTACGCCGTTGGAAACAATTGAACTACAGAAGGTGTAGGTAGCATCCAGCTAAGCACCGCCAAGTGCCAACAAGCTGCTTACATCGCTCATTTGCTTGAGAGATGATTTACGTGTGAAAGTTCGGTTGTAAATGTGAATCTCCGTGCCGTAATAGTATTGCAACCAACTCTTTTTTTTATCTTCGAGACGCAAATATTCAAGATAGAGTAATTATTGTTTTCAAATGTATTCCAAGATTGCTTCTCCCGCTTTGGTTTGAAGCGTTAAGAAACATGGCATCCGGAGTGAGCGGAGTGCTGAACGAGCAAAGCTCTTTGAACTCATCAATTTAATGAGTGCGAGTGGTCTTTGAGTTTACAGAGGTGTTTAGAGGAAGATCTCCTCAACTGACGTAGTTTCCAACAAACAACTACCGCAAGTACGAGCCTTCAGAAGCGCTGTGCGGATGCTTGTCCATGTAGCCGGAATGGCCTAAGCCCAGCGTCACAGATCAACTATTTTGATCGATCGTGTTTGATTTTTTTCTCTTTGCGCGTGTTAATGCTGAATAAAGATGTTGGTTCCCGTAAAAGCCGCCCCGCTGCGTTGTGAATTCTGCCACCGTCGTGATTGCGATCATGGTTTCAATACCGTGAAGATGCCTACACAGGTAAGAATTTGAGAGCCATTTTGGTTGGAGGCAATCGGACGTTCGGATCGCATCAAGTCTGTCCTTGTATATTCCCGTCATTGCGCCTCGTAAAGGAAAGTTTTCCAGCTCACCTGGCTTAACAAAGCGAACATTTCTACGTCGCGTTTTAATTGTGCGTCATCACGCTCACCAAACTTGCTCGCGGATGGCATGTGAAAAAAACAAAAAGTACACTAATGCTAGAAAACATGGATATTTATATTGATGATTTTTTTTTTCATCTCGGTCGCTTATTACGGGCATCTATAGACGCCGATAGAACGCTTGTATTGGACTGTGGTTTGTGTTTGACGCAAAGCTAGAATGCCGGTTCCAAGGTCGGGACTTCTCAGCGTTACAGAAGTTTATAGACGGCGGATGAATAGCAGACGGAGGGAGGCGAAAACGGACGCCAACGCGCAGATTTTTTCCGCGTCTCACGGCATTGCAGACGACGATAGACGGCGGTAAAATAGCAGACGATGCGGAAGCAGAAGCTCGTCTGCTCGCACGACTACCAGGCGGTATTAGACTTCCAGACTTGAGGCACCGGATGACGCGAAAGGGCGACACTACGCTTGTTTGTCATTCCGGTCGAGCAGCCAAGCCAGGCCAGTAGTAATGGGCGGGGCAACTGATTTGTCGGCGGGACGTAGAGCTGCTCTGACCTCCACCTATATTGTTGAAGAATTTTTTTATAAAATGCGTGTCCTAATTATGTTTAAAAAAAAACGTTTTTTGTTTCCTTGCAGTGTCTTTTTAAGAGACACATAAATTGAAAAAAAAACTGTAACGGGCCTAGATGGGCACGTATTTTAAGAAAAAATATTAAGAATGAATTGTTTTAGAGCAATATTTATGCAACTAGACGCAGTTTAAATCCAGTAGCTGGAGGTCGCACCCCGCTAAGTCCCGCCCCGTGCTTATACTGTGCTTACATCTCTCATTATCTGGGTAGATAATTTACATGTGAAAAGTTTGTTGAAAAGGGTATCACCATGCCGTAATAGTATTTTCACCGACAATCGTTTTATGTTTGAGAAATAAATAATCTAGTTGGAGTCATTATTGTCTTCAAAAATATTCTCAGATTACTTTTCCGCTATGTTTTGAAATGATAGCAGACATAGCTGCCCAAATCAACCGGGTGCTGATTTATATGAGTGAGAGTCGTTTTTTGCTGAACACGACTAGCAGGCGGTCTCAGACTTCCAGAATAGACACACCTGGTGTCGTAAAAGGGAGACACCGGGCTCGTTAGCGTGTTCTGCCGAGCAGACAAGCCAATCCAGTAGTCATGAGCATGGTCACTGATCCGTGGGCGGGGATTAGAGCGGGCTGTATGATGCACCTAAATTTCGTCTAACGGCGTAAATATTGCCCGATCTTTTTTTTTTTTTTTTTCGTGGAAAAATTACGAAAACAAAAATACGTGTCCCAAAATGCTCTTTAATTTTTTTTTTATTTAAATGTCTTTGAGGGTTATTCCTTATATATTAGAGCAAACTGCATTGAAGCTATGACCCATCATGAGTAAATATAGCTCGAAACAACAAGGAAGGAAGTACGAGGTAGACAGGAAGGGCGCTAAACTGAAAACGGACATTTAATACATTCTATAGAGAAGGAGAATAAAGAAGTTCCAGATGGTCATCGCTTAAAAGAAAGAAAAAAATGCTATATTTTTATGAAGGTAGACAGATTGCATTTAAATATCAAGTCCAAGTGGCAGTCTCTGCACCGGAATACTTAAGCGGCTGTGTCCGAGAATCAACAGTATCTAACCACAGCAAGCTGGGTGTAAAGTAAAACATCAGCAGCAATGCGCTGACTGTCAACGAGGAGTGGTGTGTGAAATTCCATTCACCCTCGGCAAAATATATGTGGGACAAACAGAACGATGCATCAGTGAATGCTTACGAAAACAGGGCTTAACCTTGAGGCCGTCACCAGCCGGCCACCTTGCAATCCATAGAAGGGATTGCATATGCACCGCAATGTTTAGTCATACCAAAATCAAAGATGTTTTAGGACCAAAAGAACACGCAAGCTGTACGGAGCTCAGACAATTATCTCGAGGGGCTGTGTGCATCAGCGACCCCTCGATCGCCTTGTCACAAAAGGAACTTTATTAACCCAATCTTATGACTTGACGACAAGTATACTGCCTGCAAGTTTTGGGTTCCTTTTCTTGTCTCAAACTTACATCATCGTACTTTTTCCATCTGCGATTTCTGATCGTGTTCCTCGAATATTTTGTTTTGTTTCAAAAGTATTGCTTCCTATGATTTCTCGTTCCAATTTTTTCTTGCTGTTTTACCTCTAAAAGTTATCAACACTAACTCTCCTTATTGATTTATTTTATTTTTATTCGGTATAACAAACGCCTTTGAGGGTGTTATTTTTTTTTCTTTCTATTAAGCGATTTGTGTTGAATTTCGGTAATGATTATACTCACATCTTGAAAATCGCGGCGCGCGGCAGGTTTTGTGAACTTTATTTGCGTTCCGCAGTTTTAAGAGTGCAGCTTTAGCCGATCAGAAAATCCAAGAAGCAAACTGCGATGCAAGAAGCATGAACATAATGGGTGACGCCTCATGTTTCTTAAGTTATCTCCGACTATGCGGAGCGCAAGTACGTCTGCACTTTTTTGCAGGGGTTGTGGTGACGTCAGAAAGACACCGAGCTCGGATTCGTTCTGAATGAAAGAGAGTGGGTAGACTTCAAGGCAGCTTGCTTTGAGGTCTACGCACTATCCTTCAATCAAAGCCAATCAAATTTCGGCCCCTTTCTGACATCACCACTACCCATGCCAAAGATGCAGACGAATTTGCGCCCCGCATAGCTATACGGGGCCTCGAACGCGTCTTTTCCGCATTGGAGTGTTCAGCGTTCCATCCCCTTCATATACTAAAGGGGGTCCCGAGGTGGCAGCAAATTACGCCACTGAAGCCGGAGGAATGTCTTGCTGTCGGATGTCACGATCCTTGTTGCTGTTCGTAGAAGTTACGGCAGGAAGCGCGAGTTAAACACGAGTGTTTTCTCGTCACGCCGTCCCACTCCTGGCGGCCGAAGCTTCCGTGAAATGCCAAGCTGGAGAGCGAGCCGCGAAGGAAAGGGTGTCCGTCATAGCCACCACCGCTGACGAAAGCCGGACACTTGCATGACGTAATTACACGACATTCAAGAAACCAGTTGGTTGGTCGCGGGAACAACACTAGTCGGAGACGCGTCCTACGTACTGCATTATCGATGGTAAAATTTTATTTGATAATAAAGATACTTACGACAAAAGTAGCGTGTTGCCGACATTTTTTGCAAGATTATTTTTTGCATATTAGCAGTTTTTTTAACTAAATCGTGCGCGGAGAAAAAAAATCGGTGTTTGTTTGTGAATATTTTTATTTATCCTTCAATCAGAACCAATCAGACGGGCATGGGGTTCCCCGGCGTCCAGGATACATAATCGCGGGACCCGAATATTTTCAAGATATCCCGAGATTCATGAGAAAAGGAAATGAGAAAAGGCTAATGGGAATCGTTAGAGATGTGCGACTGACAGATCGAATCGAATAGCACGGTGTCATTCGGAGCTTCAACGCTCCTAACAAAAAGGCCGCCGATGCTTCCCTTCCAATGTGAAGGTTGTGAATGACGAATTGCTATTTGATTGGAACCGGTATAAGCACACCTTTAGAAGTTATTTTCGCAGTAGTTGTACAGCGTCGTGGGTTTCGGGTCAATTCACGATAAAGCTGCCAATAAAAAGTTTCTTCGGTGAACAAATACGTTTTCCTATTTTAGATCTCTAAATGTGTATTTATCTTATTTTTTTTTATATTTGATAATCGTTTCAACCTGATATTTACGTGGTTCATCAATACATATAGTAAATACGGAACCGTGGTTAAAGCTCACCTCTTAATATTTCAACCCCTTCTATATACATATTATCTTTCTGTAGTAGTTGAATCCAAAATTACGACACGAGTTATAACATAAACCTTTAAAGACAGTACTCACAGCTGTCAAGTTATCCGGCTCCAAGCTAAAACAACTTTTTATTTTAGGAATTTTTTTGTTGTTTCTTTTTTACATTTTTTGCAACTTTATGTTGCAACATGCATGAGTAGTTTTTTTACGAGTGTTAGCAACACAAGATATAATTCATAATCTACTCCAGTATAGTGGTGCTTGGACTTAAATTACTGCAGTCATCTCAAAATAGTTTTATGTTTACTTGTTGCCAATAATTGAAAACTAAACCTGGACATCATCTTCGGAATCGGAATCTTAGGAACTGCGTACTAGCTAAAATCAATATAGAGAGACCCTGAATTCGGAGTTTAGATACTTTAAGTGAGGTTAACATTGCTCTTGAGAATTCGATTCTTTACATTTATCACAACCCTCAGCAAGACTCTGCATTTGGAGTTCCTTGGCGAATGAAGAAAATCCCTTTAATTTAAATTTTTATATTGCATTGATAGGACTAAACTATAGTGAAAATAAGGATTTGCGTTTACATAAACCATTTTATATATCAAGTAGAGTGGACCATCCGAACAAAATCCAACCGTACTCCTGTCACGCTGATGTGCTTGCTTTTTCTTTTTTTTTGCTTTTTTTTTCGGAACTATTGAAGGGTGAAATAGTATTACTAAAATAAATTCGCAAATTTTCAAAACACTGTTTTAAATAGATTTTCTTATGTTTCATCGTTGGTGCTTTAATTCTCACAAGTGTTTTCTACTGTGCGCAATATATTTCCGTTTGCTGATATATATATATATATTCATATTATTTTCTTATTTAAATCAGGTACCGTTCATTCATATGCATATTTTCGATATATATATTATATATATATATATATATCACAACCCTGATTTTATATCAAATTGTTCGAAAAATGATGGATCCGCAAAACGAATATGAAACATATATGTTGGTGGAAAATGTGCGACTAGAAAAAAAAAATTGCAAATTACATCAACGAAACACGTTTTGTTCTTGCGTGTTGGGCTGCGAAAGGGCAGAAAATATGTCTTGCCATTTTTCCAGTTTTCACGGGTGACACCATTTGGACTCTAAAAAACGTTTAGATATTTTTTTCACACCACTTTTAAGTTGTTTTACGGCTATAAGATTTTGTATAGAAGTGTTAACGTTTTCTAGCGGGGTGTCTTTTTTTATTTTATTTTATGAAATAAATTGTTTGATTCTTGCACCTCAGACAATAATCGGCTAAGTTTAAACCGAGCAAGCTCTCAACTTACAATTATTTAAGGAATTAGAAACATATCAATGAAAGCTTGAATATAAGCAAATTTAAAATTTATATACATATTAATTCAGGTCTAGTTTATATAAACTAAACAACACTGTAAACATGAAACGAAAAGCTAATAGTAAAATAACCAACCTCATGTTAAGAAAATACATATTTTTTACTTCTTCCAAGTTTTTTTAAAAGCGATGCCTTCTATATGTTCTTATAGCTGCAATAAAATTTCTTTGAAATTTATGGTTACGTTATATTAGACAGTGCGTTTGAAAAGAAGACATTTTTACGTCCATTCCAAGATAAAAATATAAGGGCCATTGCCAAATCTTGACTTAATTACTAATATATATATATATATATATATATAAGTATATATACTTGTAACGCGACAATAGTATATGTAATATTCCACATGTACCATTTAGTAAAAATGAAGCATGGCAGGTATGTTATAATTAAAAACAAATCCATGTACCCCTCCAGTTCAATTATACATTCTTAAGATTCAAAACGTCTCTTTAAAGAAACACCTTTAAGCGTCTTTATTTTATTTAAGAAGCAAAAAAATCAACGTTCACTAAACCTCTATGTCGGGCAATGAAGGGGGTGAGATAATTTTTTTTTTCTGAAACCTAGGGGCCGAGTGCAAATTATGCATCTTTCGTGCGGCCGCATCCTCACGTATAATGGCGAGGCTCGTTCAAAACTTCTTGACTTTTTTTTTTATTTGATACAAAAACAAATCACACATATACATGGGGAAATGCATAACAATAAATAGATTTTTAGTATCATAAGCTCCCAGTAATATTATGGTGATTAAAAAAGTTTTTTTTTTTTTTTTAAGTGAGGTAAACCATTACTCTTGAGGATTAGATTTTTTTTATTTATCGCAACCCTGAAAAACCCGTCTCTATTTGAAACCTTCATAGAGAAGTGGCAGGATTGAATGTTTTTCACAAGATTGAAACCATTCCTTTTTGTTTCCACTGTTTCGCGGTATTGGGCGAGGCATGCTGCTTCACTTTTGAGGAGTAGAATTCAAGGTACTTTCGGGGCCACTACACGAGATAAATCTTCAGCACTTCCAATGGTCTCTAGTTCTGACGACCTGAGGTTGTGCAAGTAGGCTTGGTGCTTGAGGACTCTCCCACGTCATTACACGTACTTTTCGCCGTGTCACGTAGCTTACAAAATTCATTTGGTCTCCTCTAGTCTCTTCGCCATTTCGTATAATTGAAACCTATTTTTGAAATAACCAGCATCCCGTCAGAGATGTGGAGAAATTTCGTAATATCGGGATTTTTTTCTTCAGCCACTTTTCAACTCTGCTCAGAGCGAATAGCGCGTGGGCTGTATTGTGCACGATGTCGTCACTGGCAACTCCAAAGGTGTAGATTTTTCACTCCATTGGAGCGATACCGGGAATCTTGTCTTGGTCCTAATAGAAGTACAAGGTGTTGACACTTACGAATTGGTGATACAACGCGAAAAAGTAAAAAGGAGAGAGGTCGACCTGTCAACCACATGTCTGTTTTCTTGTTTTTTTCGCCGCTGTATTACTATTGAATAAATGAACCAACTCACCTGCATCACCACTCTGATATGTTAACATTTTAATGTTCACATTTTGTATCTACGGTCTTTGAGTTAACGCCGATAAAAATCGAAAGTCACTCTAAAAATAATGAAGACAAGACGAAAGAAAGAAACTTATAACTGTTTGTTTATTATCAAATATGGCCTGATCCTACATAAAGGTATAGACATCTAGTAAACAAAAATCACAATTGCTTTGAAATAGTGTGAATGTGGAATGTTAGTTAATCAGGTAGATTGCTAATCCCTGCAATGGAATAATTTCGCAACTTAAATTTCAATAGCTGAGATTTGCTTTATGTGTTAAGATTAATCAGGTGGGCCTATTAAATGTTAAACAATTGCTTTATTTCTTTAAACATGAACTATAGGCCGTTGCAACATAAGAACGAAGGGCGAGGGTAAGGACGGGCAGGGGAGGAGGAAGCAGAGGGAACGCTAAAGAGAGAAGGAGGTTTCCCCCTCTCTCTTCAGCGTTCCGTCTGCTTCCTCCTCCCCGGCCCATCTTACCCTCGCCCTTCGTTCTTAGGTTGCAACCGACTATAGGTGCGGTGCAATCACGACAGAACACTCTTTGCTATCAGACCGATCTTCAAATACCAGCAAGCAAGATGGTGGTGAAAGAGAGGCCTTACGTGAAGATATCTCTAATGAACAAAATAAGTTATACTTCACGTTTCTGTTCACATTGTACCATTATGTTCTGCCTTTGAAAAGCACTGCTCTGCTCGTGTATGAAAACCGCCACCGCAATCAGATAGTAATAGATAACCTTCTGTAAAAAGTACACTATTCAAATGCACTAAAGAGGCCCTACTATATATTCGTTATACCAATAGGATTTTAAAACACTTGCGGGATGGTAACATGTCCCCACGTAACATTATTTTTTTTTCACCTCATAATACCAAATGTGATAAAAGTGATGCCGAAGCTTAAAATAGCGCTGCGGAAAATCTATTTCATGCGCAAAGGTCAAGCGTCGTCGCCAAGTCACATGCACTGAGCCCAAACGGCGTTTTCAATTGGCGCATGGCGACGATGCTATTTCTTGGCGTAAGCTAATCTGAAACTCGCTATTAAAAAAAAAAAAAAAAAAATCTTCAAACTGCAAGAGCAGGAGTATTTTGTTTCACATTTCCTCTCTCTACTTATCTGACCATGCGTAATTGCGACACGCAACCCTAGACCTCATGTTTCTATCCGCTTCGCGCCATGTCAACAAATCTGGATGCTGAACACCACAAGCAATTGAGGCGACCTTCAGGCTTCACTTGTCGCCGGGGAGTTTCCATCCCATACAGAGAAAAAAATTGGCACGGAATCAACGGGCTCATTCGAAGACACAAAGCCGAGAGGGCTGGATAAACTTTCTGTGTAACAATACGACCCCGCAATGCAAGTACTCCTATTCGCAGACCCATATCTCAAGAATCACAACGTGTTGATCGCTGCTCGAAAACGCAATTTTTATTGGTTGGAAGCTATCTCGTATTTTTTGCGCTCCTTGGTGATTGTGCGCAATACGGTGCCACATAAGGACTTCAGAGAGTCTCAGGGTCTTTGACGAGCGCAAAGGTTCTGTTCCGCTAACCACGAAACTAGAGCAACCATGCACAAGTTTCTTCTAGCCACGCTCGCGGCTTACTTGGTGCTAGTTTCGTCTCTTCCTGATGATGACGCAGGTATTTAATTTTGACACTCTTTGAATCTGTCTTCTTTTCACAATGTCCAGAAACGTTTGTGTACTGCCTCTTGCAGAAAGGTAAATAAGCTTGTACATGTTTTGGAGCCTGTGAATTAACTTTTTTACAATGCATTATATTGAAGGTTCGCACTAACCTCCCCCTTCCCCCTCCTCCTTGTTCTAAAGCGGTGATTGTAGTTTGCATTGATTTGATTTCACATAACTTTAGGTCGTTCAAACAAAAATGAAAGAAGTATGTTACAGCCTTAGATCACATATTGGATTTGACAGGTAACAGGTATTCATGTATGCGTGACAGTTTTTTTTGCAACCACTTTCCGTGATCAGTTGTTGCAACGAACACTGGAGCATAAAACATTCTACATAAAGGACATACTTCAAAAATTCAGTCTACGTTAGTGGCTCCGATCCATATTCCAGAGAATGAATCTTTTCATAACAAGTAATACGTGTAAAAGTGAAGCGTTTCACAGTACACTGAATACCATTATTTAGTTTACGTATGTATATTTTTATTAAGATCAGGCTAATCGTGATCACACTTGCACCTCAATGAAATTGAAGATGAATAAACCGCTTCAACTAATCCATGCTTCTCTGTAACATCATCAAAGTTATCTTTAGCGTCATAAAATTTGGGAGCGAGTGTGTAGCTCTCTAGAACTCTTATAAGTTTGAGCATTCGCGCAAGGTAATACCAGGGAAAACTGAAAAAAGAAAAAAAAAACTCGTACTGGCCCATAAAGCCTTTTTTATTTCCTTTGATCTTGTATCCTATCTAAACCTTGTGATTCGATATAAATACTGTTTGTTCTTTTTTTTTCTCAAAAGTCAATTTGGATGTGCCAACGCAGCCACAGTGTGCGACAAACGAAGAATATAAAATATGCGTCAGTCGCGCCTGTGGCGAAACTACCTGCGATCAGCCAATAATTAACCCTTCCTGTGAACACGGGTGCCAGCTGGGTTGCTACTGCAAGAATGGTACGTGACAATGTGCACCGTCTCAAAGACTAACCTTGGGTTGTGATCCCTATTAGTTATGTCCAGCATTCAACCTCTAATCACACACAGGTTAGTCTCAGCCACTTAACTCCCGCCGGTTCATTTGCCTTCAGAGGGAGTAGAAAAAAATAACCCAACTTAAGCTTGCAGCCAAAATCAATTGCACACTTTACGGTGGGTGATATAATATATAATAAATGTTTGACTAAATCGTTTAGTCGCCTTAAGACAATATTCCAGAGAAACTTAGCCTCAATTAAAATTTATACAAAACATCAAAATGTCTATTTTGAGAGTTAACCAGCTTAGACTAGTGGTCACCAAGAAAGAAGGTCCCTGTCAGTAATCTCAAATTTATAATAAAATGCAAGACATCCTTTTGCACAGTTGAAGTAATTTTGCTTTTTATTTAGTGCGAAATCTGACAGCCTGATATTGTATGAATATTTAATGTGATAATAACGAAGTTCAACTGGTCCGTTCCTCGTAATAACCAAACCGGTCACCCTATTTCCCAAATGAGCTAACAGGAAATCTCACAATTCAGGTAAAGACATGTATTCGTTTGACTCTTTCATCCGGTTTGATGAAGTCACTTCTGGTCGCTCTGTAAAAGCGTGAATTTAATTCGCAGACGTTCACTCAGCCCTCTTGAAGGAAAAAGCGAAAAATACGAGCTTAGGAAAAATGTACACCATGGGTTACACTCGGCAATTCGGAATAAAACACGGCCTCGAAGAACAGCGAAAAAATCGGGTTATTTCGGGTGGTCTCATTGTGCAGCGCATTGCTGCACATTCAGACACGTCACATGTTTTGGAAATTAACGATTACTTCATTTCTAAAAACGTTGTTTCTCTCCCTTTACGAAATAGGGTTCTTCCGCAATGGCGAAGAAGGTTGCGTCACCAAAGATGAATGCCCCGAAGGTTCAGCAGCACGGACTTTGGAACTAGATATAAATTCCAACGAGTGACCCGCAAATGATACACAATTGTTACAGGAATAAAAAAATTAGCCACTTAGAAGACAGCGATGCCATACGCAAGGTGTTAACAAGCGATTTGGATTTAATCCCGTGTCTGTCGTGCTACAAGCTCTTTTGAGCCCAAAAAGAAGCATGTGTTCTTTTGTGTGTTTTTGTGTATGTCCGAATCTCTGATGATCGCTGTAGGTGAAGTATCGCTTCCCGAAGTGCTGTAACGCAATTTGTGGTATTCTTTCGACATTACGATGCTTCAAGTGACCATTTAGAACTTCCGACGTCCCAGTCGCAGTGGTGTTGATTATCACACTAACATGTGCCATCGACGGCACACTCACGATGACTCAGTAAATTCTGCCATCGCGAACATAGCACTTACAATAGCTAATATATAAATAAAAAATACAAATACTAGAGAAATATATTTGAAACAATTGTAAGAGTTGTAATATAACCAGAATTGTGAAATGCATTATGCCTTTCGTACAATATTGAAAGTAAAATAGATATATAAAAATAGTAGACTCAAAAGATATGGAAACAGGAGCGAGTTTACAAGAACAAATCGGCGCTTTTTTCACGTCTAATTTTAGCAAATTCTCCCTTTTTGTGTCTGCCACCCTCAGATGTAATCTTTCGCCCATTGTCAGGTTACAGTTACAGATCTTTTGAAAAAAGCTGGCTTATTAATCATTCAATTCTAGTTCACAGTAGCGAGCCGTCAATGATTAGGCTGTCGTTAGGCATTTTTCCCTGTGATTGGGTTTGCCTCCGCATGGTGGAAGCCAAATGACCTTATTACAAAAATTCTAATGAAATAAACCCTACACAAGACAAGTTATTCAGAACAGATGAATAAAATATTGCATTAAATTTAGGTATTAAAAAACGCTTCAGTCATTTTAAACAAATCGCACTGTGTGCTGAAACATATCAAGCACAATCTGTTAGGTAGACCACACGGTATCTTCCACTGTCAATAAATACCACTTGCAGTCCTTGCGGACACACTCTTAGCCCGTATTACATAAAAAAATACCGCAATATAGGGAGTCGTAGTTCATAAAATAAAAGTCTCATTCAAGGCGTTAAACCGCTGTAACAATTTCCCAAAGGCAGACTGATCTCTCACTGTAAAAACGTTCAAAAGAAGTTCGTTTTCCGTTTGCGTTACACCATTATATTACCAGCACGGTAATATAATTCCGGCTCATCAGCAATTATTCGATTGAATGAAGACCAAAGTTGTAGGTATCTCACGAGGATGTAACACTCGAGAGCTGGCGTAATCTAGTCATCTTCCAAGGATTGCTCATACTTATTTTTACTACCTTTGTAATTTGTAGCTTAAGAGAATTTCTCTCTTATACCTAAACATGGCGTTATTTAGTTTCTTTGTATACGGGGTCACAACACAAGTTTGAACTGGGTCTATCCATGGAGATGAATGCGTTTGGTTTGCTTGCATTGTGTAACCCTTTAACAATAATTGTTTAAAAAAGAAAAACTGCTCCGCGATTATAGATATCTTGTTTGCGAAATCGTCCTTCTTTTTTGCGCGACTTGTGTACTAAAGTTTATGACATGGGTGGCTAGTTTGGTGATGTGATCGGAGGAGTGTGGGAAGTTCAAACACTCAAAAATATTTCGCGATTTGTTCTAAATAAACAACAAACTCTTTTGCGATTCACATTTTTTTTCTCTATAAAATCAAGTTTACGGCATCTTTCAGGGCGCATTCGTTTCAGACTGCGTTTGTATTTGCGAAACGGAGTATAACCAGGATGAGAATAATCATGATTATTCGTAATAACAAATTTAGGGTAGCAATCATTGTCAAATACACTGATTCAATATAAACTGTCGCATTTCACTTGCAAGCGCAGCCGCTTCCCCTGTAAAGGACACAACACACTAAAATGCGACCAGCTCTTTCGCTTCAATTGCTGCTGCGACATAATGGTGATATCCTCAACCAATCTCTGCCTGAGAGATCTCTTAGGCTGCTCGTTAACCTGCCTCTACTTATGCTCCTGCATTCACGAGTTCTAGTGGCGAGTGCTCACGACTGTAAAAAAAATATTACAACAAAATTAAGCACAACTCGTTCAAGAAAACAACTTACCCGTACACGAACCAGCGGAATACTGATTTATGTCTTGTGCAGTACGTTGCTCTGCATGGTACTAACGTCAGTGCTCTCACGCTATCTCTCTTAATCGCCCTTGACGCAGTGGCGTCCGGTGATAAATGGAAAGACACGCGTGGGACTTACGCGTTCAAGAACAACTTTACGAGTGCAGGTAAGTAAGCCAAACTCACCTTGAAGTCGGTTCTCTCCCCTCTGTATAAAAAGACCAGTCTTTAAAGCGGCGCGAAAACAAACTGTCACCGAAAAGGAATCATCATGAGGTCCATCGTTCTTCAAGCTCTATTCCTTACACTCATCGTCGCTGTTACCTACGCCGCTGCACAAGGTACGGACTATTTTTAAGGAAAATAATGTGCCACAATACAACCTTTCCAACAAGGCTCTAGTAACCGAATTTATATCCTAAGGTTCTATATTTAAATACGCTAATACTGGTATCGAGTTTTAATAAACGGTTAATTGTTTCAGCATTTGACAAAACAACTGTATTTTTGCGCGTAATATTTTGGTGATCGAAAAGAGATCGTAGCTTTTATTGTGAATATCTATAACGAACATCTCTATAACGTGAATATCTATAACGAACAAACTAAAATTTACAGTACATTAACAGAGTATTTGAGATTACTGGTAGCATTAATCTCGTTCCGTAATTTAATAGTTTATTTGTTTCGGATTCGTTGGCGCAGATTATGAATTGCTTAGTTGTCCGAGATACGAGTTGAAGCTTTTCAAATATACTGTACAAAATGTTATGACAAAGTAGTCACGTGAACGTCACTAGGATATGCCAACATGCTCAAGGGAACAGCTGTGTACGTGAGCATACCCTTGCTGGCACGCCTAGTTCCTTAGCTGGGTATAGCAAGGCTCAGCCTACCCTCTTATTCCGGCACAAATTACAGTTTACATTTACTGACCTACCTCTTAAACTTCGTGTTTCCTTTTGAGAGTAACTTGGTGTTAAGAAGCTTTTATGGAGTGCTCATAAATCACAGAACTGTATAAATAAATTAACTTTAGAACAAGGAACCGATAGAGGGCGACAAAGATAAGTAGTTTTTTTTTACAGCAAGATACACTTCTGGCCACCAACTCTTAAAAATGCAGAGCAATGTTATCTTAACTTTTAAAAAATATTTCCCTGATGATTAATGCGTAACACTTACAACCTATCACTACACGCGTTATACTTACTCTCCCGTCATTGCAGTCATTAAAGGCACGAGTCACTCTCCGAATGCTCGTTGAGGCATTGATTATCACTGGCCGAACTTGAAGGTGCCCCAGTGCAGGTGTGCAATTACATGAGCCGCAGTTGACCGTCTTTACCACTGGGTAACCCCACTAATACGCAACGATTGCAGTACCAATAACTGCATCATACATTTTAATAATGAAAAAAGAAACTGAAATAAAAAGGCTGCGATTATCCTTTGAATTGCATCTCCGCAAAGAAGCGTTTTGGTCAGTAGCGTACGTTACGTTTGAGTATACTTGGATCACACCATATTCTCTGGTTCACCTTACGATGGACCGGAGTGGACCCTACAAACCATCGAAGCTATTCCAATACAGCGTGGGTGTCACGTGACCTTGGAGAGGGGCGCAGCCTCACGTGATACGTTCACTCCACTGGATTGGCTGAGATGCTCCGTAGCCTCCGCAACGGTTCATCACAAGAAGAAACGGAGCATATAGTGCCAGTAAGTGTATGAAAGGAGAAAAAAGAAAATTCCAACCCGATCCCGGTCGACAAACACTTTAAGCAGTACCTTAGGAATAGAAATCCGTTTAATATATTATACTGTCTTCTGAATTTTCATTTTCTATTCTGATTCAGACTGGGCTGCTTTATATTGCTCCTTTAATTTTTTTCCGTGCGTCCCACGGTGCCTCTTAGCCTGTTACAAGCTGCAGCCAATACAGGTCAATACGCTGTCAGCTACTACTTGCTTTTGTTAATTTAGAGGGGAGTTTCAGGTCGGATACGTTTTCTTTTAAATACTTTCCCTCGGATAAAGAAACCTCAGCCAATGTTGAGGTTTCTGCTTATATTTTCACTACAGTTATTAGTTTTAATGTAGCTTCTATATTTTTGTGTAAGAGGCAGAACCAATTACACAGAAAGGTTGTTTATGCAAACATCTAGGCAGAAGTGTATTTGTCTCATAAGGAGCATGGTGCAATAGCTTATTTTGTTACCCACTAAGAGGAGAGTGGCTGTATCTAATCAAAAGCTGAATACCCTTTTTTAATCCAGAAAAGTAACATAAAGATCTCATAAAGCCCACTTTTTGGAAGCCCTTTTGAAATTAGGTAAAATTGGCAAAAACATACTTATTATATTGCACTTCAAAATAGAAGTCGCCACTCCTTATATACACAAGATAATGCTTTTTTTATTGTGGTTGCAGGGTACCAAGCAATGAGTGCGCGAACTGTAAACATAACGCAAAGTTGAAAAGCAAGAAAAATGCATTTCAAAGTTTAGATTGACTGCAGTTATATGAAATACGACAAGAACGTAGGCAGTGTATCTAGGAAATATTCAGAGTCGATATCATCGACCCGCAATGTATTTTGTGACCTTTCGAACCCCTCTTGTACGGTGTGCCGTCGGTCATCAGCTATATTATATACTACTCCTGCCATGTCAGCATTTCAGTCTTCACGAGGATTTGGGTGGCAGTTTTAGTACAAGCGGCGTGAACATTCTTGCTGGTGGAGGTCGTGTAATGCATTGCTGCCTGCAGGTTGAAAATCGCGCAGGAGTGCAGAAGGTTACAGCCTTCAAGTTGACGGCAAAACTCTTGCGAGCTCTCGGTGTCATGGCTTCGCTTTGCGCTCGTACGTCTCCATTTGATGCGACACGTTTCGACAAAAACGTCGAAAGAAAGAACCCACTCGGGGCACTTGCTCGTCTCAATGTAGTTTGAGGGACGATGCAAATCCCTTGCGTTAGCCAGCCGACTCCCGGACGCGGAGAGAATCTGCATGCACTCGTGGCAAGCGAGGCAGATTGCACCTTTCACAAGTATCATATATGCGCCGATGTCGCACTTCACTGAACTCGCGGAGCCATAGTCAGGTGTTCTGCATTTGCTTTTGAAGGTCTGCATCTTGTTTGCTGAAGCACTTTCAAACGTGAACGGAGCATCGATTGCGTCGAAACAGTCGGCGTTACCATGGTCGGGCTTAGCAGGCCGCGGTAATCGTTTTTCAGCTCACGTTCCACACCCAAGTTTTCTGCTTGCATTTGCCCAGCGTTCTTGAAACTCGCGGTTTACGTGAAAATAGCACCCTTTTAGCGCGATTTTCACGCCAAACGTGAAACTTGCGCACTTTACTGTTCTATGCCTCAAATCGAAAAGGAGAAACGCAGAAAGTGCTGCTGTCCGTACGACAGCCTCTCGAAGATGACCGACATTTGCGTAAACTTGCGATTTTTCGGGTCACCGCGAGTAAGTCCTAGAGGCTCTTCTCAAACGTTTCCTCTAAATGTTCTTTTGATTTTATTACTTCTAAAAGTAGAATGTACGAATAAAATAAAGCAAGCAAACACAAAAATACACCATTTGAATGTAGACTTGATTTTTTTTTTATTTCTTGCGGCATTAAGATGAAAGAACAATGAATTTTTAAAAAAATGAAAGACGTTTATAACACCCTGTAACGCCGAATTAGAGCGCAGCTCTTGAGGAGGAAGAGGGAAGGGTACTGAGGGGAGGGTATACCCCTCCTTCCTCTTCCTCACCTTCTCATCCTCCCTGGTACTCCTCCTCCCCTCCTCCCTCCTCCTTCACCTTCTCCTCCTCCCCTCATTTTCCCTCCTCCTCCCCCTCCTCCCCTCCTCCTCCCTCCTTCCCCTCCTCCTCCCGTCCTCCCCCTCCTCCTCTCCTCCTCCTCCCCTCCTCCTCCTCCCCCTCCTCCTCCCTCCTCCTTCTCCCCGCGCGTTGCATTATGGGACATTTCCAATAATGCACCGCGCGGTTACGCCGACGCCGACGCCGACGCCGACGCCGCTCAAGCCGGAAACGGGCGCCTAAGATCTGCGCTCTAAAAATACACAAATAACAAAATACCATGGAGGATTTCGTTGTGTCGCATCCAGGTTGCCAGTTTTAGCGCCATTCAGCACAAAATATTAGAACATCTTGAGTGCGTCTGACTGTTCCAGATAACCATTATCCAAAGCCATGCTGAAAATAAATGAACTTCCAATGCGCCTTTTTGCAGGGCGCTCCCCACTTCGACCAAAAAAGTGTGGCCTCGGTGAGACGTTTAAACAATGCGTTAGCAGCACGTGCGCCGAAGCCACCTGTCAGAAGCCAATTGTGGGTCCAGCCTGCTCGTACGACTGCGTTACCGGATGCTACTGCGACAAAGGCTTCTTCCGGAACGCCAGGAAACTTTGTGTCAGAAGAAACCAGTGTCCATGAAAACGTTCAAGTTTGAAAGCAAACCCAAGAACTGCCGTTGACCAACAATGAAGTCGAAAGAACTGATTACCACGCGCATTCTCCACTAATCAGTGGATCCCCTTGTTCTTAAATAATTCGATACCTGAAGACAAGTTAGCAATACCAGGAATGATATGTCCTGTGTTGATCGATTGAATGACTGACTGTGATTTAGTGGCTCAAAAGCAGCCAAGCTTACATTTAACGAAACCGAATAGGTTTTAAATATGTCAGTATGTATTTCGGATATAATTTAAGTGCACCTTGCATTTACTAACACACTTGAACGTGTACTCAAAATACGCCCTTCAGTTTTTTTTTCTGACTAATAAACATATATTTCTGAAATACTTCTATTCCCCCACTGTAAATATGTGTATTAAATATATTCTCCAAGCACACCTCTAATGCACCTAATTGCATAAATATTGTTCATGTACAGTACAAATGCTTTTCAGATATATTTTAAATGTAAACTAGATTTGCATAAAAATGGCAAAATAACATAAAAACATAAAAAAGAAAGTAAACCACCTACATGCTTTTATATCATTTAAATATATTTCAAGTATGCTTGTTGATAAAAAAAGCTAATATTTTTATACACGTTTTAAAGTACTGCGAGTATTTTTCTTGCCATATTTTTGACGCATACGGAATACATTTCAGTATATCAAAGTTCATTTCGAATGCGGACAAAAAGAAACAAAATTATACGTGTGTGAAATGCATTTAAAATGTATTTGAAGTGTAGTATGTTTTATTAAGAACTATGTTACTACATATAGAATGCTAACGAGAAGCTAAAGTATTTGGTGACTGTGCTAAAGCAGCACGGCTCTCAAAGAATGTGATACGTCACGACAAGTGGGTACCACCACAAGAATATGTTGCGTGTCACTGAATGACTGGGGCGGAGAAGCCCAAAAGCAGCTACATCTATAATGCATGAGCTGCATAAGCCATTACCGACGGATGATCAAAGGAGAGAGAACAGCCATGCTTGGATGTGTCAAGTCCGGCACTTAATTTTAGTATGTGCTTTTGCAATGCAGACTTAACCCTGAAGTGTGCATACGTCTACAGGAATATGGACCTCAGTTCAGAATATAAATTAATATTTGCTAATGATGTAGGAGGCCGATTGTTTTAAAAGACCCAAAAACACAATCCTTGAGCATCAGATGATGGTCCCCCAAAACGCTATATGGTGTCGCAGTCTATATTCTCTTCGTGACCGCGAAAAGTGTTTTGTGTGTGTTGTATGCATTGTAAAACTGTGAATTAAAAGCTTCCTGAAATAAAAAAAAAAGTTTGTCCATTAACATTCATGCAATTGAAGATTCGTGACTAGTAAGGTTTGTGAAATCATTGCCGCGGAGATAACTTCCTTCTATAAAAGTGTGTGGCTTTGAATGCCACCACAAATTCATTAAAACTTTGATGGAACACGAGTGCCCCGTTACAAACGTTTGGTGCGGGCGCTGGGTTAGCAGAGAATGTCAGATACACCAGTGCCAGTCCTTTTATGTCCTAAATATTCTCCTTCCTAAGCTCATCTTTGGTTATACACTCTTTGTATATAATTTGTTGCGCTTTCAATTCAAATCTTACCTTATGCATTAAAAAGCTCAGAGTACCTTTTCAGAGCAAAACCCGCAAAACGATAGCTTATACTTTTTAGAGAAACTATATTGAAAAGTCCGCAGTAAACATTCAGTAATTTTAGTATTTAGGCTCCGTTGGTTATAACTTCAAAACTTTAATATTTGCCTAAATCAGCCGTTCACACAAAAGGCAATCTCAGATAGCCTTATTTTATTACGGGTTCGGTTATATCATCGGCCCTTTAGTTAATTCAGTTATGCTGACTGACAGACCGTTTCTGGGAACATTTGCTTTTGTTACCTTTTCCTACATGTAGAATCAACGAAACATGTTTCAATCTACAACAATTTTTTTACAGTTATTCGAAAAAACTCTCGTAATAAAAGAAGACTGCACTCCAACGTATAACACTTTTCTCATTTCCTGGAAGGTCTTCTAGAGGCCAGGATGATGCGCCAAACTTGGCGAAAAAATAGGTGTTCTGGGTGAGAGTCGCAATTGACTTTGAGAGTACATATATGAAATAATACGTTTGGCATTAGTCAACAATCCGTGTTGTCGGAGCGACATGGGGTATTAAATGTAATAATTCTCGGCGGTCTTAAAATTGTCGTGGTCGAGATAATTACGATTGATTGAACTGCGTAGGTTTATTCTAGCATAGCAATACAGGTGCGAGTCGTTTCATGTGTGGTCGCGATCTGCTGCAGAAATGGTTCGTGCGGAAGTGGTGGATTGAGTCTAGGGTCACCCGGGCGGCGGTGGCGATGATGATGATCTCCCGACACCTCACCCACTTTGGAAGAACAAAACTCACCCTTAACCAAAGCGGTCAGGTGGATGGCTCACTTTTACACTCCTGGAGACGGTAGGGGCCACAGCCGGTTGCAGGTGTCCTCTCAAATTATTCCATGATGTATGAGCTTTTATTGAACGAATTTCAGTTTTAAGTAGCCCGACCTTAGATGCTCACAAACAAAACTTCCAGCAAAATGTTTTGAAAATATTTGTTCAGAGTTCGATTAGATATAGGCATTTAGTGTGGAATGCTGCTGCTTGTCTGGCTCTCTCAAATAAATTAACTAGAATAAACGAGATCACGCAATAATAGACGCATGTTACGAATTTATTTCCAAAAAAGATCGACCCTTTTTGAGCAAGCTATGTAGAAAGAAAGCCAACTTACTTAAAGAGAGCGGCATTTCATATACAATACCAACATTTTTACTGAAACGAATTTTGATATTCGGTACTATTAACCAAACAAATCCAACGCGGCACCAAGTTAATCGCTTTCATAAAAACAATGTTCAGATAGTTCCAACTAGTACACACACAAAAACAAATTTGTCAAAAGCGAAGAGTGCATCACTTTGTAAAAACATTCTGAGCTACAAGTTTTCTTTCTGGGGGAAAGAAAATTGTTCGAACGTATTGTCCAGAAAAAAGTGAACAATTCATCCAATATTTATTATCTTGTAATTGTTGATATATATTAGAGTGGCAAACATTTTAAAATAATTATTTTATTATTATTCGGATGAGGCCGAAAACATCATGCTCAAGTAAGTTGAAAATTTTTATCTTGATCGGAAATGACCATAAGTCCAAGTTTTATCCATATCTTCCAAATGTACCATTCGTTTGTATTCAAGGATATATAGAGTTCTAAAAGTCTCTCTAGCTTTTCTTAGTTGTAAAAAGTGTATTACTATTTTATAAATTACCCGCTCTCCAGCTCGTAGAGGTTTTTCAACAAAACATTTCCAAATAACTTAAAGTACACCAGATACTGTCACCACAGATTTCCTATTTTAAGTTAGGATAAATATTTGCCCGCAATATTCTTAGCAACCATCTCTTTGAATGGAAACCGTTTGACTGGCATACGTCATGTAAGCTATGTATTTTAATGTCACCAAAGTAGCACATTTCGTAAGAGTTATGAATGAAAGGAAAACTCTAACCAAACAAATTGATACGGAGCCCGACGTTTCAAGGCCAGTTCGGCCCCTTGATCACGGGTGACTGTTCTTGTCCTTGTCGTCGTCTTACAAATTGCCCGGTGTTGTTGGTTTCTTTAAAGCGGCCGTTGTATCTGCACGTGCTTTACGGTTCGTAGCACCTGCACCGCAAACCAGACACTTAGGCGCTTGGCAGTGTCCCAGCTGACCGGTTGACGTTATTTTCGGTGTTTTGAATGTGCCAGGACTCTAATAAAAGGCGTCTTCGCCAGTTTCTTTTCGTGCCAAGAAAAGAGCAGTTGTTGAATCCAATCGTGTGACCCTCTTTTTGGACGTGTTCTGCCAGCGCACTACCCTGCACTTTACTCTTTTTGACTGCCAAGCGTCTACGTGTCTGGTTTGCGGTGCATCACGCGAGGCGCTACGAACCATAAAGCACGTGCAGATACAACGGCCGCTTTAAAGAAACCAACAACACCGGGAAATTTGCAAGACGACGACAAGGACAAGAACACTCACCCGTGATCAAGGGGCCGAACTGGCCTTGAAACGTCGGGCTCCGTATCAATTTTTTTGGTTAGAGTTTTCCTTTCATTCATTGTCATTCCTAACCAGGGTCGCTAAACTCGTCAACACAAAGGTTCTTTGTGTTATGACATAGCGGGGGGGAGGCACCGAAAGATTGCAGCGAAGTTTTCTTTTCTCACAAACCCGCAGATCCGTATATCTTCGTGACGTTTTTCATTGAAAAGACGAAAAATCCCTAGTACTCCCTTGGCGCCGAACTAGAGCAGCACGAGAAAGCACGCGGAGACGAACGATGAAGATTATCAGCTGCGACCTTGATGGTCACTAAAACGCACAGCGGAGGCTTGGGTAATTTCATTCTAAAATCAACACAGTCAAAGTCAATAGTCTGATATTGTTCTTATTTCCGCCGATAAAGCAGAATTTACTCAGAAACGTTCCTGTCGTCCCTTTTATTTATCTCGGCCTTTGAATTTGATCAGAGTGTAGCCCGACGTGGCTATAGACCTTTCTAATGTTTACAAAATCACAGTCCAGAGTGCGATCTTCACAGCCCAGCACGTGCGTGTTCGTCGCTTCGGAAAGCGAGCAAAGCACGCGCCATACGCACGAACGCTCAAAATGGCACCGGCCACAAGCTCGTTTTTGGAAAGGTCTATACTTCGTCTCACCTTAGTATGGACTATTGTTAGCCGCGCGTGCTAAAAGCGCGAGCTAGTCGCTTTGATTGAAGCCGCGGCGGCTGCCCGATCGCTCGTGCAGCAAGTGCTCTAGTCAAGGCAGTCAAGGTTGGCCGCTCGCGCTAGCACAGCCTTCGCGGTTAGTCCATGCTAGGGTGAGACGAAGTATAGGTCACAACCAGCCGAGTAGCATTGTCCACCTTTAGACGGATTTCGCTTCCGGGCAGTTGTCCCCCATCAGCGGGAGATAAATCATTTTATGATAGACTTTCAAAGATTAGCCAAACTGGGATTAATTCTGCGTTCATCAACTGAAATAAGAGAAATGTTAGTATGGTCAATATTGACGGTGATGTTTTGAGAACCCGAGGACACCAAACTTTCATCGTACACAACCAAACTTTTCACCGTGGACTCGAAGACGCACCATCAAATTTGTCGTTCACAACTGATCATCCTGACCCTGAAGTCAAAGTTATGAACTATAAAAGGACGTCACTGAACGCGCCTGCACACAACGAGCCCTGGCACGAGCCTCTCGATTGAAAGTCTGTCATGGCCGCTCGTAAGTTCATGGAAGGCGCCCCGTTTTAATTTCAGAATCTCTAGTACCATAATTTAGAAAATTGCACGCTGTGCTGTTTTTCGTCATCGCTCAGTTGGAACGCCTCTAAGCAGGGTCGTCGAAACAGAAGAACGGGGAGGAGAGCAATTCAC
This sequence comes from Ixodes persulcatus, assembly GCA_013358835.2. Lineage (NCBI taxonomy): Eukaryota > Metazoa > Arthropoda > Arachnida > Ixodida > Ixodidae > Ixodes > Ixodes persulcatus. The sequence goes on along the minus strand of JABSTQ010009101.1, from coordinate 410,333 downwards.
CCCCCCCCCCCAACCTCAAAGTGGCGTCGAAAAAGGGGGCGCAAAGGGCATAAGGGTGTAAGGGGGAGGGGGGGGGGGAATATCGCCCCAGCCCCGGACTATAGCATTTCAGAGAGTTATAATAAAAAAAAAATGACAGACGTTTACAGTTCCCTATAATGTCGAATGAAAGCGTAGCTCTTGAGGAGGAGGAGGGGAGGGTACGGAGGAGAGGGTATGCCTCTCCACCCCCCCCCCCCCCCCCGCATCCTGCTGCTTTCTCATTTAGCGAGGAAACCTAATTGGTGTTAAAATCACCTGACGTCAATTTCCCCACTAAATTTAGTGAAAAAACGTCCCATAATGCAACGCGCGCGCGGTTACGCCGACGGCGACGCCGCTCAAGCTCGAAACGGGCGCATAAGAGTTGCGCTCTAAAAATTCGTGGGAAGGGATATCCCCCTTCTTCACTACTATCACCCCAATCCCCCTCTCTCTCTCTCTCTTTCCCGAACAATTTCTACGGCCCTTCCTGAGCCCTATTTGAGTGTGTGTTTGTGTTGGTTATACCTTTTTTTTTTCCTTTCCCCGGCTTTTTCTCGCCATTCCCCGTCGCCCCCTCATCTCTCATTCATTACCGACGTCTCTATACATAACGCCTGTGGGTGACCCCGGTGGCGTTGTTGACAGTGGCGGAAGATGAGCTCTAAAACCGCGTACACTGCGCACGGCTACGCAATATCACAAAGTTTAATCTTCGCGTCGATTCCGAAGCGAAGATTTTGACCTCAAATAACTCCTTCCCAAAGTTGTGAAACGTCACTTTGTCGTCAGCAATAACTTCCACAAACGACTATCTTGCGACGAGAAAGTAGGGATGTAAGGACACGCAAGCGCGACGTCATCAGTGCAGCCGTTCAATCGGCTGGCCCCACGGTGTTGCTCGCGCGCGCACCGATGAAGCTCACTACGACTTTATGTTTCAGATTCTCGCTGGAATTTGAGCACCGAGAGAGCTTGGACGATTGAAATCTCGTCCCGCGTGACGCCAACGTCGCGAGAGTCCAATCAGCATGCTCCGCGAACTTCGTGCCCAACTTTGTGTTTGACGAGTTTAGCGACCCAGGTTGATGTCCCCCGAAAGATTTACTTTTAATTCGTAAGAGTTTATAGCTTTCAACAAATTCTGCGCCAAGACCCAATATTTCTAGCTTACACTTGATGTTTATGGCGACGGGTCACGACGTCCTTACCAATGAGAGTCGTCTAAAAGTAATTGGACAGTAATAATACATTGAATTGGTCGTGTCAAGAAGTTCCCAGGGATAAACAATATTTCTATACCTGAAATTGAGCATTGTGGGGCACTCGACGACGATTGCAAACCATTTGATAAAGTGCAAATACCTACAGTTAATTGTTTCCTTTCCACCAGTTCTTACTATGCCGTAGACATTCCGATTTTAGTCGAAAGTCACCGATAAACACGCATCGGTGTCAAAAACACGATTTCGTTAAAATCGAAAAAACACCGCTAAACATCCGTTGGTGTCAAATACAAAAAAATCGGCCGAAAAACAGCAATTTTTAAAAATAATTGCTTCAGCTAGGACTATTTTTGTTCAAACCTTCCCCTCTTAGACTTGGATACTAAGGTTTTAATGAGCATTATTTTAGCGACAATCACTGTTTATACTGTCCGTTCGAAGCACATCACCAAAATATATCGGTATTTAAAAACAGATAAACACCGAAAAGCATGCGCCGATTTCTCTTCCTCATCATCGGAAACATCGGAAACTCTCAGGCTTGTTTGAAACCTTATGCTGCTAATGAATTTTAGGAGTAAATATATTTTTATGTTTAAGAGAAACACCGCCGCCCTAAACTCGGTCACATGCTTTTTGCGTGTCTATAAATATTGCGCCAAGGCATGGCTCAATACAATAGACCATTTTTAAAAATTCCGCATGGACACTCTTTCGTGAAGCGCGCAACGAATTAACGTCCCGAGGTGTAAATTGGGCACACAGCGAGGACGTCAGCGATCTCTAAGACTCCCTCTCCGAGTGTTCAACTTAGAGACCCAGTACGGCAACGCCCTTGCTTTTGTAGTGTCTAACAAGTGATGTTGAGTGCGGTATAGAAAGAAAGAGAGGAAGAGAGAGAGAGAGAGAGAGAGAAAAGGTGAGAGTGTAGGGCTCTATAGGAAAGTATAGCAACTCATGTCCACGCCCACTCCTCTGTCATAGTCGTCTCCCATAATATCTTTCGACGCGAGTGGAGGGCGCTGCAGATTCTACAAAAGATATATTCGAAAGTTCGCCAGTAGATTCATTCACGGCATCGCCATTGATAATCTTTGTGTTAAACAATGACGGTTTGTGAACAGAAGGTAATCGTTTTCAAAACTGTGAAATTCTAAATTCGACAGCGCATCTTTAAATATTTTGAAACTTGGGTATGCTAATTTGATGGGTCTCTAATATTTCTTAGGGGGGGGGGGGGGGGGTTGAGTGTATGAAGCTTAAAATATTAACACAGTATATATCTATCTAAACCCAGTCGCCAAAAAGTTCAAAGATTCCAATGACTTTGCGTTCTCTCTTAGAAACACAGAAATTCATGTTAAGAGAAACTTCTGATATACGATACATATTATATCCAACAGAAACGGTGCAAAAGTAATCACAATATCCGAATGAATGTATCGGTAACTGATGTTTTGTTGGTGTCCATATAACTAAAACGGAAATCGTGTCGACAGGCGTTTTGTTTAGCCATAATTCTCAACGACCTTGTCTCTGTTGTTTACTTTCGTGTCGAAACAATGGCCTTGCGCTGAAGCGAACTTTAGATTTTATCATTGCGATTTCTTGGCAGAAATACTACCCTTCTGACGCCAGAGTCTAAGAGGCTTCCGCTGATATACGCGCCTAGATAAGTCGGTCTCCGTGTTGTGCCCGAAGACTTGGTATTCGGGAAAGACCCCAGCCATGTGGAAGTTGATCCTGCTCACAACCGGTTGCCCTTTCAGGCTTAGTGGCCCTGAACGCCGACGAGGAAGCAGGTACGCCTTTTACAATCTTTGTTAATTTACCGTTTTTTTTACTTCCCCTTGAGAGTAATGTAATCGTGACCTCGTGCGAGACCAACCAGCCAATCGCATTGCGATGTTTTGGCCCTCTGTACATTTGTATACGTTTGTGTCATACTCGCAGACAGAGAAAGCAGTGGCTCTATCTTACCAGGATCCAGTCATATTAGCGTCGACAACTGGTCCGAGGGCCGCCAATCTAGTCAGTACCGCTGGTAGTAAACAAAATCAGAAATGGGTGTCGGAATTCCGAGCCCTTTCTGATCGAGCCACCCATACATTGCGGTGATGCGTCATCGCAGTCAAAGCGTCTCTGTACACTTAACCAATGACTGCAACGTTTTCCAAAATAATATCATTCTTCATTCGTCTTCTTGCCTCAACATGAATTCGCAACGCCTCTGCCGCCGTCCCAAACTTCAGCGCCGAGAGTAGCGCTATCAAGTAGAGGCAAGGAAAATCTGTACGCTCCATTGCCTGGTTCGTTTTAGCTTGCAGCAACACTGTCTTGTTTGAAAACTGACGGAAAGGAAAACGGAAATCTAAGTTACGCTATTTGATATCAGTAAAGAATTCCCGATACTTCCATTCAGCGATCAATTACAGGCGCAAAAAATTCTCGCACTAGCAGAAATTGTTTTTATGTCTACATGTAACCACGAATTTCAGGTGGCTCACTGAGGGCATGCGAAGGCCAAACCAAATGCCTCTCGGGACAGTGTCGCTCCTTCAGACGGTTATTGGACTTTGTACCAAACCATAGCCGGCGTTTCGTAACCAGTAGCGCACCGAAGGACTCTGGTTATGCACCAACGCACTGTTTACAAACACGCTGGCGTTTGCCCACGCCGGGTGTGGCCATTGCGCGTGCGCAATAACACGATTCGCATGAGATAAAGCGTCTGCGAATGCGCAGTGCCGACAGCAGTGCCTATTGTGGTGGCGGGACGTCACAGGGTCGATTGTGTCTATAAAGCCTACGAGGAGGTTACCAAAAGCGCGTCAGATGTCAACGGTTATCAGATTGTTTATTTGATTATTTCTTAGAAATCTCGTGAAAGTTTATCCAGTGAGCAGAAGGGTAAAAAAAATGCACCACAAATACGCTGTCATGCACTTCAACATTTAACTAAGCAATTATTTCGGTTTGATTTCAAACTACTGAGGAGTACCATTTTGGGCACCTTGATCCGGCAGAGAGTTCCGCTTAATTATTGCTTAAAAAAATGAAAGACGGTTACAAATCTCTGCAATGCGAAACTAGAGCGCAGCTTTTCAGGACGGGGAGGGGATAGTACGGAGGGGAGAGTATGCCCCCCCCCTCCTCTGTACCCTCCCCTCCCCTCATCTCCTCCTCCCGCTGAATTTGTTCACGGCTCACAGGACTTCGTGTCACGTCACCCATGAACAATTTCAGTTTACCCGCAAGATTTAGGGGGAAAATTGACGTCACGTTTCCTCAACACCAATTCAAATTCCCGCTAAATATGGCGGGCGGTAACGCTGACGCCGACGCCCACGCTGATGGCGACCCCGCAAAACGCGGAAACGGGCGCCTAAGAAATGCGCTAAAAAAAATGAGTAATAAAAAAAATTAGTGCACAGAAAAAAAAATTATTCATTGCTCATTCTATGTGGGAGCGCTATATTGAGTTTACGCTTGTACTCCAGTAACACTAACTTTAACACGAAAATTAAAAAAAAAAAACGTGTTTAACCGTTTTTACACTGCACTTGGTATCACTTGAGCGAAGACGAAGTATCGCACTGTAGTAATCAATTGCTTGAGAAAAGCAGAGTGTGGCGAGTCCTGAACATAATATTATTGTTTCCCAGCCAATGGGATTAAGGCAATATCCGTTACAAACCCCGAAAAGCCAATCAGGAAGGAAGAAACGTTCATATATAGTAATCCAAACCCTGCGTTTCTTTATTGAGCTGACAGTGACCATAGTGGTGCTCGCCTGGAACATGATGGAGCCAATACGTTTCATTCCTTGCCTAAATGAGAGTGTGGTCAGGCTAAAATAGTCCATACAAGAACAGTTATTAAAAATAAATTAACAGTGACCTTTTCATTTAAATTGCTTTAATGAGGAAATCGGTGCGTCACGTGAGGCATATATTTTCGCTAAATTTAGCGGGGAAACTGAATAGTTGTAAGGTCACGTGACGTCAGGTCACTCACTGATCTCAATCACAATTGCTGGCTCGCGTTTGACCAGCACCGCCTATGAACGGGAATGCGGCCACGGTATCTTTTTGGTAGAGTTATATCATCTCTAGCCATCATAGTAATATGGCGGACAGCGCAATGGCGGCAGGCTGCCATAAAATAGCCGTAGATCTAGTACACTGTACCGTGGGTGATATTTCGAAAGCAGATTCTTGAAACCCGGCGTGAACAGTAGCCTCGTCTTTGAGGACCCGGCGAAAGTTCTACGAAAGCGCAGCACCGGGGGAAAGCAGCGCAGCTCGCATCGAAAGCAGACTACGTACCGGCGTCTGCTTTCGATGCGTGCTGTGCTGCTTTTCCCCGGTGCTGCGCGATTTCCTGAAACTTTTACCGGGTCATCAAACACCGGGCTACTATTCACGCCTGGTTTTAAAAACATGTTTCTCCAAACAATTTCAATCAATCACGGAATATCACCCACGCTAATTTGATGGCAGCCTGCCACCACAACTGCCAAAACGCCGTCTGCCATGGATGGATGATGGTGGATGCCAAGTGGCTTCAGCAGCTGTATCTTGGCTAGAGGTGATAGAACTCTACCAAAAAGATGGCCGCCAGTGACCGCATTCGCGGAGCGGGCAAACGCGATCCAGCAATTGTCATTGAGATCAGTGGGTCACGTGACGTCGATTTCCCCCGCTAAATGTAGCGGGGAAATTGGATTTGTACCAAGGTGGCAAGACGTGAATTTTCCCTCTAAATTTAGTGGGTTAACTGAATCGGTGTATAGGTCACCTGACTTCATTTTCGAGCTAAATTGAGCGGGGAAGCTGAATTGATGTTTTGGACACAACACGTGAATTTTGCCGTTAAAATTAGCGGGAAGACTAAGTTGGCGTATATAACACGTGCCGTCAATTTCCCCAAGGTGTATAGGTCACGTAATGTCATGTCAAGTTACGTAACGTCACTTTCCCCTCCAAATTTAGCGAAAAATTCACGGACGGACGGAAACAACGTTTTGCGATTGGGGGTCGCGTTAAGAAGCCTATCTCCTGGAACCAGGGTTGTACACGTTTCTCCAAAACTATAAAACACGAAGTTGTATCTCGTTGTTTTTTTTTTAATCTTATAACTAGTTTTTGTTAAACGTTCAAGGGTTTCAGACGAAACGCGTTCCAGCTATTTTCTATGACTGGAACAAGTCTTCGCACTAAGATTGCATCTGCGCATTTGAATACCATATTGCGCTGGATAACTTGTAAATAAAATAAACGAGCAAGTGCCGAACATGGCAAGTTGCTTTAACGTTCAAAAAATGTAAATCGCTCTCATTTTCACGCCGTTCACTCGTTGCATCGTTTTCGTGTCACCTAGGCATCATGCCAGTGACGCCTTCTTCACCAGATACCCGGGGATCCATTTTACCTCTGATGTATCACGGGCAACTCGCATAAGCTCGGTCGTTGCTAATTCTAAACGTATATTCTCGGATTTTATCCTATTAATCACAGACTAGCGACACCCCAACAAAACAACTAGCCTGCACTACACTGGTAAGATCCAAATAAAATAGGCTTCCACAATATGGTCTCCATGGCAGTCATACTTATGTAACACCCTATAAGCCGTTCAAAATAGATTACGTTCTTAAATTTATTCTGACTACTATCCATACACTTGCGTATGAGGATTACGCCCGTCAGCCAACCTGGACGCACTTCGTGCCGCCGGACTGTGTCCCGCATCCGTCGTTATCTATTTTTGTTACCACATGCATCTCAAAGAACCTTTGCTATCACCTGCTCATCGAATTTTCCCTGGTTTCGACCATTCTTACAAATTTACGTTCAATTTCATCGTCCACACGTTCTTACAAAATGTCTACATTAGCATTGGCCATAAAAGACTGGAACGTACTACCTGACCACATTAATTCCGTAAATAACGCTAACCTATCCGCAGAAGCTACTACCCTCTTCCTCTCCAACACCCCGATATAGGATTCAGTGTTTTAGCCTTTGCTCCACGTTTTGTTCATTCTTATTGTGTATACGAGTGTGCTCTCCGCTTGTGTGGTACCCTTTCGGGTCTTCAAGGTAAATAAATGATGATGATGGTGACAACGCCGACGATGATGATGATCAAAATATCTATGTCTAACAAAGTGTCGCATTGCCACAATCACATTTCTTCCAGTTCTCGTTTTTTTTTCTACTGTTTCGAGGTTTTTCTATCCCTTGAAGTCGTAAGTTGAAATAGTTGCTGATATGAAAAACTAAATGTCTACTAAATACAGTAAAAATCGCAAAAGCGAATTTCGTTTTTCCTGCCGTTCTCTCGAAAACACAACGATTTCCTGTTTTACTTCCACCAACGCAAAATGGTACGCCGACGTTCCACTGTTTCTCGTAAAATGAAGGCGACCCGGGAACGCCTGTTTCGTAAAACACTGCATGCCTGGAACTCATCAACATTCTGGTTTCAGAGGTTCCCGTGTTCCCGCCTGTGGCTAAGCCTTGTTCGGATGGCGAAGAGTGGAAGACGTGCGTGAGTGGATCGTGTGCCGAAACTACGTGCGAGCATAGGGTGCTTCCCACTGCGTGCACGGATGACTGCAACTACGGCTGCTACTGCAGTGATGGTACGCTACAACGAGATTGATCTTTTTTTTTTTTTGGTTTGGCATTTTTGTTTTATTTTTTGCTCCAGCTGAATAGCGTGAATCACAGCTCGCGTCAGCTTGTTCCGGTTGTCGTAATTTCCCACGAAAAGCATAGTGGCCCGTCCCTAGCACAAGTTTTCCCCGTGGTACGGCGTTTGCGTTCATATGAAATTCTCCTTCTGGTTATGAGAACATTCAATTGATTTCAAAATCTAATAATGACTAGAAACTGCGGCAAGCAGGTTAGTCGTATATGGTGGCGTTCATTGTTTCCTAAACGCACTCTCTATTTGCAGACCGGAAGCTTTAAAACGTGTCAAGCGTAGGTAGAGCGTTTGCTCGAAGTGCTATTTGTCTTGCTTGGTTGCTAAACGAAGAAAGAACGTGTTGTAAGAGGCGAGGTTACAAGAATAAAATAATAAGCCAAGCACGGCACAACAGGTGCACCTTTTAGCTACTTCGCTTCACCCCAAGTCTGAGTGCAGACTAGGCTGCAATCCGATGGAGCCAAACAAACGGGGCAAAAAGTGAATCGTCACTCCATTCCTCTTCTTTGTGCGTTGGTGCGTTATCATATCCAACAAGACCAGTCACGCAGGGTGAATGCCCCATGACACCTCACTTGCGGTCGAACTTAGTGTGAAGCGCAGTAGAGTAACACTTAATATTTCCAAAAGCACACCAACAAAAATCAAAGCCGGATCTTGAAGGAGAGTAATAAAGCATAGAAGTGAAAAGTGTGAAAGGGAGGTCAATGATCATTAAGCAAATAAGGGTTACATGATCAGTAGAAAAAGCGGAGAAGACTAAAAAGCGAGCATATGTCCGTACCAGTTTTGTGAATCGAAGAATGGATTTGAGTTCAATACCTTGCTTCTAATATCAACCGTTTTGTTCTTTTGTTTTAAGGTTACTACAGAAATGGAGAGGCTTGTGTGACGCTTGAGCACTGCCCCGACGTGTCGAATGCCCACCACGAAAAAGAGGAACATCACGAAGAAAAGAAAGATGATTGAAAGCTTAAATAAAATTAAAATGAGATGAACAAAAATACATTGCAATCTGTTTACTCTCATGGTTAGATTTTTGTTTGTAGCATCAGGTGATGCTTGCGACATTAGGAAATGCCAATTAATAAATATTTTGTATTTTGACCAGGCAAATAAAACGTGTAGCGAATATTCTTAGGTAGGGTCTAGATGGTTCGTGCCATTTAAAAGGTAAAAAAGCGCGAACTGAAACACGAACAAAATAAGAACAGGTACGACAAGGACATGCGCTACTTAGGTAAGAAGCGCCTGACCTTATCGTACGTGCTTATATTTCGTCCGTGTTTGAGTTCGCAATATTTACCGTTTTAAAACATACGGCCCTTACCACCTCACTAGTTACCTGACCAGCGGATAGAGGGCGCTGACGCACCCGCCCTGTAATAATAATAATAATATAATTCTTTATTTTCTGCGCCCACAAACAACTTTTCAGTATTCACTGTGGTGCACTAAAATACTAAAATACAAATACCACAAAAACTGAAATACTGAATTCAAATACCAAAAACAAATATCATTCTAGGCGAAAGACATACATTCACGAACAAGCAAGGTAAATTCCCGAAGACACATGAAAATATCCAGGTGATGTTCCTTATTGAAGGCCAATTGAGTCCGTGACAAAGGGGATACAGGGGACATGCAAGATGGATGAAACGTTAATAAATTCCGGCTGTCCCTTGTTGGAACATGGAAGTCAATGGATCGTAGTAAATCCATTGACCTGACGTGACCACGAAATACTTTATGAAGAAAAACAAAATCTCTGGACTGCCTCCTCACGGCAAGTTTATATAATGCAAACCGGTCAAGTAGTGTTTCATAATGATAAAAAGACCTCCTTCCAATATAGGGTGTATTCATAACCGGGAAATATTCCACAGCACTCTTAACGCAGCATTAACAGTTATAGACACATGTTCTTTGAAAAAAGTGAACTGTCAAAACGGACACCAAGATACCTTACAAAAGATATCCGGGGTATCAAGGCGCCTTCAAGGTTGTAAGAAAAAGAAATGAATTCACGCTTTCTAGATAGTACAATATGTTTAGTTTTCTCGGGATTAAACGACACGTGGTTTTTGAAGCACCAATTTCAAATATGATCCATGTCAGCTTGAAGACGAGTGCAATCCAACACTGACCTCACACTTAAAAGAAGTTTAACATCGTCGGCAAAGAGAAGAAGTTTTGCGTCGCTAACACGGGAAATAATATCATTTATTAACAAAATAAACAAAAGCGGTCCAAGGATGGAGCCCTGGGGCAACCCGGATTTAGAAACAAACTCGTCGGAGTAGCTTTCTTCAACACGAGCAGAGTTACGACGACCTTTTATATAACTAGAAAACCATGCGCACAGATGTGGGCTGAAACCATGTCGAGCGAGCTTTTGTAGAAGTAAATCAAGACTAACACGGTCGAACCCTTTCGACCTGTCGAAATAAATCACATCCACCTGTCCCCCACTCGACACAATTGGCCCTGAGAATTTTAAAAATGAGCATAAGTTAGATTCTACCGATCTCCCCTTTAAAAATCCGTGCATCACTGGGCTCAGATAAAAGTAAAGATGCTTATGGACTACTTTTTTAAATATTTCTTCAAATCCGCATAACAGTGAAACCGGCCGGTAATTTTTAACCAATGTAGAATCACCGGATTTAAAAATAGGTACAACTGTGGAGAATTTCCAAAGTTCGGGGAAATAAACCTGTGCAAGAGACAAGTTGAAAATTTGCATTAAAACTGGAGGAAAAATAGAACAACAACGTTTTATAATAAAACTAGGTATGCCATCAATCCCGGTTGATAGTTGACTTTTATTTGGATGGTTTCTGTTTCGGCGCTCTCGCGGCTGTGCTAGTGTGCTATGTCGTTTTCGCTTAATTTTGTGATAAAAGCGTCTTTTCTGATACACAACCAACGATACAGTTCTACTTAAAAACTTTAAGAGCTACGGAGGGAATGAAAGTCTAAATTGTGGATGTTCTCACGAACATTTTCATATAATCATGCTCGTCATTAGGCCAGATTCGGCTGCGAAACGACTAAAAAGGCACGGGAGTCTTATCATAGTCTACAGCCGTACCCGCTGACAGTAGTTTTCAAGATAATACGCTTATGAAGAGAGTAGAGCATGAGAGTGTGGTGAAGAAGTAAGTCGACAACCTGATTAAGAATGTGCTATATCTCTGAGAACAAATGACCTCGTAAGGTTATTGCTTACTCTATAAGTTTCGAGGACACCAACTTTTTCTGAAAATTGACGACAGTAAAAGCCTTCTGTAGTAACAACAAGAATCTAAAAAAGAACAATAATCCATCCACCTGTCTCTGTTTTTAGAAACTAAAGACTCGAGAGATGTTTCAATGGCCCATCCTAAGCCGAATAAAACATTTTATCTACCGGCCTTGGTAAAGTATATGTCTGAACCGAATCGCACATGGTTCAGAAAATGAACTATTTGCTATACGCGCATCTTTTTACAACTTATCGAGAATATGAAAAAGGTGGCAAACCCGTCAAGTGAAGTACATGTGTTGCCTGTAAAATTCGCGAAATAAAATTATAGGGTGCAAGAGATTTGACCTCAGGCAAGATTAGCTGAAGCCGAAGGTAATGATCTGTGTAGGCAAACTTTAATTCGCTTCAACAGATGCGCTTTTTGCTCTCAGCGACATCACCATACGCTGAAAGAAAATTTGAAATTGCAAAGCCTGCACTCTGGCGAATTTTATGCGGACGGCGCCTTTCAGACGTCACATATTGCGTATACCTAAGGCTCTCACAAGTTGTCTGTGACACAATTTTTTCATCCTTGTAGCCCTACCATTAGTGTATAAATGCATTACTTGAAGGAGATATTTTAATGAAATCATGAAATCACCTGATTGGCTGCAGCTATGGGACCAAGCGCAACACGCAGTTTTTTTTAATTATTTATAAAGAAACCCATCAAGCGAATGTTTATACCGCAAAAACGATTCCACATTATAATCTAAAGCAACAGTTTTCGATTTCTTATGATGGCAGAGAACAATGCTTTTGAGAGACACCCGTCAGATTGACTATTTTAGTCGCGTATTAAGGTTCCAAATGCGCGATCATAAATATACCTCGCGTTTGTTTTAAATGTTCCATCACTATCCATGAGAAGGCCTGTGATGTCATAGGTAATTGGCCTCTCAGATCTTGTTCTCCTCTGCAAACTATATGTGCGTCAATGCTACGGCAAATCCTGCGCCTCTTCCAGCTTCCACACACGTATCCCGTACGCCGCTGATGGAAATAGCCAACACATTGGATAAATTCAAGTGCCGAGGTTGTGCACTAAATTATGACATGCACTTAGGTAGTAAAGAATAGCATCGAACGACACTTTGCACCGAAAAGAAAAAAACAAATTCCGGTGAAACACGACGGTAAACACGAATACAACACATTCGCCGAGGAGCAGAGGAGAGAGCGGAGCGCCGAGTTGAAGCCACCTGATGGCTGCCGAGTCAGGTGATTCCAACATGATAGCGTGCATGCAACTGAAGGAGGAAAGGTCAATACTCTCAACATAAAAGTATAAACAGATTTTTTTCCTCAATCATAACAAACATTTGCAAGTCTAAAAAAAAAACCAAACGAGGTAAGCTACTTATGTGGTTGATATATTTATGACTCAGTGTCACGAAGCTCTCAAAACGTTTGTGAAAGGTTCGACCGAATACCACTAATATATGATACTGCAAGACGAACATTTACTGCCTATTATTTTTTTTTTACATATTACCCGGGCCTTAGTCAAAATCCTTGTGCCGAGTTTCATCGTCTGTGATTCTGATAAATTAGTATTTGAAGAATTCGTAAAAACGTATAAAGTGGACGCAACAAATAAAATTACAAACGCACAACGTCGCAGACGTATGCCTTGCAGGCAGATTGAACAGACGACTCAAGTGAAACGGGCGGAGATGCCGCTACAGGAAGAATAGTAATTTGAAGTAGTAAACATCCGTGAGTATACCGAAACGATCGCGCCTGTAAAAACCTGTTTGGACACGTCAAGCAACCCAGGGACGCGTCACTTGAGGACGGCCGGTGAATTCCGCTGTCCACGTGCAATTTCGAGAAATAGACGCTCAATACGTGCACCAGCAACCAGCCGGGTACGCCAGAAATGTGCCGGTGGGACATTCCAGTCTTTTTATAAATACATTTATTTACCTACGGTGCAGTCGACGTTCTTCTCCCACTGCAAACGGAACCATGAAGACTATCACCTCCATGGCACTCCTCGTCTGCCTGTTGGAGTTGTCCCTAGCTGCTCCCGGTCGAGGTAAGCGCTTAGGAACTGCTACCTCGTTTTTTATTTTGTACTTTTTCTGCTGCTGCTATTTGAGTTGTTCAAATATTTCAAAATGAGTTACGAGGAGGAAGACAATGGAGTCGTTATTCTAAGAGCTTGACAACGCTGGCCGTCGGCTAAAGCAGAAAAAATATATTTATAGACCAATGTTCCACTAACCTTCCACAGTCTAGCATTATAGGAATAGTTTTCACTTTTAAGGAGCATTACGACCTAGTGTTTACATGTTTTTTGTTGTTTTTTGTGTTCTTTAAGACGGAAAATATTAAAAAGGACAATAGGAAATATATAATAATTTTTGGGGGATAACGTTACCCACCACTGAAGACTTCAGGTAAGACTGTAAAGTTATAATCAGAAAATTAATCACTTAATATCAACTAATTAACTTTTATACTTTTGCTTCACCAGGCACATATCGCTTAGAAATTAATGTCCCGTCGCCAAACTATGACATTGCAGTTGGTGATTTTCAAGCAATTAGACTTTGCTCCACGAAAGAAATAGCCTAAATATTTATTAAAATTGCAACGAAGATTTAGAACGATAACATTTATGCAACAAAATAACGAAGAAACTTTGCTCTCCTAAGGTCGTTGGGTAAACCCCTCCCTCCCCCCCCCCCCCCCCCCCCCCCCCCCCGTACCCTAAACTTCGCCTCTGCGTATTGAAAACCGCGTTCTCAACCACACTAATCACTGCGCAAGAAGAAAACAAAGAGACGTGCCGGAACTTTTGATTATTCCGCGCTTCCAGGGGACCAATGAAGGCATTGTGCATATTACACATCAGTAGCCCAAATGATACACCGTAAAAACTGTGCGAGATTTTTTTTTTTTTTTCACGATCATTGCAGTGGAGAGGAAAGGAACGACAACCGGTTTTTTCAACAGTGTTAAGGCTAGAAACGGCGCTGCCCTATTCGATTCAAATCGGTCTTCGAACACCTCTATTATACTGTTATTGGTTCCGCAACTACTTTCTGGAAAATGTTGAAAAATATATTTTTGTTGTTGTTTTTTATCGCGAGAATTCATTTTAAATTTGTTTAGGTGAGCACTAGACTCAATTGTTCTAATAATTTGCAACTTATAAAATCCCGAAACAAACACTGCGAGTCTAAAACAAATTTTCGAGACAGGTCATTTCGTCAAAACGACACCAAGTACAGCGGTGTTTACTTTTTTTTTTTTTTTACATCTTGAAATTGTTTTGATTTTTTGCTCTCTGCTGTTCTACTTCCAGAAAGCACGGCGAAGCCAAATATCGGTCACTAAATTACAATGTTTTTGTGTTTCCTTTTCCTAATAGAAATTGAAGGAAGGACAAAGCTAGACAAATATTACGATACCTTTGCAAAAAAAACCAGCGCTTGTACACGATGACTATTCTCAATTTTGATAAATACCAATTTCTTTTATTACGTTCGCAACTTGAGTAAATTGCCATATAATCACGTTTGTTAGCGTATAAGAAGAAAAAAGAATCAGAAACTTATGTTATTACCACATTTCGTGCCAAGACGTCCTTTGACAAGAAGCTTCCAATATGAAGCTTCTCTGTGTTCCTTGCCTCTGCACTCACAAAACGTAACACAGTAACATAATTAAAGCAATACTAAGTATCTAGATAAAACAGGCGCAAGGTGTTTCTTTTTCTTTAATCGTTCAGTTCACGCATAAACTACACCGCAGCCAATAGTACAACTCAACGGAGCAAATCAGACAGAGGTAGGAGCTCGTTATCACGGTTCTCGTAGTCGTTATCCGTTAGCTATCACCGGCTAAACAAATCACGCGTAGAAAAAAGTGCAGGATCACGGCGCATCCACTACGCGTGATTGGATTCGCCAGTGAAAGCAAACGCATAAGGACGAAGAGCGTCATGACGGTACACTTTCGCCGTTGCCTGATTGGCTGCATCGAATCGAAGCGGTCGCTGCGATAACGATGTGGTCCATATTAAAAAAAAATGTTAAGAAAGATGTTTCAAGTTCTTATTATACTCTTTTATTTAGACCTCCTTGTCCATTCATTGCTCTCTAGGAGGAACCCGACCCTTCCCAAGGCCGAAACGTTGCCCGCGGAACGAGATGTACCGCGCCTGTGTCAGTAGCTCGTGCGCAGAAGCCACCTGCCAGAAACCCACCGTGGGACCCGCCTGCACGGCCGACTGCCGGAGCGGTTGCTTCTGCGAGGACGGCTTCTTCAGAAACGGCGCGCAACTGTGTGTCAGGAGGGACCAGTGTCCCTGAGGAGCCTGCAAGCATCGTCAGTCATCTCGAAGACCTCGAGCTCAACGCGTGTTCATATCATTTCCCGCCCCAGATTATGTTATTTAACGAACCCAGCCTTCGCATAAATAAACGAGCGAGGCGACTTGCCTCACCAAAATGGCGCTTGTACGAGTTGTTCATTTTGAGCGGCTGCATGCTAAGCGAAAGCTGAAGCGTTCCGATATTCGTCCTTGGTTATAGGGTGAATGTTGGAAAGATCTGTCGAGAAGATAAAATGATGGAAGCGCTTTTAGCGCGATAGCGTTCAGAAGCTCGTGTCGGAGAAAATCCGGCGTCGGCGTCGGTGGGAAAGAAAAATCCCATAATGCAACGCGTGCAGCAACGTGTAAAGTCACGTGTGTGACGTCACACGTGGCTGCGACGTCATGACCCTATCAACCCGTTAAATTTGGCGGGAAAATTTTCCGCCATATTTAGCAGAAAATGTTTCCGCTAAATTTAGAGGAAAACTTTCCTGTCAAATGTAGAAGAAAATGTTTCAACAAATTTACCAGAAAATTTCCGCTAAATTTAGCGGGTCGATAGGTGATGACTTCAAAGCCACGTGTGACATCACGCGCGACGTGACATAATCTCACACGTGATGCTACCGACTCGACCACGCACACACGCGTGCACGGCTTGAGGACGAGCGCGGGTTTATACGAGAAGGCTTTGCGAACGGGGCCCGACAACGCTATCGCGTTCTACTTTAAAAGAAAACCTTAAAAAACAACTCGGATCAACTTTTTTTTTTAATCGGGGATTGCGTTTTCTTTTGGCTAAAGCAGTGTCCATGAATTACAAGTTATAATTTTTTTTCTCTCGATATTTTGTGTAGTTTTATATGTACCACGGCTCAAAATGTTGTTTGGACGTCTATGGCGAAACCGAAACTATCTGCTAGAGGGATGGCAACATTGATCATCACCCTTACGGCTGTCACGTGACGTCGTAAGGGTGCTGCGGTACGCGATACAACCATAGAGTTATTATATTGTACACTCGAGGTTCAAGTGGTGCTAGTGTGCTGCTGACGCAAATTGAAGCAGACAGCAACCAGTCGAAAATTGACTTCCGGTAATGCATTTCTATGGGAAAAAGTGAGTGCATTTTCTCCCTGCGCTCGATCATAAGAGAAGATATCCCGAATAATTCGTACGTACTAGGTAGCTTGTAAAATTTCTCAGTCAGGCCGCCGAAATAATTGGTCAGTTACGGCGTTTTTCTTTCAAATTCATCGCGTTAAAAACGGTGCTAAAACGGCTTCGTACGTGAATTTATGTGCACTGTCGGACACTGTTAGCGCGAACACGACGTCAGCGCTTTTCAGCATGAGGGATATACGTGCCAAACAAACAAAGGACATCTGGAAATTAAGGGAGATGGCAAGAACTACGCAGTAACACTGAATCAGTAACTACCCATGCATGTTCGATCAAAATAAATTGAAGGCCACGTAATCTATTCTGATTTTAAATAAGTAAGTACCGCTTTATTCTTTCTGCTTTGTGCGAAGGTGCTTGTTCTACGTTCAAAATATCACTCGCACACTCGAAATCTTTGAGAACAAGTGCCCGATAAAAGCTGCCCGGCAGAGAAAACAATACCAAGAGACACTTTTCATAGCCCACGCACTTTATTCTTTTCGTTTTGAATGTTTTGATTCGCTGACGCACGACGGGGTCATTTTCATATAGTGACAGGACTGCATATTATCAATATGTAAGCGTCACCGGAATGCTGGCGAGCCTTGAACACACTCTATATTCCTTTCGATTGTAAGTTTGCTTTGAATCGTCGCTTGTTTTTACACACCTGCTGCGGAACACACGTTTGGGACTGAAAGGTAACTAAGTTAAACATCGTTCAATGAGGAAGAAAGATGCGCTAACTAAAGCAATTCCACTTTAACAATGTTAATAAAGGTACATACTATTCGGTAT
This sequence comes from Ixodes persulcatus, assembly GCA_013358835.2. Lineage (NCBI taxonomy): Eukaryota > Metazoa > Arthropoda > Arachnida > Ixodida > Ixodidae > Ixodes > Ixodes persulcatus. The sequence goes on along the minus strand of JABSTQ010009101.1, from coordinate 392,782 downwards.
GACCCAAATAACCGAAGTGTTCCGTGTTATTTTCCGGCGAAGGAGAAAATGCACGCGCGTTTTCTCATAAGAATGCACAGGAGCATCGCAAACGTAGACTGGTTGCTGTCTGTTTCAATTTGCGTCACGGAAGTCGCATAGACACTAGCGCCAGTTGAACCTCTAGCGTACATTATAATAGCTCTATGGATACAACTAATCAACCGCTGCTCCACCGAGACGTGACGTCAAGAGGGTGCTGTGCCAAGGTTTCTTGACTAAACACTAAGCCTCTCTGCCGCCCGCTAAAGAGCAGCTGGTCACATTCCTAAAATCAGGTTTAGTGGAGTACGCAGATTCACTTTGAAGTAATATTTCGGCGGTGTTCATATTTCTTGCTAGCAAAGCGACACCAATCATTTATTTTGGTTTCGTTTTCGACCGGAGTTGCCCCTTAAGCGTTGCCAAACGCTGCCCTTCCGGAAGATGCATTGCGTTGTATTTCCCATTCCCGTCAGCACGTTACGACAAGGAGGCCCATTCATTTCTAGGAAATTCGTTTAGTTTACAAGTATTCGCAATGCAACAGAAAAAACGACAGTCAAACTTGGAAAAACCAACCACTGACTGGACCGCCTCGTTGAATTTCCTGGTCCAGTCTCCCTCAAAACTCCAAAAACTTCCCCTCCGCGCCGAAATCCTCGCCCTCGGTCAAGTATCCGCCAATCGGTTTAAACCCCATTAATCTCAAGAGGTGCCCCCCCGTTCAATCCTGGAGGAACACATCCGTCACGTACGCAGTGGTTTCAAACCGACAAGTCCCCGGTGCCCTCTATTATAAACAGTGTCATCAACTGCTGATAGAGCGGCGCCCGAGAGGCAGTATCTCAAGAGTCTGACACCTCCGCAGTCACGGCAAACAGACACCTCCCCCCCGCATGGAAACCAGGCCGACGATGGGGATGGGAAAGCCGATTCCAAGGCGCGGCGTGGCTAGATAATCAACCCGCGGACACCAGAACGCGCCCTCCAAAATGCAAAAAAAAGTAAACAGCAAAAGTCGAGACGGAGGGACACCCGAACGCGCAGTGAGAGGTACCGCGGCTATCCCCGGTCCGCTGTAAGCAGACTTGCCGTCTCTCGCGATTTCCTCAGAACCTGCAGAAGGGACAAAATGTAAAGAACCCAAAACACGACACAAATTCGGCGGTGGAGCAAAATATAGACTACATACTAAAATACGTATACTTTTATGGACCATAAAAATAATCCCAAATATGACCATCCCCCAACTTTTTTTTTTTTTTTTGAAAGTTGTATATTTGAGTACACTAAAGCTCAAATGTGAGAAGCATTTAATTTGTCCCCAACTATAGTATGCGGGCGACGGGGTAATTATTTCTGCGGAAAAGTATACTGATGTCAAAGAAATAAACCAAAAGTTACTCGAATAAAAAAAAAAAAAACTTTCTGAAAGGCTCAGGAAGGTTTAGCTACAGCGGGAAACGATCAGCAAAGAAGTAACCAAATTCTTGCCTTATGCAGCCCTTATTTCTGTAAGGGCTGCATAAGGCTAACCTTTGGAAAGGCTGCATCGCGCAGCACAAACTCGCCTTCCCCTTATATAAGATTCGAAGTATATAACCAAAACAAGGCGTTGAGCAGCGCGCGTGCGACATGTCATTTGCTTCATGCTTTTGCTTAAAGGCCCCTACGCACATTAACGTTTGAGAGCGTTTGAGTGCGTTTGACTGCGTTGCGGCTGCGAGAAACCAGGACATCCCTGCTTCTTATGTCGCGTGCCAAGCTATTTCTCTATTTGGATTCTACGCTTCATATGAAGCACAGAAGTGCCGATGACTCGCTTTCGTTCCGCGACGCAACGCAGTCAAACGCACTCAAACGCTGTCAAACGCGAATGTGCGTAGGGGCCTTTAGAATAGTTACTGCGGCAGAGCCAGCACGTGCGGCGCGCATTTCTACATTCTCAGCATTCTTCTTGATGCTTGGGAAATTTAGCAATAGGCCTATCGACCTTTCCGGAAAATCCCGGAGACCTTGCAACGAGGGAAATTGTGGGGCTGTTCGGATGTACGCTCGTGCCGGATCGAACACTTTGTATATCCTGGTAGCGGCACAAAACATTCTTTCTTATCATTGCGAGATCAAAACACACAAAAATAAAGTAAACGTGCTCAATAAGCGTGCCCGAGTGTAGTTTCTTTTGCCGCGCGTACTGCCTTCTGCAATAGTAAATGCTCGCGTGTTCATCAAAGTCTTAATTTTGTTGTTTGATTCGAAACACGAACACCTGCAGCGCGTGTACCTACGTTTCCAGCATTCGTTTTGATACTTGGGTAGTTTAACGAAATATCTATTGGAACATTCGGCGATCCGATAGCCACTACGAAAGAGCAGCCGACACGAGAAGCAACCATCTCCCGCGTATCACGTGCGCGGCATGTCTAAATCCAAAACTGTAAATAGCCACAGAAAAGCGAAACACGGAAAAATAAAAACGTTTATACTTCGCCGAAGGCATACAAAATACCAGCACCTCGCAAAGGACGCGCGGTCTCTCGTTTGTGCGCAAACTTTCAAACGTTTAATCACCGCCGTACATGTGCAGTTTTTCTTTTTCTTTTTCTTTTTTTAACTGTTTTATACGTTAAGTTAATATTCAATATCACGTCCATTGGCACTTTTATCACACATAGAGTTAAGAATATTCGCTTTCACATACGCCTGGGCTTAAAGAGCACTAAGCCAATTGAAGAGACGATTAAAAACCTTTCCGTTGAGGCTGGCCATTAGAATGTGAGAGTACGCCGTTTAAAGTGGGCTGGCAAGAGGATCTTACAGTAACGGATTTCACTTGAATGGGGAGTGTCTATGGTTTCTTATGAAGTTCCCATAAATGCTGACTCCACTTCACCTTTCTAATAATCTATTCATTCGTACGAGTAGAGCTCGTTATAGTATAGTTGCGGTTGAGCAGTTTTCCGGATGCGACTATTTTGCCCGTTTACATGAGTTGACATGTTGGAATGATGCGAAGTAATTGGAGCTGCAGTATTCAGGTAAAGTTAGAGTTACAGGCGATATGAGCTGAAATGCTCGAGGGGCGGCCAACCGTCCCGCCATTAACGGGTAGGTTGTCAACTGCATAGATAAAAACGCTTTCAACGCAAAGGATTTATTTATGTTTTTAAGTCTGTGCTCTGCTGACGTAGCCTGAACGCAGCGTCAGTGTTCGGCTGACTCAGGTGTTTAAGCAGTAAAGCTCCAATTGAACGCGTTTGCCGGACGAGCCCGGACGTAACACTCGGGTTCAACCGGTGCCCCGCGCTCGATCGAGGTAGACCACGTAAAGAATCCGGACCAGAGGAATTGTTTTTGGGTAAATACCAAGTTCCGTCAAACACAGCCTGCACAGTGCGGCCTCCCCCATCCCCCCTATCTCTATCGCATCGCCAATAGATAGCTTTAGTACATCGTTCGAATCACTCCAATAATCATACATGATGCTCCGTGTACGATTCTGCACATTTATAGGGTCGTTACCGGGTATTGTTATCGGAGGTATCGGAAAGATCCACTAAAACCTTCTAGTAAACCCCGGAGTCCGTACTACGTTTTACTTTATGATAGACCGCAACGGACGCGTCGGGCCTTCGAAGTAAATCCGTGGCTCGGAGGGTGTCACGTGACCATTTAGTAAGGCGGAGCGACGCGCGGAGCTTGAGGCGACGCGTCACGCGTGGATCGCTGGATTGGTTAAGACAGTTCATAGCACCGGCTGCTGTCCATCGGTGAGACGGAGTACGTTGGGGGACGAGGAAAGCGCCAGAGGCGCTGCCGCACTGTTCCAATATGTGGGCGCACCCCCCGTGCGCGGTAGCTGATAGCACTATCGTGCGTGCGGCAGAGGGCGGGGAGGTATCGCGCGCGGGGGGTGCGTACAGGAATTCGAATACCGCCGCTGCCGCCGCCGCTTCACTCTCTGACCTTCCGTTTGCGTAGTCTGTAAGGTAGTCGTCGCTCGCGCGTTCCAACTCATACCGCCAGCGACTGGACGCTGCTAGATTTCGACCATGAGGGCAATCGTCCTTGGAATATTTATGGCTGGCATCATTCTGACAAACGCCAGTGAGGATGTTGCCACACGTAAGTTCTAATATCACAAAGAATAGCGACTTAATGGGCCCCCTAAGTTAGCGTTTCAGTTAAATTTAAGTTGCCTTTACATAAAAAGCGTAGGTTTTTAAAGTGGACATCTGTAATCATAAGAACCCTGGTCAATTCAATATTTATTTGATAAAGTTGTTCTTGTGGGAACTCTTTGCCCTTTCGCCATCTTTATTGTAGATGGAAGAAATTAAAACATTCATTCATTCAAGTGAAAAATTTGTTCTCATAATAACCATCCTAAATTTAAAAAAAAAAAATATATACAAACAATTTTAAAATTAAATCTTCAAAAGTAGCCTCGTGAGTACAATGTTCATTTGTTTCTGAGAAGTAAAATTTCAAATATCTTAGTCATAGCTAAAACACCTAATTTGATCATCCACTATTATATATCGCTATTGATTTCTGACTTTCCTACTGCAACGTTAATTTAGAATGTTCATAACATTACTTAGCGCATGCAGTGCTCTAATGTTTATTAAAAAAAAAATAAAACGACCTTTTTTATTTTGTAACAAATTTTTTTAATGTTTTCTGCCACATTTTTTTTTTTTTTTAAACAAAGACTGCTAGCTTTAGCGCACTACTGCGTTCCCCATGTGCCCCAAACCTTCCTTTGATATTCTTCTTTGGTGGTTTCCAATGAGACTCAGCCTGGTTCTGGTTAAAACCATATTTTTATCTTCAATGATTAAAAAGCTGAGTGACCAATGTTTAGTCAGCTAACCGACTTATGCTGGCGATAAACCCTCTTTATTACGTCCCATTGGCTGTATAACTCACCTTCAAAGAGCCGCACTATTGTATCTTTCATGGACTTCTTATAACAAATCTTGAAATAGTTAGAAAACACTCTAGATTACAGTATTTATTACTACGATAATTATCCCAATTGGTGTCACTTAATTACTGTAGCGTTATTACAACACACACACACACTCATATATATATATCAGGGTGTCGAACCGGAACCGAACCGAACCGAAAACCGGAACCGAACCGGTCTTTTTTCCGGAACTGAACCCGAACCCGAACCGTTATATTGTTATCGCGATGAACCCGAACCGAAACTGAACCGGAAAAAAAATAACGGTTACCGGCTCATGTCAAAACGGCTCGGCCACGCGCTGTTGACAATGAATGTGCTATCAATGCCATTTGTGTTCTGTCCGCCGGGTCGTGCAGTGCATCCTTTTTGTGCCGTAGAGTGACGGGTTGGAGGTTTGTAGTCATCGTCACATAATTTCCTTGCTGTGTGTGTACTTTTTTCGAAAGTGCCAATTTTATATGGCTGCACAATAACACTGTTAAAATCTCCTATTGTTTGACGGTAAAGTGTTCTTAACACCAGTAGCGCCGTCACCACGGGATCTGTAGCAGCCCTCTTAAGCTACATTGTAATAATTGTGATAATCCACGACTGATGATGTTACACCTGATCCTGCGGGCCGTTTTGGTAACCAAGTTGAAACTGTATAATTATATGTAATGGTGGATTTCTTTAAAGCTCGGTAGCACTGTAACCAACTTAATACCAAGTTTGGTTTTTATCAATATTGCGTTATTGTTGTTATTGAATAACTAATGTTTTCCCAGTCAGATGTACGTTGTCTATAACGGATTGAAAGGGATATTTCATTCTGATATGATCATTTCGTGGTTAACGGTTTGAGTGAATAAATACACAACTTCGTTTCAAACTTCCGTTTCTGTGGTAATCTTTCCAGGAGACCGTTTGTTTTGTACCGTTTTCGGTGTGCCCTCCGGAATTTGAGATTTATTCTCCTGCGCATTCCTTGCGTTTCTAATTTTACGACTTTGCCTAAACTATTAAGTTATTAATTTCTATTCCCTTTTTGTTTTCGGCACAAGTTCGCCACATTAAACGTTTATTTCTTCCTGTTTATTTATTGTTATTCTGGTCACCACCCGTGACAATATATATATATATATATATATTATATATATTATATATATATATATATTATATATATATATATATTATATATATATATATATAGGGTGTTTTTTAAGCTTGACAGATTTCTTTAAAAAAGGCCGTGAAAGTTATACTTCTGCGGTTTGTGCAGGTGAGTTACACGGCCAGGGAGACATTATGCAGGTGGCTAATATTTGCGATGACACGGCTAATTAATTAAATTTTATTAATTAACTATTAATTATAGAAATTAGATGTATCGTTCCGAAGTTAATTAAGAAACTTTAATTAATTAGTCGACTTATCGCAAATATTAGCCACCCACCTAATGTCCCCATGGCCGTATAACTCACCTGCACAAACTGCGTAAGTGCAACTTTCACGACCTTTTTCAAACAAATCTGTAAAGTTAAAAAAAAACTATATATAGTATATGTAAATGCATATCTCTAGGATCACTGCCGTAATATCGTATCGTGGCCAAGGGCTCTCTTTGGTTCCCCTGCCTAAATTCAAACTTCTTTGTACCCACTATCGTAAGTGTTTCAAGAATTAATACTTTAATTCTAGTTACGGGATCGGCAAATGGATCCTCAAAAGTCGATCCTGATGGTCAATGCGGCCGATATCATGTGATCCTGAAGAAAATGTTTGTCGCAAGTCGTCTTAGCTGTTTCTTATTTCTGAAATGCATTAAGCCAAGGAAAACAAAAAGTAGCAGCTGTATATCCATCTACTGACCAAAACGCCTTACGCATAATTTCATTTTATCCCCAAAACGCAGCCGACTCCTTCGTTCACTATCTGACTTAATGGCGCGCTTTCGCAGACTGTGAAGCTAAGAGAGGCATGCAGCAGAACGGGCGTCTGCAAAATTCATCACTACATCTCTGACACCGCCAGGATAGCTACCGGTCACATCATGAAAGGCAGAAATCTAGTGTTAACTTTTAAGGACATGGTGAACCCGCCGGTCGGAGACGTGTTCCTGACCTCATATCCAGTAACACTTCATATTAACTTGCCAGATAGAATACCACAAAAGAGACATGGACAGTGGAGTAGAAATGACAGCGTCTATCCTGTCTACCATTTTGTTCTTGCCTCTCTTGAGGCTATATTACTTTGTCCCTAAATATGTGGCATTTAGGCTAGCAACGTATACTGTGCACGCATATTTACTCGCCTGCACTCTGTTGTTTCGCCCACTAGCTGCATCGCAGGCAGACTGCGGAGAAAGGCAGGAGTTCAAGCTTTGTGACACCTACCGCTGTGGAGAGTGGCATTGTCGGCGTTTCAGACGCGAGCCACATACCTGCAAGAATGATTGCATGAAGAGATGTGTCTGCAAGCGCCCTTTTTATAGGAGATTCGACACCAGTTGCGTTCGGTCGTTCTATTGCGGTTAGTCTGGGACAATGACTACAACCGCCAATCGTAATAAATAAATACCTTGCTAGATTGTCTCGAACAGATTTGTGTCCTTTCAGAATGCGGGATACGGGTATCTCTCAACATTCCTGCACCTATATATACCATCTAGAAGACGAAGCCTGAGCCTTTCCACTAATAAAAGTCATCAATAGTTGATCCAAGCAGCGCCACGTATACCTTGAGTCTCACAACGAACACAACGCTAGAACGCGGTGACGGCAAGATTGACGCTTCACTCTAAAATGCACGTGAGCATATTTTAATTTGCCCCATGAATGAGAAAATCTGCAATGTTCCGCGAGGGGCTGCACTTGAGCTATACACAAGTATAGGTGGTATTCGCTCTACTCGTGGTACACCATTCTGCGGTTATGAAAGCTCGTGTGCTCGCCCGATCTGAGCACAGATCAACACTTTTGCTAGCCCTCACTTTACTTCCGAAGCAAACGCGTGTTCGCACACGCCTGTCGAAGTTACCTTCACGCACGCGCACGCTGCGCTTGTTTGCACCTATGGGGCACCAACCGGGATGCCTAAAGTAACTGGATCGTGGGAAGGTAACGCCAAGCTCTCCGTATGGTCGCTATTTTGGTTCATGAAATGAGCAATTTGTCCTTAAGTTCTCTGTTCTTGGTGAGCAGATCTAAATTATCTGGTGACGGGCAGCTTCATAGAGACGTTTCTGGCATACCGGAATTTCGCTATTCCCACACCGACGAAACAAGCGTACATCTTCGTACCATCACCACATATGGTGTCGGTCCTTGGAGGCATTAAAAAAAATTGTTTTGTATTTAATGGGGTACTGCACCAACATTTCGAGCTCACGAAACGGGGTAGAGCGATAGCCAGGACTCTTCAGGATCCAACGACACCACTCATACAGCGATGTCTCTAACGGATGACCGTATTTTTGGAAAAGAAATGCGCGATTGAACACGGCCGACGAGACCGACGAGACCGACGAGACTTGTGACGTCATGATTTTCATTCCAACCCCTCCTCACTCGATCGCGCCCTTCGTTTCCGAAAATTCGGCCATCCGTTTGAGATATTGATGTATGAGTGAGGTTTCGGAGTTCGTAGTGTTTCTCGTTCAATACTTCTGTGACCTTATTTTGCGAAATATAAATTTCGGTTCAGTATCCCTTCAAATACACAAGATGAACAATATCATTAGAAAAGATCAGCGCAGATGAGCGTGATTGGTGAGTTGATTGCATACACAGTGCCAAAGACGCTTATATTAGCGAGGGATGCCTCGAGTACGATAATGCTCCATAGCGATCTTGGTGAGACTGGTTTAGAACGACCCTCTTGAAGATCGAAGATTTTAATGGACCGAAATGGCGATTGCCATGGCAACGGAGACCGATCAGCAAATTGCCTTGTGAGGTTTCTTGTTGCCTGTATATTATTATCTATTTGTGCCACGCTAGCAGTCAAGGAGGGCAATCGCGCTACTTTCCTAGGTTCCAGGTACGATAAGGATGCCATGCTTGGATTTATGTACAGACCAACAACCTGTTGACTAACAAGTCCGCGTTTTCTCGCACCAGGTGTAGGCAATACATGCGCATAGACCAGATCCGCGTCAACTGATCCATCTGAGCATGCGCCACGTCGACACCTGCGCCACCGCAGCTGCGGGACGACAGAGCCGCATGTTGCTGTATAGTCGGTGCGTGGACAAAAAAATTACAGCGAAGTCCTTCGGTTGATCTCCCTCCAGTGCGAGCTTCCTTCCTTAGATAAGCCTTCGATGTCCGCGAGCTTCCAGCATGCGCGCGCTGCCAAAGCCCAACGGAAGGTGACCAGTGCGTGCTGGTGGGTGCACGTGCATCCGCAATGGACTCCTTGCGCTTCTTTTTCTGTCAGTGACTAGGGGGTATTTAAACGTTAAAACAGAAACAGATTCCGACGGTTCATAGGATGACACAGACCATAGCCTCTTCTATACTCACAAAGCCAGGCAGTTCGACGAAGAAGCCATAGAATGCTCGGTCGCACATTTGGAACGCGAGGACCTGGTAGCACAGAGCATCAAAAAGCCATTTCTCGGGGAACCTGGACGTCAGCGCAGAGCTTTTGGAGCGGCGAGGACCCGAAACGGCGAAACGCCACTGCTCCCCGCAGCGGCGTCTCGCCGCAGCGGGGCGCCAGTCACGTGGCTCACCTATAATTCGTTGTCTGCCCCTCCACCTTTTCCCTTTTGGTGGCCACTTCTCGTGGTGATCTGCCAGGCTTTGTCAGTATACAGAAGGCTATGCGCAGACACTTGAAGTTGGTTCGTTTCTGTAACGTTCTATAAAGACTGTACAACCAAAACTGTGTGAAGCTGTGTACGACTTTTCCGACCCTTGGCGCCTCTTGAGCATTACAATGTTTTTTTGTTTTTTTTTTGCTAGAGCGCTTTCTCTGAAAATAAGACAGCATTCTCTGCGCTGATTAAATGAAATGCAGTACCTGTACAATTATTTTGTAGCGTGAGCTACACTGGTCGAGGTTGAGCAGTTTCGCGTGGCTCCTGGCCGTGCTGCGCATGCGCGAGGAGCAGTGACGTCACACGGCGCACAGCTGGCGCAAAAAAGTCAAATTTGGGGGTTTTACGTGCCAAACCAACGACCGGCATCTGGCACGCCCCAGCGGAGGACTAAGGATTAATTTGATCTTTTGACGTGCAACCGAAAGCTCGGTTACACGGCGCCTCCTCCGCAATAAGCCTCCGTCAGATTGCGGCACCTCGGCCGGGATTCGAACCCGCCACATGGGGATCCGTAGGCCAGCGCTCTCGCTTTGGAGCCACCGAGGCGGCTGCACAGCTGGCGCGCCGAAGCCGCCGCCGCCTCGCACTCCGCCGCCGCCGCGCGCGCCTCGGCGGTCTGCGCATTCCAGAGGAGTGACGTCATAGCCGAGGCAGACGCACTGGCGCCGCCGCGTGCCCAGCTGTGCGCCTCCATTGCGCAGTAGCCAAGTCTGACGCTGCACCGTAGCCGCTTGATAGCGCCTCTCATTTTGTGCGCATGCGCAGAGGTATCAGTGGGGGTATACATATAGCGGGGCGTTTGCCAGTGTGGTATAGCCATGGAAAAGGAGAGCGAAATTGCCGCTCAACGGCGCAGAAGAGCGGAGAAGCTTAACTCATCGGATCCCGAAGTAGTCACATAATGCGTATACCGTGTGTGTGTCATCGAAGCAGCAGTAAGCATGATAATCCAGCTAATCCCAGACAACCAGGAAGGCTAAGAATAACCATCTGAACCTAAGCTCATGCTAGGTATATCCTGGCATAGCCGAGCTAAGCCACTGCAATTTTTTTAGGCTAGTGGCAACTCAGTGAATCTACCGCTAATGCATGGCGTCCACGAGGACACTGCTTTTGCTACAGGAGAAGAACCACTTCGAAAGAAATGCGTTTCATGTCTTCAACACACCACGAAATTGGTACTTTAGCAAAAAAAAAAGCAGCTCTTTTTAATGTGTCATCCGATCCCGCAGCATAATATGTTTTTCATTCTCTTTTTCCCCGCAAAAGCATCACAGGTCGATGATTATGAAAACCAACCCATGTGTGGACTGTGCCAATAGAACCTAGAAGCAAGGTGTAAGGTTGGGCGAGTTGGTTGATGGTCATATTGAACAGCGCAAAAAGACGAAGGACATCTTCCCATCAAGCCACGTGTCGGCTTGATGAGAAAATGACGTGTTATTGGGTCGATTGCTTTTATGTTTATCTGGTTTCAAGTTTACTTGCTGAATGGCGCAGAAGTAAAAAAATGAAAGCCGTTTACATCTCCCTGTAACGCCGATTTAGAGCGCAGCTCTTGAGAAGGAGGAGGGGAAGGTACGGAGAGGAGGCTATGCCCCTCCTCCTCTCCTGCTCGCCTCACATTTGGGAGAAATTTTTCCGCTAAATTTAGCGGGAAACTTTACCCATAATGCACCGCACGCCGACGGCGACGCCGACGGCGACGCCGCTCAAGCCGGAAACGGCGCCTGAGAGCTGCGCTCTAAAAATTCAGTTGTCAGTCAGCGCTGTAATTGAGTGTTTCCTTTTACTGGTCCTTCGTCTTTTTGCGCTGTTTTAACCCATTCAATGTAGCACCTAGAAGACAAGGACTGCGCATGACGTCATTGTGAGTGAATCTCCAAACCCCCCCAAGCGCCATACACGCGAAGCTTGATGAGAGTCACGCAAAAATTCGGACGCGTTAGTCTTGGCGTCGCTGTATGCTAGCGTCGCGCCCTTCATGGCACACTACGGGGTGCGATGGCGACGATGTTGACGTAAACTAAACATCGCCGCATGCATCGCATGGTGCGGATACACGGCTGTATCCACTGCATGCATCGCAGCCCTTCGTCTTTTAGGTGGCATTTTCTGTGCGCCCTCTCCCAAGAGATACGTGACGTGGTTCATCTCCACAGCAGGTCAAGGAATGAGTTATCTAAGGAGGTACAGCTTCTACAACTTGAGATCGCGTTTTCCTAATTCCCTGTTTCTGAAATCACTCAAAGCCCGCCTTGAGCCCTATCAGCGGGGAAATGTGCGTTTGAGAATACAGCGTCAGTTTTATGTGAAAGCGTTTTATGAATATAGTTGTAGCAACAGATTTAGGCAGACACTGGTGCGAACTATGTGGCGAAGTGTGCACAATACGCAGCAGTGAAAATAAGCATTATTCAGCTTCAAGGAACGTATATATATATATATATATATATATATATATATATATATATATATATATAACGGGCATGGTGGCGGGTGGCCGAAGGCGTGGGTATATAGGGCGGCGGAGAAAAGCTCACCGGAGCAGTCTGGGACCTGAAAAATGTCCCCTCATCGCTGTTACTATTCGTCTGTTAGCATTTTAATCGATGCCAGAGTACCGGGGCTTTCCTGTATTCCTTGTTTAATTGTGTTGAATCGGTAAATTAGGTAGGCTTCACGCTATTCACGTTCGCGATTTGATTTAAATCCAGATTCTAGGAGCGTCACTGACAATTTATCAAACGAGTGTTTTGGGAGAGCGAGATGTTTAAATAGAGGCAATGTCGGAAGATTTATGGCGTGAGATTTGTGATTATTAAAGCGCAGTCTAAATGCCGTTCTAGTCTGCCCTATGTATTGCATTTTACATACCGTACACTCGAATAAGTACACGACATTCGATGAGGCACATGTTAAGTGCCCTTTAATTTTGATCGAGAACTGCGAGTGCGGGCTGCTGGCCGTGTTTGTGTGCTGCATCTGTTTACCGATCAGACATCCTGGGTGCATGCAAGGCCTACATTCGTTAGGTGGTGGCGATGAATTGATCCAAGAATTTACTAGCGCGTCTTTGAGGTTACGCGATCGTCTCTGGACTACCCCAGGGGCGGATGGAAACGCGCGTTTAAGGCGCTCGCTTTGTTCGAGAATGTTATAATGTCGTCTTAAGATATTATTTACATTAGGATGGTTCATGCTATAAGTTAGATATAGATTTGTGCGTTGTGTGTCGCTTTGCGTGGGGCGCGGGCTGATAAGGTCTGCTCGGTTCAGTTACTTGGCTTTTTTGATTGCATCTTCGATTATACGGGGTGGGTACTTTTGTTTCTCGAGCACTGACTTTAAATTTTGGCTGCTCGCATCAAAATTTGTCTTTTTGGAACAAATTCGTTTGAAACGATGAGCTTGGCTATAGGGAATGCTGTTCTTGCAATGGCGTGGGTGGTCGCTTTGATAATGCAGGTATTGCTGTCGATCTGTTGGCTTACGGTACAGGCTCGTGGCGAGTTTACCTTCGTTTATTTTAACGTTGACGTCTAAGAAGTTTATTTCGGTTTGAGAGTACGTATGTGTAAAGCGGATGCTCGGATGAGCAGCGTTGTATCGACCTATGAAGTCCACTAGCTCCTCCTCAGTGTGCGACCAGAAAATAGATATATCATCTATAAACCTTTTGTATATTATCGGCTTTACGGGACATTCAGAAAGGAACTGAGATTCTAATTTTCCCATGAATACGTTGGCGTAGTTCGGGGCCATTTTGGTGCCCATCGCGGTTCCACTAACCTGCCTAAAGTATTTATTGATTCTTTTGGTATGCTTAAATTTGATATTTCCCTTAAAAGTGAGTTGTGTCTTTAATGTACGAATCGAGACTTGTAGGTATATGTTTAATTAAACTGTCTTCATATCCTGATATGGGTTCGGTTACTGTACCTATTCCGGATATGATTGGGCGCCCTGGGTTACCAGGTTTGTGATTCTTAGGGAGCATGTAGAAGCGGCTTGGGGAAGGCTGTACCGGTTTCATTAATTTATGTTCGTTAGCGGTTATTCTGCCCTCGTCTAGGAGATCCTTAAAGGGGCACTGACAACCCAAAGGTCGTATTTTTTTTTATTGTCTAAAACGATGCAAGTTGTAGTCATAGACACGCAAAAAAAAAGCATCGCGAAAAAAACTTTTCCCGCGCGCGCGCGCGCCTTTTTGCTTTTGGCGTTTAAATTTCCCGCGCTCACCTCCTCGCTTCTTTTGATCGGTGACGTCAAAAATCAGGAAATTTAGAAGCTTTGTAGGTTACATTTCTATAACATTTAATAACGGCAATCGTAAAACATGTTTTTTAACGCAATTGCGAACGCACTACGGCCCCTCTTTTTGAAATACCAGAAATCAGAGTTCGGTGTGATGTTGCTTCCTGGATTTGTACCCTCCCTCGAAAAACGTGGCAGCGCTCGTCGGCGAGGCGGGGAAGAACAGGGAAGAAACCGGTTTTTTCCCGCGCCGATCTGATATCACCTCCACCTCGCTTGGGGTCGCCGTGGCAACCGCGCTTTGCTTCATAGCGTGGAGCGGAGGTCTGAAAAAAAAAGTCGAGTCGCAGGAGACCGCAACATTTGACTCACTGCACTGGCGCGGATCGCGCGGGAACTTCAAATTCGGCATTTGGAAATTGTTTTTTGTAATTCACAAATACTGAATTTTCAAGTTTCGAATTTTGAAGGTAATGTCCCGGCATCGTTTTCAATCGTTTCGGATAATAAAAAAAAAATATGATTTTGATGTGTCAGTGCCCCTTTATGGAGCGAGGTTCATAAAACTTTGGGTCATTTAGTTGGCGGTATCCTTCTCGGATGTATTCAGAAGTGCTAAGAATCACAATTGCTCCTCCTTTAACGGCTGGTTTTATTGTTATGTCTGTCCTATTGCTCAGGGTTTTTAAGCTAGCCCTTTCGAACTTAGTGAGGTTATCCCGTTTTCCCGCCTGCCTGCGATATTCCCGCATAATGTCTTTTTCTACAGCGGCTATGTACAAGTTAAGACAATCGTTACGGTTAGCCTTTGTCGTCCAGTTGCTCGTTGCACGCTGCTGAGAGGTGTTGGAGCTAGAAGGTTTGTCCAAGAAGTATTCCCGCAATCTTAAATTGTAAGCAGTAGTAATCGAAATTCGTCAACAAAACCTGTGGCGGGACAGAAGTTCAGTCCTCTCGAAAGGAGTTTTTCCTCTTCTGTTGATATAGTCACTCCAGATAGATTAACAATTGTGGGGCACTAGTGCAAGGGGCACTAGTGCTTGACCTATCGTCTGTTATGCTAATGGCCGGTTAAGTATGTTCACTATAGTTAAATGATGTCGTAAGCTGAGGTAAAACAGGGTTAGGAACCTTATCGCGCTGTAGCTTACGTAGCTTGATTGTTTCAAGGTCATGGCGTTTCTTTTTATCGAATTCAGATGGGGCGTGCTTGCAGCGTGTTCTTGACCAGGCGACGGCACCGTCGCAGCGTCTCGTCGGTGCCGTATCGTTCCAGTTCGCTCGTCCCTACGTGAAAGACGAGCGTCGTGACCGAACGTGGAAGGTTGGCGAGCTCCTTATCGATGTCGAACGTGTCGAATATATATCACAGGCAGGCGGGAAAACGGGATAACCTCACTAAGTCCCAAAGGGCTAGCTTAAAAACCCTGAGCAATAGGACAGACAAAACAATAAAACCAGCCGATAAAGGAGGAGCAATTGTGATTTTTAGCACTTCTGAATACATCTGAGAAGGATACCGCCAACTAAATGACCCAAAGTTTTATGAACCTCTCGCAGGTGACCCTACGGTGCACCACACTCAGACTGTGACCTCGCTCCTTAAGGATCTCCTAGACGAGGGTAGAATAACCGGTAACGAACATAAATTAATGAAACCGGTACAGCCTTCCCCAAGCCGCTTCTACATGCTCCCTAAGATTCACAAACCTGGTAACCCAGGGCGCTCAATCATATCCGGAATAGGTACAGAAACCGAACCCATATCAGGATAAGTAGACAGTTTAATTAAACATATACCTACAAGTCTCGATTCGTACATTAAAGACACAACTCACTTTTAAGGGAAATATCAAATTTACGCATACCAAAAGAATCATATATGGTTACACTTGATGTGTCATCGCTGTATACGAATATCCCACACGATAATAAAAATAATAATAATAGTGTTTATTTCATGTGTCCACAAACAGCACAGGGCCTTTTGTGTGGTACACAGCAAATGCTGACAAGATAAAAAGTATAAGCACAGAGAAAACATAGCTATCCCAAAAAAGAACTCACAAACAAACATAGAACACTAAGCGACATCTGGCAAGCAAGAGAAGGTAAAAGAAGAAGAGGCAAAATACAGCAACCCCCAAAACAGAGAGAGAGAGAGAGAGAGAGAGAAAAACGCTCAAAATTGCAAACCACTGGGATCATGCATACAATATGTTTTCTAGATTACGCCGAAAAGTTGTCTTGTCACTGAATATTTCTAGGAGAGAACAATCCAACTTATTAAAATCATGCTGCATTCGAATTAGGGGAGACGTGTGAAAAAACGTGGATGGATAGAAAAAATTGTGATTACGGCTCGAACGTGGTGGGGCGTGAAAACATACAGCGCTTAACAAGACAGGACAATCTACAAGCCCATTGACAAGTTTGTGTAAAAACAAGATATCCCGACAACGCCGTCTGTCAAACAGAGTACATAAACCATCTGTCTTGAGCAGCCGATCATGATTATAATAAAACGTACGTCCAAAAAAACGATCGAAAACTATGCGAATAAAACGCTTCTGTACACGCTCGATAGAGCAAGATGCTGTATCATTTATACAATTCCACACTATAGATGCAAATTCGAGTTTTGAGCGAATTAGACAACAGAATAATCGAACGATACATGCTGTGGGGTTCTTTATGGAGGTCGCTGTACTATTAATCGCCGCCCGATCTGTATGCGCTCCGCCCGTCACCCAGGGAGTGATATAACAACGAGAAGACAGCGAATGGGTTTACTGTACCTCTCGGTTGCCCGTCGTCAAGAACCGGCAGTCCAGGCACGCCGACCCTTGTTGTCGCCCGTCGATCAGAGCTCACAGTCGAAGTCCGTGTCCAGGCCTGCGGATCGCCTTTCCCACGCCAGTGCTGCGTAGGCTGACTGTCCCGGGCCATCACTGCCCGAGTCTCGCTGCGGAACCACCCCGGGATCGTCGTGGCCTAGACCAGATGGCCAGGGCTCGCCGTTTCCACCGGTCTTGCTCCAGACCTCGCTGGTGGACCGCTCCGGGGTTCGTCATGGGCCAGGCCAGGCAGCCCGGCCCTGATGTTCCTGCCTAGCTTTCGCCTCGCGTAGCATGCACTGTCTCGCGCCAGCTCGTGTCTTCTCCGCCGACCGCCTGTCACGTGCCCTCTGCCTCGTCTTTCACCCTCGGCTCCTACAATGCATAGGAAGAAAATTGTCTTGTGAAACGTGAAATTGCTCCCAATATTCTAAGTGATGCGTTGCATGTGACCGACACGTGATGATTAAAATTTAACGCCTTATCTATAAAAACTCCAAGATCACGAGAAACACACACTCGTTTGATGGCGACGCCATCTAAGATATAACTGAACGCGAGGGGCTTTCGCTCTCTACAGAGACCTATAGCCTGTGTTTTATGTTCATTAAGCGGGAGATCATTATTAATGCACCACCTAGATACGTTATCAACATCGCTTTGAAGAAGTGTGCATTCAGAATGTGAACTAACATGACGAAACAACTTTATATCGTCGGCGAATAAAAGCACTTCAGAATTTTTTTACCGAAGATACAATGTCATTCACAAAGATTAAAAACAAAAGTGGACCCAAGTTGCTCCCCTGAGGCACCCCTGACGACGAAATAAAGGTTTCGGACATAAATCCCGATACACGAACACAGTTTGTACGATCGCTAAGGTAGCTCCTAAACCAATTACAATACGTTGAACATAGGCTGTAGTCACCTAGTTTACGCATTAGCCGATCATGATTGACCCTGTCGAACGCTTTCGACATGTCAAAGTAGATGACGTCTACTTGTTGATGATCATGAACAAATGGCACAGCAAAATCTAAGAATGTGCACAAATTGGTTTCCACCGACTTTCCCTTCAAGAATCCGTGTTTCTCAGGACAAATTTTTTGACGGAAGTATTTGTAAAGACGATTATGCTGCGTCATCTCAAAAACTTTAGAGAAACTAGATAATAAAGAGACAGGGCGATAGTTGCCGACAATTGTGTTATCGCCTGATATAAATATTGGAACTATCACTGAGTGCTTCCATATAGACGGGAATCTGCCCGATTGTAGCGACAGGTTAAAGATATGAAGCAACACCGGAGTTAAAAGATGAGCACATCCCTTTAAAATAAAGCTCGGTATTCCGTCTGCGCCAGCAGATAACTTTGACTTCACGTCCCTTATGCATGTATTTATCTCAAGCTCATCTATTGGAACAAACGGAAAACATCAGAGGTATTTGGGCATTTCACAGCTGAATTCGTGTTAGTTCCAGAAGAGAAGCATGACGTAAAATGCTGAGCAAACATGTCTGCCACTTCATTTGGGTTCGATGTATAGCCGGAACTACCCCGTAAGAGAGGAACACTACCACTACGCTTGTTTTTTGTTTTTTTTTTGAGTGGGTACGAATTTCCAAAAGTCTTTTGGGCTTGAATTCAGAGCAGACTCAGTCTGAGAAACGTGAAATTTCTCATTTCTCTTAAACAGCCGCTTTGCAACAGCGTGACACTCGCTGTACTTCAAGTACCATTTCTCTAATCCCGTTTTTTTTAAAAGTCCTGTGATAGTGCAATTTTCTGCGTAAACAGCATTTCAGCTCCCATGAAAACCACGGAGAGTATTTCTATGACCGTGAAGCGCGCTTCGGTATAAATGTATCCATGGCACTCGACACAATTTTTGTAAATGCCTCAGTCGCTGAGTCAACGCACGTGTCTTTCAAGATAGGATTCCAGTTGTAACTTTGAAGATAATAGTACATGTTAAGATAATCTCCTTCGCTGTATAAACCAACACGCGGCCCTGACGTCACGCAGCTGCGGTGGCGCTGTCGACGGCACTGCGCATGCGCAGACACGACGCTTCACGCGAATTCGGTCTCTGCGCACGCGCAGTGCCCACACCTGGTGTGGGCAAACGCGGGCTTGTTTGTAAACAGCGTGTTGGTCTATAAGAAGCAAGTCTGGCTATGAAAAACATGTTGACTGGGCGGAAAAAAGAATGAAACAACAAAAGGAGGATGGAAATGATCGACACGTGTTACAGGATCGCCAACTGAACTGATACCATCAATTGGCGAAGACACTAGTGCAAGGTCAAGTATGTTGCCCGCTGAGTTCTGTAGCTTATTGCACTGTTCAAACCCATTTATATACATAAAATCTATTAGGCTTGACGCCTTCGATTTGCGATCATTACCATCCGTTGTGACATCTGTCACCCAGTCTATCCCCGGAATATTAAAGTCTCCATAAATGTGAACGTGAAACTTTGACACATCTAAACTTTGCTCTAGAGCTCTCAGCTCTGCCACAAAATTATCAGAGTTAAACTGGGGTGGAAAATAATAGTTTCGGATTAAAATTTGACGCCATCATTCGATGCAAGCTCTACCCAAACGCATTCCAATAATACTCTAGATCTTGCCTTCTCCATGCTCGCAAAGAAGTATTCACGGCTGTAAGTACACCGCCGCCATATTTTTGCCCCGTGCTTGTGTAATTTTGATCTCGGCGAAAAACGGAATAACATGGGGGGAAATGATCGGTGCTAGAAATACCTTCCTCCAGCCACGTCTCCGTAAGGCATAACACGGTAAAGGAACTTCCTACAATTCCAGACACGAGCTCAGAAGACTTGGTTCTGATACCACGTACGTTTTGGTAATAAACCGTGCACTCCATTGTGTTAGTCTGGCATATTTCTTAACTTTCCGAAAAAGGGTAAAAAAATGCATCCAGTTGGCCAAATTTCTGCTCGGTTTAGTATTTCAAAATCGTTAATATCAACAGATACATTGAAACCAGCGTAGCTCTCATGCTTAGATACAAGCTTAGTACATAAGGCAGTATTTCCCTTCAAAGCAGCGGCAACAACTTCTGAAATGTCCGAAACCGTCGTACTTGGGGCCAGTCTGGAGACAAAGAGCGCATGACGCCGTGGTGGTCGTGGTACGGAGGCAAGCTTGCAAGTAGTACTCACGCCCTCGGTACGTTGAGGCCTTTTCTTTCTTGTAACCGTGGTGAAGTCCTCGTCATCAACAAGACCTGCTCGGGTGTGTTGCGAGTTAGCAGCCACGTCATCGCCTTCCATGGAAGGGGGGCGTTCAGTTGCCCTGCTTCTGTCGTCGTTCGCTGCAAAGTTGACATGATGACTCACGAAGGGCACTGGCTTCTTCAAAACAGCAGCGTAGTGTTTAGGTGGCACGGCTGGTGCGACCGGCCGCTCCTCCGGCAAGCATAACTTACGCAGCAATTCACTGTTGCGTGACAGATGGATGTGCAGCGACTCGTTGTCGGTCTTCAAAGTTTTGACAACCTTCGTAAGGTCATCGATTTTCTTGCAAAGCAAGACCACCAGCTCGGGAAGGTTAGTGTCCGTTCCAGGAATAACGTTGACTGGACTCAATTCTGTCTCCTCGAGTAGAATGGCCGCTGAATCGTCACTGACCTTGTTGCCCGACTCGTCCAGACGCTTTGCACAAGATGGGCACTTGTAACTGCTCTTGCCGTCGGCCATGAGGTACTCGTAGTCTTCCTCAACCACATTGATGCATTTGCAGTGAAACCGACGTTTACATGGCCCAGCGCAAGGAAGAAACTGCTGGCGCCCATAAAATGGAGCGGAGCAGCTGCCGCACACGTCCTTGCTGCCGCCCATTCTGATAAGGAATCCTATGCCTGTTGAGCCTAGTGGCAAGGACGGTGTGCTTACTCTAGTTCGATGATGGAATAATTTCTTTAATTGACATGTACGAACTCCACAAACAACCGGATACCCCAGATGGACACGTCGCCGCTACTCTAGCGAGGCTTGTCTTAGAACTCAACACGTTCAAATTTAACAATAAATAATTTAGGCAGGTTAGCGGAACCACGATGGGCACCAAAATGGCCCCGAACTACGCCAACGTATTCATGGGAAAATTAGAATCTCAGTTCCTTTCTGAATGTCACGTAAAGCCGCTAATATACAAAATGTTTATAGATGATATATTTATTGTCTGGTCGCACACTGAGGAGGAGCTAGTGGACTTCATAGGTCGATACAACGCTGCTCATCCGAGCATCCGCTTTACACATACGTACTCTCAAACCGAAATAAACTTCTTAGACGTCAACGTTAAAATAAACGAAGGTAAACTCGCCACGAGCCTGTACCGTAAGCCAACAGATCGACAGCAATACCTGCATTATCAAAGCGACCACCCACGCCATTGCAAGAACAGCATTCCCTATAGCCAAGCTCATCGTTTCAGACGAATTTGTTCCAAAGAGAGAGATTTTGATGCGAGCAGCCAAAATTTAAAGTCAGTGCTAGAGAAACAAAAGTATCCACCCCGTATAATCGACGATGCAATCAGAAAAGCCACGCAACTGAACCGAGCAGACCTTATCAGCCCGCGCCCCACGCAAAGCGACACACAACGCACAAATCTATATCTAACTTATAGCATGAACCACCCTAATGAAAATAATATCTTAAACGACATTATAACATTCTCGAACAAAGCGAGCGCCTTAAACGCGCGTTTCCATCCGCCCCTGGGGTAGTCCACAGACGATCGCGTAACCTCAAAGACACGCTAGTAAATTCTCGGATCAATTCATCGCCACCACCTAACGAATGTAGGCCTTGCATGCACCCAGGATGTCTTATCTGTAAACAGATGCAGCACACAAACACGGCCAACAGCACGCACTCGCAGTTCTCGATCAAAATTAAAGGGCACTTAACATGTGCCTCGTCGAATGTCGTGTACTTATTCGAGTGTACGGTATGTAAAATGCAATACACAGGGCGGACTAGAACGGCATTTAGACTGCGCTTTAATAATCACAAATCTCACGCCATAAATCTTCCGACATTGCCTTTATCCAAAATCTCGCACTCCCAAAACACTCGTTTGATAAATTGTCAGTGACGCTCCTAGAATCTGGATTTAAATCAAATCGCGAACGTGAACAGCGTGAATCCTACCTAATTTACCGATTCAACACAATTAAACAAGGAATAAATGAAAGCCCCGGTACTCTGACATCGATTAAAATGCTAACAGACGAATAGTAACAGCGATGAGGGGACATTTTTTCAGGTCCCAGACCTTATTGTTAGCAGTGGTACTGTGTTTGCGGCCGGAACTGGACCATCAACTTTTCTTTTTTATTTTCAGGTTTCGATATTCATTTTTTTTCTAAGTTTAACATTGTTCCCTTCCAGGTCTGACTCATGCATGCCCCGCAAAACAACACACGTGACTGTGTCGTTTTGTTTTCTTGTTTTTGTTTTCTTTGAGAGAGCATTTTAGTTTGCGCGTTAACTTTCGTCTATTGTACGCTATCGTTCAGGTCACCCCTGCCCGCCCGGCCATAAAGTCACCCTGCGCCCCCTCTCAAGAAGCTACAACCGTCATCCCACCGTCCTTGAAACTTGGCCCCGACCGTCAAGCTTCTTCACCCGGATACGAACTGCCCTACGCTTCCCTCTCACCAAAGCTCCAACCGTCATCCCGCCGAAATTTGGACCCGACCATAGCATTGTATAAACGTTTGCCCATCTGGAACTCTTCCTACGCTTCTTTGGAAACTCCAACCGTCATTCCGCCGTTTTTGAAACTTGGACTCGACCGTAGCATTGTATAAATACCACCCGCGTTCATCTGTAAAAGTTCTTCCTGACGAAGGCCGGACGCCGGCCGAAACGTCGAAGATTAAATCGTCCGTTGTTGCTGTTTTCAGACTTTTCACCCAGGGTTTTTTTCTTCCCAGTTATATATATATACAGGGTGTTTTTTTAAGCTTAACAGAATTTTTTTTAAAAAACCATGAGAGCTAGATTAATGCGATCTGTGCAAGTGAGTTATACGGCCAGGGGGACATATTATAGGAGGCTAATCGTAACGATCAGTCGGCTAATTAGTTAAAAATATTTAATGAACTTTTTAATTAATGAAAATAGAGATATAATTCCAATTAGAAACTTGCTCAGCGTCATCGAAAGCCACTAAATCAGTAATTTTCAGAAAGACTTTGAGCCCGTGAGAAGCGTAGTAGTGCACTAAAGTTAGCACTCGTGGAGCACGTACAAAGCTAGCGGTTCCGATAAGGCGCCCGCGCAATTTTTCCGTCGCTTATCTAGCCCCAGTCTTGTACCTGCTCCACGAGCGGTAACTTTCGTGCACTACTACGCTTCTCACACGTTCAAAGTCTTTCTGAAAACTACTGATTTAGTGGTTTTCAATGACGCTGAGCAAGTTTCTAATTGGAACTATATGTCTATTTTCATTCACTAAAAAGTTAATTAACGAATTTTAACTAATTAGCCGACTGATTGTTCCGATTAGTTCCCTGTACTCAGTCCCCCTGGCCTTATGACTCACCTGCGCAGACCGCATTAACCTAGCTTTCATGGTTTGTTTTTAAAAATTCTGTTAAGCTTAAAAAAAAAAAAACACACTGTATATATATGTATATATATATATATATATATAGAGAGAGAGAGAGAGAGGGAGAGAGAGAGAGATTACTTGCGGCGGAGAAAAGCTCACGCAAAACCGGCAGATGCGGAGAAAAGCTCACCGGCCTTTGAGCGGATACGGAGAAAAGCTCACCGATTGTTTTCACTTAGCGGGTTCTGCGTCAAACGTGGCAATTTAACCAAATTCGCATTCGTCACTTCATTACAAATATGTCCTCGTTTTTGTAACATTCTTGAAGTTCATTGGGCATATTTACTAATTCCTCGGACATTAGTAATCACCCATTTTGTATATTAATTAAGCCGCAAGTATAAAATAAGAACATCGTACACTGGTAAAAAAGACAATTTATTGACAGCTGACAGTGCGCCTTTGGTAGCTCTGTCATTTAAAGAGGTTTGTTCTTTGCGAGCTAATATGAATAGTGGTGTGTGAACCATTTCTGCTCCCAATATTGTGTAGTTCCTAATAGATAAGTAGGTGTTTGTTGATGTAATCAGTGTCGGCTACGCCGTTTTATTTCTGATAATTTCACTAAAAAAACTTTAGTTGTGTGAACAGCCTCGTCCTTTCGTGTTTGTTGTCTTCACTCCGGCGTCGTCGTTTGAGCGGTTTTCATTATGTATAACGTTTACCAACTCGCCCTATTCGCTACATTACACAAGACTACTTATTATATAGGTCACGAGTAACAACGCTGAGATTGTGCAGCTCTGAAGGTCACGGGTGGTTCGCAGTAGAAGGGCACTATCGCACACAAAGGCAACGAGTGGAAACACCAGCACGAACGGCTAGAAAACATGCATGTCCGCGGAAAAAAGAAGCCACAATGCCCTATTGACTGTTTTCTCCTGCTTTCAAAGGTTAACAAAAGCTTCAGAGATAATTTTAGGCACCGCGTTGTTGCGCATGCACTTTCGGATTTTCGGCATTTACAGTTTTGATTTTTAGGTTTTAGGCAGACATTATTAAGTTTTCGAACTCTTTCCTGTTCTTCAAGTGCATAACGTTTTCAGTTAGGCTTCGTTGCGTAGAGAGTAAGCCATAGAAAACACTCGCCCGCAATTATTAATTTGGGAGCAATATACCCAATTACAAAAAAGAATATTTTTTTTTACAGAGCTGACGAATTTTGATGTTCATAAATTGATATAGGTTACGCATGATCCAACAGCCTCCATATAAAAAGAAAAAAAAAGTGGTGAGCCTTTCTCCGCATACGCTCGATGGCCGGTGAGCTTTTCTCCGCATCCGCCGGTTTTGCGGTGAGCTTTTCTCCGGTGAGCTTATCTCCGGTGAGCTTTTCTCCGGGATTCATATATTCCATTATATTTTTTATACAATACTGAACATTCCCTTCTTTGTATCATTAAGTGTTTTTCGCAACGTCAAGCGGTGTGTACCTAAAATTGGTCAAAAAGGGTCGTCAAGCTCCCTCGACAAAGTGTTTTCTCTTGGTCTGGTTCATTGATATATTGGTGATGACAATAAAAAAATATATTAGTACTTCAATTAGCTATACAAACAAGCTGCAATCGATTTTACGCGAAGAAACCTAGGATTCAGTTGGAGTAAAAAAAAAAAACACATAACCTGCAATGTTACAAGAAAAAAAATATCCAACGCAGTACGAGTCACATTTCGCTTTATTTAAAAACAAGTAGGTTTCAGCTCATGGCCGGGTGAGTGTATTGCGCATAACATCCAGATCTAACGACCGTGTGGTTTTTTCAGTGGCATCGCTTCCTTCGCACGCACTGGTTGCGATGGTTCCTGAAGTATCCGTCGGAGCAGAAACAGCCGCTAATGCAATCGTAGGTGCAGGCAGGGCCCAGGAACGGCTTCTTGCACGTGGTCTCGGAACAAGTGCTGCTCACGCACGTCTTGAACGTCTCACCTGGCCTACATTTTGTAGGTCTCGGGTAAGGCCAAGGACCTAATGATCAGACAGAACAAATATTACGAATACGGAGAGAAAGACCTTCTTCCAAGCTCCCTTCAAAATCTCATATGACCTTGGACCAATGAATGGATGGATGGATGGACGGATACGACGTAACGCTCTCGATCGAGCGGCGGCTTGCGCCATTTAGCCAAAGCAGGTGCTGGGACCTTTTTGTGCATAGAGATGACAGCAAGCAGGGAAAGCTGGCACTACGGTTTACGTCCGGAGTGGGGAGTTGCGCCTAACTTTTCTACTTCCTCCACGGTAGAGGAGGCCAAATAAGTAACGCAACTCCCCCCCCCCCCCCCCCCCCCCCTCCCCGGACACCAACCGTATTTAGAGCTTCCGGCGCTGCGTGAGGAGGGCCTGCGAACGTGTAGAACTCTCGTATGAAAATGTATTTTTGTTTCACTTTGTACGTCGCCAGGTCTACAGGGTGAAGGAGGCCACCTGCTCATTGGGAAAGTCAACCTTACGTCTCGCACCTCATGATCCTGATCACTCGGGCGCCAAGTGCGTGGTTAAGCGATGAAAGGCAGTTGATTGATCAGTCTGGTGAGCGCATAGCTTCCATCGTCCCCTCAGGTTAGTGGTGAACGGAGAATAGTATTTAAAATGAAGCGCTTCAAGCTCGTACTGTATACAAGCAGCGCACAAAAGACAATGAACAAAATGGAGACACAAAAGACGAACGAAGCAAAAAATGGTTGGGATAATAAATGACGCTTTCTTCGTCTTTGGTGTCGCCCCTTTGTCCCTTGTCTTTTTTTCGCAATGTTTTATACAACATAAATCACCAACTCACCCAACCATTCATATTTTGAAGCTCATAAACCACAGGAGATAGTTATCCATTTCACAAGCTTCTGCTTTGTTTTCTTTTTTTCCCATGAGTGTACTTATAATGTTCGCATTCTTCGTTCCACAATGCTGGAGACGATTCACTATACTTAGTTTAACCTTAAGTCCAGATGCCACGGATGTCACGAGCCGGTTGAACCAATGACACAAGGTCAAAAGCGCGCCATCATGGTGCTCGTCATGTTTCTGAACGTGTACCCTAACATCGCAGAACCAATCAAACAAAACAAAAAAGCCGAGTGACTTGTGCTTTCGAAATCACGTCATTGGACCCATTACCTCCTAGATTTGGCTGTGTCTGGACTTACGCAGAAACACCGTCTAGTCACCACCAGATTATAAAACCCGACCCTTATTGTGTTCATGTTTCCTTCTTTGTGATTGGTCCTTCGACGTTTTTACCGGCTAATACCGAAATCTAATTGAATGGGAAATGTTAATAAGACGCCCGGGTCTCGCTAGGCTCTGCGTTCCTTAAACTGATCATATTAAACCAATTGCTACTCATTCTTTCAACCTAACAAACCAAGAGTAACTACAACGCAGTCAATATATATTTTTCAAAAGTCCATCAAGCAAAAATGGCTGTCGCCATGGCTCGGGAAACTAAGCACGTGATTCGATCCGAGTCCTCGCCGAATGCTGACGTAACGCCCGTATTCAATACGAGCTGAGCCGAGTTCACGCCGAGCGCTGACGAAGGCCTCGTGTCCAATATATGCTCCAATTATGTGAGAAAGCAATGGCGGACAGGTGGTGATGCCGGCATTTGAAAAGGGTCTATTGCAAGCTTAGCGACATCATCGGTTTCCCGTAGGCATATGGATGCGAAGCTTGCGGGTGAACATGGCCTTGACAGGCTCGCATTTGCATGTGCTTGCCCGCACGTGCAGAGACAAGGCGGCGGCTGGATGCCCTGCTTCCAATCGTCTATTGGGGAGGAGATCGAACAGTCACGCCTCTAGCGGTGCGCTTCAGCTGTGGGGACAACAAACCGTATTTTCTTGTTTGTTTGTGATCCGAGAAATCGAAGATGACGATTCGAAGGCCACTCCTCGTGCGACCAAAGCACTGGTCAGAGCGAAGCGCTCGTGCCCAGACCGTGCTCGGCCAGGTTCAATTTCTTTGTTATGCTGTGTTGGTAAACACCGGGCTGTGGGGACAACAAGCTCGATAAAGCGCCCCCTATAGTTCGATCTCCTGCCCAATTGGCGACGTGCGCGATCAAAAGCGTCGCTGTGCTCGGCCTCCCACGAACGGACAAATGCTGACTATGACGTCAGCAGAGGATTCCCCATCGACAAAAATAAGTGGAATGTAAGAGCTCTACTTTTCACGGCGTTGGAACTGTTGCGTTGAGAGTGAAATGATTTCAAGCTTCCACCATGCCATTTACAAACACCATCGAACTTGTTGTTCGCAGGATAATGACGTCACTAGAGGGCACCGTAGGAGAGCGCCACCAAAACATCTCGCCGCTAATAGTGAACGTCTCTTTTTTATCGTCATCAAGAATTAGCCCCGTGCGCGACCGAAAGCGTCGCTGTGGTCGGCCTTCCACGATTGGCCGAACGCTGACTATGACGTCGGAAAGGGGATTTATCATCGACGGAAATAAGAGGAATGAAAGAACTTTAATTTTGACGGTGTTGGCAGTGTTCCTTTGAGAGCGCAATGATTTCAAGCTTCCACCATGCTAATAACAAACACCATCGAACTTGTTGTTTGCAAGGTAATGACGTCACAAGGGGGAACCACAGGAGGGCGCCACCAAAACATCTCGCCGCTAATACAACCACATCTCGGTACCTGTTCCAGTACACCGACCTTTACTTGGGCGCGGTATAAATCGACATTCAAACACTTTTATGCGCTGGTACGACACGTGCTGGAAAGACTCTGCACCCTCAAGCCCCCCCCCCCCCCCCTACTATTCTTTTACAGGGTGTAGAAAAACAATTGTGTTTCTCCAAACTCGAAATACAATACGCATCGACGAACACTCATTCCCTCTAAACATGCAGCGCTAACGATCCAAACCAGATGAGAAATTTCCAAAACTAACCGTCATCTAATTCAAAATTTATAAGTGATTTTTCTAACTGTAAAATGTGAAAATGGCAACCGACGGACCTCTAAAATACATAGAGCCTAATAACGCCAGCTACCGAAAACAAAAAAAAAAAAAACGGGCCATGTTCTCCAATTAAAATTTCCATAGGTTATCTTATCAATTTTCAATGAGGTAACGTTTAGTTCTAAAGCTTTGGTGTCTGGTCCGGACAGCTAGCGCTAAAGCGTATTTTGGTTTTGCTGTAATTTGAAACTCTGTAAATGTGTTTTCGGCACAACCTGTACATAATAACAAAACACAACGGGAGGCTTACCTCTACCGGGAAAAGGCACACGCAACGGCCAGAACACACGCCAAAAACAAGGCCGCAACGATGGTCTTCATTCTTTCCTGAAATGCTTCCTCGAGAGGAATGGTGAACACCAGGCTCAAGAGCCAGCCTTTTATAATAAAAAAAATAACAGACGGTGTACGACCCTGCGTCCGCGAATCTCTACGTCAGAGAGCTTGCGCGGTGTCTCGGACACGCGTTGCAACATGGCGATAAAATGAAGGGATTTGTTCCCGGCTAGGCGACTACGTTCGCGCTCAATGTCCTCGTGATTGCACCATCGGTTTGGTCATCTCAAAACCGGTAGTACGCCTTGTGCCTCCGAAGGTTTCTCCACACTTCTTCTTGTTCGTCAAACTGTCAGCTGCTGTCCGCGCGATTCTTTAAACACGGTAGAATAAGTTAGACATTTACTCAACCGTTGCTCTTTTTTTTTGGATCTTGTGTTGGGACTTTACATTTGAAAAGTGGGAAGCAATCCACCATCCTTACAATATCCGCATACGTCTCTGTGCGTAGTAAGCGATTAAAATTTCGTCCTCCTCACAGTTGTCGCAGAAATCCGGGAGTGGAACGATTTATCATTACAACATTGGTAATTCCTTCGAAGTTAATTGCCACACGAGTATACGGAATTGGCGTCATGCAATGTGTCTTTACGCGAAGTAATTCGCGAGAGAAACAGATTTGTTTGCTAGAAGTTAGGCGGAGCGGCTTGAAAGGAAGAACTTTGTAGCCCATGTCTACTTATTTTATTGGATTTCTTTTATTTACCAGAGATCTGTTCTCCCAGCCCTGAAAAAAAGGGCGTAAAGTAATTTTGGTCAACTAAACGTTGGGCACGTTGAATAATTCCTATAGTCTCCGACCACTTAAAAAACGAGGGGCGGGGCTTATGTTCATGCTTCTTCGTGATTGGTTCTTAGACAGTCACTATTTGAAAACGGACGCAATCCGAAGAAGTTCGAGACAGGCTCACCACGCCTTGCGATTTTTAAGTGTTCATAGTCTATGCAGAGCCGTATATGTAGAGAGTTTGGTCAATGGGAGACGCGGGCAGAGCCAGGGCGTGCGGCAGACTCGGAAAGAGGGCTTGGCATGCTCTCTTGACCAACCAGAAGCCGAAAAGAATCCCCTAGCGGTGGTAGCGAGAAACAGTTCTGATCAAAGGTCTATGTTCGTCAATGGCTTTAATAAGCGCGTAAGAGTGAAGTGTAGTGACTCTTTGTGGTTGAAAATAGGGTGCACGTGATGTTTTTATTATGATCATGCAGAAAGATGTAAGAAACGAATGCGCCGCAGAACTCTGTTTTGCTCGGACAGAGTGTGACCGCTCGAACAGGCAGATTCCCGGCGCTCGGCGCACGAATTATGTCGATCGTTCCGCTAGTCGCACTCTTCCACCATCATTTTGGATGAGC
The DNA here is from genome assembly GCA_013358835.2 of Ixodes persulcatus. Taxonomy (NCBI): domain Eukaryota; kingdom Metazoa; phylum Arthropoda; class Arachnida; order Ixodida; family Ixodidae; genus Ixodes; species Ixodes persulcatus. The sequence continues at coordinate 362,558 of JABSTQ010009101.1, read as the reverse complement.
GGGATTGAAACATCACGTGTACCATATTTTCAGTCATCGAGAGTCACTCCAATGCAGTTATCAGGTTTTTTTCTCGCGACCATTGCCAGGGTAATATTTCCGGCTTCTGGTTGGTCACATTCGAATTTCTGAAGACGCCCTGGAACACGCCCAGCCCGCTTTCGGCCAATGGCGCCTCCTCATTTGTCTCCTATACTTCCCAACGAATGGCCAAACTCTCTACATTTACGGCTCTGAGTCTATGGTAATGCCTTCACTGTCTTATATATTTAAACAATATATAAGAAGCCCAACAATTTTACAGAGTTTATCTCTGGCCCCCAATGTAATCTGTAGATTAAGCTGATCATCACTGATTTCTTCGCGAGTAGTCTAAGGTCTAATTGCATTTAAAAAAAACTGACCCTCGAAGGCCAGATTATATTAATAAAATGTATATTATAAGGGAAGTTACATAGTATTTACGGATTGATGAATATGCATAAAATTCTCGCTGTTATAGGCTATGGGGTGAATGCTTTGCGCCTAATATTACTTCGCGCAGAAAAAAAAAAACAATTTCAAACAAGATTTGTCGAACAAAGATAGCAGAGGATTATATAAATTATGTAATGTGTATAGAAGGCGTATACGTCTGCATGTGATCGTAAATATTGTAGTATGTTTATTGAATGTATCCATAGTTTTTATTTGGGTAGCATATTGTACGCTTATATTTGTGACAAATACTGGAGATAAAATGTTGATGCCACAAGCTTTCTCAATCATACAATCAGGAAATGACTGCCAATAAAAAAAATATATCCGACACGAAGTTTTGATTAACAAAAGTAATTTTTGATGTAAATCACGAGGAATTGTCTGAATGAAACACACCATGTTTTGTTCTCAACAAAATAATTGTATATTAAGTGGAATAAAAAATAACTAGTATCCGGTCCACCAAGTAAGTGCTAATTGTTCTGTTATCGATCAACTTTAAAACAGCTGTGAGGCTTTCGACTAAACATTCACGTTAATGCTATCAAACTGGACGAATTCATATTTTCCTTCCCTCGTACACCTTCCATTCAAACAATAGAAGACTTCAAAGCATTAAAGAATACCTCAGGGGGGTCACGTGACCGCAAAGGGGGTCACGAGACGTCACGGGGTTCACGTGACCTCACGGGGTGTCGCATGACCTCACGAGATCACGTGACCTCACGAGATCACGTGACCTCACGGGGGTCACGTGACCTCACGGGGGTCACGTGACCTCACGGTTACGCCGACGGCGACGGCGACGGCGACGCCGCTCAAGCCGGAAACGGGCGCCTAAGAGCTGCGCTCTAATAAAATAAAAAGTTGAGAGCAGAATAAAAATTGATTCCTATATAATTAAGTTGCAGACCACCCGCGTACACTCAATACCTTATCAACCGAACTGCAAGGCAGTAAGCCCACTTTTGGCACTTGTTTGGCGACTTTGGCCCGTAGCTGCTAGACGACATCCAAACTATCAGGAAGCGAAGAATAACTTTGGCACTTGTTTTGTGACTTGGTACCAAGGATGCCAGATGTATGCCGAGCAACAAGGCAGTAAGCCTAACTCTGGCACATCTGTGACGACTTTGGCCCGAAAGTGCCAGATGACAGCCGAACTATCAAAAAGTGAAGCCTAACTTTGGCATTAGTTTGGCGATTTTGGCCCAGAAATGCCAAATATCAGCCAAACTATCGGGCAGTAAGCCTCACTCGGGCATTTCTTAGGCAATTTAGGCCCAAAGATGCCAGATGACAGCCGAACTACCAGGAAGTAAAGCCTAAGTTCGGCACTTTTTTGACGAACTAGGGCCAAAATACCCAGACTCTTGCCAAGGAAGGTCAGGTTTGGCTCTACTTTGGCTTCTTCAAGCTTTTCAAACCCCTAAACTCTCAGACAAAAGCCAAATTTTGGCCCAGAACTCTGTGCAACCTGGGAGGAAGCCATCTTTGTCCTGAAAATATTCTACCGGGTGTCCCAAGTAGCGGCCAGGCTCTTTATATCGACTGCGAAATTCAGTTTCTTAACCTATCGCGCTACGATTTTGTGCAGCGTTGCCCGCACATGTTGATTTTTTTTAGAAAATTTGCAAAGATCGAACTTACCTGAGGAAAAGTAAAGAAAGACAAAGGCTTAGCTCCTATGGAAACGCAGCGAAGCCAACGGTTTCAAAGAATACGGCGCCATTTCGCACGGGAGACAAAAGACGGAGCAAGCGGTCGCGACGCCAACTGCCTCCAACGAACGAGCATACGGCGCCGAGAGCCGGCGTCTTTAGCAGACGACCTTTTCGACTAAAAAGTGGGGCGCGTTCCACAGGTGGCGACAGTCGCAGAAACAGAAACAGGCGCGGTAACAACAAGGAACTGCAAACCAAACGACATAAGTACCACGAAAAAAACAGCTAAAATAACCCGACAAACCATTTTTAATAGATCATGTCACCATTCAATGTGTTTTATTGGTAAGGATGATAAAATCATGCATTGGCAACTGATATGAAAAAATCTCGCGCCAATTTTTGCAATCCGCTTTTGAGTCGAAAAGATCATTTGCTAAAGACTCCGGCTTTCGGCGCCGTACACTCTTAATCTGGGGCCACTTAGGGAGCCACCTATAGCCGTGACAAATGAGATCCAACTTGTCACGGCAAACTTTGGGGCCACCTAAAATTGCCAGCCCGTTTGCCGTCCCTTTTTAGGTGGCCCAAAAATTTGCCGTGAGAAGTTGGATCTTGCCGGCCCGTTTTTTAGCTGGCCCGTTTTCTAGCTGGCCCGTTTTCTAGCTGGCCCGTCTTCTAGCTGGCCCGTCTTCTAGGTGCCCGTTTTCTGCTGGCTATAAAAATGTCCCGTCGCCCACTCCCCCACAGAGTATCTTGGAGGGTCCAGGACTGTGATCCACGAAGAAAACCAGGGGATTGAGAAGTACAGGAAATTTTCACCATAAAAATAAAGCTGTGACGTTGCACTGAGACTGACGTCTTCTTGTGAGACGTAGTCACGTCGCAACTTTATTTTTGAGTCCCAAAATAATATTGGAAAATTATTACCAAGCTCAATTTGTATACTTTAGTGATTGACTTCCCAAGTGCTCTAGGGAAAAGTAAATATACAGGAATTGTTTCAAGGGCAAGGCCGATGGTTTCTAAACATTTAAAGGAACAGTGGGTCCGCAGGTAAACAATCCATTTATTTGTTTAAATTAGATGCACAGCTGAAGATACAGGTGGTGCTTTGTTGTAATAAATACCACATTCAAAGAATAAAATAGAAAAGTATATGAAAACTTGTGTCACTTGCTGAAACATTGGTGGAAGCATGGTCGTTGCTTTCACTTGACACACTTGGCGAACTAGGACCCGCCGCAGTTGAAGGTGCGCTATCCGAGCCAAGTGTGTTGCAGTCAGCCGGAGCTTCGCGTCACAAGACGGGTCTCCGCGGCACGTTCGAAGGCCAGTTGCCTCTGTCGTCAAGGCATGATGCTGCTACGATTAAGAATTTTCAGTATTTTATTATAAGAAAATAAGGGAGAGAGAACATGTCTTGTATCTTAATTACGTTCTAAAATTTATCAAACAGCTGGTTTTTTTAGAAAGTAGCTTGCTGGACGTTAGAGTCTATTCAGATGTTGAGTCATCGGCCACGAGCAGACATGTACACGTTACCCCAAAAAAGTAACTAAATACCGTTACTCGTTACTCGCTCAAAAAGTAACTAAATACCGTACTCTTTACCGATTCTCAGAAGGAACGCGTGAGTTACCTCAAAAGTAACGAGTTACTTTCCACGTTACTTTGACGAACAAATACACAGCTGTTTTTGTTTCATGGTTTATTGTTTTCTTTCTAGTAGTCATTGCCCTTCAGCAGCAGCTGCCTGTAGAAGTTTTCATCAGTTATGTTTCCCCGCTTCCTTGAAAATACATCTCCGGCGACGCTGAACAGTCGTTCTACCTACGCGCTCGAAGGAACGGCAGTGTTGTGCTTCAGGAAGAGCTGGTGAATCTTCGAGAACTGCGGCTTCATTGAGGACAGCGGGTAATGGGTTATGTGCCTCCCCGTGTTTGCAACCTCCGGGTTTACATTCGGTCCGTACCCGTTTCTAGAAGGTTCAACCAACGAACCTGATTGTGCTCGCTGGGTGAAGGACATTCCCAGCAGTAGAGTTCAGTACAGCAACGTTTATCGCTGGACACGTCAGACGAACCGTTCGACTGACGTGTTCAGCGATTTGCTGTACTGTCATACTGGTCAGTTGTTTTTCGGGTTGCCCATCTGCCTTTGCCACAATAGACGCATACTCAGGTTAGAATAAAAACAAGGCCGTTTAAGCGGTGTTGTACACGTTACTCCTCAAAAGTAACGAGATACCGTTACTCGTTACTTGGCCTTCAAAGTAACTAAATACCGTTACTCGTTCCTTTTCTAAAAAAGTAACTAAATACGTTACTCGTTACCGAAAATAGTAACTAGGTACAAGTAACTCGTTACTTGTAACGCGTTACGTACATGTATGGCCACAAGCATGGCCGCTAACGTAACGTTTATTCATATGCTCTACGGAAAACAAAAGAAAGCAAAAGAAATTCGCCAATTAGATAACCTCATTTGCTTTCGGCGGCTATGCTTGTTTGTAGTTACTCGACATTAAAAAACAGTCTGACTTCATATGGATAGCTTTGGTGGAAGTTTGAAGACTGGGAACAAAACAGTACATTTTGACGCCACCAGGCAGGGGAGCTGAGGCTGTCCACTTGCCAGGATCTACACTTCCATGGCTATCTCACACAGGCTGCGTCATGAAACGCCGGCTAAATCGTTGCTCAAAAACTACACGTTGCACAAAAAAGCTAACTTTGTTTAATATGAAAATTCATAAAGTTTGACGTTCTAATAATTATGGTGTCAAACATTTTGAATAATTAACTTTCTGTAATTACTAAATTTAAAAGTATAGTCAGGTCAGGGTAAAGGCCTTGCTAAACTGCGTCAAATATTGTAAAACAGATAGTTTGACTTTTTTTTTAAGATATTGTTTAATACAATACATTTCTTAAATTCAGTTAGCCTAATAAAAGCTTATGAACTCATTCCCACAAAAAGAACGTTTCGGCCGACGTCGACGGTCGCGTGAGCAAACGAGGGTGCACGCACAAGGGCAGACTTAGTGTATTCTAGATTTTACATTCATCATCAATTTTAGTATAAATGTTACTTGTGTGGCCGTCCTCCTTTGCTCAACTCGACCGTCGACGCCGGCCGAGACGCGCGACTATATACCTCGCACGGCAAGCTGATGAGTGCGCCGTATTGGCCGTATACGCCGTGCTCTATAGGCGGGCACTTCGGCAAGAGAAAAGTACCCCCCTATAAACTATTTACACCTTGTCGCTGTAAAATGCTGGTGGCAGCGTCGACGCATAGTCGGCTAGCTTTCTTTGCCTCACCTTACCATAGGCAAACCGTAAGGGCTGAGACTGTGACCCAATAACTTGAAAAATTGTCACCCACCACGAGTGCTTGTGCACAGTCGAGCCGGCGTCAAACGCGAAGAGTTCACGCTTGTAGCCGTTATGGTAAGTCCATGCTAAGGTGAAACGAAGTAAACCTGTTTTCCGCTTTCCACCGGCGACGCCATCCGGTATCCGAACAATATAAGAGGCGATTTCAAACGTGCTTCTTAGAATACAAAAATATTATGTATAGATACCTGTATCGTCCAGGAGAGGGTCCCACTTGTCCTCTGTTGGCGAGAACAAAAGTTACTAGTTAGGAACTCTTTCAGCAATTGACTCTAATCCGTTATTAGCCAGTGAGCTACATAATTACCCAGTCGGTTATGCTGAAGAGGACTGTGCCCGCAGTAACGGCACCAGCCAAGTTGGCTCAGTAGTGGTGGTCGTGCCACCAGATCAGCGGGCTGTGTGAACCCATCGCATTCACATGTTTCCTCATGGTTACACCGCCCGCGTCGATTTCCTTTGGTATCCTTCGACGTGAGCATCCTGAAAAACTAACTCAATGTCCCGCGGCTTCGGCGCATTCTCTAACATAGGCTTACATCACCATGATAAGAAAACAAATGTCACCGCAGATGCTTCCAATTAGATTCGTACTTCGTACGTTCGAAATTCATCGTCCGTGCACACAGAGAAAAGAAATGATCGTTATGCGCATGCGTGCCCGCTGGCAGCGCCCGCGGGGAACGCAAGGCGGCCTCAACTGCCGCCATCTAGCGGAGAGCAGAGCGTTTTTTTTTTTCGCTAGTATGCGCATAGCTGGCCCGTTTTTGCCGGCCCTGCACAAACGGGCCACCAAAAATTACAGGGCCGCCTACGGAGCCACTTATATAGCCATTCGCATTATCAAAGAGGGGAAGGGCCCACTCCAGCCGTGACGTTGTACACGGCTATTTTGACGGGGCCGGATGAGTTCGCGGCTAAGTCCTGAAAACCTTGAACGTCACGGCTATGGCCGTGACGTTTGGCGGCCCCAGATTAAGAGTGTACGCTCGTTCGTTGGCGGCAGTTGGCGTCGCGACCGCTTGCGTTATTTCTTGTCTCCCGTCCGAAACGGCGCCGCATTGTTTGAAGACCGGTGGCTTCGCTGCGTTTCCATAGGAGCTAAGCCTTTTTTTTCTTTACTTTTTTCTCAGGTAAGTTCGCTCTTTGCAAATCTTAGAAAAAAAAAAAATGCACCATCTGTGGGCAACGCTGCACGAAATCGTGGCGCGATAGGTTAAGAAACCGAATTTTGCGGTCGATTTAAAAAGCCTGGCCGCTACTTCGGGCACCAGGTAGTCACTTGTTTGAAATTTCTTATCTGAAACAGCCGGAAACGCACTTCTGTTTTTGAGAAATGTTAAAACAGTTCACGAAAGAGTAAATTTATATAGGCTGAGGTTCCTGAAACCGTGTCTCAGGAAGTGGCATTTTCGAATAGTAATTATCGGATTTTGTGCCCGCTCTTCATTAGGAAACAAAATAGCTTCCTCCGCAAACTTTTAGGAAAATGGAGAGTCTCATAACTTATTTTGCGGATCAAGGTCAATGGTCTACAGCAGTGGTTCTCAACCATCGATGTTTCGCGGACCCCTTGTGGATCGGCGGAGAGGATGGAGGACCCCTTTCGTGGTGAGGGGAGGGGAAATGTATAAGTTAAATATAATAATGACATAATAAATGAATTTAACTAAGGGCTAGTGTGAAGTAGACTTCTCTTATTGACCTACACACGAGAAAACAAGCCTGAAAATGGAAAAATTCCTTCTCGATTTGAAAAAAGACAACTTTTATTGCCGGGCGTGATTGATGAGGCAGAGCTTCGCGGACTCCTAGAATGCCTTCGCGGACCCCTAAGGGTCCGCGGACCCCCATTTGAGAACCACTGGTCTACAAACTTCTTTGCTCATGGGCCGAAGGGGGGGGGGGGGGGGGGGGCGGGGTGAAGGGTCTGTCGCCATCTCTAAGTTCGGAAAATAGATAAGTAAATATAAATGAAGAAATACAAAATCAAAAAAATATATATCCATCTAAATACAAAATTAAAAGTAAGAGTAAAAATTTAAAAAAGGAGATTCTAATGCGTATGAATACATATGCTCTATTTCGAAATTCAAAATTAAGTTAGTTATGAAAGTGCACAATATTTTGTAACCATAAAAATCGCCAAGCATAAAACGAAGTTCAATAAAACTTTCGCGTAATTACACTGGACAAAATTCTAATGAGGATGGTAACACTGATGCTAACGATATGCAATAATTACGGCACAAAAGACTATGCACATTATACTGAGAACGCGAAGGACTTCTCGCATACGTAGCTGGATATAAAACGGGAATAAAAATGGTTATTCTGGTGATGACAATATAGAATTATTAATATGGCGAAAGGAACCGCGTTACCATAGGCTGCAGTGTTATCTTCTTTCTGGTAACTTAGATTTGCGCGGTTGGTGCGCGCCGCGGCACCATTTCCGTACACGCGCTTATTTCCCCGGTAGCAGCGGTCCTTCCAGAAGCGGGCCACGGGCTGGGCTTTAATAGAAGGACCACCGCAAGTCACGAACCGGTCAAGAGATCTCCGCGGGCCAGATTTGGCCTGCGGGCCGGGGTTTGGAGAACCCAACTCTAGGTGAAACTGGAGTCACTTCGTATGGTACCTTTGGCTTGAGTGCAGCAAAGCTAAGAGGAGATGCTGGACGCAGGGCATTATATGCAGCACTGTTTGTCTCCAGTTCGGTCAGAGTTCAGAATGGGAGTGGAATATAGCTAATGTTACCTGGTGGGTATTTTGTGAACTTCACTCGCTTTATTCATTCCAACATGTCGATTAATGCTACGGATTGGTGTACGATGATGTAATATGGTTGTTTTAATTTCCAAAAGGGAAGAATAAAAAATGAAGTCCACCACAACCTTCGTGCGCTGGAAAGGCCTACCGTTGGAGGGTCATCAGAAGGGAGGTGAAGTATCCGAAACCCAAATCAAATCCCAACATACCCGGCAAGCAAAGGCACGTTCAGTTGTCTTAAAAATTGAATCACCTAGGTCAGTTCAGTGACTGTAATAAAGCAACTGACCAATTGTGAAAAGGGGCGGCACTGGTGAAAGCTGGGCGCTACTGTGACTGCTAAAGCTGTCTTTCCAGGTGACTCTGGCTAAAACCTCGCACCCTTCATTTAGTCTCAGAGCTCGAGGTATTCTCTCCGTGTACATGCAAACATGTAAAACCACTGACCGCGGCCATTTTGTTGGAGGTGCGTACGTGTGCCTCACCGGACCTTCAAATTTTAGGGGAGTGTACTAGAGCGTGGCATTTGAATACACCTCAGCATCGCTAAGGTAAGCTCTCTTTGGCCTGACCAGTGGTCCTGCAGAACGGTTTACCACAAAAGGAAGCATGATCGACTATAGTCTTTGATGCGAATTCGCGTCTACGCTTAATTAGATTAAACCTATCCAGGAGCACGATTAGTTTTCTCACTCTCACGTTGAATCTCTCTAACAATCAGATACCATGCCTTGGCCCGTAGCGTATGATTGTGTATATGACTGAAAATGACGTGACCGCTTACGACGCCTTCCCAGTTCTCGCCGTCCTGCGACAATTCTGAATTGATAGCAACATGACCCACCTTCGCCCACAGAGCGGCATCACCGGTCACGTAAACGTCGTCAATGCCGTGGAAAGGTACACAGAACGAAGCACTGTACAGTCTCCGCAACGCCTCACTTTTCAAGAAAACACCGCGCCCGGAGCAGTAATCTGGAAACGTATCCCTGGGATAAACGTCAAAAGGAAGGTACCAGGGCGATTTGGTCTCTCTGTGCACCGTCTTCCTGTTCCAGACGTAGCAGTGAATTTCTGAACCAGGAGATGAGTGCAGCCTTCTGATGTACCTCACCACCCTAACCAGGTTGACCACCATGTCGTCATCGATCTTCACGATGTACTTCACAGAAGGGCAGAATTCGAGGGTCCACTTCATTCCGTAGACAAACTTGTACGTCAAGTTCTGGTAAGTGTCTTCATACGGCAGTACCACCACGTCGCCGTACTTGGTAGCTTCTTCTTGGACCGCCCTCGATACTGTGCGGTTTTTTGAGATCCCCACGAAGAACACTGTCGTCCAGTCGTGCGCGGTGGATAGTGTCGCATTTCCGACGAATTGCCGGATTACTTTACGGTGAACCTGGTGACCAGCGGCGCTGTGGATGAAAAACATTGTCTCTGTCCTGCTGCGACAGCGTGACACCACGGTATACGCATTGGACAGGTTTGCCGTCTTCTCGATAGGAAAAGGTAGTCCACCATACCCTTTAGTCAGGTAATATTCAGGATTCCAGACACTGCAAACATCAGTTTTACTAGGTGTCTTTTGCTGGGGTTCGTTGGAACTCAAGGTGTTGCTGTAACCATCGTCCGTGCAGAATGGCATCACATGCCGTGAAAGTAATTTTCGCTCTGTGGCGCAGGGAGCTAGCACTCCTACTTGAGACCAGGGTGTAATATACAAGAGGCTAACCACAAGGAAACCTGCAGTAAGAAGAAGGAACTTTGTTCGGTACTGCATCGTAAGGCTTCTCCGCCAAAATATGGGAATAGAAAGAACAAGCTGTTGTCCGCAAAAACAATGGATGAATCAGTCATTTTACGTGACTCATTTTCTGAGACGGAAGAGACAAGAAAAAAATGACTGGTGACAGCTGGTTTACCCGATTTTATGTATGTGTTCATTGTCACACAGAGCAGTGATATCTATATAAAATATATCAAACAGAACTGGCATAAAAACTAATGTAAAAAATAAATATAAAAACATCACTGAAATTAAAAAAAATATATCTATCAGCATAACTGGAATATAAAAGGCATAATACAAAACATCTGGAAAAATTAAAGCCCCATTTATCAAAAACAAGTCTATTTAAATCACAACTTATAATATTTGTCAATAATACATGTGCAGACAGACTATTCCACATATCAATTGTTCTCGGGGAACACGAAAGTGCATAAGAGTGTTAGAAATTGCCTATATAGGTCCCAAGTAGCACACTTCCTCATCCCAGGCTTGGACCAGACTGACACGAGCCGGATCCAACTTGGCTCAAGCCTGGCCCAAGCTTGCGCTAAACTGGCTAAAGTATGAGCCGGGAAGTATGCTGCTAGGGGTATGATCAATATATGTTTAGTGATTGTGAAATATTAAAATCTAACCACAATATATGAAATGATGCTGAAGGAATATTATTTAATAAAAAAAGAGCCAAGTTAATTTTTATTTTTCAGTTTAGTTTTTACCTTCCAAACAGAATGGCGTTCCTGTCGACGAACCACAAATAACAGTTCTGTTACTTGACAGAATAGGCGCTCAGACTTTTTTTACTAGAAACCCTGATTATAATCTGTAGCTGACCTAAAGTGGTTGCTAAAATATGGAGGCCTCCACTGTTGCTTAAAGGAGTTCTGCAAAGGTCTCTTGCTGGAAAACTGCGCTTTTGAGGGTCGCAAAGTTAGAAAGAATAAAAAGGAAACATTTCATAAAACCGTGCTTTGCACGATAGTATAGGCTGATGGACCCACTGTTTAGTTTAAGGAATGCTAGACCAAGCAATATAGTAAACTTCACTCTGCGTGATAATACGCGGTTACACCTGCCCCTTTATCGAACCAATTCCTATTTGCAAGACGATGCAAAATATGACGTTTGTGTTGTTATGCATGCTACGCGTCCAATTCAAGTTCCTCATCATACAGGTGGTGTTCAAAACGTTTTTTTTTTTTTTGTTTTATTTTCTATTTCAGCACATCTTAAAGGGATACTGAACAGACATTTCGAGCTCTCAAAAGAAGGCTGGACGGATAGGTGGGACGCTGCAAAGCCCACAAAACATCACGCATGTAGATATGTCTCTAACGGATCCCAGTATTTTTGGAAAAAAAGCACGCGATTAAACACGGCTGACGAGGCCGACGAGACAAGTCATGTCACATTTCTCATTCCCTCTACTCCTCGCTTCGTTCCGTTGAGCTGGTGAACCGAAGCGAGGAGGAGAGAAGCGAGGCCGCTCTCCTCATTCTCAAATCTTCCAGGAGGACGATGACGTCATAACCCGCCTAGCTTGACCGCGCCCTTTTTTTTCCATAAGTACGTCAATCCGGTTGAGATATCAATGTATGAGCGATGTTTTGGAGTTCGTAGTGCCCCGTTCAACGCTACCGCGGCCTTTTTTTTTTTGCGAAATCCAAATCTTGGTTTAGCATTCCTTTAATATGCTGGCACTATAGCTTCATACAACTTCAAACAATGCGCTCTTCAGGGCGGCCGCCCAAATAAATTAAGTAAAATTTAGCTTATCTTCGCCTTAATTCACTGTACAAGGGGCAAAGTTTGTCTTCGCTGCTGCAGCTCCACAGCAGCGCACCCGGTCCTAAGGCGTCGCAAGAAGCTTAAAAACAGGTCTTGTCTCTCTCGGTCGTTCTAGGTTTCAAGTGTGTGAGCGAGCCTTAAGTGCACGGACATGTGATGATGAGTTCGGCAGACGTCTTTATCCTGATGGTCTCTTTCACTCATATTTTCATGTCGTTGTTTTCCCTTTCTAAAACTTTTTCGTTTCCCCAGGCTGGAGAGCAGTCGGCGGATTCATTCTAATGTTTGGTTATTTCCAAATTCAGATATTTGTTTTTTTTTACATTTCTTTTATGCTCCGTTAATCTATCGTTCACACATCTTTTGGTTTGACCTACACAACTGACACCACACTCCGTAGGTATTTCGTGCACTACACCTCACTCGCATACTGTAGACATGTCTCTTTGCGCCCTTTTACACTGGTTGGGTGTTCTCGAAAACAATGGTCAACCGGTCCTACCTAAAACCCCTCTCAAAAACTACGTCGGCGCCGTCGCCAAAAACTGCGTACGACAGAGGAAAAGCTGAGAAGGGATTTGGAAAGAATACTCAGGAAGTCCGCACCAGAAATTGAATTTACGCTAGAAAGAGAGAAAGATGGGATCCTGCAATTTCTCCACTTGCAGATCCACGTGGCAAACGGTTTATGCTGGGAGTACGGAAAACTTATTTCGAAGCTTCTCCTACCGCGCTCGAGTTGCCACTCTAGGACGGTTAAATGTGGTATTATCAGATCATTAATAGACAATGCTTTAAAACGTTCTTGTATCCATTATGTGAGTAAGGCAGTGGAGAATCAGATGTGTCGACTAAGGAATACTGGGTTTTCGGGTGATGACATGATTGGACAGATTAGAAAGTTAGTTGCGGGAACTAAGGAAAGTTCTGAGCCACGGGGGGTCGTTGGGTGGTCATCCCGTACTTCCATGACAGCTTACACAACCTAAAGGCGTGCGCAAAAAATTTCGATGACGACGTTGTTTTTGAGAGGCCTTTTATATTGAACCGGTTGACCCTGTTTTTTAAAACACCCAACCAGTGGAAAAGGGGTCACAGAGAGAAGTCTACAGTATGCGAGTTCGGTGTAATGTACGAAACACCGATGAAGTGTGGTGTCAGTTATCCATGTCAAACCAAAATATGTGTAAACGATAGATTTACGGAGTATAAAAGAAATATAAAAAAAACAAAATTTCCAAATTCAGAAATAGCTAAATATTTGATGAATGCGCCGACTGCTCTCCAGCCTGAGGAAACGTAAAGATTTTAGAAAGGGAAAACAACAACGTGAAAAAAAAAATAGTGAAAAAGACGATCAGGATGAAGACGTCTGCCGAATGCATGTCACACGTCCGTCCACTCTGAAACATCTTTGCGGCTGACTGGTTTGGGAAAACTGGGGTGAGCTCCGGGTGTCGCGGTGCATGTGTGTTAACAGGGGATATGTCGGCAGCCTTGTGTTGGCGTCGTCTACGCTTATCCTTGACTGGAATATACGGGGAATCATGGTGTAAGACGCAAATAAGAACGGGCACAAGAGAGAAACTTTGTAACGTTCACCAACTAGACCAACTATGAATGTACGAGGACCTGGGAAACGGAAGAGGGAGAGGGGGGTGGGTTGAAGAAAGGAAGAAAAAAATGGGGGACCATGGCTGGCGTGTGACTTATATGTTTGCTCTGTGAAAAAAAAAAATTGTAGCTGCGTTTGAGATAACGTTTGCAGCTGCGTCCGAGTCGTTTTGTGTTTTGTCCATTGTCCGTATCCCTAGTGTCGGGTTTACAACAATGCTCAATTTACACCAGCTAGCCTGCACCCTCACTATTGCTTCAGAAAATGCTTGTTTTATCAATGTACCGCAGACCGCTGGCAAAAGTCAAAAGTGAGGGCATAAAAAATCCATCTTGATTTTCTGAGAAGCGCGCGCGTAGAGGTAGTGAGCTCCTGAATATGAGACCGCGCTCTCAACTTATTTTCATCATAGCGCACTAACTGTGGAATAATAGAGTTAATTTTTAATTTCGAGTATGTTATAATTGAGTACGCACTGAATCCTCAAAAGGAGGCTAAAAAATCACCTTAGAGGTTACACGCACATGTTCGAAAGTAGCAGGTATCAACGAACTTCACTCACGATTCTTACAACAAAACTCTTCAATACCAATACTCCAACTCACGCACTTTTTTTTTAATTGGCAAGCCGCACACGCATAGCACTTTACAACGCCTCAAGGCTCTCACCTTACGTTTTGACGTAGCAGTCGTCATCAAGTGTAAATCCGATATTACATGAATTACGTTAGTTTCTAGAAACTACCGAACTTACGATTGAAGGGATATTAAAAAGGTAATGTTCTTGCAAACCCGTTTAATTATTATTTTGTTGACTTAATATTAGCGTTCACTCTGTTGAGGCTTCAAGATATGTATAATCTTTTTCTGGTAGAATATTTCTCTCTCTAACTGGAGAGGAAGAGGATATTTCAATGTTTATGAGTTGAAAAAACAGCAAAAGTTCTGATTCTCAGGACATTCAAATAAAGCCCATTAAATATGTTATAGAGTCTATTGCTTTTACTTTAACTCATATATTTAACGTATGTCTTGAAACTCATGTTTTTCCGCGTAATATGTAGATTTGCAAGTGTTTCTGTCACATATAAAGCAGGGGATAGGATTGACCTTGGTACTTACAGGCCAGTCTCCATTTTACGATTTTTTTCAAAAGGATTGAGAAGTTCATACCTAAATGAGTTTACACTTCTTGTGAGAAACACTCAATTCTTAGTGCCCGGCAGTACGGGCTTCGGAAAGGGTAGTCGACAGGCTTAGCGTTACTAAACCAAAAAGAAATTATTCCAAACAATATTGAAAATAAATTTTGTTCAATAGTAATCTTGATTAATCTTTCATAGGCACTCAATCGTATTAATCACAAAACTCTCCTTCAAAAACTAGAACTTTATGGTATTCGGGGAATAGTCTTGAAAATACTCGAGAGCTACGTACTTACTTACAGTTTCGCTTTCAAAGTGTTGTAATAAATTGCAATCGTTCTGAGTCTAAAAACTTAATGTAGGTGTTTTAAAATGCAGTATTTTAGGGACCTATATATTTAACCTGTATACTAACGACATAGCTAAGATTGGCGATAAAGCAAACATAATAATTTATGCAGATGATGCTACTATATTTTTTTACAGGGTCTGATATTTCGGACATTATAAAGACAGGAAATGCATTTCTTGAAAATATTTATACGTGGATAGTCCTGAACTCTTTAGTGATAAATAGTAATAAAACGAAAGGTGTTGTTTTCAGGTCAAAGGGGGTAAAAATAAGCGGAAATCAACTTCTCTCTTCAGATTCACGTGGTATAGAAAATGTGCAGAATGTCAAAGTTCTTGGTGTTATGTTTAAGGAATGCAAGCGATGGGATGGAACAGTTCAGATGGTAGCGAAAGAAACTATCGAAGGTGTTAGGTATAATTTATATGCATAGAAAAACCTTACCTCACTCTGCACTACGACTTCTTTATAACTCTTTATTCTAATCTTGTTTTAATTACTGTTTCTTGGTATGGGAAAATACAACTTCTGTAAATATTCATATGTGTTCATATACCTCAGAAAAAGGAATAAATATTTTGTGTAATGAAGCACATGACAGCCACACGGCACCGTTATTTAATAAATTAAGAATTCTTCCAATCACGAACCATTGTGAGTATAAACTTGCCCTACCATATAAAGCAGAGATAAACCACTCATGAAATAGTATTCGTTCTCTTTCTTCCCTTCACTCACAAAACACCTCGCATGCCAGCCGCCATGGCGATACCTGGACGGTCTCGCGCTCAAGAACAAAGTACGGAAATCAGATGGTTAAATACCCGCTACCCAAAATGTTAAACTATTTTTATCACGGAATATTACGATTGAAAACTGTTCCAACAAACGCCTACTATCTTTAACTAGTTTCGTCAGATATCTGATTGTGTACTCTTGAGGGCGATATTGTCTCGAGTGTCTCTTCTGCTGTTGTTGTTGGGGGAAGAGAGGGCACTGTCAAGGCAATTTTTACTGCTTTTATCTCTCTTCCCTTTCTTCTTGTATGAAGAGGATTAAAGAAACTTGAAACTTAAAACTTGAAATTCAAACTCAAGCAAATGTGCCGGCAGGTTAATACGCCTTTCCCTCCGAACCACTGCCCCAAGAAACATGAAAAGCAGTTCGTTCCCTGCCGGAGAGAGGGAATCTACTCCATTCCTTTCTCTTGAGGAGGAAAATATATCGGGCGAACGGGCCGGTGCCTAAATGATCGCCTGATAGAGCACTTCTGATAGGTCGACTATCCCAGCGACGATTCTGTGCACCCAATAGCAGCACATCGCCGCACATAAGGAAGATGTGGGCCTGCTTAAAAAAAAAAAAAAAAAACGCGCGTTCTGGTCGGTCATTTTCAGAGACTCGGGAGGGAAGTAATTGAATCTGCAATAAAAATCTCCGGCGTCAGTGTCTCTTCACCCTCACTAGGCCTCTCAGATTTAAAGACGGATTATCTGCGCTTGGAGCTGACCGGGGTGACTATACTCTCTAAAAATAGAAGAGAGTACTACTTCCTCCTTAAAGTAGGAACTCGCGTGTATCATATTTGCTCTATAAAAGGAGGAAATTTCCTCCTACAAAACGGGGAGAAAATTTCCTCCCCTAAGAAGGGAGGAAGCTTGCCCTCTATATTTGCTCGTGGAGAAAACGTTCCTCCCCTAAGAAAACAGGAAACTTTCCACCTTTGTTAGCCCAAAGGAGGAAACTTTCCCCCCTCGTGTAATTAATATAGCTTCCACCAGATAGCGTTCAAAGCAGAAAAAAAAATGTTGGAGAAGCGTTAATTTGCTTTTTAATGTTCCCCGATTTTCGAATGCTACATGGTAGATACACATCATCACTGAACACACAGAATACACGAAACACAGACAGGACACCCCCCCCCCCCTTTACACACACACACACACACACAACAGCAACACCACCGCGAAGCCGAACCCCCACCCCTCCCTTTTTTTTTTTTTCTTTATTGCTGGATTTGGACACGTCGAAACAGATAAAAACACACCCAGAACACAAAACGTGAGATAATGCTAAAATTGCCAGCTGGCCTCGGCTAGCATTGTGGGGTAAAAACTTGCTAATTTTCAACAACTTTTCAATGCAGGGCAGCCACTCAGGCGTGTATTTCTGAGCCTCATGAACTTCAGCAAATGAAATTATACTTTCACGGAAACACTCCCTAGCTCCACGCACATCACGGTCTGTATGGCGTACAGCCCCCCATCCGAGACCTCCAAATACTATTCAGGCCCAGCAACATAACAAGATGGAATGTTGCGCCTCCTTCGTTTTCTACCGGCAGGTACATAATCCCGTGAATAGTCAAGTGGTGAGTCTTTCTTCAAAGTGCGCTGTAGAATATCCCAAAGAAAGACGCCCTCCCAACACTCCTAGAAGACGCGTTCAATAGTCTCTAGCTTTTGACATAAGAAACAATGAACACCCCACGGGACAAACAAGCCCCTCTCCTCCATCCATGTTTTAACCGGTAAGGTGCCGGTATGTAATTTAAAGAACGATGACTTGACCCCAGGTGGTACGTACTCTCATTGTTTTCACGCGTTTCAAGACGTCCTGTCCTGGGCCTTCTCAGTACAATGTGCTGTACAAGGGAACAGAAAAAACAGCTTCAAAAACATCTTTATACAACCGTTTACGTGCTACTTGACCCCAGGCCTTCACAGTACAATGTCCTGTACAAGGGAACAGGAAAAACACCTTCGCAAACATCTTTATACAACCGCTTACGTGTGACTTGACCCCAAGTGGTACGTACTCTCATTTTTTTCACACGTTTCAAGGCGTCCTGTCCTGGGCCTTCACTGTACAATGTCCTGTACAAGGGAACAGGAAATACAGCTTCGTAAACATCTTTATACAACCGCTTACGTGCTACTGCGCTCAAATACTCTATAGAAAAACGAAACGCCAAAAAGCGGCATGATACGACAACTTATTTCAGGTACCCAAGAAATACCGCCGGTCACACTGGATGAGGAAGCAACAAACTCAGACAAACATCGACCTAATCTTACTTGACAAACAGTGCGCAAAACCGGATCACTAACATCACAAAAATAACAAAACCGATTTACCACTTCACGCGAAAACAAGTGAGATAAGCCTAGTCCTCCTTCGCGAACTCTTCGAAAAAGGTTCATTCTGCTCGTTCGCTCGCAACACGAGCCCCAAATGAACACCGCAAAACCACGGTGCAGTTTTTGCACGTTCACACGAGAGTGGTGTAACACGTGCAAAACGTACCACAGTTAGCTCACAAGATATAAAACGTAAACTGTGGCAAGCGAAAAAATCGAAAAACCATTACCCCTTCATTTTTCTGCTTTCTCGCGAAGCTCTACTGCTTGACTACGCCAAAATTCCTCACTCTCTCGGTAATACTCAAGGGGCACTCCTAAGTACTTTACACTAGTGGTGACCCATTTAACATTAGCAAACACACTTGGGATACAACTTCATTTTCCATACCAGAAGCCCAGACATTTACCCCAGTTGACCGCACTACCACTTGCACGACAAAAATGTTTGACTGTATTGAAAACCCTGATGATACTCTCGTGATTCGTACAGAAAATGGCAAGGTCGTCCGTATAAGCAAGGACACGTACTTCGAATGAATATAATTCGAACCCACTGACACTGGGCAGTTTGATACTTTAGACCCAGGTTACGGATAAAAAAAACAGGACGCGGGATGGCCAAAAAAACATGCTTTTCGTGTAAGGCTCGTCAAATCATGAGGCGCTGGAGAAATGCAGCCTTCTGCGTTAAGTCCTTATTTCGAACTCTTTTGAACCGCAGCGATACCAGGTGCGTTCTAAGGCCCTTCCCGCATGATTTTCAATGGGCGGAAGGTGAACAAAAAGAGTTCGAAATAAGCACTTAACGCAGAAGGCTGCATTTCTCCAGCGCCTCATGATTTGACGAGCCTTACACGAAAAGCATGTTGTTTTTTTTTTTGCCATCCCGCGTCCTGTTTGTTTTACCCGTAACATGGGCCTAAAGTATCAAACTGCTCCCTTGACGAACAGAGTGCTGCACTTGAATTCGCTTGCCGACGGACTGATTTATTGCAAGGCTCGTCGTACAACCGCTATAGGCCATGCGTACGCCTTCGCGTATCACTGAGCCATTATTAACGTGATCTAGAACAGCCAACAAACGTCGTGCGGAACACCTATTAAACGCTTTCTCTAGGTCTATTTGTAGCATTGCCACACCACTATGCCTGGCGTCGCAACACTCAAACACGCTCCGTGCTTTATTGATGTTTTGCGAAGATGGTCCTGCCTTTACTTCTGCATATTTGGAGGGGGCAACTATTTCCGCAATTACAGTCTGTAACCTCCTGGCCAATATCTTCATAAGTATTCTATAATCAACATTAGTTAGACTGAGAGGTCTATACGAAGTTACCTGCCGAAGTTTGACAATGTCATCAGTTTTCGGGATTAAAATGGTGTGGGACGACAAAAAGGATAGTGGTAGGACGCCTAGTTCGAAAACCATATTGACGACACTGGCCAGCACTATTGAAAGTTCATGCTTCAGAGCTTTATAGAATGGAGCGCTGAGCCCGTCTGGTTTAGGGGACTTTCCCGGGCTCAGGGCTTCAATGGCAAACAAAAACGTCCTCGACAGTGATGGCCGCTTCCAAAACCTCTATTGTTTCGTTGCCTAACCGCGGCATTAAAGGCAAAAAGTCACGTTTAAAGCTATTCACATTGACTGGACTCGACACGAATAAGGTACTGTAGTAAACGAAAAACGCCCTGCTCGATTTCTGCCTTTTCTCTCGTGACTGCACCGTCACGTTCGACCTCCGTTAAAGGGATGCTGAACCGATATCTGAAGTTGCCGAAATAAGCCCCGGACAAGCTTCCCGGGACCACACAATACCTAAAAATGCTATTCATGTAAAGGGATGGAGATCGGATTATTATATTTCTTGGAATGACGACCGCTGATTGAGCCAGAAGCGCCAGAAGCCTCCGATGCGCGCGAGGCCCTCTGGGATTACTCGCAACAGAACTGACGTCAACAAACTGCAACGGAACTGAGGTGAACAAGTCGAGCTGCCGACGCGCCACAGCGTGGAAGAAAGTTGCGCTTTGAATAATAGTAGACGGATGCCCGTCGCGTTGGAAGTTTGCCAACTAATCCAGCCAAGTTAGCTGCGTACTACCTGCCAGCCACCCTGCACCCTGCCACCCCCAGTCCACTTCTGCACCTGCGTCGTAGCGACGGCGGCGACTTTGGTCTGTGGGTTTTTCGGAGTTCGGCGATTTCTTTCCCGTCCTGATAATTTGGCCATGACGACGGCGACCACGGAGACTTCGACAGCGCTGATGTTTGATGCCGCCAAGATGCCGCTTGCTCGCCACGCTCGCTAGGCCGTTCGGCGCCGCATAGGTGTCGTGTCAAAAACGACATGATGAACACTGTTCGACAAATTTATCAGATAAAATCGCATTTCTTTTAAAAATATATCTCATCGTTTCGGGACGGGGTTCGCACGTCGCATTTCCGTTTCGTCGCGCCACCACGCGGCGTGAGCGCACGCCGGAGCCAACCGAGCCAACTTTGATGGCTCACCATAGCCGCGTTCTGCGTATTACAAGTTTGTTGTCGTCACGAAACGAGCTTTCAAAAAACTCACGAGGTGCACCTTAGAATATTTATTTACATAAATCATATAATTTAGACTACTTTATTGTTTCAAGTACCGTCATTTAAGAGCCATTCGTGTGCTGTAAATATCAAAACGTTTAAGAATTTAGATTCTGTTTTTCGGTTCAGCATCCCTTTAAGTAATTCGTACTAGAAATGCCCTTCTCCAGTTTTGTCTCCGTGAGATATGACACGCTGAATGAACTGCCGGCAATCTCAAACCAACTCAGGCTCCTATGTTTTGATACTAGAACACATTTTGTTAACAAATAGTGCACTACATTGACTTATGAATTACTGGTGGTCGCAAGATAACGCTGAATGTTTTTTACACTCCCACAAAAAGGGCGAAATAGAAATCTTGCCGGCAACATCTATGCTTGGTTAAGTATTTCAAAGTCTTCAATATTGACACATATATAAAAAGAAGCGCAGCTATCGTGCTTGGACACAAGTTTGGTGCACGTGGCAGACTTGCCTTTCAGAGTAGGGGTCACAAGGTCTAAAATATCCGAAACCGTCGTGCTGGGATTCAGTCAGGAAACGAAGAGCGCACAAAGTTGTGGCGGTCGTGGTGCGGAGCCCAGCTTGCTAGTAGTGTTCTTACCCTCGGAAGGTTGATGCATCTTTCTTCTTGGATGGTGATGAATCCCTCGTCGTCCACAGGTCCCGTACGGCTGTGCTCCGAGCCAGCAGACCTGTCAGCGACCACCGCAGTAGGAGGGCGCACGCTTGCACAGTTTCCATCACCGCTTGCGTCAGGACACCTCGCTAAGGGCACCGGCGTCTTCAGAGCAGCCGCCGAGGGAACTGGCTTCTTCAAAGTATTGCAAAGCTTTTGGGTGATATAGATGTGGCGGACGGTTTTTCGCCGACAAAAAGCATTCCAAATTGACGATGATAATAAAACCGACCCTCGTGTGGACTGTGCCAATACCGCATTGAAGAAAAGACCTGCAGATGACGTCATCTTTAGTGAATGCCCAGCCCTCCCCAAGCGGCAAACACGCGAAGCTAGTCACGCAAAAAGGCAGACCTGTTCGTCTTGGCGTTGCCGTGTGCTAGGGTCGCGCTCTTCGTGACGCGCTACAGGGCGCGATGGCGGCGATGCTGACGCACATTAGACGTCACCTCGCGTATCTACTAGGGCGGATACACGCGTGTATTAAAGTTGTGAGTCCGCAGCCCTTGTCTACCTATTTGATATTGACTGTGCTGCCTCTTGCATGAGATAGGTGAAGCGGTTCCTCTCCACAGCCGGTCAAGGCATCAGTCATCTAATTATGCGGAGCTTCTACAACTCGCGATTTCGGTTCCTTATTCTCCGTTTCCGCAATTATCCTATGGCTCCCGCTAGACCCATCTGCGTGGAGAAGTGGAATCAAGTGTACAGCGCCAAATTCCAGTGAAAGTGTTCTCAGGCATAGTTGTACCAACAAATATAGGTAAATACGCTGGTTTTCGCGTTCGCGCTAAGTATGTGCTGAAGTGGACACAGTCGACACTTTTCCTCCTTTTATCAGGGAATTCACACAAGATTTATACTTCCAGAAACGTCTAAAAAAGGAATAGTAGCGGTGTGTACTTCAGGGGCAAAAAGTGTCGTCAAGTTCTTTCGACACAGTGGTTTATCTTGGTCTCGTGAATTCATATATTGTTGATGACATCAAGACAAAAATATTAGAATTTAAATAAACTTTATAATGATATTTTCAACAATTTGGAGCGTCGAAAACTAGACTTCAATTGGTGTAATGCAATCTACGTAGCCTGCAATGCTGTAAAAACAAAAACAAAAACAAAAGAGCCCACGCAGTACGGGTGACAGTTCGCTTTATTAAAAAAAAAAAAAAAACAGATTTCAACTCATGGGAGAGGTGAGTTCATTGGGCATAACACCCACACCTAACGACCGCGTGCTTCCTTCAGTGGCATTGGTTTCTTCGCACGCACTGCTTGTGACTGTTTCTGAAGTATCCGTCGGAGCAGAAGCAGCCGCTCCTGCAGTCGGCAGTGCAAGCAGGGCCCAGGACCGGCTTCTTGCACGTGGTCTCGGAACAAGTGCTGCTCACGCAGGTCTTGAACGTCTCACCGGGCCCGCATTTGGTTGGCCTCGGGAAAGGTAGAGGTCCTATGGGTCACAAAAAACAAAAATTTTGAAATACTGGGTAGAGACCGTTTCCCAAGCTTCTTTCAAAATCCCACATGACCTCAGACGGGTGGATGGACAGATGGAGACTACACAACCTTCTTACTCAAGTGGCTGGTTCCATCACCTCGCAAATGCACGTGCTGAGAGATGTTTTTTCTTTTTTAAATAAAAACTACACCAAGCGGCGAAACTAGTGTATAAAAATAGTTCTCTGTTCGTATTTTTTTTTTAGTGTGCACTTTCTTCCTTCTCTTTTGTACGCTATTTTTTATTCATCATCAGTAATCAACTCGCCCTAGCTCAGATATGTTCAAGCTCGTAAACCAATGGAGATTGTTTTCCATCACACCAGCTTGTGTTTCTTTTTTTTTTTCTTCTTTCCACAAATGCAATTATAAGGTTCGCATTCTTTGTTTAACAATGCTCGAGACTTTTCCCTTTATTACGTTTCACCTTAAGTTCAGATGCCGCCGACGCTGCGAGCTGACGGTACCAATCAGACAGCGTCAAATGCGCACCATCATAGTGTTCGTCAAGTTTTTGTACGTGTTCTCACATCTCAGAACATATCAAACAGAAACTTGTGCATTTAACGCTCAGGATTGAACTAGTCATTCTTGTTTTTTTCTGCTCGTTTTTGCCATCCGCCATTGCTGACTGAAATGACTTGCCTGATAACATTGTTTGTCAAAGTAATCGAACTCTTTTTTCTTAAGGTTTAATTACTTCTTTGGGCCTTTGATTCATGTGTACTTAAGTGTGGCTCATATTTTTTGTGTCTTTGTGATGAGTATTTTTGATTTATAATGCTTTGCAACCCCTCCCCCTTACATAATACCCCTTGAGGGCGTGTAAGGTATTTAAATAAATAAATAAATAAACCCATTACCTCCTAACGTTGTCTGTGTCTGGACTTACGCTGAAACAAAGTCTAGTCACCGCCAAATCAAGGAAGGCGGGGCTTATTGTGTTGATGTTTCCTGCTTCCCGATTGGTCCTTCGATGTTCTTACCGGTTAAAACCGAAATCTAATTGGATGGGAAAGGTCAATAAGACGCCCGGGATTCTCCAGGCCTTGCGTTCCTTAAGTTGTGAGCGTCAGATCATACCAAACCAATTGCAATTCGTTCTTTCAACCTGACACTCCGAGGGTTACTATGACGCAGTTTATTACCTATAAACAATTTCAATCTAGGCGCCCCGAATGATGAGCCATGGGTCAGGCGCACGCCTCGCGTGCATTTGAACGTGTCGTTGACAGGCTTGCGATTGCATGTGCTTTCCCGGCTGCCAGACGCCCAGATGCCCTGCGCGGCTCATTTTTTTTTTCTGTTAGCAGGCTCACAATTACCGTATTTTTCGGGCTTTGGTACGCGAGCTATACTTTTTTAAAGGTTGAAATTGTAGGCCTTGCGGACTATCTAGGCGTGCGGACTATCCATGAATTTTGTTCTTCAAGATTGTTCAGTGCGACTGTGACGAATTGTGTGAATGATACAGTATATAAGCGATTTATTAATACGAGCTTCTTTCTGAGCTGAGAAAGCAGACGTTTGTCAAGGTGTGCCGCGTATGGCAAGGTTTTCTGTCGACTATGGCGCAGGTGCGCGCGGACTATGCACGGCGTGCGGATTATGCACAGAATCCGGACTTCCTTAGGGAAAAACTTTTTTCGGCCTAAATTGGGCCTTATACACTAGGTGCGGACTGTATATAGCCCGATAAATATGGTACATCTCAGAACCTGTACTAAGGCCTGGTAAAACTCGATGTTCAAACGCTTTTAAGCGCTGGTACGAAACCTTGGCGCTCACAAGCTACAGGGTGTCAAAAAAAGTGTTTTTTTTTTCACCGCAAATATACACTACGCATCGCCAAACAGCTCATTCTCGGCGCTAGCTGTCCAAACCAGACGCTAAAATTTAAGAAACAATCGTTGTCTACTTCAAAGTTTATAAGTGATTTTTAGAAATTTGTGATGGGAAAATGACGGCCGAATACGTGAAGCTGAAAGACGCCAGTAACCGAAAACAGAAGAAAACGAGCCACATTTTTTCATTGAAATCTACTGAAGCTGCCTTAAAACTTTTAAATAACATGACGGTTAGTCCTGAAACTTTGGAGTCTGGTTCGTATCCCTAGCGCCAAAACGTTTTTTTGTTTCTGTAATTGCAGCCCCGTAAATGTTTTTGGGACATCCCGTACATAATAACAAAACAAAACGGGCGGCTTACCTTTACCGGGAAAGGCACACACAACGGCCATAACACACGCCAAAAACAAGGCCGCAACGATGGTCTTCATGCTTTCCTAAAATCCTTCCTCGAGCGAAATGGTGGACACCAGGCTCAAAAGCAAGCCTTTTATAGAAAACGGGCGGTGTCCGTCCTTGCGTCCGCGAACATTTTCGTCACAGAGGTTGCGCGGTGTCTTGCACGCGCGTTGCACAGCGCAAGGCATTGGAGGAATTGGTTCTCCGCTGGGCGACAACTTGCCTGCTCAATGTCCTTAGGATTGCGCCATCGGTGCGGACATCTCGAAACCGGTCATACGTCTCGTGACTCCCACGGCATATCCACACTTCTACTTGCTCGACAAGTTGTCACGTGGTGCTCGCGCGGTCCACAGCACACAGTAGAACCAGTTAGACATTTACGTAACCATTGCGGCTTTGGCTTTTGTCCTGGGAATTCACACCCGAGAGGTGGGAAGTGATCCATCATCCATACAATATCCGCGTAGGTCTCGGTGCTTAATAAGAAATTTAGATTCCGTGCTCCTCACTCTTGTCGCAAAAATCCGGGAACGGAACAATTGGTAATTGGACTTAGCTATATGATAATTCGGAGGAATTACCATACAGCTAAATCCTCCCAAGTCCATTGCCGCGCGGGTATACGGTAATGTCGTCATGCAATGTGTCCTTACGAGAAGTAATTGAAGGGTGAAATACTTACGCTTGCTATGTGTTAGCCGGAGTGGCTTGAAAAGAGTAACGTTGTAGCTAAAGTCCATTTATTTTAGATTTTTCTAAAATACCAGATATATGTTCATACAGCGGTGAAAAGAAAGGGACAGAAATTAAGTTTGTTAAGATAAACGTTGGACACGTTGAATCGTCCACATAGTCACTGACCCCTAAATAAACGAGGGGCGTGGCTTATATTCGTTTTTGCTCGTGATTGGTTCTTAGGCATTCTTACTTGAAAATGACGCAGTCTGATTGGCTGGGCAGCGGTAATGAGATCTTCGAGTCTCGATCGCCATGCCTTTTGTTTCTTAAACTGTCATAGCCTATGGTAGTGCTTTGACTATACTATATTTTAAACACGAACTAATAAGCCCAAGAAGTTTATAAGGATTATCACTGGTTCCCCGAAAAAAATCTGTAGATTAAACTAATTATCATTAGATTTTTTGCGATCAGGTTAAGCCTTAATTGTTTCCTCAACTCTGCCTCTCTAAGGTGAGAATATATGAATGTGCGAACTTTTTATAGTACGTAAAATGTATATTATAAGGGAACTTATGTAACTATTTACTGATAAGTGATTATACAAAAATGCACACTCTTATGTAGATACTTGCACCCTAAATTTGTCTCTTTAGGAAGAATGGTTTATATAATAATAATTGTAATAAGAATAAAAATAATCAACCAATCAATCAATCAATGTTTATTACAGTGTACAGGAACAACCTCGTGGGTTTGCTGCTGGCACACCTCAAGCTACTAATAAAAACAGAAAAAACACAATTTTACACAAGACCTAACAAATGCAGAAGGTTAACAAAGATAGTAGTAATAATGTTAATAATAATAATATGAATGTTGATAATAACAATCTTGCGTGTACTATACAGACAGAAATTAGTGTGCCTTAATAAGCGTCTGGAGTATAAGTTGTAGATGAGGAATTCAGCAAGTGCGGTACAACCGCTAGCCTGGGGTCTTTAACCTGTATCGCGCAGTAGTGATACACGACCGCACGCCGATACGATCGATGCTCATCCAGATCAAAACGGCTTGGTGTGGGGATTGAACCCAGAATTCGTGGGTTCTGCAGCGAATGTTTTCGCTCCACGTGCTCCGAGCTGGCGTGAGCTAGCCCACTCGAAAACCGATCCTCTTTTTACTGAATTGTTTTTTTTTTTTTAAGTTTGAAAACACGATAGCGAAAACACGATGCGAATGATGTATGTACACATGCTGATATAGTAAACTCTCTACCAACAGGCATTATTAACAGCAGACACGCGGTGACGAATTCGTTTGCAGTCTAGATTGCTCAAAGTTGAAAAATAAAACATGCTAATACACAATGAGGCGATATAATGAACGTACCATGCTAAAGTGCGGAACATGCGAACGCTCGAGATACTCTTGCCGTAGCATAGAAATTAAGTTCAACTTTCCGACCCTTGACCAGGGCGTCTCTTAGTTATTATTCTAATGCTAATGATTCAAAAGTGGCAATAGTCCAGTAAAATTTGTTCATAACATGACTCCCTGCAGGTTTAGCATTCAATGCGTACTCGGTTATATCTGTCTTTGATCACCATAGTGCATGCCGACATAAAACAATGATTATTGCCAAATCAGCAAGTGTCCCTTAATGCAATCGTAAAAACTTCAAAGTGCACCAGCTGATGCGTAAGTACAGTTTAAAGAAAGAGTACCTCTGCCCAAAATAATTATGTGTTTGAGCAGAAAGTAAACAGGTCTGAAATAAAAACATGTCCGCCGCACATATCACAGTTTAGCGACCACGGTACAAAACTCCTTTGTTCTGATGGCAAACTTTAACAGGGAGTACATCTGCGTGGGATCTAAAATTGCAGTCCTTTTATGATGTTACAATAGGAAACGTTTTTAGACTACGAAGTACGTCGTTGTGAGGTGACCGGCCTGTCGGAGACCTGTAGAGCGGAGGAGTAACAAGCGATGATATTGTAGCCAAATAGAACTGCTTTAGGTTTGCTTGGAGTAGAAATTCCCATGAAAATGGGCTTCGAAGCAGGCGTATTGACTGTACCACCTATTTGTAAAATAAAAATGGTCGTAAAGAGACTGTAGGAGCAGCTGTCTTTACTTTCTATGGTAGACGTTGCGACGGGCCAAGGTAATGAAAATCATAAAATGTGAATGGGAACTGTTGAGCCCCACGATAATAAAAAAACGGTTAATAATTAGCTTTAGGCCAACATTTATTAGACGTATTCCTCATTTTGCAAGCCTCAGGTAAAGATATAGCCTTTTAATTTTTTCCGTTAAAGCTTTTGGTATAAAGACAACCCAGCAAGGATGAATTTTCTCCGCAGTGCTCGCTGAAACGGACATAATTGTGCGAGATACCGGATGGCACTATAGGATATTGCGTTGCTCAGGTAGCTTCCGGTGGAGAAGAAGAAAAAGAAGAAATGTGCCGGGAAGTTCCACGGAAATAGTTTCGCTCCTTGGGCTTCAATCTTCTCCTTCCACAAGGAAGATACACATTCATGAAGATCTCGACAAGTACCCAAGTAGCTTGTCACTGCTTCTTTGCATTTGATACCCATAAACTTGGGAGCTTTGGTTACCCAATTTTTAAGCACCGCATAATTTTCTTCGATTTAATCAAGATCCGGAGAATTTTCTGTACGCGTCCACGAGTTCTAAAGCAATTTGAACTTCCTTGCTTTGAAGTGCATATGAAGGTTATGTCATCAGCATAAGTCAGAAACTTCACCGCGTCTTCGAAGGATTGAAAGCCGATGATTGAAGTGTTGTAAAGTACGGTGCGGCACAGGTGTTCCAAATATAAAGACAAAAAAAGAGGCGATAGCGGGCGGCCTTAACGTACGGATATGCATACGGGAATACAGGATCATATTGACCCATTGAAGACGTTTCATGGTGATATCTGTGTAAATTGTTGAAATCCGTTCTTTCACGCAGATCCATAGATCCCAGTGCGTTATAAGTGAAAATACGAAGTTTCTGTCAACCCTATTGAATGCCTTGCTTAGATCTAGCTGTATTATAGCAAGATTCGTGCAGCCTTTTTCTACGGCTTCGCACCGTATGTGCATGCTAGGGAGGTTACGTGTAATGGAGCGACCTTTGAAGCCGTAGCACTGATGGTTTCCAACAATATGACGCAGACCCTACTCCAGACGACGAAAGCTTATTCTTTTAGGAATTGTATGGTCCGTGCTCAGTAAGTTAATACAACGAATGTCGGACACTTCAGGTATTCCCTCACTAGTAGTTTTTTTTTTTTTTTGGCACTAGGACAACGTGGCTTTTTCGCATCGATGGCGGTCGCAGCTTTCGATTTTTATATATTCATAGACGCCTACATGGTAGGTCGCATGGATGTCTGCAAAAGTTTTATAAAATTCACCCTAAATGCCGTTAGGACCTGGGCTCGTGTAGTACGATATTATTTTATTACCCGCTGGATCTCTCAAGACGTTATTGGAGCGATGATTATCTCGTCCATCTCTTCCGGATTTTTTGGAATTTAGACGAGTACTTTATTTGGAACACAAGACAAATTTTTCATATTTGCGAAAAGATCTTCATAATAGATTTCAAAAGCTACGTATATATGAGATTGGGCGATAGATATGATTGGGAGGAGGATATTAAATTATTACGGCGTACGGCGGTGACGGCGTTCTCGTCGTAAAAAAACTCTTAGGGGTTCTTTGTCTTGTCCATGTTTTGCGCTTTAACAAGTTTTTAAGCACGCCATAAGAGGGCCCCGATCAAAAAGACCATAAATGTTATTGATGGTTCATCAAACTTTCTTGGTGGCCCATCAAGAATTTTTGATGGCCCATCAGACTTTTTGATGGACCATCAACCGTTCTTGGCGGCCCATCACACCTTCTTGACAGGCCATCACACATTGTTGATGATCCGACAGACCTAATCTGATGACCCAACAGACCTTCTTGATGAAATCAGACTTCTTTGATGGTCCGACAGGCTTACTTGATGGTCCCTGATAGGGCGTCAAACATTTCCTGATGGCTGCTGATGGACCATTAAAGGCTTATAATTGTAGCTCAGAGACCGTCAAAATAGTTTTTGTGGTGAGTGACGGGCCATCAATACGTTTTAATGTTGCTCGCGTGAGACCATCAGGATATCTCGATAAACCATCAAAACGCAAAAAAAGCTGATGGCTCGTCTCATGGCATTTTTCAGTGGTGGAAAGTGCATTAGTATATTCAGGAGGTTCCAGCAGGGGTCGAGAGAAGCCGGCAATGATCTCACATTGTCGCGCCTGCGTGAATTACATTCGGTTTGGCATGCTGATAGCGGCATGGCTCAATAACAGTGTGTTCAATCCGTAAGAGTCTGCCTCATCAACTGTCTTCGGATACTCGAAAGGTAACGAAGACAATTTCTTATAGACTCAGGTATGCTTTTTCAACCACAGTTCTGTTTTAAATTGAAACAGTTTTTTTAATTGAAAAAAAATTGAAACAATCTGTTGATCCACTTTGCGTGTCAAGTACATCATGTGTACAACCTAAGTGGCAGAGAATGTGCCGAAAAACGCACTTTTCTTGACATAAAAGTGATTTACTAGACAAACGTGTACAGTGAACTAAATGTTAGCGAAGAAAAACGTTTATAAAGCCGCGAATGCAATAATACGAGGCTTACATCATTCTCGTGCCGACGAGACTTAGTGTATTGGACGATGTCGCACGACGCCGTCATGCCCAGGATGGACGATGGAAACAGAGTGCAGATAGCCACGCTACGGACACCGATGAAGCTGCGGCACGTTGTGGAGTCTCAAAAGTAGTGAGTGGATTAAGCGCATTTTTCTTTCGTTTTGTTTTTGCAGTTTAATAATTTAACGTTCAATCATTTTTAAATAGAAATAATGACATGCCATAATCAAAATACAAACTTTTCTTTCAGGTTTCTACCGCGATTTCCTATGGTACCCTAACGCCTCGGATGTTCGCTTTTGAAGTAATGGGTACAGAAAAAAATTCATCATGACTGTCATGAAATCTTTGTCTTCTGCCGGTACATTTGTGTGGATAGAAATTTATACGGATCAACATATCATCAAACGATTAGGCCATCAGATGTCCCAAAATACGGCAGACCATCACACCATCAGAACATCAAACCATCAATATCCAAAAAATACGACAGGTCATCAAACCATCACACCATTAAGCCATCAAACCCTCACATCATGAGGCCATTAGATCATCAATGTCCCAAAATACGACAGACCATCAGCCTGATGGATAATCAGAAATTTTCTGATGGTCCTTTTCAATAGGGGTTCTTCGTGAAAAAAACTCTCAGGGATACGTTTAAGCTCCTTTTTTGATGCGAAAGAGTTCTTCACCGCACAGTTGTCTTTCAAGTCCGCCAGGGGGAAATAGTGCATAAGGCGAAACCGCTCTTCACGACCTGAAAGAGTTCTTATGGCGTCGAAGAACCTTTCAAGAACGGAATTATTTTAGAATGTATATCGGAGTGTCTCGAACGTGTAAGTTAACTTGGACGGCTGTTCCTCACGCTCCAACATTAACTCGCGACTTCGAATAAGGGCTCCCCAGTGTCCTTGGTCAAAATAGATTTTGCACTTTTTTGTTTATGTTCTTAATACCCTCAAGAAAGGCGCCTGGGCGTTGTTCCTCTTCTGTTATGAGAGACAGCAAAGCTTGTGCAAGATCCACTACACTCTAAGTTAAATGCCGGTTTTTCGGCCACTTATAACCAGGGAATAGAAGCTCAACTTTCTCCCGGTTATAAAGTCACAGACCACCAAGAAGCGGCACAAAGTTGACCCCTTCCTGCATACTCTATGTAGCCTAAAATTTCGTACGCCCCCCCCCCCCCCCCCCCCGCATCCTCTCGTTTCCGGCTCACTTGTTTAAGCGGCCTTGTCGGCACCTTTCCCCTGAGTGAAAAGCGTCGTATTGTCCCGGCTTTTTTATATATCTTTCGATGGGGAAAAAAACGTGGCGCCGCTTCCTGCTTGCACTATTTGCCCTCACTTGCATCCTAAAAGGTGGCAAGACCCCCCTTTTCACCATCTACGCTCACATAATATTTGTGACTTCACTTTCCTCCAAAACACGAAAGCAGCCTATCACGGCAAAAGAAGGATATATCAAATGTCCAAGCTTAAAGTTAGATAAGAAAAAAATAAGTCGAATGTGCGACAGAACAATACGCATGGCACTTTTCTTGGGCAGATTTAATTGTTTTATCTAATCACATTTTAAGGTTCGACATTCCCTGGAACTCATTGTTCGGCAAGATACGTTTCTTCGTGTTCTGCAGAAAACTAAACTCACAAACCTGTTTTCGAGTATAGAACACAAGCAGTGTGAACTGTGCCGCCCGAGATCCACCCTGCGTTACTTCCCGATCAAAATTCAAAAACCAGATAAAAACCAGAGCCGGCAGCAAACATATATAAAACGTACGTAAAAAGAACACGTAAGACAAAATAATGAACACTCGCGTGCTTTGTGTCGATCAGAGTTTATGCGATCTATCACACAGGATACGTAATTAAAAAGCAAAATACTTGAAAAATATATGTTATTACTATAATATGTAATATACATAACTAAATTAATGCATCTCACACAAAATAACAAGTAACAGAGGATATAGTTCAAGATATTAGCAAATACTAGCGTGTTAAGCACACTTCCGCAGACACTAGTCAACCAGGAGCTACTTCACGTTCTCGTTTTTATTTCACGGAATAAACTAACTAACCTCAAGGACATCCACCTGTTGTGAAAGTCTACATAATGTAGGAGGCACTGGACCACCTACAGTATTTCTGCAAACTAGCTAGGTTACGTCACATGTTCTAATAAGTAGACGTCTAAGCACAGGACCATAGCTTTCACTATTATACATGTCTCTCCAATAGTTATTAATTCGTCAAGGTCATTGCTGCGTACAATTACTTTCTTTGCTGTTCCAAACCAAATGCACGACCCTGATGCACATTACTGTACTTCAAGTCATCCTAAAAATAGCGAAGTATATAATCACTGATGTTTACAAGATTTTCGGCAGCAGCGGCGGCACGCAGGGAACAGTGTCTGACCACGCGCTCGTGATTTCTACAGATTGACGCTGCAGGCTTTCCAGTTCAGCGGCAAGCACCGCGAAGACAAGGCCTTCCACCCCCTGCCCTCAACCGGCCCAGCTCAGACTGCAAACGTCATCCACACGTGGCTTTCTGCAAGCGTTGCGTTGGGGTGACACCTACCTACCAAGTCTACATAAAGGCTGATACGAGTTGGATTCCGGCATTTCGGCAGCAGCGGCGGCACGCAGCGAACAGTGTCTGACCACTCGCTCGTGATTTCTACAGGTTGGTGTCTATTTACTTGCTTTGTACTTTCCCGCCGTTGCTGCTGCTGCTGCCGATACTGCTGTCACTTTTGTTGAGTGCGCCTTGTGCTTCAAGATGAGTAACCAGGGCGAGGACATTTGCCTCAAGTGTCTTGAACCGTTATCAGACGATGTCGCTGATGTAACGTGTACGGAATGTAAATTCACGCATCATTTCGGCACTTGCTCCGGGATCGCGGAATCGACTTTCAGATCAAAAGGTGAAAAATTCCAGAAGTCATGGCGGTGCGAAACATGTAGTACGTCAAAAACACGAAGCGGTTAAAGTGTCAAGCAAAAAAAGAAACCGAAATTGACGTGGTCGCTATGCTGACATGCATGAATAAAAAACCCAACAGCCTACTGAGTATGAAAGAAACTGTCGACGGCATTGAGATCTCCGTTCAAATCATGTCGGACAAGTACGATGAATTGCTGGAGCATGTTCAACAACAAGACAACGACATAAAAAGTTTAAAGAAACGCGTGCAAAAAATCGAGAACGCCGGAAATGATGGGCAACTAGCAGAAATAAAACAGGATTTGAATCAGCTGGAATGGCGTAGTAGGAAACAAAATTTGGAAATTCACGGTGTCCGACAGGCTGAAAACGAAGACCTGCTGTCCCTGGTGAACCAAGTAGCTGTCAAGGTAGGCGTCCCAACGTTGACCCCGTCTGGCATAGCTTCGATGCACAGGCTTTCTTCCAGGCCTGATAAAATCCCGTGAATCATTGTGCGCTTTGCGCAACAACAAACTCGCGATCACTGGTTCGATCAAAGACGTAACCTAAAACGGCCTCAAGATAGCGAGTATCTTCTTGAAAACATGACTCGACAGGACAAGGCTCTCCTGTGGACCACAAAGGAGTGGGCAAGGGAGCAAAACTATCAGCTTGTGTGGCACCGAAATATAAGATTTTTTTAAGGAGGAAAGCCGGCGACCGTGCTACTCCTGTAAGGAGTGAAAATGACTTGTTGAACTTAAACTAAGTGCTGGCACTAAATCCACTTTTAATCTTTAAGTTGTGTTTATTTTTCTATCATGGCAGTCTCAGATCATGTATTACCGTCACAGTTTGTAACATGTATAGGAAAAGAATGTTCTTCCTCGAATCGTTGTCTGCATGTTGATATTCGATCATCTAAAAATAAAAGTGTTTATCTTGAGTGTTTTTTTGCTGAATTCGTTGATTTTGACATTATCGTGTTTTCCGAGACCTGGTGCATGAGTATACTGACGTTTTTAGGCTACCGCTATACGAATCTTTTTTTTTTTTTTCTCAATTGCACTGAAGGCCGAGGGGGAGGTGTGTTAATTTTGATTAAGGAAAACATCAGAGTGCGAATTATTGCCTACGTTTAGCGTAATCACTAAGGACTATAAAGCTTTGTCACTGCAAACTAAGCACGGCATTGTCTCTGTCATTTATCGACCTCCCAATGGCGTTTTAGCTCCGTGTTTGGATTTTTTAGGTGCTCTTGTTGAGTTTGCTAATGATAATAAACTCAACATTATATGTGGTGGTGATTTTAACGTGAACATGCTAAATAATAGTGTTTCAAAAAGAGAACTAGATAGCTTAATAATCATGAATGGTTGTCAGAGCGTAATCAGCTTACCAACTAGGGTAAATGTTACTTCAGAAACGTTGATCGACTTGTTCATTACAAATTACGAGGAAAGCAATGTAAGGTCTGGAGTAGTAAGTTACCACCTTAGCGATCATCTTCCTATATTTATGTGTGTTAAAACCAGCTGTATAAAGAAACAAGTGCCAGTGTTTTCTGTGTCAGTTCAGTGTATTACGCCGGACGGTTTGGAGAGGTTTGCGCAGAATGTAGCTAAGACAAACTGGGATGATTTTTTCGAACATGGAGACCCCAGTGAGGCGTACAGTTTATTTTTGGAGCGCTTTGAAAGCCTTTACAGTGTCCATTTTTTATACAAACTAATTAAAGTAAAAAATCGGATTCGGAAACCTTGGGTAACAGTTGACTTGCTCGGAAGAACAAATATTAAAAACGCTTTCTACAAAACGTTTACGAAGATTAGAGATCCCAAGGACCTCAGGACATTTAAAAATAATCGTAACCAAATAACACAGGAATTGAAAACGGCGAGGGAACGTTACCATCATGAATATTTTAGATCGTCAGTTGGCCGCAGTGACCTTATGCGGAAAATTTTAAAAGCGGTTATCGGGCGTGGTAAGCGCTCCAATCACATAGAAAGCATTTCTTCTGCCGGCGTCAAGTTAACTGGCATATCTTTAGCAGATGTATACAATAACTATTTCATAAATTTACCTCAACGTAGTTATAGGGGCGACGCGTGTAAAAGTGTCACGTTTAGAAACAGCGACTCTATTTTTTTTACGGCCAGTCACTGACGCAGATCTGTTTACGGTTTTTATGGAATTAAATAACAGTCATAGTTGTCATGCGGATGATATGCAGATTAGGCCAGTCAAGTATGTTTCACCTTTGATTACTCCCTGTATTACTCATATTTTTAACTTGTGTCTTTCAATCGGTGTATTTCCGCAACTCATGCAAAAATCTAAAGTGTCTGTGCTGTACAAAAAGGGAGATAAGAACGACATAAGCAATTACAGACCTATATCTGTCCTTCCAGTATTCTCAAAGGGCTTAGAAAAAAGCATACATATTTGAGTATCTCAGTTTTTAGATAAGCACCAAATAATTACTAATGCTCAGTTCGGCTTTCGAAAAAATCGATCAACGGAACTTGCATTGCTTGAACAAAAAGAATTTATTTTACGGAGCTTTTGAAAGTAATAAATTGGCCCTTGGCACTTTTGTAGATTTTACAAAGGCGTTTGAATATATAAATCACAATTTACTGCTAGAAAAGCTCGATATTTACGGAATTCGAGGTCAAGCACTTCTCTTGCTTAAATCATATTTAGGTCACCGTCAGCAGTTCGTTCATCTTAATGGTTTCGCGTCTTCAACTTATATCCGGTGTACCACAAGGAAGCATATTTGGGCCGTTACTGTTTAATATATACATTAATGATATTGTAAACATAAATCCACTGACTAAATTCGTAATATACGCGGATGACACGAGCCTCTTTTTTTCTGGCGAGACTGGCGACGAGCTTATCAACTGCGCCAATGCGACCCTAACAGCGTTGCGAAAATGGTCATCAGATAACGCGCTAAACATCAATGCGAGTAAAACGAAGGCAATCATCTTTCGTCCTAAAAACAAAAATGTTTCTACAACCAAGACCCTTGTCCTAAAATGCAAAGTATATAGATATTGTAGACAACTTTAAGAGTTTAGGTGTAGTTTTCAATCAGTACTTATCTTAGGATAATCAAGTAAATGATTTATGCACTAGATTGTCAAAGGTCATTGGACTAGTCTCACGTAACCGTTTTATTCTACCGAGAAATCTTAAGTTTCTTTTATACCAGACTTCATTTCTTTCTCACCTGAATTATTGTTATCTAGTTTGGGGCACAAACACCCGCACAAATCTCCAAAAAATACTGCTACTGCAAAAAAAAAAAAGTACGTCTCATTGAGAATGCTTCTTACGACTATAGCACCCAGGGACTGTTCATAAAAAATAGTATACTTCCTGTTACAAAATGTATAAGTACAAACTCGTGATCAGTTTCAAGTCAGAAAATAAAAGAAATGGGGATAGTTTAGTAAATCTTGCGGGGCTCAAAGAACATGCAACTTCCTACCCGACTCGGTCGGCGGAACATTGGACTGTGCCATTGTGTCATAACAACTATTCAATGCAATCACTAAAATACACACTTCCTACTATATTGAACAGCCTAATAAAAATAACTTTGATATTATTTCTACTGCAATTCATGAATTACGAACTGAACTAATGTGGAGCGAAAACGAATGAATCGATTTATGAGACATCTTTGATTTTTGTATTTTACTTTGTAATGTCGGTTTCTCTGTGTTGTTCGCTGTTGCTTTGTTTTGACTTCTGTATATGCCACTAGAAGGGATCAAGGGACTCCATCAAGCTGTTCTCACAGCTTTTTTCTCTTCTTTCCTCCATTAATATCGAAATAGAAAATAAAGTTCTTTAATCTTAAAAAAAAAAAAAAATCGTTTCACAGTACACCTAGTTTTGAAGTTAAAAATAGACTTCGAGAGCACGTATATAGTGCACGAAGAGCACATTTTCTGTTCTTCAGTCTCCTTTATTTTATTTTGTTTTATTTTATTTGTGTTCAAGCTTTTCCCTCTGGTTAGTTGTTTTGTATAGTTATACATGCGGCCTTTAAGAATGGTATAATCAAAAGCAGCAACAACAAAAAATGCTTTTGCTTCACCAACGTTTAACGCGATAAGGAGCTCAAGTCGCAGAAAAGCAGATGTCGGTGGCGTGACGTGAAAATCCAGGATTGGTCTATAGGGTCACGACGTCAAAACCCCGTAACCTCACGCGGAATTTAAAAAAAAACAAACTTAACACTTACGTGAA
Organism: Ixodes persulcatus; assembly: GCA_013358835.2. NCBI lineage: Eukaryota > Metazoa > Arthropoda > Arachnida > Ixodida > Ixodidae > Ixodes > Ixodes persulcatus. Next base: position 324,773 of record JABSTQ010009101.1, on the reverse strand, counting down.
ATGTGATGTCCCGCGTGGAATGAATCTGATGAAAAACATGACATATGATACGAATTAAAGGTCGTCGCATTATATGTCGAGAAAAAAGCCGTTTAAGATCAAAATGATGTTTTTATGGTGATTTTAGTTTTTTCCACTAACATCCGGGAGAAAGAAATGACGGTTCCGTAGGGCCAATTATACTGAGTATTTTAAGCGTCAGAAACGAAAAGGTCGTATCTATACTTTTTTTTTTATTTCAGTTAGCTAGCATTTTATTTGGAGCGTTCTTCTGATATTTCTGAGCACTATCCATACAACATCGCATGAACGCTTGCTCTTTCACGTAAGATTTGAACAATTCCCACTTGCTAGCAGCCATGGACTGACATCTGGAAATAATAGTTAATGTCTTACGAATCCGTTCACAGAATTCTTCGTCTTCTCATATTTTTTTTTTTATTATTCAGCTTCCAAGATGCCACGCCTGCAGAAAATTGAGAACAATAGAGTTGGTCTTTCAGTGAAGTGAACACTAATGCACGGTCCGATGGATGAGCGGGCTGTGCGGTATATTAAATCCTATCACCGTCGAATTCTCCAGAGATGTTTATACGATTAAGGCGTGCGTGAGCAGAACCTTGCCAAGGCGTGAATCTGGGAGAAAACAATTCTACGTCTTCTGTCACATCCCTGAGGTTAGTCATTAAGAACCATTTTCATCTCCACAATGCTACCATCACTTTTACATCAACAAGTGGTGCAGTCCTTTCGGGAGAGCACGCCATGAACTGACCCTCCAAAATTATTTTACTTTTAGTGTGTAAAAGTAAAGGTAAGATGAAGAAAAAAAAAATACAAACGATCTACAGCACACTTTGGTGCATATATGAAAATATTTCTAACTAATTCACCTGAAGTTAAAACGTATATTGCTGAGCTGAGACGATTCGCAGCTAATTCAGTCAACCAAGGGACATTGACGTGAGGATTTGTTTTTTTTTCAGAAAGATAGCGATTCCTGCAATTTGGCCTGAAAAGGGAGCGTGATGACACAAAAATATATCTTGAAAGTAGTAAACAGGGTCAATTTCTTGCTACCTCGTTGAAATTTTGGTTTCCTGCACACACACAATTTCTACTCTGTTCTGAAAGATGTACTCCCTGAGCCATTGCTAACGTCGCAGACATATTTGGCTGGCTACGTTAAAAGTACCGATTGTATAGACATCATTCGAATCACCATTCATGAAAGATTGTAGCTAATGGAGCGAAAGGTGTAATTGTGTCTTACTGGCTTTACACATCCTGGAGGTCGAACGGGATGGAAGCTTGTTGTGTGTTTGAAACTTTGAGAGATTAAGAATTTGTGTTCTTTTCCTTTCCCCTCTTCGTTTATGGAGGAGTGGAGCCAGGTTCAAGCGGGTTTTGTACTACCTCTTCTTTTTTTGTTTTGTTTTCCGAAGGCATCGTTGTCGTTAGTTTCCTTCATTTCAAATGCATCTTTTTCTTGGGTTTTTCTTCAATTTGCTGCTCAGGAAGAAGAACAACGGATGAGATGATGTTGGCGTCCTTCTTTTTGTCCTCTGTTTTTGACCATGTGGTTGTCCCGTCTGTTCTCCTCAGTCAGAGTCGCTGTCTCAACGTATATCTTGTTAGTATCCGCGCTGCATTCTGCTGAGACCTCTGTTTGGGTAGTCTCTTGTACATCCATCAAGTCTTCGGTAGGAATATTGAGAGCTGTGTTTGTTCGGTTGGTGTAAGTTGGAATGTAGTCTTCGGACTCGTCACCGAATCGCAGCCATTTGGTGCTCCAAGGAGAGCCGTCACTGGCCTCTGACAAGATATATCTTCCTGCAGCGTGGACATTGTAGCGCCCTACTAAGGACAAAAACTAGAACTTTGGTTCCCAGAATTGTTAGCTGCTACGGCAAGCTGTACACAGTAACTATGTCACTCAGCTTGATCGAAGCAATCCTTGTCGTGGTATCCACGACTTCATAGCCAGAATAATTCCACTAGACTCGGACGATGGTTTGACTTTTGCAAACACATATAGGGCGCTTGCAACGTTGGTGTGTGAGATGCTGATGGGGTTTCAGTGTAGCTTCATTGAGAGCGCAGTCTTGCTGACGTCTATGATCAAGAATTTATTTTTCTTGACTTGCATTTATCGAAGCTGCATCAGTTTCCATTTTGCTTTCGTTGAACGCAGTGTGCGGGGTTTTATTTGATTATACTGGAAAGCTACATGGGAGGCATTTATTCTGGGCTGAGTAGTTTTTGAGAGTAGGTATAAAATTGTCGATGCGACATGGTCGGGTCGATGGATCACCATGAAGGATCAAGGAATTGTCAAGCAACTTGTCGTAGGGGTAGTGATGACACGATGACCTTGTATTCTGTTGTAGTTGTTACAGAGTGAGGAGAAGCAGATTTGTCATTGATTTCAGAAGATTCCCCGCTAGGCTAAGCTGTTGATGTTACCTGAAAGAAACTCATTTTTAACGCGGCCGTTCGTCTCGTCATCGTCTGTGAACTACTGCAAGCGATCCCTGTTTCACATATGATTTGTCCAACAAATATAGCACATGTTTGTATGAATTATGAGCGGCTTATATAAGGCTTAAACGTTGTCATGTGACCATAAATGTTGTTGTATGCTTATTATATATATTCAATATTATTTTCATTACGAACATAGTACGCGTACTATATTGGTAACAAATACAGGAGATAAACAGTGAAAGCCGTGTTCGCTTTCTCTGTCATACAAATAGAAAACTTACTGCCCTATTGAAAATCGCTCTGATGGGACTTCAGGATTTTTTTAAAGGGTGTGAAGGGGACTTCAGGAATTTCTGAGATTTTTGAAGTGGGCACCAATATTTCCTGGTGGGTTCGCTAGCCCCGTCAGAGGCTCTCCTGAAATGTCTGAAGTGCCCTTTACAATGCCTTGAAATGTCTGAAAGCCTGTCAAGAACTTTTCTAATGGGGTCGGGAAAACCTTCAGGCTTCTTGAGATGTCTGTGGGCAACGGCTTAGGTGGAAAAAACACATTTCGGAGAATTAGAACATAGCTGCTTATTGTACGCGACGGGAAAAAAATAAGTACTGTAAACGACTTAATTTCGCGGGCTCAAGTTTTCACGAATCGGGCCGAAGCTGAGAATTTGAAATTATTCGCGGGTTCTAATTTTCGCGAATTGAGTGTGGCTTCCGTAGCGTTCACATATTGCCCGAATTGTTTGCGGGACGTATTTTTCGCGAAATGTAAGCGATTCGCTAAATTCGCGAAAATTAGGTCCTCGCGAAAATTTAGTCGTTTACAGTATTTGGAGAATGCCGATCGTATGTGTGTACGGTCCTATTTTTACTACTGCTCTTCTATCAAATACGAGTGGGCTCCTGGACCTGTCTGTCACTGCCGGCTGTTCGGTCGCCAAGGAGGCCGCTGAGGGCGACCGCCCCATTTGGAGAATTGACGAGGCGCCGGCCGAGTAGTGTTGGCCGAGCGGCGTTTTGAGGCGAGTGGAGTCAACAGCGGTGAACTGATGTAGCACGAGTAACTTTGAAAGTCTAATCAGACCGCACGGTAAGGCGGCGCAAAATGCCCTAACAGCGCTTGCAGGTTTCCTAACGGACGCAAGCGGTCGGGAACTGCTATAAAAAAAAAAAAACGACGGCCGCGGAGTTGCGGGGAAAGCTCACCCCACTAGAAAGGCCTGGCCTGGCGCTGCGACCCGCACGCCGAAAACTTTCCTCTTTTTCCTTCTCCGGGGAAACATGCTCAGACCCCGCCCCGGTCACGTGATAGGGAACGCGCGCAGCTTGCATAGACCCGAGCAAGAGATGCTCCGCATCTAAAAACAAGCCAAACAGCGCCTCTCCCCACCCGGCGATGGGGAGAGGGTGCAGGGCTGCAGTGCCTGGTGCCTGGACAGCGGCCGGCGGGAGAGGGTGGTGTGAGGAAGCCAGGATGCCGCTATAGCCATTTTTTTTCTACTCGTGGGCGGTTTGCTTCTTACCTCTGTGGATATCTGGAACGGACGTGCTTCCTCCAGAAAGGTGAGCATGGCTTTGAGAGCTCGCCCCTTGATCTGTTTTGATACGTGCAGTTTCTTCCTTGGTTACGCAGGTGAACTCCAGTTCGGCGTTGGCCGCCTTCAGCACCGCTCGAGCGCCATAGTGTTCCGCTCATTCAAGGAGATGGTGGCCGGTGTCGGCTTACTCGCTGCAAAGCCTGGCAGGCGGGGTCAGCGTCCCACCGCATGTTGTGCCTGCGCACCGGGATTATGGCAAAGTGGGTCCTGAGACGGTGGATGACGGCCGCTGTCCGGACTTGTTCCTTGCGCCTCTTCGTCCGTTCGACCTCAGAAGCATCCAGCGAGCGAAAAATACGCCGAAGACGCCGGCGCGACGTCATCATGGATGAAACCGTGACTGTGCTCAGGATTTCGCACCGGCGGCGAGTGCTGCTTGCTAGTTCGTGGTTTTCGCTAAACGTGCTTACTGAGACTGTGTATGTGTCCGTGAGGTGCACTTGCTCGGTTTTATTAGCTGAACTACCGTACATCAGGAATATACCCAGCGGCATTGTGACTCGTGAGTACTTTGAAAGATATTTTTCTTTGTGATAAAGAAGTCAGTTGTCCCTATTTGATATCTCTTTCGTCTACCGCTCCTTGCGCCGGGTTTGAACAAACGTTGCTTTTTGTCGCCTTTTTTAGTTATAATATGCATGCAAAAACTAAATGTCTGCAATAAATTTTCAATATGTTTTGAACTGCATTTTTGTGTATGGTTCACAGTCATTTGAGCGTCTAAAGGGTTGAAGGGCTGTGGGGCTAAAGGGTTTTTCTATGGGGTATCCCTGAAGGGTTTTTCTGTAGGGTATTTTTGAAGGGTTTTGAAGGCCTGTGCGGTCCCATAATCCTTCAAGGCTGACGGGCCCTTTAGAAATATTTTCAATAGGGTGCCAGTAAAAAAGAAAACACCTGTCTAGCATAAAAGTTTGGATTAAAAAAAATCTTGTTTCATGTGTGTCACAAGGAGTAGTCAGAATGAAACAACAATATTTTGTTCCTAATAAATAAGTTTATATTCAGTGGCATAAATTAATATTACGAAGTCGGTGCTAATCGCTTTGTAGCATCCGTTGTCAGTCGAATATAAAACAGCTATATGAATTTCGAATTAAACTTGCACACGGTAGTGTTATCTGAACGAATTTATTATTTTGCGTTATCCTACACGTATTACTCAGAAATTAGAAGACGTCACACCCCTAAAGTTGGCAACTCTTTCACTTACAAAATGAATAGAAGTTTTCCACAATCCGTTTTATGTTTCATTATCAATTTACTCCTCGAGTACTGGCGTTGTACCTATGTACGCCTTCAGCAATCAACACCATCGAGTTCAAGAATTGCCGACATTGTCACGACAGTGGCAATGTCAGCAATGACACTTTCACAAGATGCTCATTTTCGACGCCATTGTGCACAAAAACGCGGCTTCACACCACAGTCATCAGTGTTCAGTTATACAATAATAATATCTTTATTTCAGATTTACGATGGTGGAGGTTGAGAAAAAAAAAATGAAACGGCTTGACAAGTTCTTGGTCCCCGAATCCCATTCTACAGAAGTGACGGGGCGAGAGACAACTAAGAAACACACACACACACATCAAAAGCATTAGTCGACAATAACAAAATGGCACATCAACGCACGCAACTCTTTCATGTTGATGATATCTAAGTGAACATCACTGAGAATCAAATAATTAAGCAGTTTAGGCTACGTGCAAGATAACATTTCATTTTCTAGGTTTTATCGGCAAGTATTCAGGGTTGCGAAATTGATAATTAGGAACGCCTTGGTTTGAACCGGAGAGTTCAATTATGTAAGTACGGTTACTGAACAATTCATGTTTATACTTTGTAGAAAACCTATAATTAGAAATGTTGCAGATACTTAATATGTTATACATTCTGAGCAGGTTTTCTGTATGCGAGCAGAACGGCACATCTGCACTTGTACGTAACATCGGCTTTTGGAGTAAGTGTATTATATTAAGATTTCTTGCCGTGGTAGTACCCCAAACAAGATGGCAATAATTTAAATGAGCACAAAATAGAGATTTACTTAGCAACACTTTAACTGACCTCGGAAAGGGGGAGTGGATAGACGTCTTTCTTCGTTACCGCGTTCAGCTGCCGGTAGTCCACGCCGAACCTAAGCGTTCCGTCCTTCTTCCTAACCAGCACGACTGGAGAGGCCCACGGACTGCTTGAAAGCTGGATTATGTCGTCGTTAGCATTTCTTCCACTTGCTGTTGGATGACCTCCCGTTCTTTTATGGAGACTCGGTACGGCGATCAGTGCACATGGGAGCGAGTCGTCGTCGGTGACAATGCGATGCTTCGCAACGGTGGTTTGGCGCACCTTCGACGTCGCAAAGCAGTTGCTGTATTCGGCGAGGAGGTCACTCAGCTGCCGTCGTTTTGGGACTGGAAGCTTGGGGTCAATGTCAAGCTGCGCTGGCGGCGTAATGTCTTGCTGAGGTGGCGATGATTCTTCAGCAATCGTGGCGATATCGGCGGAGGTTCCAAAGTTCCTCGACGTGGCCCACAGCGGCACCTTTTGTGAGGTGTTGCGTTTCTTGTCGGAAGTTTGTCACGAGGACCACGGTGCGCCCATCCTGAAGTTTAGTCACTAGTCTTGCGACGCCTATTCCTCTTCCTAGGAGCAATTGAAGGTCGCCTTCTAGAACAACTTCGCCGCAGGTAGCTACATCGGTCACGACGGGTACGACAACACTTGATCGCGGCGGCAGGTTCACGTGGGCGGCAGCGACTCGGACGGCGGCTGACGCTCTTCGAGGTTTCTCTGAAGGCGGAACAGGCTTGCGCAGCGTCAATCTGTTCTCACCAAGGTCGATGATGGCGCCGTATTCACACAGAAAGTCCATGCCGAGGATGACGTCTCTGAAACAGTCTTGTAGAATGACGAACCTTCACAGGGCACGTCTCACCGTTAATCTCGACTCGAGCAGTGCATCTGCCGACTGGTGTAATGAGGTGTCCTCCGGCGGTTCGTATTTGAGGTCCATCCCACGGCGTCATGACTTTTCGAAGGCGGCGGGAGAGCCTCCCACTCAAGACTGAGTAGTCTGCTCCGGTGTCTACGAGTGCTGATGCGTCGTGACCGTCGATGGCGACGTTTAGGTTGTTGGACACCGCTGCAGGGGGCGTCATTGGGATGCGTGGCGTCGAGAAAGTGGGAGCGCTCCTGCTTCTTTTGGAGGCTCCTTAGCTTGGGTCGTCTTCGGCAACGGCACCTCCGGGCGTTGCCGCACTTAGTTTTCCCGACGAGATAGGGGAGAAAGGCTGTCACGGCGCGACCGACGGAAAGGCGATTCGGAACGTCGCGGGGATGGAGAACGGGAACCTCGTGGTGCTGTTGGCGCTGGTGATGGAGGGCGACGGAGGTATTCCTCGATGTCTCTTGATCGTTCTTTAAACGAGGTCAGCGGTCGTTTGGCGCGAATCCTCGCAGGCCGAGCTGGCGGCAGGGGCACCTTCGGTAAACGTGGTCAGCCTCCCCGCAGTGAAAGCACACCGGACGTCCGTCATCCGTGCGCCACACGTCGGTCTTTCGAGGTCCACGCTGCTCTTGGAGCAGAGTGTACTGCGGCGAAGAGACTTCTCGTTGGGGTGCAGCTGGGTACTGCCGGGTGACAGGAGGCTGCGTACGACGAACAACTGCTGCGTAAGTCAACGTTTGTTGTTCCGGTGCGGCGTCGGCGAGAACGTCTGGAAAGAGCACTTGCTAGACCTCTTCTCGAACAATCTCAAACATCGAGAGTGAATCTTGACATTCGGCGGCAGGAACCAGCTTCTTCAGCTCTTCACGGACGATGTCCCGGACAATATCGCGGATCCCTGAATATCGGGGCCGAGGGCGCAGCTGGACGGCGTGGGTGCAGCGACGCCAGGAGCTCGATGGAAGTGAGCGGCTCGTGCTTGCAGGGCCCGTTGAATGTTGGTCGCCTCCTTTACAAACGTTTCGATGGAGGTAGGTGGACATTTCACGAGGCCTCCGAAGTGTCTCTTCATGACACCTCGCGTCAAGATTTTCAGCTTCTTTGCTTCGGAGGCTTGAGGATCGGCGCGGTTGCTGAGTCGAAGAACATCTTCGACAAATCTAACGACGCTCTCGTTAGGACCTTGGATCCTCGCTTGAAGAATTTCTTCGGCGCGTTCTCTCCGATGTTGGTTGGTGAACGTACCTTGAAGCTCGGCCTTCAGTTGCTCCCAGGAGGTGATGGACGCTTCATGGTTTTCGAACCAATTCCGTGCTCTGGCCTCCAAAACGAAGTAAACGTTTTGAAGGCACTGCTCCGGTGTCCATCCGTTATGGCGGGCCACTCGTTCGTAATGTTGGAGCCAATCTTCTACGTCCTCGTGGGCTTCGCCGTGAAAGGGCGTCGGAGTGCGAGGAGCGACGGGCAGGTAAACGACGGCGGCAGCCGGGGTCTGTGACTGGTTGGCCATCGTCGTCTTCTTCTTCTTGGGCTTGTCCGGCAGCAGACCCAATTTAGGGGACTGACCTCTGACACGACGGCTTCTCCGGGCTTCGGTGTCTTCGGCAAAGGGTAGCCTTCGGGGCTAGCACGTCGCTTGGCCGGGATGTCTTCGGAGAGGTACGCTCAACGGGCATAGAATGCAGTGCCCAGCACCTCCACCAAAATGTCACGAATGACAATGGATGAGGCGATGATAACTGAAGAAACTGGAACGTTTAATGGGGAGAATTCGTGCCCAAAAATAAAAGAAAGAAAGAAACAGAACAAAGGAGAGCGTCGAGAGCGTCGAAGTCGGCGTAGCAGCAGAGTCTAACGCTGTGGCGAGACTGTCTGTGGCTCGCTACGCGAAGCCCCTTATGTACATGCGTGAACTTCTGGAATAATCGGCGCAGGAAAGTTCGACGCGTAGAACATTCGCACCTCGAACAAGCACCAGGATTCTCGAATTTGCCACAACACTAAAATGCAAGGATAAACAAAAGACACGTCGCTCCTAGGAATCGAACCCCGGCTTTTCGCGTGGGACGCAGTTACGATAACCGTTAGGACACGCGCGCGCTGCCTGCTTGGCCAGCTGCGCGCGCGGCAATATATCGTTTCTGATATACCAGACGTACAACCTTTGATCATTTATTTTTTAAATACTCAATATGATGGTCCCATGATATGTTTTGTAAAGACACAACGCCAAGCGTTTTGAATGAGTCAACAAATTCAATATTTACTGAGTTTATATAAATGCGTCCTAATGGAGAAAGAACTTTATTTTTCAGCCTAAATATCGTGGCTTTTGTTTTGTTGGTGATTTATTTTAAAGCTTTTCTACCGGCCTATACTGTTAGATTATCTAGTACTGTGTTTGCAATTGACAGAAGTTGATGTGTCTCATCAGCAGTTCAAACAAGTAATTCAGCAGTTCAAACACGTAACATCGATGTAGAGCTCAATCGTAAGAATTATGAAGGTGAAATGCGCGAAGCCTGGTGCTTATACCGTCAACACAGAATTCATAAAGTTGTGAAGTTTCATGGCGTTTCAACGTGTGCAACGCAAACACGCTGTTTACCAAGGCCCGCTTCAGGCTGGGCAACTTTCTCAGCAATTGCATTGTTGCTGGTAAGTTGTTCCCTAGCTTTTCCTAGATCCTAAAAGAAGTTTCTGGAGAACGTTTCCCGCCAGAAGCGGGCCTAACTGAACTCCGCGTTTGACCGTACAAGGTATGGGCACCGCTCCGAGAGCAGCGCTACCTCAAGGGCGTAAAGTGAGATCCGCGCGTTGGTCTATGCGCCGATAAACTCAGAGAAAGGAGAAGTCAAGAGCTCGAGGGGACGTCAGCAACCTAACTCTGTATTGAATGATTAGTGAGTAGACTTAAAGCTACCTTCCTTTGTTTCCACTGAATTCGACGAACGTGTTCGAGTGCGAGGGTCAAACGCCGGACTCCGGCGGTCCGCGTTCCACAAGGAACGGTGAAAACACAAGAGGAGTTTTTTTTTTTTGTTTTGTTTAAGAGCCCAGTCCAGAAACAGAAACTAAAGGTGAATTCGAGTGGTCTCCTCACTCCTCTGACCTTGATTCAGCGGAGCGCCCCCTCCTCGCCGCTGGAGCTACTCTGGATCGTTTTCAGCCGAGCGCAACTGCTGGGCTCAGAGCGCTCTGAGATTCTCGAACCAGTCACGGAAGTAAAACGTATAGATATCGCTACGGGATAAAAGAAGTGTTCAAAGCGTAAGATGGACGACTGAGCAAAGTTTATGTTCTCAACGTGATGAAATAGCGGATGTGACGGACTATAGCCTGTTCTACGTATCAGTGTATTAAAAAATATCAACAGTATGCGAAATTATCTCCGTAGAAAGGAACGAACGTCAATGTTTGGAAATAGTTATGAACTCATCGCGTTTTCGACATTGAATGTGATGCGATCGCGGTCATGCGTACGGCAGAACATGCAAACATCAAATGGCTAATAAATGGCATTTTTCTCATGGCAGAATATTGTGCAAGCATCATACTTAGGACATAGCATGAATCGCCATGTGAAACAGATCACAGTTCATTATTATAGTCGGCTCTCCCTTTATGTTATAACAAAAACACAAACCTTTGAACGCACTTTTACCAAACCTGAGAATCCCTTCGAAGCGTCTACAAAAACGGTAAAACAGCGGTAAGCTCTGCGAGCTGTTTCTTCATCGGTTAGGCTTAGGGGGTTTACCGCCGTGAAATGAACGATCTCGTAAAAGCACTGGGAATACTTCTCACGTCGAGTCTTCCTGTCGCGGTCACGAGCGAATGTCTCCCCGTCCGTTGTAATCCTCGGGTGTAGGAAAAAATGTCCCTGGAAAAAATGGCCCCGGAAAAAAAGTCCCCGGACAAAATGTCCCCGGAAAAAAAGGCCCCAGGTGGAAAGTAGGAAAAAATGTCCCCAAAGGATTTTCTATCTCTGGGTTTCCCTGATCCTCATGGCCTTCGGGCCGTCCGGTCATATGTCCTTGGGGAAAAAAGGCACCGTGTGGCAAGTAGGAAAAAACGGCCCCAACAAATAAGGAAATATACAATTCCGCAAAATACTTACACATCGCGACACTGTTAGCGCGAACACGACATCGGCGTATTTTCACATTTTACTTAGAAAGAGTATTAGTGGGAACGAAATTTTACCGTCTGCATAATATCCACAAATAAGCACTCTTAATGACAATTAACCTTTAGTTTCTATAAGAAAAATATAAAAAAAGCTAACGATCGCTTGTTTGTGTTAAGTGTCGCGATTTTTACCTATATGGAAATGGTACACAAGTACCTCTCAAATTTAACCAAACACAATAATTTGGTTTTGGCTAGAAGTGTTATACATGCTTATTTCACATTGGAAAGCAAACAAAAACGTCGCGCTCTTTACCTATTTGGAAATGGCACACAAGTACTTCTCAAATTTCCCTAACACACTAATTTGGTTTGGCTAGAAGTGTTATAAATGTTTATTTCACAATGAAAAAACGAAGAAAAACAGTTGAGATGCAATGTTACAAAATCAGGAATGAAATGACACACTCTAGATTCATACACAAAAGTCAAAAGCGGATCGTACGGCAGTGGAACAAATGTCCCTTTGGGGCCATTTTTTCCTACTTTCCACCTGGGGCCTTTTTTTCCGGGGACATTTTTTCCGGGGACGTTTTTTCCGGGGACATTTCTTCCGGAACCCGTAGAACCCACAAGCACATTGTAGAACCACGTATCCATCGCCGTCATGTCGCACCCCGCACACCACCGCGGACCACTGCCGGCCATTGTCAACAACACCACGTGATCCCCGTCCAAGTATCACATGACGCCTGCGCCGCTCCGCCCTCCTACGGGTAGAGACGGAGTGCGTGGGAGCGCTCTGTGAGGGAGGGGCGCCATCGGAAAGAACCAGACTTGTGCCTATCTCAAATACTCTACTCAAGATACTGTATCTTAAATACTTTCTGGAGTATCTTGGTATCTTGCAAATACCTTTGATGGAGAGTATTTAATACTCTATTTTAATTACAATTCCGAGTATCTTGTACTCATTATCTTAAATACATTTCTGACATTCCGCCATTTTCCGAGTTTTTCGGTATGAAGTGGCGTGGGCGTGGCACGAGCAAACGTGAGCATTCTTTCGAGCAACCGAATCCTGTTGCTAGCTTCGATTAGCTACGGTGACTTTAACTGAGCTCGTGAAAATATCGCTTTTTTGCCGACTGTGACTCATATTTCAGCCCAAAGTTCGTACAATGAAGGTTCTCCCCTCGCCTTCCCAAAGGCGCTTTTTGTTTCTATAGAGTTTCCCCCCCAAAAAATCCTCAAACAAAAGGTGTGGTTTTATGAAAGTAAAGATGCCACCCTGAGGCGCAAGCAGACCGGGAAACGACCTACGAGAACAATGCAGACTTGAGTGTCAAGAAAATAACAAATAGAAGAAAATGAGAAGTGGACACACAAAAAAGTAGACATTTTTGTTTTGCTTTTTGTATATTTGACCCCGCTAAGAAAAACGTCGAGGTTTTTTTTTCTTTGTGTTGTCAGTCCGGCCCTTATTGCTCTCGTGAACACTGTCTGCAAGCGAACATTGATAAGCAGAGAACAGTACAGGAAACGAGCTAGGAGCTGGTTGACCTCTCAAAATGCCAACAAAGTGTCCCCCAACGTTGAGTGCTTTTCTGAACGCAACCTACTTCAAGAAGGTGCGACCACTGCCGTGGCTATTATGTGGGTTCTCTTTGTTATCCATGCACTCATATCCGTGTTCGAAGTTCGTTTATAGTGAACTCCCCGTATAGGGAATATGGAATGTAGTTAAACGATGCGTCTAAGGTGCGCCGCTGGATGTGATATTCAGCGATGTCACTATTGGCGAAGCGCTCTGACCCATTTGTCACCCCCACACCTTGGTGTTCACCCAACACAAGGCCTGGGCACATGCCCACAGGCCTTGTGGGCATGTTCATGTCATATTTTTAATAGAGTGCGGGCACGGTGTAATGAAACAATACCAACAATTAGTGCAGTGACGTTAAGTGCCGGATCTCTCCCGAAAGCAGTCGTCAGAGGATGCCAGCTTGGGCCACTTGGGCTTTTGTGCTGAGCTGGGCACCCTGCATGCTGCATTGTTCATGCAGGCCGGAGTGGTGACAAAAGAGCCCCTCCTCCCCCTCACCAGAGAACACAAACTCCAGCCAAACGCTGACCCCGCATACGGTTAAGTCAGCCGAGCGCTGAGCCATTGTATTTGTTGTCCCCATCCATCTAGTTTTAAAGTTAACTCCTTGGGGCGCCATGGTCTGGTCTCCTCCCCAGTAGCTAAAGCGACCTCTTTATTTCTGTCCCAGAAATGTTTTGTAACATATATCAGTGATATTGCCACGCGCGTTGCCCAGCGAGCGCGTGGCCGAATGGTTACCGCGCTTGGCTCTCGCGCGGAGGCTCCGGGTTCGATACTAGAAAGCGGACTTCTCTTTTATTTATTCCTTCGACTTGACATTCTGGTAAGTTCGAGAATTTTGTCGTCTGATCGAGTTACGAATGTTCTACGCGCCGAACGCCGAATGTTCCAGAAACCCACGCGGGTACAATAGATGCTCCGTGTGGCGGTCCGGAGTAAGTCTCGCCCCAGCGGTCGATCCTGCTGTTCCGCCGACATCGACGCCTGCGACGCTAGCATTTCACTCTTTTGTTTTGGGAACAAGTTCGCCCCATTAAACGTTTAGTTTCTTCAGTTATTCGCCGCCTCGTCATATATCATTCGTGACAATATTTTGCTGTTTATAATTGGACTGGATAAAATAGCCCTACGATACTTTTTTTTTTATTTCGTTTTGTGTTGTTGCGTGCTAATAAACCATTCTGGTAACCCAGATTTGCGTAGCTGCATAATTGTCGTTGACAATGACTTCAATACAAATTAAGCAATGCATAAGTATCTTCAAAAGTAACTGAAATACATTTTTAAGTATTTGTACTCTACTCGAGATACGTTACAGTGAAAGTAACTTGAGTAGTATTTTATATACTTTATGAAGCAGGTATTTAGTAACTTAACTTAAATACTTTTATCGAGTATTTTGTCCAACACTGAAAAGAACCAGCCGATCAGGCCACCGCACTCCCTTTCCATCAGAACGAACAATGCGAATTCGCCATCGGCCAATTTAGGATGAAACTTGAAATATATCTTACGGCCATTGTTTCCAAAGAGTAGTAATATGAAATCGGACATATTACGCGAGAAAAATAAACAATGTGAAGGTGTCCGCGGTACACGGCTCAAAGCTAATCCGACAAGCACACATTCCCGATTATCTCAGTTCCGCTTAACACGGATTTGAATATTTTAGAAAAATATACCTTCCTAGGTTGCCTTTGTTTCCACTGCAATCTTCAAACGGGTTCGAAGGCGAAAGCCAAAGGCCGGACTCCGACGTTCCGCGTTCTAATGCGTTCGACGAGTGCAGTGGAGACAAAAGCATGCAGCTAGTCGTAGGCCTACCCACTAATCATTCGAACAAGAGCTCGGCGTTCTGAAGTCCACGCGCGCTCTTGTCTCCGTCTCTTTCTGCTTCTCGCCGCATAGGGTAGGCTTGAGGCAGGCATGTACAAGTTTCTCAAAAAAGTAACTAAGTTAAGTTACCATTTATTGGCCTCAAACGTAATTTGAGTAAAGTAGGAATTGCTCAAAAAGAAAGTAATTGAGTAATTTACTAATAACAGTAAAAAAGAGCAATTACATTTGAAGTTAAAATTGTATATATATTTTTATGTTAACAAGAAAATAGGTAGGTTTTGATCCGTTAGCAAAATTCTGCTAGCCTATATAAAAGCGGCTTGTGTTTTCACACAATTGCTTTAATAGCTGGTTCTGTCTCTGCGTGCCTAATTGTTCTGTACGTTTTCGTTGGTCAATGATGAACTGGGAATGTATCATTTCTACTTTGAGGTTTAGCACTGCCTGAGCTTGATTTTGCAGACAGACAGTGTTTGCTTGCTCACAGTGTTACGTAAAGTGCATATAAAAATCACTTGAAGTAAAGTACAGTAAATAAGAGGTCCTGTACTTCAAGCAAAGAAGTAAGTACACAGGGTGCAGTGTACCTGTAGTAAAGTTCTATAAATACTATGTAATTTCAATTTGAAGTACAAGTTCTTTTCAACACAGATATTCTTGTCGCCCTTTCATGCCCTATACTGTGTTTTTCGTTTTTACCTCGTAGGAAGTGCTCGTGGGTTAATCGAAGGTGCATTAGTTCTTTTTTTTTTTTTAAATGGCGGCAAATAGTGGATAAGTCGAAGTCGCCACAGTGTAGTCGCTCTACTCGAGCTGACGAACTATTTTACACAATGAGCTTATAAGGCACTTACTTGTGTCGGTTTTAGTCGCCGTTACTTTACTCAGAGAAATGACCGGATGATGTCTCAAAAGACGACAGCGCATTTTCACATGACGATACGCCATCTTTTGTTTTCAAATTTGGGGAATGTACTTTGCAGTTTGAAGTCGGGAGTTTTTACCTTCCTCGACAAGTACCAGAAAAAAATACATTAGTAAAGTGCAAGTACATGCTCAGAGAATGTACTTCAAGTAAAGTTCAAGTTTTCTCAACCTACTTGAAGTAATAGTTTAAGTACCATGTACTTAACGTACTTCACAAAACTGCTTGTTTATTATTGTTTATGTAGAAACGCTGTGATAATAACTAAGGTTTTTTGAGCGATCTTCGAATTTTGGAAGAACTGCATATTCTGAGTTTTGGGAGGAAAGACAACGTGAAGAGGTCACTTTTGCGTTGCCCTTTAGCGAGCGATTCTTTAAGTACAACGCAAACCACCATATGAGCTTCAGAGCCGGTGCTGCATTTTGCTGCCTCCTCTGAGTAAGGATGCTGTGCGTAAACCTCAAGTTGGCGAGTGTTCCTACGTTGGGGAGAAGCGGAGACAATTCCTTTCCTCAAATGCGTCAAGTCTCTTTAACCTTCGGGACACAAAAAAAAACACAAAAAAAAAACACCAGACTTCGGTGCTAATCCCGCAGTTAATCGGCCTCACTTGCGACGTGTCTGTCCCCTCCACGCGCCCCGTAGCAGGGTTGTTGCTGTGGGGGCATCATGAGACTTTTAAGGGGTTTTGGACCCTCCAAACCCCTCCACGCCACCCCCCCCCCCCCCTCTCGATTCCGGCCTGCCCCACATGCTTCCCCCTCTGTGCCAATATAAGCTGACCTTCCAAAATGTTATCTCTTTTTGTGGAGGAATGTTTGTTGATAAGCAAACCAACTACTAAATTTTGCAAGTAATTTGAAATGTTGAGTAGAAGATATTCGAACAATTAACTAAAGTAAACTACTAATTACACAAAAAAATTGTAATTGAAAGTTACTAAACTACTGAGAAATGCAGGTAAATTACAGTAACTTGAGTAGAGTAGTTTAACTCTGTACAAGTCTCGTTGAGGGAGTGCCGTTTCACTCCCATTACGCTTTTTTCCGGACGTCTTTGTAAATGCAACTCGTACTTTTCCCTATTCGCTTACATTCAACCTATTTCATTTGGTTTTGGTAAAACGCACAAGCTTAGCGACTTACTCCATTGGAATTCGGGGTGTATAGGATTGCTTGCAACTTTCCTTACTTTGTTTGCTCTGTAAAGGAAGAGCGAACAAGTCTCCGCCGGGGGAATTTTCACCATCAACGAGTCGATGTCCATTGGTTCGTCTTAAAGTGGCCCTACAAAGACTTTTTTACTGGTTTTCTTTTCTCGTATTTCGCTTTATTTAAAAGTTATAGGCAAATAAAATTACAAAAAAGCAAAAAATAAGCTCCTTCATGACGTCCTTGGTCGCTTGAGTGGACATGAACTAGAGGAGGGGTAGTGAGCTCAGCGAGCGCTCACAGCTGCCGCACTCTGTGTCGACGGCTCGAGAGGGCGCCACTAAAGCATGTTCTGATAGACTGTATGAAGCGGGCAGCCGGGGCTGCTCGCATTGCATTTGATGCTCGATTAAACACTAATTCGACATGACACTTCATTGGCCACAAACGACAGCAAACACGGGGTAAAGATCAGTTCAGAACGGGAGCCACTTCGCGGTGCCATTCCGCCAAACAGCAAGCCAAACTGCTCGCCGAGGGCCTTCGGAACACTCGGAACCGGTCGGATCCTCGAGACCGTATACGACCGCAGCGCCGCCGCGTACATCAGGGACCTTTCTACCCTCGCCGTTCGTTGGTGCCTGATCCCACGACACCTTTCTAGTATGCGCCGCCTTTTCCACCGCTTGGTGGCGGTTATGTCGACGGGTCATTTATTTATTCCGTGCTTTATAAACTGCATTTGTTTCTTTTTTATCAAAAATACTGAACTCAGACTACTTTTATACATAATTGAAACGGTTCGCCCCACTTATATTTTGTATTTCGACTAAAAAGAAGATTTTCGCGGCTATGACCAGTAGTAAGCCCAGGATCAAAGACTTCCCATATCGTGCGCTTTCGGCACCGCGGGTCGCCCCCACAGGTGGAGGAGGTTTCCGCGTCGTCCGGTTAAAATATGACGCACTGATATTTAGTTACTCTTTTCATGCCCGCTGGCTTTCCCGAACCCCAGGAGACGTAGAAACCGCAAAAAAAGGTAGACGCTTCAATGTGATTGCAGGGCCCCTTTAAAGGCTCGTTCACACTCTTGCGACCTCTTAAACCTTGGTTTCTTAAAACCTCTTACAACAAGAGGACACAGTGGCGCCATCTATCGGGTTGCAGTGTAAACTTGGCGGTCCGGCATATTTTATATTGCTCCCGCGCATTTTCCTTTCTCTCTTGGCTCGGAAAACTTTTGTAAACGTTATAAACGAGCCTTTCTTATAGGTATTACGCACATTTGACCTCGGAAATTCCACAAAACCTTCGCTCTTGTGAAATGCAGTTCCAGGGTCACCGCATAGATGGCGCCAGAATGCCAGTGTGTTCCCTCGTCCCAAGAAATTTTAAGAAGTTTTAACAGATCTCGTCGCTCTCGGTCGTACTCGGTCGCAAGAGTGTGAACGGGTCTTAACTCAAAACAAAGGTCAGAAGCTACCTAAAATTAAGTAATAACCAATGTTAATTTGTTTCTTTTAATGGACTCTTCAAACTTCAGTTGGCAACTTTGATAACTAGCATCATCTCGGTGTATGGCATCTGTGACAAATTAATGGTGGTTTTCTTCAGGCTGATGACTGAAGAAGTTGAAAATACTACAAAACGGAGGATTTATCGGCCTGCACGTTCGAGACGTCCGTAAAACACGACGCGCGAATTAGATGCAACGGCTGCGTAAGCGTTTATTTCCGAGTGTTGTGCAATCAATCTCTTTGCGCAAGTTCGACTCTAGAACCTTTTTATGGAGGAAATTTAATAGAGGGGCTTATGAGTCGCGACAGTTCTTACGTTCACACCATTACAATTGAAGCAAATCAAGAAAGAATTGCGAGGGCATCGAAGAACCAATCATTATTTGTCATTGACATGCGAAAGTTACGGTGCTCGGTGAAATACAGTTTCTTGGCGACCATTACTTTGTCGAATACGAAACTGCTTTTCGAACTACCAGATGGCACTGAATTTTGAAAATCGTCAACTCCATGGCAAACGCAGTCGATCACAGAGCAAAAAAAAAAAAAAAATGAAGCATTGCAGAAAATATTTCCTCCGAATATATAGCGCGAAGGTTCATCAACATAAATTTCTAAGAGAGTTTGAGCCGGAAGTACGCCGTGTGATTTCCTCTTATGCAGTTCCGGCGCTTCCGTGACGTCCCAATACCGAGCGGCAAATAAACGTGTTAGGTACATTATTCGCTCCGCGACCGCTAAGCTACTTCCGATTAGGAGAGCGAAGTATTGAGGCAACATCGTACATCTATGTTTTTCTGCGACTCTTTCGCGTGGCATATTTGAAGGGCCGGCAAAGGTGCCTTGCAAGCACCCTGAACACGTTCAAATATCGACGTATCCATAAAGGGGGGGAGGGGGGGGGGGAGATGGAAAGAAAGGGGGCACCTGTTTTTTTTTTTTTTGATTTTGTCCAGGTATGAAACGTTTAAACGATATATGCACCCACGTGGGACCCTGTCACATGTGAGTTGGGTGGTTGATTGTATAGAAATTAGGAGTAGCGTTGTGCTCGCTTCCGTCCTTTATGTTTTACAGGAGCCAAGCGGCGAAGGAGAGGCTTACCGGGCCGATGCGACGTGGCCCCGAGGATCAGGCGACGGACCACGATCATCTCGTCGCGGTCCGTCGTGCGTCCGGAATTCTTTACCAAACAAAATCCGAGAAGCGAACACGGTGCGCGATGTGCCAGCTGTGCGCGCCGGAAAGCTTAGCTCGCTCCGTACTTCAGGTTTAAAGAGAGCAACGTGAAGGCAAGACCGACAAAAAGTGCGAGACCCTGATGGGCGGACGATCTACCAAGACAAGACTCAAGAGGACGAGCCGAGCCGCTGAACGTGAAGTTCGAGTAAACGAAAGTGTGAGGCGTTGTCGAGCCCAAGTATGCAGTGTGAACGACTGCAGAAACCTTCTGCGGGGAGTTTCGTTCACCGGTATGCTCCTGTTGCATTAGTTCCTGAACTTCGCAATTACATGAAGTCATAAGCGGTTTTCTCAAAATTCCGAGAGACACCGAGCTGCTTAAACGGTCGATCTCGGTCCTTTGTTGCAACAGTGACTGAACATTATCAAAGTAGAGTTTTGTTCACTACAAATCTGATAACTTCGAAAGTCGTGCAAATACATGTGCCACTGCCAAGTCAAATTGAGTTTGTCTAACGTTGGTCACGAAACATATCAATAACACAACATAGTGAAACTCAACTGCATGGTTCAATGTTTGTTGCGACGTACACTAAGCACACCCCTAAACGCATTGTTAACTAGTGTGAGCGCTACACAAAACCTTCCAGAAAAGTGTGTGCAAAAAATCACTGCAAAAATTCGCATTTAAATTTCTATCAATGAAAAAACGGATTTCGCAACCTGAACGAAGTTACGCACAACGTTACAAAGCTAGTATTTACTTAAAAGATAACGAAGTGTAAAAAAAAATCCTTGACCGTATTGTTTTTACGCAACCAAATGAAAGGCAACAGGCGCAGTTAGCTGCCGCGATCGTGAACAGACCACGCTAGAACCTCGTACCACTAATTTCGTAGACGAAACCATGTACCATCATTCAATGGTCACGTGTGGTTCCTTCTTGGGAGAATGATTGCCAAGAAGGATGAGAAGGAGGCGAGCGACACGGGAGGATGGCTTGTGACAAGAGAGTGGCTGACGCCTCCCCCCCCCCCCCCCCCCTTCCCCTTTCCCCTGCTTTCCCCGTTCTCCTGGGTCCAGCATCCTTGAACGCGCAGGGCATTTTTTACTCGAGCCCTGGACGACTTGAGCCATCTATCGAACGCTTGGTAGAAGACAACACTCGACTTGTATTTTGGAGATTGTGTTCTGCGAAACATTTCAGAGATGGCGCTAAAAGTTCGATGATTCAGTATACGCGGCAAAATTTGAACGTGTTCGGATAGTTCGAGGGCATTTCCCCTAGACCATTTCTCAGGCGCATCGTGAAACTCGGCGCATCATGTCGTAGTGAAGCCATTTAACAAACTAGGCTTCAGAGTAAGGACGCAGGCGTGTCGGTTCTTAAAATAATTTTAGTCACTTGCTTGAAAATATTTTTTTCTGAAATCGCTGGAAACGCATTTGTGGATTGCAGAAATGTTAAAACAGTGCCCAAAAGAGTAAATCTATATTGACTAAGCTTTTGTAAAAGCGTATATCAGGAAATAGCCTTTCCGAATCCTAATTAAAGCCTTTCGCTCCCACTCTTCACTAGGCAACAAAATGCCGGCACCCGCAAGATATTCGGAGAATGAAGTGCCCCGAGGCATATTTTGTGGCTCAAGGTCAGTGATCCCAAGACATTCTGGCTAAGGGGCCGAATCGGGGAGTGGTCGTCCTCTCTAGGGTCGGAAAACAAATAGGCAAACATATACTGTGAAATTGCAAAAATAAACAAAAATATTCAAAATAGTCATCTGAATAGTAAATTAAAAGTCAGAGTAAACATTTATCAAACAATTCTCTACTTTGGGTGAATACATGCACTTTATTTTGAAATTATATAATGAGCTAAGTATGACATTGCATAATAATTGGGACACATAAAACTCGCCAAGCATAAGCGCAATAAAACTGGCACACTCTAAGAGGGCAGAAGACTAATGAGAATTTCACATAAGTAGTTATAATGGTGATGCTGGTGATGACAACTGAATCATGAATATGGTGAGAGGATCCGCGTCACCATAGGCAATTTTATCTCGTTCTTTCTGTCATCTTGATTTGCGCGATCGGTGCGCGTTTCGGCTCCTTTTCTTTATGCGCACTTATTTTCCCTGTTAGCAGTGGGCCTGCTCCAAGCAGGTCGCTGGCTGGGCTTTAGTGGAAGAACCATAGCAAGTCATCGGCCGGTTAGGAGACCTTGGTTCGTAAGCTAGGGTTTGGAGACCCCTGCTCTAGGTGAAACTAAAGCAATTTTATGTGGCACCTTTAGCTGCCAATGTACGGGATCTAGGAGACGATGCTGGACGCAGGGCACTATATATGCAGTAATGGAAGTGTCCAGGTTGGTCAGAGATTCAGAACGGGAGCGGAATATAGCTAACGGCACCTGGTGGTTATTTTTTGAACTTCACTCGCTTTGTTCAATCGAGCATGCCAAAAAATGATTGGGATAGGTGTACGACAACGGGTAAATATAGGTGTGGATTTTTCAGTGGGGAAGATTTGAGTATGAAGTCCACTAGAAACTTCATGTGTTGGAAAAGGCTCCCGCTGAATTGTCATCAGATGGAAGGAGAAGTAGGCGACACCCAAATCAAGTCCGAACACGCTCGGTAAAACTCGGTGCGGTCAGATGTCATGGAAATTGAACCAGCTAGGTCAGTGCAGTCCCTGTAGTAACAGGAACTGATGAATTGTGAAACAAGGCGGCATGTGTTAAAGCTGGGTGATACTTTAACTGCCAAAACTGTCTTTAACAGTGGCTCTGGAAAGAAAGAACGACCCTTCATTTTGTCTTAGGGCGAGAGGTATTCCCTCCGTATATATGCAAACAGGTAAAGCCTCTGACCGCCACCATTTTGTTGGAGGTGCGTACGTGTTCCTCACCGGACCTTCACATTTCATGAGATTGCACTAGAGTGGGACATTTAAATACACCCCAGCCTCGCTAAGGTAAGCTCTATGTTGCCTAAAGAGTGGTCCTGCAGAGCGGTTTGCCACACAAGGTAGCATGACTAGTTTTTGAAGCGAATTTGCTTCCATAGGTTGATTAGACTAAACATAAAATTAAACCTATCCAGGAGCACGTAGTTATCTAATTCTCGCGCTGAAGCTCACTAACGATCAGATCCCACGCCTTGGCTCGTAGCGTATGATTGTGTATATGACTGAAAATGACGCGACCGTTTGCGACTCCTTCCCAATTCTCACCGTCCTGAGACACTTCTGAATTGATGGCAACATGACCCACCTTTGCCCACAGAGCGGCATCACCGGTCACGTAAACGTCGTCAATGCCGTGGAAAGGTACACAGAACGAAGCACTGTACAGTCGTCGCAACGCCCCACTTTTAAACAAAACACCACGCCCGGAGCAGTAATCTGGAAACTTATCCCTGGGATACACGTCAGTAGGCATGTACCAGGGCGAGCTGGTCGCTCTGAACACCGTAGCCCTGCTCCAGACGAAGCAGTGAAGTTCAAAACCAGGAGATGCTTGCATCCTCCTGAGGTACCTCACCACCCTAACCAGGTTGGCCACCATGTCGTCATCGATCTTCACGATATACTTCACAGAAGGGCAGAACTCGATGGTCCACTTCATTCCGTAGACAAACTTGTACGTCAAGTTCTGGTAGGTGTCTTCATACGGCAGTACCACCACGTCGCCGTACTTGGCAGCTTCTTCTTGGACCGCCCTCCCTAAGGTTCGGTTTTTGGAGATCCCCACGAAGAACACCGTCGTCCAGTCGTATGCGGATGACAGCGCCGCGTTCCCGACGAAGTGCCGGAGAACATTCCGGTGTACCTGGTGGCCCGCGGCGCTGTGGATGAAGAACATTGTCTCCGTCCTGTTGCGACAGCGCGATACCGCGGTATACGCATTGGAAAGGTTTTCCGTCTTTTCGATGGGAAAAGGTAGCCGACCATAACCTTTAGACAGGTCATTTTCAGGATTCCATACACGCGGAACATCAGTTTTACTAGGTGTCCTTTGCTGGGGTCCGTCGAAACTCAAGGTATTACTGTAGCCACCATCCTTGCAGAATGGCATCACACGTCGCGAAAGTAATAGTCGCTTTGTGGCCCAGGGTGCTAGCACTCCAGCTCGGGACCAGGGTGTGATATACAAGAGGCTAAACACAACGAAACCAGCTGTTAGAAGAGTGAACGTTTTTCGGTACTGCATCTTAAGTCCTCTCCGTCAATATCTGCAAACAGAAAGAACAAGCTGTTGTCAGTAAAAACAATGGATGAGTCAGTGTTTATACGGGACCCTATTTCTGAGACAAACGGGACGAGAGAAAATGACTGGTCTCAACTGGTCCACCCTATTTCATGTATGTCTTCATCGCTACATTGAGAAGTGATACCTATATAAAATATATCAAAGACAACTGGTATAAACACTAATATAAAAAAAATATTCGTCAAAACATCTCTGGAATTAAAAAAAAAATTCTATCAGCATAACTGGGATCTATCAGCATAACTATAAAAAAAACAACAGCAAAAATAAAAGCCCCATTGATCAAAAACAAGTCTATTTAAAAAACAAGTTTGAATATTTGTCAAGAAGACGTGTTAAGGGAGCCTATTCCACTTTTCAATTGTTCTCGGGAAAAACTAAAGTGCATAAGCATGTTAGGAATTGCCTACATAGGTATGATCAAATATGTTTAGTGATTATGCAATATTAACATCTAAAGAAAATATATGAAATAATGCTGAAGCAATAATATCAGACAAAAAAAGAAGCATGCTAATTTATTTTTATTTTTCAGTTTAGTTTTCATTTTTCAATCTTAAAGGGGCCATGAAACGAATTTTGGGCTGGGATAAATGATTTTAAATTGGGACTTCACTAACCGTATATTGTTTAGTTGGCCAAAAAAAAAGCGGGTAGAAAGTCAAAAGCCAGCTTTTTGGTACGAACATGTGAAAATATAGCGGACTATTTTGTACCTTCTTTCCTTCGAAAGCTCTCCGCCTTTTCACTGTGATAATGCGCGGTTCCTAAAGCGCGTCAGCGGTGCCAACCTGACGTCAGCCGAGCCCAACTCACGCATTGGACACGAGAACTGCGTCACTCGGACGTATGCGCTCGTCAACAATAAATTCGTCGACGAATATTCGGATTCGCGTTCGTGGCCAATGAGTGCCCTGACGGAACTTATTGTCACTGGGGAATGACAAGTTATATGGTGTGCATAAAAAGCACGGTGGAAGCTAGGAGTCATCGCACCGAAGAATCTCACGACGACGTGATTTCACAATTCGCATTTGAGTTGAGGATTAAAGCTAAGGAGGAAGAAGTAGGAAAATCGTTTAATGACCCCTTTAATGGTCTTCCTGTAAACGAACTACGAATAAGAGTTATGTTACTTGACAGAACTAATAGGCGCTCAGACTGTTCCGCTAGAAACACTGGTAATAATATGTACCTGATCTAGCCAAATATTCCGACGGGCTACTTGCTAAACAGACAACAAAAGGAAACTCCGTCATCAACACAATATTCCACGCTGTTTACACCCCAAGAAAAAGAAACAAAAGTTCGCAATCTTGTTGCGCGGAGTCGCTCTTAAAATTTTAGTCGTAGGAGAAAACAAATTGATGTTTTTCGAGTATGTGCGTTTTAATATTATAACCGACAAAAGAACTCAAACGAACCTTCGAGTATTTTAATTTTAATCACAGAAAGTAGCTAAATTTTCGCGAGGAACCGAACTTTTTTCTTTGCACTCCTTGAGATAAGAACGAATGCAAAAGGTCCTTTTGTCACAGATATAGATCTTTTCTATAACGGCGCCGCCATCTTGAGAATTGGGGCGCCGCCGACGCCGTCTAGCGGCTTAGAAAAAGAAATACCGGCTAGTTCTGGCTGCACAGCTATCAGGGTAGGCAACGGTGTGGGTATGGGGGGAACTTGGCTAGACTTGGCTATGGTGGGCTGCAATAACTTGGTTGGAGCTTGTCCAGTTGAATCCAGCTAGCTACTTCCAGGCCATCACCTTGCCTACTCGAGAGAACGACGACAAAGACGGTGGGGTGTTTTGATTGAGTTTCCACAGCGAAGTATATATGAGCAGTTTAATGTAGTCTATGCAGGTAAGCTCTCGGCATTTCATAGCTCCATCTTGAGTGGTGGCATGTAGACTTTTTCATACCTTTCACATACCATGGGGCTTGCAGTGATAACTTAATTGGACCACCTGCACCGGGAATTAAAATCGGTCCTCTTGTCGTACACGAAGTGGTCGTGAGCTTAAACGTGACGTTGAGTCTGATACGAATCTCTCGCGATTCAAGCTCACAATCGACTTACTTCATAAATAAGGATTCTTGGGGAAGATGCGAAGCTCGTTAACATTGCAGCCACACTCGCGCTGCAGCTTCTTATGCTCATGGCACACTTTCTGCTATTGTTCTTTTGCTTTTTAAAATTATTTATCCATCCGACGACCACGCAGTGGTAACCAGACAATCGTAGATTTTCGGAAATTGCAGCACGGTAAAAAGGAGCACTCGGAACTAACTCATGCACGACGTCCGTTTTTAAGCCTTTTCGCCCATACCCTTGGCGGTTGCATACCCTGTGTCAGCGGCAAATCCAAACATTCACCAGGTCGAGGGTACGTCAGTTACTGGCTGGTTTGAGGTTATGCGAAAAAGGTCTATAGTCAGTTCCGGGTCAAGAAAAGTTTCCGAGGGAAGGACGGCTGGGGACTGGGAGGAGGAAGCAGACAGAACGCTGGAGAGAAGAGAGGGTTTCCTTCTCCCCTCTCCAGCATTCCGTTCGCTTCCTCCTCCCCAGCCCTCCTTTCCCTCGAAACCTTTGTTTAACCTGCAACTGACTATAGCATCCGCGTGGTATTAGCGAGCAAGATACGGCCGCTCACACAAGCTTTCAAATCAAGTGAACGAGAGGGACAAAAGCGGTCGCGATATTGACGACACAGAAAAACCTACCGATAGCCTATCTCAAGTGACTACCGGTCAGAGCCGGCATTAAAATTTAGATTGCGGCGTGCTTGCATAGGGGCTCGAAATTTAGTTTTATTTTAATCCTCACAGTGGCAGAAACGACTTCACCGTAGGCTTTCGAGAAGCATCCCTTTCGAGCGCGCTCGAATTGTTATGCTTAATTCCACCTCAAGTCAGAGTGCAGGCTGAGGCCGATCAAGCAAAGCGAAACAGGCAACCTCACGGTGCTTATCGTCTTAAGGCCGGTTCAGACACTTGCGTTTGAGTGCATTTGACTGCGTTGCGTCGAGAACCGAAAGCGAGTCACCGGCACATCTGTGCTTCGTATGAAGCGTGGAATTCAACTCAAGGAATCATCTTGGCACGCGATATAAGCAGCAGGGATGTCTTGGTTTTTCGCAGCCACAACGCAGTCAAACGCAACTATCTGACCCAGGCTTTACTGTGCCCCCGGCTGAATGACTAGTTCTTACATCATCGCAACCCCTGTGCAAGAAGCAGCCTAACTTATTCTCCGCACATAATGAAACGAAATATCTTTGTAAGCGTAGAAGACCCAGACACGTCAAGCACAAAGTTAGGGCCGAAGTTTATATTGAACCGCGCTTGTTGGACCTCTGGCGACGATGGCGGCATCTGTCGCCGAATTCAAATCGGCGCGCTTTCTGAACCTTCGACTACAGCTCTACGTTTGACTGTACTTTGTTTCATACTTAGTGTGCAACGTTGTCAAAGCTAGTGGCGCGAGCATGGGGCTTGACCTCGTTTTTTTATTTGCACGCGTTCTCGCGCAAACAAAACCATAGATGAAGCCACGTGCTCGCGCCAGTAGCTTTGACAGTGTTGCACGCTAAGTATGAAACAGAGTATAGAGTGCCTTCATACACATGCGCGCTTTTTTTGAGTGGGGACATCTCAGCCATTTTTACGCCCAGTCGTTTTTTTATGCATTTTGAAGCGCGCGCAATCTGGTATCACTCAGCTCGAGCGCTTAGCTTTGGCTAATGCATAGACGCAATTTTACCGCCCAAGTCACGCACCGAGTGCGCGAGAGCGTCACGCGCTGGCACATTCAGGGCAACAATGGATGTCTTCACCCTCAGACACACAGACATGTAGGCACCCTACGTCTGACAAGTCTTGAGCCCCAGAAGAAGGCTCTGCCATCTTGCCCCATACAGGGCGTCGCAACGCGTTCTTAGCACGCGCAAGATACCTTCGTTTCACCTCAAGTCTAGACACAGCCGACGCTGCGTGCTTACTGGGTCAATCAGACAGCTTCAAAAGGGCACCATCTTTGTGTTCGTCGCGTTTCTGTGCGTGTTCTACGGTATCACTGAAGCAATCACAAACAGGAAAGGGCCAGTGACTTGTACCTTTAATGCTGCTTGATCGGTACCATTACCTCGTAGCGTCTTGATCGGTACCATTACCTCGTAGCGTCGTCTGCGTCTGGCCTTAAGATGAACCGAAGTATAGAGGACTTCCCACAATTCGCCCTCAGGGCGCTGTCATCTTTGTCTACTGGGCAGCAGAATGTGTTTTGAGAATGCGCAGTAGCTGTCTTCCACGAAATATAAGATGCCACGCATGCATTCTTAGAGCAGTGAATCAGCATTTTCCGCCGGGATGATCAGCGGTGGAAATGTCTATAGTTGTCTGCTATCAAACATCGGAACTTGCGCGTGCGTGCCCAGCCGAGTGACTTGGCATTTTTTCGCTCGGAAAAGACGTGTACGGACAATACCCACAATCCCCTATGGCGCGCTGCTCTCTCCTGGACTAAAGCGTCTTGAGCCCTGTGGGTTGGCACTTTTAACCTTGGCAATAAGGGCTGCAACGTTTTATCAATATAATCATGTACAACTTAAAAAAAAAAAAGAAACGCGCGTCGCGAGCACGTGAATCCCATTATCGCTTCGCGGCCAATGAGTTTGTAGCATTGGTTAATAAGACGGCCGAAGAGACATATTAGGAAGCAAGAAGCTTGTAAAGACACCCCTTTCGAAAGACTGCCCTTTGTTCGCAGATGTGGAATCCCTACGCCTACGCAATGGCGGACTAAAACCGCCATGTTACGGCGCGCGTTATTCGTTTGGTTGCATTAGAAGGCAAAAGCACTCCCACAGAAAAAGGTGATAAGCGTATAGTGAAGCTGCACTTTCGACGCTGCCTGTTGGCTCGTCGACTTCTAGCGTAGACCCTGCTCTGACGTTTGCTATCTTATGAAGGAGAATGCAGGGATAGGTGTTCCACGCGCCACACGCGCACGTCTTCCCCGTATAAAATATTCGAAGTAAATAACCAAAATAAAGCGTTGACGAACGCGCGTGCAAGATACAATTTGTTTTAGGTTTTTGCTTTGAAAAATTTACTACTGCTGAGGCCAGCACGTGCGGCGCGTGGAACACCAATCCCTGCATTCTCCTTGATGCTTGGGTAATATAGCAATAGGTCTATTGTACAGTGGTTTTGACCGTCTAATAATCGGCACGCGACTTTTAAAAGGTGTCTGTTGTGTACTCGGACACCCGCCACGCGCTCCGCGCGTGAGATTGATGAGCCCAGGAGCACTTGCCTTGCGCCAAGACTCGTGACTAGATTCTGACCGGCGTCGGCGATCTAAAAGTACCGCTCTTCCACAAGAAAACCTGTGTGGCTGAAACACGATTCGAGCGTTCCAGGATGTTGGTGCGTCGCTGCTAAAAGTGTAAATGCCCTTTCACGTGAACGTGCTGCGCGGAGACGCCCCGGTGCAGAGAATGCTGGAGGAATAGACCCCTTTCGAAATACTGTCCTCTGTTGCAGCTGTGGAATCCCTGTACAATGGCGGTATAAAACCGCAACGTCACGGCACACTTATGTCTTTGGTTGGAGCAGAAGAAGAAACACAGCCACAAAAAAAGGTGATGAGCGCAGTGACGTTGCACTTTCGACGCTGTTTGATTGGCTCGTCGGCTCCTAGCATCGACCGCGCTTCGACGTTCGCTATCTTATGGAATAACTTGCACGTTCCACGATGTCAGTTGTTCCGCCATTCTGCAGGGGTTCTGACCTTCTAATACTTGGCACGCGAATTTCGAAAGGGGTCTATTTGCTGACGTCTTCGAAAATAAGTTGGTCTGCTGTGAAGGCCCACCCGTGAAGCTATATAAGAAGGCAGGTGCTCTCCCCCGCTTCTGCAACGCGCGACCGGTGCCGTACGCACGTCGTGAAAAAGTATCGGCGAGAATCAACCGTCTAGTAGCAGATGGGGTGCTCTCTCCGATCCGCATTTCGGAGTGGGCTACACTAGAGCCACTCTAGGCTACACCAGTTCTGCCGGTGGCGAAGAAGTACGGTGATATAAGACTGTTCGGCGACTTCAAGCTAACGGTCAACCCTGCTGCGCATGTGGAGCAGTATCCACTGCCGAAAATGGACGGCATTTTCGCATCATTGTACGGAGGAGAGGTATTCAGCACGCTCGATTTACGCAATGCGTACAATCAGCTTCCCCTCGACGAGGAAGCTCGTAAGATGGCTGTGTTAAGCACCAAGGCTTGTACCGCTACAACCGTTTGGCTTTCGGCATCACGCCCGCCCCAGCCCTGCTTCACCGACGTATCGAGTCACTTCTGCACGGCCTTCCACGTGTTAAAGTATATCTGGACGGACATCATCGTCGCAAAAAAAGAGAACGATACATTGACACTCCGGCAGCTGTTTCAGTGGCTACGTGACAGCGGCCTTAAGTTGAACCAAGCCAAATGCAAGCTCCGAGAGAAACAAGTGTCGTTTTTGGGACACAAGATTGACGCCATGGGTCTGCACCCTCAGCGAGACAACCTCGAGGTAGTGACAGCAGCGCCGAGACTGACATCGGTGGGCCAGTTGAAATCCTTACTGGGGTTAGTCACGTATTACGCCAAATGTTTGCCCAACCTGGCAACGACCTTGGCTCCGCTATATCTGGCTGTTGGCAAGTGGTGCATCATGGCGATGGGGTAAAGATCAGGAAAAAGGCCTTCCAAGAGGCGAAGCACTCTATGGCTGACCCAACTTTTCTGGTCCAGTACGACCCCCGGAAGCGGTTGTGGCTGAAATGTGAGGCATGACCGGACGAACTCGGCGCGGTGCTGTCACATCGCATAAACCGAAGGGATTTCCCGATTACGCTCCGTTCAAGGACACTGACGTCAGCGAAACGCAATTATTCGCAACTCGAAAAGGAGGCGCTGGCCTTCGTCTTTAGAGTTTTAAAGTTTCGGGATTATCTCTTCTTAAACTGCTTCACGCTAGCGACAGATCAAAAGCCACTAACGGCACTGTTTCATCCGCAGCGGCCGATTCCCCAAATGCGGCGGCCAGAATTCAACGGTGGGCGTTGCTTCTCTCAGCGCACCAGTACGACATCGAGTACCGGAAAGGGCAGCAGAATGGTAATGCCGACGCCCTTAGTCCCATTGCCGGGACAAGAGGATAACAGCAGTAGCGAGCTTATGGAGTACGTGTTGTACAGTCAGCACTTAGATGACCGAACTCTGTCTGTACAGCAGTTGGCGGCCCTTACCACCAAGTACAAGATCCTCCGGCAAGTAAAGAGGTGGGTTCAAGGCGGGTGGCCACCACATTTGCGCACGGAGCAGCAGTCTTTCCAGCAGTACTTTGACCGAAGGAATGAACTCACGGAGAGCCACGATCTGATCTACTGGGGAAATCGAGTGATTCTCCCCGAAACTGCGAGAGCGTGCATGCTGAAGGAGCTACACGATACACATCCCGGGATCTCGGCAGTGAAGAGTCTCGCCCGGACAGTGTTTTGAAACCGGGATTAGACCAAGAAATTGAGAGACTCGCAAAAGACTTCCCGCAGTGCGTGCAGTGTTGGCCGATGCCCGCGGCTCAGGCTCCATCAAAGTGGCCAGAAACTAACAAACGCTGGTGCCGCCTGCACAAGGATTTTGCGGTCCTATGAACGGTCACGTGGTTTTTGTCCTGGTTGATTCGGACACCAAATGGATTGAGGCTGTCCCAATGAAGAGGGCAACAGCGGACACAACCATTGATGTCCTTAAAGGAATCTTCGCTCGTTTCGGCCTCCCTGAAACACTGGTATCGGACAATGGCCCGCAGTTTTCACGCGCGGCGATGGCACGATTTTTGAAAGAAAACCACGTGTGTCATCTGACAACCGCACCATATCAACCGCAGTCGAATGGGTTAGCCGAGCGGGCTGTTCGCACTCTTATAGAAGGCCTACGGAAAAAGAAAGACGACACTCTACAAAACCGGATTGCCAAGTTTTTATTTCGTTACCGGTGCACTCCTGTCAAAGACGGCAAATCGCCGTCTGAGTTGTTGTTGGCCTACCAACCGAGTACGAGCCTAACCAGCTTCTTCCTAAGCGGTCAAGAGCCAGAGCACGCCGTGGCTCTCCCAACGCTCTCAATCACCAAATCACCGCTACTTGCTCCGGGAACGCACGTCTGGTCACGCCAGTATCAGCGGGGTTCAAGGTGGCTACCGGGAACTGTAACATCCACGCAAGGGAGGCGGATGGTCATGCTGAACACGCCAGATGGACAACAGCGGTGGCACGTGGACCAACTGCGACAGCGAGTCGCTCAGGAGACGCTGCGAACGCAGCCAGAGGCCAGCCACGCGCAACAGACCGACGGCCCAACGAAGGATGACCAGCTGGCGAGGCAGACAACAGCGGAGGGCAGTGTCGGCAGCTCCAGTAACAGATCAGAAGCGGACCCAGCAATGAAACCTGTCTTACCTATGCAGCCTGTAGCGGAGGACAGCGCCGGCAATTCCCCTGAGAGGTCCGAAGCGGAGCTGGCAGACCTGGGTCGCTAAACTCGTCGAGCACAACTTTGTGCCCGAAGTTTGCGGAACGCGCTAATTGGACTCTCGCGACGCTGACGTCGCGCCGAGCGAGGTGTCAATCATTAGAACGCTCATTTCTTTGATAGCGGCGGAGTGCAGCAAAGTTCATCGAGGCGCGCGTGCAGCGCGTGAGGGGCACGAGGAGCCCTCTGGTTTAACGGCTTCGCTGATGACGTAGCGCCCGTTTGTCCCTACCTCCCTACGCC
This sequence comes from Ixodes persulcatus, assembly GCA_013358835.2. Classification (NCBI taxonomy): domain Eukaryota; kingdom Metazoa; phylum Arthropoda; class Arachnida; order Ixodida; family Ixodidae; genus Ixodes; species Ixodes persulcatus. The sequence continues at coordinate 292,290 of JABSTQ010009101.1, read as the reverse complement.
AAGCTGAAATCAATGCTTCGCAGGTTGTCCCCAGGCGACCTGTTGACGCTCCGAATCCCTCCAAAGTTTGTGTAAAAAAAAAGTGATTAGAAACCTCGTTTGTCGAAGTTGTCGCTGTCGTCAACGTAACGTTTCAGAGCTTTGCGAGAACCGTGGTTTGAGCCCGAAATCTTCGCTTCAGATCGAGACGAAGTTAAACTTTGTCAACATGGCGGTGCCGTACCCTGCGGCCGAGCTTATCATTCCGCCACCGTTGGCGTCGCTACCGAGACCACCTTTCTCGCCTTTCAACTCCCGACGACGACTTTCGGCGACAGTAGCGGCTATCGAAAGCCGTTGTGCGTTGACTCTGCGACGAGCTTCGTTCGGCGCCCGGACTTCGAGGCGGCAGACGATCGCGTCTACCATGACCGTGGAACGACAAGTTCTCTGCGCGCTCCGCTTCTTCGGAACCGGTAGGTTTCAAGGCATGGTGGCGACTGACGAGCACCTGTCAGTCTCCCAGATGACTGTGAGCCGGGCTGTCATCCCGCTCATCATCCAGCCTCGTCATTCCGCTCAGCGACTGGGCTCGAATGGTCCCGAATGCCGTCGAGGTTGATGGCCCAGTTTGAAGGGAATCTTCGGCCGGTGGCTGAAATAATTTTGACAACTCTATTAGTTGCTAGGACGTGCAAACTACTGGCCCACCAACTATCGACCCACGTATCCTACTATCTTTAGAACCTTTCTTGATATATTCTGTCAGACTTAGAATTATCATACAAATTTACTGTGACCCTCTACATGACAGCGAGATGGTGATTTAGTCTTAAGCAAGGTTTTGTTTCACCATGCACAAGGGCATGCAGCAATGTTTGGGGGTGTTTTCCCCACTGCCAGTTGGTGCAAAATAAAAGTCGGAATGTGAATGCAAAAATGGTGTGATCACACCTCCAGTCCCAGCACTGGCCCGCCGCAACCTTGGACTGTGTCCACACCGAAGACTCCAAGTATTCGCTCCTCTTTAGGAGTCAGAGGCGAACCTCGGGGTAGCCCTCCTCCCGTGCCCCTCCCTTCCTCACTTAGGATACCTGTCTTGCCCTTTTCTACTCTAACTTTCGTACTCCACAACTGCTGCCACTCCGCCCGACTCTTGTTTGCGAGCCCGTGGCTTTTTAAGCGCCACACAAGCTCGGCCCACCAGAGAGTTCGCAGATCACTGGTGAACTCTACGGTGAGCTCGGTGCAGGCCCCGCAATTGTGGGTGGTCCTCCATAAAGCCAATCAGAATATCCAATTGTATGGAGGAAATGCGCGGTTTGAATGTTCTAGATTTTGAAAGAGCCGACGAAGCGGGTGGAGCAGGCGGCGATGCCATTTTCTTAGGCGTCTGTCTGGTCGTTGCAACGATTGCAGACGACTTTTTGACAATGTGTGCAGTGATGGAACTACTGCCACATTTTGCGCCAAAGGGCACCAGAAATGTTCAGTCGACTCAAATTCCACTGAAATATTGTCTGAAAATGTTTACATGGCTGCGTCACCAAGGCGACGAACTCGAAAACGAAACTGAAACCACTGAAACTCTCATGGAACCTGTCCCGCGTGGTGGGGTTTTGGTACTTCCGTTTGCTATAAGGCGCATGAGAAGTGAAGCCGAAGACGCTGCAGACGGCAGGCTTTGCTCGAGAATTGGCAGTGTGGTGCTGAAGTTTTCATCGCGAAAATTGAATGCAAAGAAACGATTTAGGTATAATAGCACTGGCACCACTTATCATTTAGTAGGCTGTATCGTGGATAAAGGCCTGTATTGCTGGGGTCGAGCGGCACCACCAGCAGTCATCGCTTGACAGGAGCTAATTCATGCTATGGCAGAAACGGGAAAACTAATTTTTATTACATTAGTAGATTGTTCTCGACCATGAAACTTCTACCGTGTTTTAGGCAAATAACAGTAAATATTGTGGGCAAGAATATCAAACACGTTAGAATACCAATCTTCTTTAAATAAATGTGGTGTGGTTCAGGGTCGAGGGCGACTTTGTTGGGTGTAAACTGTGATGTGTTTAATAAGACAAGGGTTACCGAGAGGTATAGTGGAGTCATTCGTGATCTCGAAGTCATCAGAGCTTAGCAAACGATAACTTAGAAGAACTTTACTGGGGACATTCGCATCGTTTTAACCGCTTGTACATAGTACTTTGGTGAAAGCTTTTTCTTTGAACTGCTGTGAGGGCTTCCGTGACAAACTAAAACTCGGAGCGTGCCGTTCAGTCGCTGAATGTGTCATTTATTTAGCAACCGAAGCAAGCGACGTCGGTAAAGTCGGGGGTGCTCCGGCCCATTTTTTTAAATCAACGTTCGAACGCTTGGCGAATGTAGATTTGATCTCCAAGCACCCGGTATAATGATCGCAGCACATCATAAAATACTCGCCTTCGAGCGTCACGTACAAGCTTTAATATTTCTACTTTTGCTTGTTTCTCCCTTAGACTTGCGTGCATTGCCTGTTGTCAAGCAATGGCCGCCGGTGATGCCACAGAGGGGTTTCCGATCCGCGATCCAGGCTTGCACTGTGAGAGTTCTAGTCCATCGCACACGCGGAGTGCTGCACAGAGAACCGGCCCGGAACGAACTTCCCGAATGAACCGAGCGCAGTCTGATGCTGTCGCCACAGATGTTGTAGAAGAGTACCGACCTCAAACCGAAACTAGCGCATTTCTGTTCGACGTGATGGATGGGAATGCGAGAGTGTAGTCGCTGCCAGCGTTTGTCTAGAAACGTTGGTTACTGCCATGTGTAATTTATATTTGCGATGACTTCCAAGTAAGCAACTCGGCTGTCAGAGATGTTTACAGGCGGCGTAAGTTTCCGAGTCCAGCGGACTACAAAATGTTGGTTATTAAGTATATGCAGGGTCGCGGCGCGCAAAGAGAATAAACGTAATGCCCGGCGAGGAGGGACGAGGGGTAGCCTCCATCGTCACATCGCTGTAGGAGGAAAAATAAAGAAAACACAGCACAAAAAGAGCTCTCGCGCGCTCTATCTGGTGGTGGTGCATGAAGCTTGCTCCGTTTTAAGCGTGGTATTATGAGAGGACCACTGAAAGGATACGACTTAAATCTAGTTGGTTGGAATATCTTGGAATACGTTTCGTAAGACTTTTTATTTCCCTGGTGAGGGCGTCGAGAACGAGAGCTTTCTCAAACAAAATACGATGGGGCAAGATAGCTGATGTTCAATTATGATTTTGCTCAAGCCTCGTGTAACGTCTCCACCTTTAGCTTTCCCGCACGCTGAGTGAATGCGTCACAGGTCTTTGCTGTGGGAGCTTTGTCGACAAATGTTCCACTTTTCACTCGCACTGGGATTATGTCAGATAACGCGACCTCTGATGTGACTGTCCTGAACCTTTCATTACAGGTTTCAGCGTCTGTACAACAACATAGCGACTCAAATTTTGCAAATAAAGCACGGGTCGTCAATTCCTTCCTTCATGAAATATCGGACACTTACGATTCAAGCTCATGTTTGAGTTTGTGGCCCACGGGACGCGATTTCTACCAGAAAATCTACTTTTTCTTTCAGTTCCGCTGTGCGAATGCCGCATCGTAGCAGACGAACTCCCGTCGTCTGCTCTCGCTCTTCGCCTGAGCGAGGCATGACGGGATTGACGGAGCTACAGAGCTCAAAGACAACGTACAGCGGGTGGCGTAAACGCCCGCCTCCCCGAGCTGTCTCGTGCTCTCGTGCACCGCCTAGAGATCGCGGGTGATTTTTCGTCCCTCCAACGTCAACAGTTGCGAAGTTGAGCGCGCCTTTGAATATGAGGGAGGAGGAAACTTCGCGGCGTTTTTTCGGTCACACCCGCCGCTACGTCAGAACGCAAAGAAGGTTTGTGTTCCACGAGTTTAGCGACCCTGGTGCTGCCCAGACGGTCAAGGCGCAAGCGAAAGCCGCCGGATCGCTTGCATTTTTAAGCGGGTTTCACATGCAGCGATTACACGGCCGAAATCGCTGCCGCTAGCGGGCCGGCGGCGCGGATCGCGAGGTTTCATTTCACATGAGCGTATTCTGCCGTTGCGATGGCCAATGTTGCTTGCAGCAAGCAGATGGGATCACTTTCACGGCCTCAGTCACCCCTTCCCAGAGTTTCTCTTTGGTACCATTGTTTCTAAATGTTTTGAGCTGCGCGTCCCAAAGAACCCGACGCTTCGACACTTCACTTATAAGCAGTTCATTGAACTGGGCGCGATACATTTTCTTACTTGGTGGACGATCTGTGTTCGAAATGACACCTCAATGTCGCTCAGTTCTTCTTCGTCTTTTAATTTTCTCCCTAGCGCTCGCACGAGCCACTTCCGATTAGCGTCTCTTGCGCTCGCTACACTTGGTATTCAGGCGAGGAAAGTAAAAAACGAGCCGCGTGTTTCATTGAGAAAACAAATTCCCAGGAAGGGGACAGCAATTCCCATCCTCCATAATCTCCTGAACTGTTCCGACGCCACTGCTGAAGCAAAGAAGCTCGACCCGCCGGAAAAAAGAAACCGCAAACCAATCGCTTGCGTACTTTTTCTGCTTGTCGTCTGCTTCAATAACGTGAAAATGCCGCCGTCCTATGCGCCACCTTTCCCGCAATGTTTCTTCTTCTGTCACGTGATTTCCCGCCGCGCTGTGAGTGGAAGTTCCAACCTGGTGGAACCGTGCTGCTTTGCAGCTGCGGCTGGCCAGAGCGCCGCGACGGCAGAAATCGCGCCGCTCTAGGACCAAGATCGCTGCATGTGAAACCCGCTTTACGGCGAAGAGATGTTGTGTACTCGGTCATCCGCCATTCGAGCGCATGCCTTGCGCCCAGGCTTGCGACTAAATTCTGACCGGCGTCGGCGATCCAAAAGTGCCGCTCTTTCAGAATGAAACCTTCGGGTTTCCACTATCCTTGTACATTGCTTCAGTGTCTATGATGAGCTTCGCTCATCTGAACCTTCTGACTTGAGCAAAGACTCTCGGAAGGGGTTATCAACGGGGCAGAGGGGCTTAGCTGAAATTGGCCCCTAATGGGCCGCCGCACTGTTGCACATTTTGGACCACCAGACACGTGACCTTATAGTTTTACGTCTAGATCTTATTGATATTTAATAACAGTACCGACGAGATACGTTATGTATCGTTTGTTGTAAGTCCAAAATGTGTTTTTACGTAAAAAAAAACTCGGGCAGCTTCGCAATGGGTTTGCTCGATTCCGTCAGTCGCGATGCTGTATTTTGGGTTTTTATCGGAGCAAGACACTGATCTCTGGTGCTAACACTATTAAAAACTAGTTTATCATGTTTTTTTTTACAGCGATCGCAATACAAATCACGGCTCAGTTGTGCGTAAAAGCTTTAGGATTTGGTACACTGACTGGTCTAGTGGCCAAAATTGTACAACATGGCAGCAGTCAGTGGGGGGGCGGCACTTTCACCTGGTGAGCAGGACACCACTTTATCGCTCTAAGCCCCTCTACCTTTTTGGGGGTTATGCAACTCTTACGCGCGCAAGGAAGCGGTATCACTCTCAGTGGGTTGTGCGTTTGTTCGTCATAAAATTGCCCCTTTTTGAAAGGTTCGCGCCATCCGGTGGGAGCGACAACGCCGCCATATTTTAGACCCCTTCTTGAGCATTCATTAGACCAATACCACCTAGTTGACAAGGCGTGCGCACGATGTCAGTGTCAGTGGTTCACGCGACCCGCCCCGAGCCGCAAACACGCCGAAGCTCGACGAGGATTGACGCAAAGCGGCAATCGCTTTGTCTCGGCGTCGCCGCGTGACAGCGCCTCGCGCGCTGTGAGGCGCTGCAATAAGCGCTCGTGGCGATGCTGAATCAAGCCAGGCATCGCTGCGGAAACCTAATTTGAATGACATTCTTTTTTTGTACGTTTGTATGGGTGGGGGCTGGGGGGGGGGGGGAACAGGACTCGTCTTCTACGCGGTATTGATTGGACAGGAGCGTTGCGACAGCGTTCGGCGCCTATCAATTTGACACAAACGCTGAGTCAGCACCGTGACCTCGAATTCATTCATTTAGATCGCGCGGCGAGCGATTGCTAAAATATGGAGGCATCCAGTGTAGCTTAATTAATCTCTGCAAGGGTCTCTTGGTGCGACACTGCGCTTTTTAGGGTCGTCAAGTTAAAAAATAAAAAAAATAATAAAACAGGGCTTCGCGCAATAGTATAGGCTGACGGAGCCACGTTTAGCTTGGAGAATGCTAGACAAGCAGTATAGAAAGGGTCACTGTGCGTTCTATTAGCGGTTACATCTGCCCTTTCATCGAGAGAATGCCTGTTTGAAAGCAGAGGCAAAATAGTGTGCCTGTGTAGTCAATCAAATTAAGGAATATTTTGCTCTATATTTGTGTAGTAGAGTCTTCAAAGAATTTAGAAAACGTCCCGAATAACACAAACCTTTCGGCGATTTTTTTTTTCTCTTATAACTTGACTTTAAGAAGACCGTAGAATACTAGATATAGAGCCCGACATGACTTCCTGTTGCTAGAATCTGCGTATTTTGGCCTCACTTCGCCATACAAGTGCGAGTGTAAGGCTTCGGTGCTGGTAGTTTGGCTGTCATTTAGCATCTTTAGGTAGGAATCGCCTTACCGAAGTCAGAGTTAGGTTTTACTTATTGTTCTTTGGTTTTTATGTGGCAACTTTGGGACTAAATTTCCAAACGTGTGCCTGATTTAGGCTTCACTGCTGGTCCTTCGGATCATACGTTGCATCTATGGTATAAGTCGGACACGTTGTCAATTATGTGGCTAGCCAGAGGAGAGCCACAGAAACACCAAAGAAAAGTACGGTTGTTCAAAGTCCAACATTAACCCTGAACATCTACTAATGATTTGAGTATTTGGTTTTCTCAAATCGTTTTCTCACAGTGTTTCGAATCAAATTAGGATCTCAAGTACTGGGCAAGGTGCCACATTTTGAGGACTATGGTCCGCACCCGGAGTAAAGTCTTCAGGGGCAAATTTGTTCAGGAGAAACTTTTTTTTTTTTTTTTTACATAATCCGCCTTTGGTGCAGAGTTAGTGCTTTAAGCATACTGGGCGCGAAAATATTTTAGAGCGCAGCTCTTAAGCGCCCGTTTCTGGGTTGGTCGGTGTCGGCGTCGGCGTCGGCGTAACTGCGCGCGTTGCATTATGGGACGTCACAGTTTCCCCGCTAACTTCAGCGGGGAAACTCAGCCCGCGTAATTTGGCGATGAATTTCCCGCTAAATTTTTCACTAAATTTATCGGGAAAATTTTCATTAAATTTCCCGCTACATTTAACAGGAAAATTTTCCCTCAATAATTAGCGGGGAAATTTTCGTTAAATTCGGACGAAACTTTAGCTTAAATTTCCCGCTAAATGGGAGGCGAGGAGGAGAGGAAGAGGGAAGGGCCCGGAGGGGGAGGAGAAGCATACCCTCCCCTCCTCCTTCTCAAGAGCTGCGGTCAAATTTCGCATTACAGAGAATTGTAAACGTCTTTCATTTTTCAAGTACAACGCACCTTGAAAAATGCCTGCCTGATGAAAGCAGAAAGAATCCTGTATCAATAGAAATCAATATTAACGCAATCCGTCTTTCACAAAATACGTCATCTCTCGTGATAATGAACCATCTTGACAAAATCGAATTTTTGCATATAGTGCGCTCATATAGGTAGTCTGCACTGTGTAAAATTTCAACCTTTAAGCACGTATAATCTTCAGACTATAATCCGGAAGTTACTGAAGGGCGTTTTCAGATAAGATCGAACAACCATGTCCGGTGACCATTTTTAATTTTTATGAAAAAAAATATATTTTGCTGGCTTTATGCCCAGAAGTATAAAACCAATCCTTGTTTTCGGAAAACAATTTTTTGTCTTTGCGAAAAAAATCAGTAAGCATCCTCTCAGTCTCGCGCGCGTTTTGCGTATCGCGCGATGTTGACAATTCCGGCGGCTTCCCCCAAAAAACTGTTCTGGCTACGGGTCTTGAAATATTCACTGACAAATTAGGCATAGGAAGAATTGACAAAAAGTATTTGTCACCGATTATTAGGGTAGTTATTTTGAGAAACAAAATCGCAAACACGGCACATTGCGCAATAATGCTCTGAATTAAAGAATATGTTTCTCCGTATCTATAAAAGCTAAGGTCTACAAACTTTGCCAGTGTGTTGCCCTGTATATAGTTCATCTTTATGTAAAATATTGTTGTCCTGGTTAGCTGGCGAAATTTACAAGAATTGCTCACACAGGGGCATTTAACTAAAAATGCATTATTTTGAAAATCATTAAAAAAAGAACATTTTTAATTTTCTTTAAGCTCTCTGTAATTAACGTTTACAATATGTACTAACAGAGTCTGCAAAAACATATTGCAATATTTGTGTGGCTTCTAAGTTATAAAACGAGACACATGGCCAAATTGACGCTAACGCGGTTGCCATAAATGAGGCGTGCACATACCCGTTCTTCACAATTTCACTATTATTGAAACGTGTAAAATTGCTACAGGGTGGTCAGGAAAAGACAAATTGACAGCACAGAGGTGGGCGGTAGTTTTGAAGGGAAAATTCCTAATACATTTTCGTACAACCGACCCAAAAATGCCCATGGGCCGGAGCGATCGAGGTGCGCTACCCTTGCTTCGCGGCCAGGGGCGAATTTATGGGTCAGGCCTGGGGGGGGGCGGTAGGCCTTCGGCGAGGGGGAGGGGGGGTGGGGGGGGGGGAGTCGGGAGTCTGCTGAGATATGACACGGTCCAAACGTTGCCCAGGTCTATTTTGTTGACCAAATATTTGCTATGTCGCCAAAAACTAAACTTCTGGCTGGTGTATATCAATGATTTTATTTTAAAAAAAGTTGACCTTGGGGAGCTCAGGGGGGGGGCGGTCGCCTCCCCCCCCCCCCCCCCTAAATCCGCCATTGGCTTCGCCGTGCCTGTTTCAACAGCCGGTGTATAGCGTCTCACTCTACGCGACGTAAAGGAAGCAATCGGAACGACTTTGCAAACAGAACAGCCTACAACCTTGGCGGTAACATGATAGAGGAAGTAGGGCGCGGAACAACCTGAACGTGCGCCGCCTGTGAGCGCCAATAGATCCGCCGCCGTGGAGGGCCGCATAACGCGTAGAAAATAAAGATACATAAAAAAGGAAAAATAATTGCGATTGAATGAGATTGTCTGTAACTTAATTTAAAGACAACGGTTTGGAGAATCGTGAAACCCAATTTGGATATGCCCATGTGTCCTACTTAAGTGATGGTGCAACAAGCCACTTTAAGAACAAGTACCAACTACACGAGCTGCAGAGCCGCAAACACACGTCAGCGAGGTGTATTTTTTCCGCAGCTTGACATGACAAGAGTGCCTGTGATTGAATAGGGGGTCGTGTCAAGCACCAGACAACGTTGTGCAGCCTCCGACGGCCCACCAAGTCGGTGATCAAGTCGGCGTCAGCGATGGTTGCCCCACTGAACACTAAACTGCCGAACGTGACGTCAAGCGTTCAGGGACATGAAAGCAAAGGACTGGGACTCTGTTTCCGTTGTACCGTGGAATTCAGTCCTGTCACTTGTGGTAGTGTACGCGGTCCGACACTTCGCAACCACAGCTGTTTTAGCAAGAACAGTAGCCGCAGAAAAGATATATCTTTAAAAGTAAAGTCTCCTATGGATGCGAAAAGCAGATCGAGGTCGCGAGCTTGCGGTGCCACTGAGAAAGAACGAACAGTGATCGCTACAGGCAAACCGGGAAAAAATTTTCCTTTTCGGAGTGTCAGGAGAGCGCTATGACCGACTCAGGTCAGCGTCCGGCAGAAAGAATTCACGCGACAAACTCCGAATGTGCGCACAGAATCTTGATTAATTAAACTAGTTTCAGTTGTACCACTTTAAACATGTGTTCTTTGTTATCTCTATTTAAACGTGAGCAGCCCAGCCTCCCCACGAAGGGTAGGCTCCGAAATTCACTGATCCGAGAAATCTGTATTTAAATTGTTGACTTGTGCTTCAAACTGACCGGTAATTTTTTGTATCAATTCTATTTTTTTACGAATTCTTGTCACAGTGCTTTCTCTTCACAGACTTCCTACATTTTTCGACCCCTTGCTTGCCCTTGTTTGAAATTGGCAACGTCCTATCCTTCTCCACTCCCGTTACGTCAATTCTGTATATTTAAAACCCTGTGAAATAAAAATAAAAAAATAAAACATTGCAAAGCATTTCTGAAGGGCCTGATGGGCCAGACTATGAGCCTTGATCTGTGAAAAGTAGAAGAAAAATTGCGATGGCCTTCATTTTAAAAAGATTTTCCAATTATTGCAAATTCGGTAACCTGTCTAAATTTCAGTGCATTTATTTTAGAAAGGTTATCGTTTTCAATTTCAATGACAATTAATGCAAATATAAAACAGACGCGTTAAAGTCATTTAAAAAAATTGAATTTTAAGTCTTTTAAGATCCGGATCCAGAAAGCTCTGAATTGCTTCGTAATCGATAATACATGTTTACCTCCTTTTATTTTATGTAGAGTCTCTGCACAAAAAAAAAAATATTAAACCTAAGACGACAAGTTTTTTTTTAATAAATATCCAAAAGGACGGTTTCACGATAGTCGCAAAAACGAGAGCGTATACCGACAGCGACTTTGTGATTTTTTGTTTCCTCAAGAGAAATTTTATTTTCCGAAAAAAAAGTTTGAATATGTTTTTGCGCTTGCACAACAAGTAAAACATTGATCCTTTGCTAAAATTAAAAAAAAAATGTTGACCGGACATGATTGTTTGATCCTATTTGAAAACGCCCAATACAAACAATCTCAGGCAGTCGGAATTTTTTTGCTTTTAAGTATCTTTTATTTTCTACGCGTTGTGCGGCCCTCCACTGCGGCGGATCTATTGGCGCTCACAGGCGGCGCAGGTTCAGGTTCTGCCGCGCCCTACCTCCTATATCATGTTACCGCCAAGGTTGTAGGCTGATCTGTTTGCAAAGTCGCTCCGGTTGCTTCCTTTACGTCGCGTAGACGGAAACGCTATACGCCGGCTGTTGAAACAGGTACCGCGAAGCATGTTACAGGGTGGCGCACCTCGATCGCTCCGGCCAATGGGCATTTTTGGGTCGGTTGTACGAAAATGTATTAGGAATATTCAATTCAAAAATACCGTCCACCTCTGTGCTGTCAATTCGTCTTTTCCTGACCACCCTGTAGAATGTTTACACGTTTTAATAATAATTAAATTGGGAAGAGCGGGTATGTGCACGCCCCATTTATGGCAACCGCGTTAGCGTCAATTTGGCCATGTTTCTCGCTTTATAACTTAAAAGCCACACAAATATTGCATCATGTTTTTGCAGACTGTGTTAGAACATATTATAAACGTTAATTTCAGAGAGTTTAAAGAAAATTAAAGATGGCCTTTTTTTTTAAATGATTTTCAAATTAATTCATTTTTAGTTAAATGCCCCTGTGTGAGCAATTTTTGTCAAATTCTCCCGCTAACCAGGACAACAATATTTTACACAAAGATGAAATAGATCCAGGGAAACACACTGGCAAAGTTTGAAGACCTTAGCTTTTATAGATACGGAGAAAAATATTTTTTTTAATCTAGAGCATTATTGCGCAATGTGCCGTGTTCGCGATTTCTTTTCTCAAAATAACTATCCTAATACTCGGTGATAAATACTTTTTGTCAATCCTTCTTATGCCTACTTTGTCAGTGAATATTTCAAGACCCGTAGCAAGAACAGTTTTTGGGGGAAGCCGCCCGAAATGTCAACATCGCGCAATACGCAAACGCGCACGTGACTGAGGGGGTGCTTACAAATTTTTTTCGCAAGACAAACTTTTTTTTTTTTGAAAACAAGGATTGGTTTTATCCTTCTGGGCATAAAGCCAGTAAAATTTATTTTTTTCATCGAAATTAAAAATGGTCACCGGACATGGTTGTTCGATCTTATCTGAAAACGCCCTGTACTTTAAATGTGTGCTTTCGATGCAGACAATCGACATACCTAAAGTTGCATTTTAGATACACAAAATATGCATTCTAATGTTTTAATTTACTTTGAGGCACATTTATCAAAATTCCGAGCTGCATTTTAGGTTTGTACTATATTTCTTAATTTTTTTTTTTTTCAAACACGCTTATATGCAAATAAGTATACGCAATTTCACACACAAAAAAAAAAACTTAAATTTAACTGTTATCGGTGCTGTTAATATAGGACTAATTGTACAGCAATCATTTCCAGCATAGTAATGGATTGAGCACACACTTCTTTAATGGCCACGCATTTTTTTTTTTTTTTTTTTTTATAGACAGGTTTTATTTACACTTTTCGGCTGGTCAGGAAACAAACTTAATATGCTACAAACTTGCCTCGAAACAAACTTTAAAACTACCTGGTTTTAGCCGTTCTTGCTGCACTATTTTCCTATTTTCCCGCTGCGTTGGATTCTTTAGAAAATTCTGTAGTCATCTGCCAATCTGATATGTGGATAGTATATGCCCGTTAAATACACATACAAAAAGTAAAAATGGCCAAAAAATTGTTAACGTTCCGCACGTTTTTTTTTTTTTTTTTTTTTCATGCAGCATTAACACGCAGGTTACAAATGCCTACATCCCGTCTGGTCGGCTTACAGACCAACTAAACTCATTGGCCTCAGGCCACTGTGGTGGCGCTGCTGTCGGTACTGCGCATGCGCAAATGTTTCACTCCTTTCGAATTGGGTTTCTGCGCACGCCCAGTGCCCAACACCTGGTGTCAGCAAAGTAGGCTTGTTTCCAAACACCGTGTTGGTGTATACGACTCCGTTTCCATGCAAGTCCGACCGCAGTCAATTAATGCTACGCTCTGATGGAATCAATCAAGCGGGATCAAAAGTGCATCCTCGCGGCACTTATCGTCGTTTAGCTATCAGCAGCTAAAAGAATCACTCACAGTGAATGCACCACTATTTTGGGATTTTTGTTTTTTCTTTCTGCGTAGTTGGTTTATCCGTAACAAAACAAAAATCACTAAGACAACGAACGCTTTGAGGATGCAGTTTTGGCGCTGTTTGACTGGCTAATCGAACCGTAGCGTTTTCTGCAGACGGACATCATGTGAGACGGAGAAATGAAGGCTTCTTCAAGTCGTACAATCGATCGAAAATAACGATGCAAATCTTGCTGTTTGTGGAACATATTAGATGAAGCTCGAAATTCGAAACTGGAGAGTGTACGCACCCCTGATTGTCGCCACACAAGAAGGAAACGGAGCGTGGTCTTCATTAAATGACTCGGAAGCAAAATATGTTCCCTTCCATAATGGCACACGAGGTTCGTTGGCTGTAGCTGATACGCTCACAATACGTAAACAACAATGTCTGACTCAAAAACACAACGGTACAATGTGAATCCATGCTTCCTCGTCGTGATATAAAAAAGAATGAAATGGATTTCGAAATAAAAACAGAAAAAGCGAAAACAAGCCTTGCAGAAGCGCCGCTATATTGCGTTAGCTCAACAAAACAAACAATGAAGGGACACGGGAAGAAGTGGCTTTGTGTTGAATTCGTTGGCTTCGTCGGGCCATAGGGCGCTTTAGCAGGTGGTGCCCACCTGGCCGCCTCCGCAGTAGCAAAAGACGCTCGACGCAATCTGCGCTCACGGTAGCGAGAAAATTCGGAAGGCTCGTTGCATCAATGTACCGCAGACCACTGACAGTAGTCGGAAGCGATGGCAAAAGAATCTATCCTGATTTTTCGAGAAACACGCGCGTAGAGGCAGTGGGCTCTTGAATATGAGACCGCGCGCTCAACTTATTGTCATCATAGCGTACTAACCTTGGTTTTATTTTTAATTTTTGTTACGCTATAATGGAATACAATCGGAGTCCTCAAAACGAGGCTGAGAAGAAAGCATCTTAGAGGTTACAGGCACATGCGCGCAAGTAACAGGTATTATGAAAGTGCACTCACGATTTTTACAACTCTTCAGTACCAATAATCCAGCTCACGTACTTTCTTTTTTTTTAGTTGGCAATCCATACCGGATATTACAAATTTAACGGTACCTAGAAATACCGTAAGATAAACGTATTTTCCATAATGCCCAACCCTGGCTAGACCTGCAACTGATATTGTTTTTCTATTTTTTTTTATTTGTACAAAGCAGCGGGAGAAAGACTTGACTATTTCTCGACAGTTCCCTGGACGCTGACTCCTTCGGTCTTCAAACAAAAAAAGGTGTGGAATCAAAGGGGGCACAGACGAATGCCCACAAGTGTTAAAAAAGGAAGTATTCCGTTTTGTTAAATATGTCCAGCGACACGGCACGACAAGCTTTATCAATGAGCAAACCAAGCACCCAGGCGTGAAACAAACGATCGAGGAAGTCACGTTTGGCTCTCTGGTGTTTACGCAAGAACATTCAAGGTACACCTAAGGTTTCACGGCACTTAAACACAAAAATATGACCTACCTGTGTTGAAGTGTTAACCTTCGTCATCACCTGGATGAAAAGTGGCGATCAAAGTGGCCAAGCCCAATTGCACCACGTGTTGCACTCGCCGATAACAAACCAGCACCGGGTGGGACGGCATCCGAGGAAAGCTATCGCTCGTTCCATGGCAACCAAGTATAGCCGATAAAGCATACGCCACCGTCACCTGACTGCCGTAGGCATCCAGGGGACCGCGCATTTACAGGTGCCGTGAACGCGTCCGCGAGAGTGGCGTACGGAAAATGAAATGCGCGCGCGACAATGATCGAGATTCGGTTTCCTCTGCGGCGGATGTCCTTGATGCATACGTCGCCAGCATTTGGCGTGTGGCAATGTCGGCTCCAGAATGACGGCGACTGTGATCCAGCTGCACTTCCCTGGGTATTAAAAAAAAAAAAAACGCGAATGCAGCCGTACCCATTTTTGTTAAGTTTGATTATAAATGTTTGAAATCCTTTTATTGTTTGTGCGTGTTACTTGATTTCCTCAGACCTATATCAACCTGCTTAGATTTTATGCAACACAATTAGGTCATAACACTAAACTCCTCTCCTTTTTTACTTTTTACCGCAGTTATTAAATAGCTTTAATGAAGACAAGTTGTCTGTGTCCGAGGTGATTTCTTAATAATCTGTATAGTAGAGCTGTTACAATATAATTAACTAAATAATCGAATACTCGTTATTTGATTCTCTGCTCAAGTGGGAAGCGGCGCCTCTTTGTCTCAGGGATCGTCATTATAATAGAAAGGTTTGAAGAAAAAAAGCACGAAAGACACACACACACATACGGATACGCACACGCACACGAACGCACAGGTACGCACCCACGTACGCGCGCACACACACATGTATGTACATACGCACGTACACACGTAAACAAAGCTAAACAAGTAATAATCCCAGGTTTAATAATAACTATTTTATATAAAACAAATTAAGGTTAACGACCTTATTTCACACAGCGCAAAAGTGCACCAAAATAAGTGACAAAAAGCTGCCTTTGATAACACACTTTCAACAATGTAATTTCCACTTCATATTTGTCTTTTTTCTAGATTTGAAGACGTCGAAAATCAACAAAATGCGGCGTGCCGGCCAGAAACGTTTTCCCACCCCCGCATTGACGAGGGCAAAGTCAGCGAAAGTATCAGATTCATCATCATCATCATCTGGACCCTCACCATGTCGTAGATGTACTACTGTAATGACGATGCCTAACATCCTTGTTTATTCTGAAGCCCTCAGTATCGGCCTTACTTAATTGTAGCCAATCATTTTTTGCACATTCTTGTTTTACGCGAATTACTACCATGTCCCCGACACCTTAAGAAATGCATGTCCTGGCACGTTCCAAGAATCCTATTAATTATTATCCCTCCGCGACCGACGAAAACGCGGCTATAGAGAACAAGAAGTCCGAAGAATGAATCACCAAGACGATTTCCGTGAAACTACAAGACACACCTGTCGTTTCTTAAAAGGCAAATGCGGTCAATATTTGTGAATTTTGCACTACGACTGTTCTCAGCTAAAGCGGTGTCCCTGAATTAAGAGGTATAATTTTTTCCCAAAATTCTGTGTACTTTTATAAATAACACAGCTCAAAGTTTTGTTTCGGGAGTTCACGTCAAAACCGAAACTATCTGCTAAAGGGATGACAACATGGATCATCTGCCGTATGGCCGCGACGTGACGTCATAAGGTTGCTGCGCCAGTGTTGCTTGACTACAAGCTAACCCGCTTACAGCCCGCTAACGACGTAATCCTTCGGCTGTGATCATATTTCGTGCCACTAAAGTGATACCAGTCATTTAGTTTGGTTTCGTTTACGACCGAAGTTGGTCTTTAAGCGTGCAGTCACAATTACTGTTGCTGGTATTCATTTCGTGCGTCATCGTGAAAGTACCCCAATCAGTTCATTTCTGATTTTGGTTCATTGATCGGTGCTGATTAAAGTGAGAGAGAGGCTTACCGGAACGCTTGGTTGTCGTGTATAGTAAACTTTAAGAAATCTTAAAAAAAAAAAAAATAACACTGGACGAGGCGTATTGTGACTAGGCTTTCTGTATTTTGTGTTTTGTCCGTCCCTTCTCGTTTTCTTCCTCAAGTTTAACTTTCTGTACCGTTCTTGGATGTTCGGCGCTCTTTTGGGTTAACATCGGAATCTCCCTCGCCAGACAGCGATATCAGAGAGTTTTAAGAGATTGTTCCAATGAGTCCGATAACGATACCCGAAACTCCGACGCCGCTTTAGCGCATGCATCGCACGGTTATCGGGTATCATAATCGCAGTTTGTATCTGAAGTATCGGAACGAGATATTGAAACTCTCAAAAAAGACGCCCAAGACACACCAAACCCAGATTTGCTCGTGCCGTCCGTGGCTATGCGGCTAGAAACAGAGAGAAAAGAGGAGACCAGAGCTCGCGGGAACGCCGGAGAGCCGTGCTCTGACCGGAATAA
The DNA here is from genome assembly GCA_013358835.2 of Ixodes persulcatus. Taxonomy (NCBI): domain Eukaryota; kingdom Metazoa; phylum Arthropoda; class Arachnida; order Ixodida; family Ixodidae; genus Ixodes; species Ixodes persulcatus. The sequence goes on along the minus strand of JABSTQ010009101.1, from coordinate 275,338 downwards.
TGCGTGGGTAGACGCCAACCTAGCTGCCTTTGGTCTCTACTTACTTTTCCAGTCAGAGCTTGGATCTCTAGCGTCCCTGTCACATCTCGGCTCCTCCTCTCTCTCTCAGTGTTTCTAGCCGCATATACGGCGAGCAAGTTTTTCAAAATGAGTCGTTGGCGCATCCGAACGTGAGGAAGAGCACGCCCATAAGAGGGCAGCATAGGGAAGGCGTATGGAACGGGGGATGACGAGGCAGCCAAGTGAACAAAAGCACGTGAGCGCGTTTGAGGTGAACAAACGCACGAGGTGCGCAAGGAGCAGACGAACTTGCGTGCCGTGTAGCCTCCTACTCGAAGCTTTTGGCCGGTGTGCCGTTCATAGTCTATTAGCTGCAGTGCGACAAGAAGCACCACAGCCGTTTTTTTTTTTTTCTCCCACCAGCGCTCTTACGTAAACCGGTAGCTGTTATCTCATCGGACACCTCTCCGCCAACCAACGAAGGGAACCCCACAGGTGTCACGCATCCCTAGAAATTTATCCAAATGCGTTTCTGGCCACGTCTATATGTGGTAATCAGTCGACGCAACAGGTAATTCGCACCCCCTCCCCCCTGCCCTCCCCCCTCTCCGTAATTTGTTAAACGTCTGCCTTTTACGTGTGCAAATCAACTGGGGCAGGCGTTGGGGTGCGAGCATCGAGATAGGCAAGATATTTCCGTTGTTTCAAGAGAAGACCATGGACGTGTTAGAGGGAAATTGTGCATGCCTCGTCTCTCTTTCGTCCTCCTCTCCAATCCCTTTCGCAGCTGGTGGAAGCAACACCTCCTAAAGAGGAAAGCCGTAGTGCTCGATATTTGTCATCACCTACGAGAGACAAACGCAGAGCACAGTTTGAGCACGAGTGCCGCGTAGTGTTCGGCTCGAACTCGTGTTCTCACTGATTTAACACGAATGGCAGCCGTATCCTTAATTAGCATTCGTGTCAAAGCAGTGTCACGCGTTGACGTCTCTCAGGTCACTCGGAAAACGTATATTTCCCGACCTGCTATCTATACTCCTTGTCACACCAAGAAGAAGGAAAGTGTTGCCCATTATTAATGCGCCGCACTAAGTAGTTCCTGCAAATGTCGGTTGTTGATGGACGAAACGATGCTTTTAGCGCTAAAAATGTGTACGTCTCGATAAAGTAACAGAAGTCTAATCTATGAGGAACACTTATCTTAATTCAACACATGGAGTTTAAAATTAGTAATGCTGCGCAAAGAGCCGGACCTATTTGTTTTTTTTTTTTTTTTTACTTTACAACGGTTCTTGTGGTGATTACGAGTATAGACACCTACACTATCCGAAACACTAATTAATTATATTTAAAGGGACACTGACACCCCCCAAATGTTTTTTTTTCCTTTTTTGTCAGGCGATTCATTATGGTGTCGGAATACTACCCAATTAATATTTTGCTACAGAGTCACGTATTTTTTTAATAAAGTCAGAAAACGCAACTGCTCGAAACCGAAATCAAAACTCCCGCACCGCACGGAGAAGGGGAGAAAATAGAGTGACTGGCAGAAATCACGTGGCTACACCCGACCGTGCGGTTTCTTTTGTTTGTTTTTTTCTCCGCATGTAGCACACGAAATGCGTTCGTTCGCCATGCGATTGCTTTGCAGCTATGTTTGTTCCGCTCGCTGTTCTGTACTTCAAGATGAGTTGTTTTGTACATTTAAGTGTTGGCAATTAGTAGTGAGTGCCCGAGTGTCGCAGTGTGGTGAATTCCCGTGATCGGCTCCGAAAAGAATACTCCCAAGATGTTGCGTGAAGAGTTGCCTCACATGTCTTGCATCTAAAAGTGGCATTGTGCGGCAGAGTGCGAAAGTTTCCGAAAAATCAACGGGTCGGGGTCAATGGCTGGCTGCAATTCCTGTAGAGCTGTTACGCGAAGCTCGGAAAGCGGACGCTACCCGATTCATATGCTCCTTGCCTTTTGTGGAAAGTGACTACATTGAGTTCGCAGGTGTCAAAAATGAAATCCCATACCATTCAGTTCAGCGACGTATCATCCACAACATTTTTTTTTTCAGTAATAATTGTTAAAGGGAAACTGAAGCAGTTCTGTATTTGAGGAGAAAGAATTCAATGGCCTTCATTCGACCTACAGGATCGCGAATATCGAGATTATTTCCTAATTTAGTGCATGGAGCCTCCAGAAATTAATTTTCTAAGTACCGCCGCAGCCCCTCCTTCCCGGGGCGTGACATCATACTAGGAGTTTTCGGAATCTCCGCTCTCGTGCATCTTCAACACCTGTCAAAGCTATGCACGCGCACTCTTGCTTTTCAAAATGGTCAGAAAGAGACGTCACGACTGGTGTCGCACGCGCTGCCCACACGAGCGGCACGCGCTTGACGGCCCAAAGATCCTAGTATGACGTCACGTCTGGTCGGAGGTTTTTGCTTTTTCTCGTGTTTAGTTACATCTTCGGGGAAAACGAACGTGATATTCAGATTCACGGGATAAAAATATGCCAGAATTCACTTGTAAACTCGTTTTTTTTTCATGAAGTGTTTCAGTTTCCCTTTTAAAAAAAAGAACTGTAAACATCGCAAAATGCTTGACAAAAAAAAAAAAAAAAAAGGCGCACCCACACCAGGAATCGAACCCGTGCCCGCTGCGTGTGAATCGGATGTCTTTCCACTGAGCTACTGAAGAAACTCTTGGAACTTATTCATGCGTACTAATGGAGCCGGTAGACTGTATGTCGGAAGTTTGCATGCACTCCCGGCTTGAAGTCGGGCAGCACCACGCAGACGCCACATTCGCACCTCGTATATAAACCGTACGCGTGCGTATTCAAATCAAAGTACGCACTTCGTGCTTGACGTTTGAGCGAGCGATGTCTTCAGCAACGAGAAGGGACGCCGGCTCGGCGACGTCTTCGTGCAATCGGCTTGCTGGTCGGGCGTGTCGTACGGGATGAATATCATTTCTTTTGATCAGTCCAAAATTTCTCTTTCGAAGGAAGACAGAATTTGCCGGTACCGTGAACGACAGTTCTGAAGTGGAGGTTCAACGCCCGTCGTCCGCTGCCATCCGCTAGTTCCACGATTCGCGAAACGACGCCATGTTGAGAATTTTCAGTGAACACACAGAATGCTTCCGGTTGTCTGTGCTACCTTTTTTTTCAATCAACGTATTTGCAGCTTTTTGGAAGCCGCAAACAATGGGTTTCATATTTTTTTTCTATTTTTAATATTGACTGTGTGCCTTCAATGACCCACGACTTAGATTAAATTTGGTGGTCGCTTCGAAACCTTAGAAAACGGCCCGTGACCACAGAAAAGAGAGTGAGCGCGACTCAAACCGGCCAGTTCTTGATCGGCGGTTTTCGGGCGGAAAGAAACCGAATTTCGAGCCGCAAATTCTGTTCTGGGTAGTCGGGCTCTCATATGTCACGTACAACTAAAAACCTCGCCGAGCATAAATACCCTGTCAGTGTCCCTTTAAGAGAGGGTGCAACTCCAACCACGGGGAAATTTTGCGATTTAATGACGGACGCCTCTTGGGCAAGGTGATCGCAAATGTGCAAGCGTTGCATTGTTGAGTGGCGAGGAGAAATGCGGGCGAAGAGGGGGAGAATCTCGCGCACGATAAAAGGTTTTTGACTTCCACGCACCTCGTATGGCAAACGCGGCCCATAAAACCACGTGACCCCGATCGCTCAGTTGAAAACACTCCTTTATCTAGCCATTTTACGCAACTCCAAAGGACAGGACGCCACCAAGCGGCCAAGACGTTGCTTTCAGATATGGGAAGCTCGCGAATCCCGAAACCAGACCCCGTGCCAAACTTTCGTGGCCTGGCGGCATATGCGCGAAACCGAGGAACGGTGATTAAGTGTACAGAACTGAGATCGCGGATATTCCGTTTGTGCATAACTTGGCCAGGAGCGAACGTTCCGGCCAACTCAAGCGAATCAGAGTGGTGGAGCTAAGCACGTGATATTTCCTTTGAGGAGGAGTATACGCTCCAATGATTCGCAGTAACGTGTCTAGCTTCGACGGTATGACTGGCTCGCTAGGCCCGTTACTTTTGCCGTCTGCTAAATTATGGTCAGACAAAATAGAGAATATATTTGGCACAGTCCTACTATTGTCAATTCCGAGCGTAATATCCGGTGGCATAATGTAAACGCATCTTCATGAAAACATTTCATTTTGTCGGCGCATGACGAAAATATTTTCTTTTACGCATTATGCCGGCTTTTCACTGTTATTAGAGGGGTACCGGTAGACGTCAGCTCCTATCGCGAAAGGCTGGTTCACACAATTGCGAATCCTCATGCAGATAAAACCTGGTGTGAACTTTTATGACGAGAGAAAACACAAACATCTATCCGATAGCCGTGGAAGGCTCGTCATTTTTGTATATATACTTTTTTTCGAGCATAAGTTTTTTATATTTTGGCTTTAAAAATCGTTTGACAATGTTATCAACTAACATTTCTCATAGTGCGTACACTTGATCTGGTAAATACTGTGAAAAACGTAGCTTTAGTAAAATGCAATTGCCGGGTCACCTCACAGACCGCGTCGGAGTGTCATTGTTTTCTCTCGTCGCAAGAGATCGCAAGAACTCGGTCGTAAGCCAAAGTAAATGTGTGAACAAGCCTTTAATTCACTCATCTAATGATTTTTGTTTTACATTTTTAAGAGAGGTTACGCTTACAAAAAGATGAAAGACGGAGATATGTTTTTTGTCTCCACTTGGCCTCCGATGCTTTATAGCCATCAATAAGTGCGATAGAACGTAGACGTCTGCGTGTACCGTTCTAGTGTGAACTGGTTTGACGATGCTTGGTTCCCACGGAAACTAAGATAGCTTATCTCAAGTATCGTTCACCCCTCCTCCGTGTTAATCAATGAGGGATAAGCGTCGTGCTACATGCGTGGCTGGTCCGCTTTGATCGACGCCCTACGTTAAGGCTGCGACGACGCAATACATTTCCAAAAAGGTGAATTGTTTACTTCGTCTTTATCGCGCGTCACAAACCTCTGGTAACGTATAGCCAGCTGCAATGCTCTTTTTTTGGAACTATCTAGCGACTGAAGCAAGAGACATTGGGTATGCATGGGAGTGGCGGCTGCATTGTTCAAACGTGAGAAATTACTCTCGTGGCGCCGCTTAGCCTAGTGTCTGAAGCAAGAAATACTAAGTAGGCCAGCGGTAATCTCCTAACATGCCAGTACGGCGGAAGCTAAGGCCAATCGGAACGTGACTACGTATCACCGGAGTGCGCTTTTACTGCGAACATGTATCTGGCTTTTCGCTGCGTGATGCTCCAATATGTGTGCGTTGCGCTCGTATACGTATATTTCATAACAAAGCCGTTGGCAAGCAATGTTGTGCTTATCGTTCAGCCTTAGCCAAGTTACAACGAGACTGGGTTTTACCGTGGGATCTCACTCTGCTGGCGCCGGCTGGCTGTTGCCGGCTGGCTATAGACGCTTTAAACACGCGCAGGACATCAGCCGCCATGGCTGACTTTCATTGCCTTACCGAAATACCCAGCCATTGAAACGGGCGTAAGCCAGCCTCCACAAAGGCCAATGCTGGGGGAGGACACAATAGTATCAAAAATGTCAATTACATAGCCTGCTGAGGTAATTAGGAAGTAAAGTAAACGGAATAAGGGGAGGCGAAACTAAAGGTCGCTAACGGCGGCGCCCATAGACAGCTGCTTGAAAATGTCTATTCGTTGTACATTCCCGCATGAACAAATTTCTTCTCATCCGCAGTGTGTATTTTCTTTGCTGGGCATTTACTGGCTGCATGCCGTTCCACATAAACCTCGATTGAGCCTCAGTCATCGAATAGATAGATTTCTAGGTTAAAAAAAACAAAAAAAAAACGTAATTGAATGTTGCTTATGAGTGACCACAGATTATATGATAGTGCATAAAATGAAAATGGCTAGGGAAATAGTGAAATTAGTATAAAGCCTGCAACCTTTCCTTCATTTCATGCCCCATTCAAGAAAATGTGAAAATGACATTTGTTTTGTGGGTGGACGGTAAAAAATAACAGACTACGAGATGGCAAGTTTTTAGAAGGTAAGAGGTGGGAGATTTACCTTTAAGCAAAATTAAATGTACACTCTGTGTCCTTCAGTACCTGAATTTTCAATATGTGATTGGATCTGTTATACTTTATTCCAACAGATCGTGGGTTAGCGATTAGATGCAAAAATAGTTACTGCATTTTCACTCCTCATGGGTATAGAATTGCACAAAATCTCTCAAGGCACCTTGAAACCTACACCACAGAGCTAACTCACAGTCAGCGCTGGAAGTTAAGTTGCCTTCTGATGCTGTGCCGACTTCGATTTATATCAGTAATACAGTGGTGACACAGCTCTGCAGCAGTGTTTAGTTCAAATCACCTCTGCATCATCGCTGCTCCTATTGTTGATTTAGCACTGCGATGTATATGTTAACCGGCCATTACTGTACTATCATCGTTTGTAATTCGTTTCTTTCAAAAATACCCATAAAAATAAGACGCAAATTTAAAACAAAATGTAGAACAGTTCGTTCATATATCAAATATATGGCATGTGATCCTTTCTCGGTCTTTAAATTTTTATCATCAAACTTCTTTAGCGGAAGTCCCTTTCAGGAACCGAAAGATAATTTGGAGCTTCCTGGTTTCAGAACGTCCAATTATGGGAACGGGCGACAGGGTTCTACTCAATAGTATTAGAGAATTGCTTTTTTTCGAAACGTCTGGAATATAACAATTAAATCAATAACCATTCAAATATATTTTTCTCTCGTTTTTATCGGTAATTTTGCAAATTGTGGCCAGCTTTCTCATTTACTATCGCAACGTGGTCTTTACTTGTCTTAAAGAGAAGCTTAAAAGACTCACTTTTTGAGCTCCCGCCTGCGTACAAAACCAAAGAGGCATCATTGAATGTGACAATGTTTGAAAGTAAAAAGCCAGTCAAGCATCTATATATCGTTGAGAAAATCACAAAAATTAAAGACACGGTTTATAGATTTGGTTCATAGTCACCTGATCATATGAAGATGGGTGTAATTATTCTAGAAGCTTAAAGATGTATATCTCTATCTGCAGATGATACTAAGATATTGCCGTTTTTTGTATTTTGAGATCATTTGTTAAATGCTAGAACTAGAGATACGCGCTCAAAGCATGCATTAAATATAATGTCACAATCATGCGAGGCTTTCCTTTCAAATAAAAATGCGGCCGAAAAACGCCACATGCCCCTTGTTTCGACATACGTCAAATAAGTTTTAACAACTGCGATGTTTGGTTGTGTTTTAGTAAAACCCATTCCAACGAATTATTAATAGCTTTGGGGTTTTCTAAGATGTTTAGGTTGATAAAGGTTTCATCATAAATGCAAGCTCTCCAAATTCATTTATGAGCCCCTTTTAGCGTTTCGGTTATCGAAGTTGTATCGAGAGCTCTATATATATTCCTTAAATGAAAATCTGAAAAAGGAGTCTGAATGCGCATCATTTACTGCATTTTCTTCTTTAAAAAGGCGTTGATATTTTCACTATTTTAGATCACAAACTAGTTTCCAGAAGGTCGCAAATTTTTTCACAATTTTTGTTTCTTAGATTGTTCTATAAAAGCTCGAAAGAAACCACACCTACGCGCTCTATGCCGTACCGTTTTCTTAGATCGCCTGTCTTTTATCTGACTAGATTTATTATATAGGATTATATAGATTTTCTGCGTTTTTCTTTGAGCAATCCGTTGATCAGGTACCCTCTGGATGGTATTCATGTATTAGTATTACCTGAACATGTCCTTTAAGTCCCAGAAAGAAGCAATGACCAGTCAGGCCCACCTTAACGTCGCACTTCTACTCGTCAGGCCGCTCGACAAGAGAGGACAACGAAGGAAACCAACTAGCAAAAACAGTCAGACTCTGAATAATCTCCAAACGAGGCAAGAATAATACGCCCACGTCTGCAGCTGAATTTATGAGCGATATTGCGGCCTGGGGCCAGCATGAATTTATATGAGCGGTACTGACAGTTTTGTTACCAAGACAAGCTTACGCAAGGTTTCTTGGTCGCCCATCTAGTCTACTTTTGGCCTCAGCAAAACAACTCAACAGAAGCTGCCGGAAAGCAGTTCAAAGTCTGGAAGCAGCCTGGATTTCTGCCTTGCGCGTAAGTTAGTCAGAAATGATATGCACCGCGTATTCGCGGTATCGTGGGTCGTTGAACAAACGCTTGTAATTCGTGAAGTACATCACATGGTTCTCCAATTTCGCACCTAGATGGAAAGTTAGGTATCTCTTTTCGCACCATGCCTTTTTACCCACTGTAGGAGTGGCCTTCTATGACGGATAGTGTTTTTCGTCCAGTCAACTGAAAGTGCTGTTTTTGTTTGCGTTAGAACCCCTCGAAAACGACACACGGATTACGCCTGAAGGCAAGTGGGATATGTAAACTTTATATTTGGAAACAACTTTTTGCAAGCCCATCTAATTGTGGCACGCAACACTATAACGTCTAAATGGCGCTCGATCACTGCTCATATAAATTGCGACACCTACGCTAAAGCTCAAGTGGGCCACACAAGCGCCGTAGTGATGTCGCAGGGCACATAAAAAAAAAAAAAACCGCTATTAACAGTAAACTCAATATAATACCATAGAGGTAAAAGTCCCATGCATTCGGGCCACTTCAAAATGTCAAATCATACGCGCGGACATTGGGGGTCCTGATGGGCCCATATTGCTGGCGACGCCTTAAAATGCACAAAGAAGCGAAACAGCGTTTGTGTAGTCCGTATCGAGTTGGTTTATAGCTTATTTCGCAGAAAGACGTCGAAGTCGCACATTGGGTAAAACTAAATAAAGTTGACACACGCTGGAGCCAGTTCATATCGCCACGGCAAAACTAAAACGCCTAACCGCTTGTGTGCTTTCTCAGAATTTCTGTCGCCGTCTTTCTCACTCTTTCTTTCGAGACCACTGATGTCAGCACTCAAGATTTGTAGCGTTCTGCTCCCATCTTCCCCCCCCCCCCCCCATACAAAAATGGTCTATGGTCGTCTATGGAAACTTATATGGCAGGCTATCACCCCCTATGGCCCTCTATGGTCGGCCATAGAAATCCATAAAGACAGCTACAGCCAGCTATAGAAAAATCTATGGCCGTGTGCCTAAAGACTGGGAACCAATAAATGTTTTTTACCCGCCTATAGAAAAGTCTATTGCCACAAGTCTAAAGACTGGAAACCAATAAATTGTCTTTAACCGTCTATAGAAAATTTTATGGCCCTGAGTCTAAACACTGGGAACCAATAAAATTTCTTTAGATGCCTATAGAAAATTATATGGCACCATGTCTAAAGACAGAGAACCAATAAATGGTCTTTACCCGCCTATAGAAAATTCTTTGGCCCCGAGTTAAAAGACTGGAAACCAAGAAATTGTCTTTATGCGTCTATAGAAAAATTTATGGCCCCGAGTCTAAAGACAAAGAACCAATAAATTTTCTTTCCACGCCTATAGAAAATCACTACCGGCGCTTACATTTTAGTAAAAACACTCCACGTGAGAAAATTAAATCAATACTGAATTCCTGTAATGCCGGTGACAAACCATGACCCAAGATATGTTCTCTGCTGTTGCAACGAGTCGTGAAAACCAGTAATATTGTTTGTTTGAAAAATCCATTGAAATACTTGTGCAAAAATTAAAATGAATAATTACCCCCCAAAAGTGAAAATAAATTACACTCGCGCCGAATACTGCAATCAAGCAATAACTTGATTGCAATCTTCAGCACCAGTGTACTGCATGTCATCACTGCATCGTCAAAGTGATTCATCAAACTTATTAAAAATATAATTAATAAATTTTAGTTAATTAGCCTAATGATCTACTATTGCTTTTTTCAGGGTTTTGAATTAAGAGATGGGGGCTATTCCAAGAGACACTTCAAATAATGTATTAACTACGAGTAATATTTAATCCGCCTCTCCGTGTTTTTGCGACAAATAACGGGTCACCGGCAAAGTCGGATTCAAAAATTAGACTGCCATAAATACAGCGAGTGCGAACATAGCATATATAGAAAAGCCCGGTGGCGCTGCGTTGTCGGTGTTGTGTGGGGTAGTGTTCTGTGTATTCTGTTTGTTCAGAGATGTATGTATTTGTATCTACCATGTAGCGCTCACAAGTCAGGAAAATTTAAAGAAAAAAAATTTTTTTTTTTTTAGGGTTTGCTGGCTAAAGAGTGCCATAGGGTAAGCGATAGAGAAGTCTTTAGCCTACCATTAGACAAGCTAAAGAGCGCTATGGCTGCACAGCGATAGGGCCATAGACAAAGCTAAAGAGGCCCATAAAGGCGACCATAAAAAATGCTAAAGACATCCATAGAAAATGCTTTAGCTAATTGGGCCAAATAGCTAAAGCCGACCATACAAAAATTTTTCTATAGCCGACCATAGGACATTTTTGTATGGGCCCCCTGCTATTGACTTGTCAACAGGAAATTAATGCCTCAGAAAAGTGTTTCATATTAAAAGTGCAATCTTGCAAACAAACGATCGGGAGTTGCTCAAAAAACAAGTTGAGCGCCTGAAAGTTCGTCCATTCGGTTGTGTTAAAAAACAAAATAATGTGATTATCGAGCATTTTATACTACTTCTTTTCTTAGAGAAAGACCCAGCACTGTGCGGTGGCGCTCAAAACTGTTTTTGTAATATGTAGTCTCCATCAACAAGAAAGAGCCACTCGGAGCGCGCAACCGAGAAGGACGGTGGTCAGGTCAATGTGCTTGCTGTTGACATCTTCATATCGCTAAAAGGGGAGTAAAACGTAATAACGAAGTCAAATTGAATTCGCGTGCGGAATTGAAGCGCCTTGCGGTGCCCCTCAGCAATATGAAATTGTCCTAACCGCGAGCAGTGCCCCCGCCAGGCGCCGACTCAGGCACGCACTCCATGTAGGGCTTTTATATTTGTGCAGACTGTACGTGGCGCTGAGATTGAGAGTGCTCTCTTTTTCGAGCGTGGTTGCACCAAAACCGGTGCAGGATTATCGATTTACACCTTATCGGACGAGCTATATATAAACAGACATAACAATACCAATATCCGAAAATCGAGACAACAAACCACTCTGAGGCCTCATGGCTACAACGGTTATGGGACAATTGGCGACCGATAATAAAAAGAACAATAACACTGGGAAAAAAAAAACGCATTTCGTTTACTTTTGATTTGTTTGTTTGTTGCACTGCTGAACAGCTCTGAAAATCCGACAGAAAGACAAGCATCAAAGAGGGACTACTCGCTTGCCAAATACTGTAAAACCCTTAATGTTCGCGAGCTCCTAATTTTCGCGAATTTCGCGAATTGAAAAATTCGCGAAATTTAAGGGCACCCGAAAATTTCGGTCCTTAAGAGTTTTAACGTAGGCGCATGGAAGTCGCGAAATTTAGCGGCCGCGATTATGTCCTCTGTGACCGATTCGCGAAAAATAAGGGCCGCGAAAATATAGGGTTTTACAGTAATTTTGAGCCTGGAAACATATCGTTTTTTTGTTGTTTTTTTTTTAAGATCTAGAATCTTTCAATGGCAAAACAAATAACATGTTTCGGAATAGGCGGTGCAGCCCAAAAATGACCGCCTCTACAAATCGCTGTTTTGGCTATGCGCGCGAACACTTTTGTCTTGAGGCGCCTGGTCCTTACCTCCGTGACGACCAAACCTTTGTCAATATCCACAGTGATGAATAGAAAACGCTGAAGCAAGTGAAACGCAGGAAGAATAACTTTGATCTGACATTCGCTTTTCAAAGTTTGTGACTAAACTCGGCAATATCACTGAGAAAAAAAAAAAGAAGAGTAGCATAGGTGGTGTACCACAACGCTGGTATTCGGTACCACTTGTCCACCTCACAAAACCTCAAGACATCATCCATCGTGCACATTTTTAACGTGGCAACTACAAGGGTAGTTCAACGTTGACCGGAACCTATGTCCATAAAAAAATATATGAACATGTCTAGCATGACGAAATATGCAAGTGAAGTTAAAGCAATCCTTCTTGAGTATCAATCCGCGCTGAAAATTACGCGTTTTACGCAATCGCAGCATTCCAGCTAATATCGCGTAAAGTGTTGTCTGTACGCGTGAAGCAGCTGTGCATAATTAATTGTTTGATGGAGAAAATAGGTAGACCAGGTTAAATTCCGAGAACAATTCGCGTGCACAGTATGGGAAACGTACCAAACCACGGATAACTGTGCACGAATGGTGTCAACTGCTTTAGCGATGGACTAGAACTGACGACAAGCGTTTCGCTCGGATACGTTAGTCCCGACTGCAGTCACGCAGAAGCAGTCCCATGACCGACCGCTGCTAGTGCTCTGACCCGACCGAGCCAATCAAATAGCACCAAAAGTGCACTGTCACGGCGCTCGCCAATTACGTGCGTTCTCAATCTCCGGCTAAATCAATCACGCACAGTGATTGGCCCACAATCCTGAGCTTTTTCCTGTCCGTGATTAGTTTTAGCAGGTGGTAGTAAACACACAAAGACGACCGGTGCCGTGACGATGCAAATTTAGAACTGGTTGATTGATTCCATCAAATCGTAGAGTCGGCTGCGGCAACACCACCTGGATAAGCTGAAGGCCTCCGCACCGTCATAACAGTCAGATCGATCGAGGCTTGAGATTGGGCACGAGCGCTGCGTCAGTGTTCGGCCGGGGCTCGTGACCAATCAGCGCGTCGAAGGTCGCACTCGAGCCCAATAGCCGAGTTAGCGCAATCCGACTGTAATGACGTTTCATGAAGGGAGAGGAGGCAATCCGGAGGTTTTATTATTCTCGGTTGTGTTATAGCTGCGGTCGCAGTGTGAAACGGAATATGGGCCGTTCTTGACAAATGGAATGAAGGTGTCAAATCGGAATGGAGGTCTGCCTAAACGTTCACTTGGAAAAGTCTGAAAAAAAAAAAAAACTGACATCGAATTTTTAGTTGCTTATATTTCGCATGCTGTCCGTAGGCTGGTATTGTACATTGAAGTGGGGACTTGCAAAGTGAATTGTAAATCATCCCTACTATGAATCGAGGGACCAAATCTTGTGTTTGACACTTCTGCTCCATTAATATTTTTAATTTGTTTTGCATGAATATTTCTTTTAACATGTTGGTCTACGTACATCCCACGGTATTTCAGATTATCAGTGCATTTCAGCGGCAGGAATGAGCAATTATTGCAATTCTATTTTATTTAAATTTTCAGGAACAAAAGGCAATAAACTCTTCTGTAAAAGTCACCATGTTTCGTATTTTTCTTTGGGCCACCTCAAGGCAGAATTGACGGCTCTTGAAACGGCAAAACGCAATTTTGCACAAATTTAGTTGTTTTTCTGCATGATTTTTAGTTGTACGGTCTGGAACTTTTTTGTGATTTTTTTTTTGTTTTTTGTTCAGTGTACCTACAGGGCTGTTAATACGATTTTTTACAGTCACCTGCTGCAACGAGATAGTTTGTAACAAAACTATCAAAAGTGCTAAAATTCTCATATATTCCTTATTTATTTTTTTTTTTTTTAAATTGCTTCAAGCCAATATGATGCTCATTGCATAGCAATCCAAATACCGTGTGGCTTTTAGGCAAAAATATTCCACTGTTTCATAAATATATCTTACTTCTCATGAAGAAGTAAGATGTATTTATGGAGAAGTCCACGTCGCCTGATGCCGCCCGTCGTTTTTGGCGTCACGTTTTGAAATGTGAGGAGCCGCCCTCGGATACAAAGGGCACAACGGGCCTGCTATGGCTAAGCACTGGTGGCACCTGCGATTATTACATGATACCCACCGTTTCTTCCCTTGCAGCCGGAAAGACGGACGATGGGAAGCGGCAGCAACCTCCGTTCTTTCTATGGACCTAATCGTGTCAGCTGGCGTCGCAGGTGGCGTGCTGTGAGGCGAAGAGGCGTTAAGAAGCGACGCCGTGTTGTGGTGCGAGAGTTCAAATTAAAAAAAAGTTGTTTTCTCGCTTTAAACAAAAATTGCATTGATCAAACTTTGAGAATCAAAAGACAATCGATTTTTCTTCCAAACCCACAATATTTAGTACTTTTACTTGGACCACCTCAGGGTGAAATAAACGGCTGTTTATGCGTCAAAACGCACTTTTTTTGCAAATTCAAGATTTTTTTTTACTGCAAGATATTTAATTGAGCGTTCTTACCATTTAAATAGATTATATACCTGCAGGACAGCCGGCAAAAGGTTCTATTAAGTCCCCGGAGCAATTAGATATTTTTTATAAAATAACAAAATGTTAAATATTTCAAAACAAAATGGTGTTTAAAAAATATTTAGATTAAAAAAATATCACATGCCCAATCACATTCTAAGTCAAAAGCCGTGCAGATTTAAGAAAAAAATATTCTTAGGTGTTTCATAAAATAAGCTGATTTTGCATCAATTATGGAGTGATACCTAGTTTCACGGTATTTTTAAAAGTTAAAACCGCGCTCACGCCATCAGAAAAGTTTTTTCGTCAAAAATATTTTAGGGCATGGCAACGGACATTGCGGGAAAAGGCCATGAATTTTTTTTTTTTAGAAGTCGAAGGTGGTAGCGCGCAACATCTTGGACGTTTGACATGGAATGACCCATATATTCCGCATTAAAGTCATTAGCTAGTACATCTCACTTTTGTTTTGGTCCAAAATTCGTTCGTATTATCTCCTCAATGTTTTGTTTTCCTTTTTTTTGCCCTAACAGTTAGTCTACTAATGTCCAGCGCTGTGCAGTATCCCTAGTATAAAAAAAAAATTGTCCAATTAAAGTGCCCTTTTGAGGATCTTACCAGCGCTGTAACTTGATTCCTAATTTTTGCGTGTTGTTTTTTATATTTGTCATTACGAAAACAAGTAATTACCAAACTTTCGTTATTTCCTAATCAAGTCATCAACTTCTTTAGTCACCCACTGGTTTTTTGTTCATGATTTTTGTGCTGCATAATTTAGTTGACTTTGACTAAATATATTTGAATATGTTAACAAAATTATCGTATACTTTTTGTGGGTTTTCTTCTTTGGCAACTTCGTTCCAGCGTATTCCTTTGATATATCGATGCACGTTCCTATTTTTAATAAATGAGCTATCGGTAATTTTAGTCTTGTTATCATTGAAAAAATCTGCAATACATGCTCCTTCAAAGTTATGATCGACAACATTTTAGGAAATAACCTGCTCTTTATGATTACCCTGTCGAGTCTGTATGTTTTTTTTTACATTAGTTTGCGAAAATAGAATTAGGTCTATATTATCAAAGGACGGTTTTACGAAGCTGTTTATTTCATTCAAATTTTTTCTAAGACTGCGAACATTAGCGTGCACGAGAATAAAACAAGACTAGTTTACTGTATCGTTTATACTTTCCCACCACTTTTTCAAAAAGATTAATAGGTTTGTCTTTGTTCCATCTGAAATGAAATATGCAAAAAAAACTAGCAGATGCATCTTATTTAATTTTTTCAAAGTTAGTTTCACCTTCGACTCAAATAGTCGGTTCGCCTTCTTTTTTTTTCAGACAGATGAGCACCTTTCCTTTTACTACACGAACCAGTAGACGAAGTGTTTTGCTTCTGTTCTCCCATCAAAAATACCTTTCGGTTATAATAGTATAATATAATAATAGAACATTTCATCCCGGTATTAGCGAGAAAACATGGGTGAGGCAAAAGAAGAATGTGTAACAATCACGCATTTTTCGTAAACACCTTCGAGCGGCGTGGATAGATCAAAACGATGTTTTACCGCATACCAGAAGTGACCAAATTCAAGATGGCTGCGCCCTTCTGGAAACAGGTGTTAGACAAGAAACCACATAATGTCCCTGCCGGCATCTACGTGACGCAGCTCTTTTTTTGGCAGGCATACGTGCCAGACGTACTATCGCGGACAATATGAGTTGAAACAGCGCTCCGGCCGGCGCAGGTAGAGTAACTGTATAGGCTCTGCTTGCAGAGCCAGAGTATCGCGTTCCTTTTCCTTTCGCCGCCATCTCCGTATTGGCGGAGGAGTGGTCACGTGGGCAGAAGTGGAGCCGACCTTTGTGCGGGAAAGCGGCCTTCCAGAGCGCCGAGTTTCGGGGGAACATATTTTCCGCTTTGCGTTCGAAAAATATAGATCCTAGACTAAAATTGAACGAGCCGAAGGCTTGTTAAGTCATTGAACATTATGTGCGTCAACTGGGTACAGTACAATCCTGTTTTTTATAACGCGAGCGATGTTTTAGGACATCCGTTTCCAAGGTATGTGAAGCAGACGACACGGACGACGCTCGCGTTGCTCGCGTCTGCGGCTCTTGCGGAGTGATACGCGATACGCGACCGGCACATCCGGCCATCTTGGCGAGTCGGCGAGCTCTCGTTCGAAAGCGAGGGGACGGCGTTTTCGTTAGCCGCTGCGTCATTTACCGCAATGAATTTTGCATGCGCGTAAAAGAGCCCCGTGAAAGTGACAGGCTGCAGTGTTACGAAGTGCACGAATCGAGCGGACAGCGACAAGAGCTTGTACCGGATTCCGACGGCGAGACACTCGAATTCGCAAAATGGCAAGAACTTTAGATAGAAAAAAAAAAAGGTGTGCACAATTTTAGCATGAAAGTAAGGGTGCTCGACTTTACTCAGATTCGCATATAATTGGGACGCACGACGGTAAAGCACTGCTCAGTCTACCAAAAACCAAATAAACTGTCTGCTAAAAAAAAAAAAAAAAAAAGTCACAGGTTGAGCAGCGGCAGCCGCTCTTCGAAAAACACAAGGGGAAAATAAGGAGGCCTGCGTTCTCTTGCGTCTTGCGATCGCTCGAGGGGAAAGGTCTTCCAAAAGTTGGGCAGACAGCGGGCTCACGATGCTATATGCGCCCCGGCAGCCACGACTTGACGACTTCACTTCACACGCGACCCGCGGAACCTGCGGGTGCGATTTCTGCGATCGAGAGGGAAACAGGAAACGACGGGACAACGATCACGCTCATGCACGGCTCGTCGTCGCACGCCGCACTATTTTCCTTCCGCAGCGCGCCGCAGCACGCCACAGCACGCCGCCTCGCGTCTGCGCCTTCGTGCCCCTGCAAAAACTGACCGTGGCTTCCCGCAGTGCTTGGCTCCAGAATGGCACCATTGCGGTACTCTGCTCCGCAAGCGGAGCATATACAGTTACTCTAGGCGCAGGGTTCTACCTGCGCCGCCTGTCGCCTTGCTCCGCACACACGGCGCACCCTTAGGCAAAGATAAATTCTCAGTTGCGCTCACTACGCCGCTGCGCTCTTCCGGCAGTCTGCTAGCGAGACGGCGGGTGCGACAGCGGGCATGTGTGTGGTAGGGCGGCAAGGGGGGGAAGGGGGGGAGGGGGGGGGACAAAAGAGAACACTTGTCGTCTCACTTCTGGAACTGATTTATTTCACTCTATCGCGTAGAATCACGTAGAAAAATCGCTGACTGGTGAAGAAAAAATGTTGAAGTATCTTAAATTGCAGCTGCGATTATCGTTTTTGAAAGTCACATCAAAAGACGCTGCAGGTTGTTTCTGTTTGATTAAGTGCATGCACAAAGTAGGACATCGTAAAATGAAGGCCAAAATCTGTATAATGGATTTAGTCCGGCTACAAGGTAGTTACTTTTTTATTTTTTATTGATCACAGCTGTTTAAAAAACGGTAAGCATACATGTTACTGAGGTATGCTAACCTCGATGGTATAAAAAGGTTTAAAAATAGTATTTCATGATTACTGGGCCCACATGTTTGTTCAAGCAAAACAAGTTGCTGACACGACACCAGTTTTTTTTGTTTTTTTTTGTTTACAAATTCCTATTCTTAATAAAGTGGAACAAACAGTCATATATTTGAAAGGAGAATCAGCTTGGAACTTAATCGAAAGAATATTCGCAGAGGAGAATGTCAGACACAAAATGATAACAGTCGGCTTAAAAGTTATGACTTGCACCTACGTCACATGATGACGTCGAACACCGGTACCACCATTATGGTGGTTGACACGACGGCCCTTCGCAGCGAGAGCAATGGTAAACTGCGCCGCGCTCGGCTGTAGCAATTACCCCGTATCCCGACGACCGTCCGATCGTCTCGTGGGCATGCCCCGCGAGACAGAGTTGCCGTCCAGTTATAAAAAGTAGGAGCGACAGAAAAGGGATGCGGCCGCGGATTATCGAGTTTGCGGGACGGATTTCATAGCGGCGAGCTGCACTTTTTTACCGTTGTTTACGTTTGCGCAGGCCTTTGCATCGGCTTTTGCTCGTTCGTGGTGTATATGGCCTTTGACCTTCGTTACATAACGCCGTTTCCACGCTTCGAGCGCATCTTCTTGGCTTCCGGCCGAGTCCGGGCGAGTGTCGCGCCGCGAGCCCGGCCAGACGGATCGGTCGGCGGCGGCCCCCGCGTGCAAGCTCGCTGAGACGCCGCCGCCGGGTCATCGGTTTGTGCCGTCCGCGAGACGGTAACCTTTGCAAGGAGCGAAAGAATGCAGGCGAGCCGGTTAGGAAACGTCATAATATATACCCTGAGACAATGAGAGTTGCCTCGTCCGTTGTTTGAATTATCCTTGTCTCAGGGTTTAGATTATGACGGTAACATTGCGTTGTAAGAATTTTTCTACAAGCGACACCTAGAGCCGCTTGTCAAAATATGGGGCGCAATTAAGCTTTCCTTTTCTTTTTTTGTGATACAGCAATTCTTTGCGTCAAAACTTCGTCGGTGGCATTTTGAAACTTTCTGCTGCTCGTTGCGCAATCGCACCAATGCCGAACAATTCCGCACGTACTGGTTAAACGTCATCATCGTAAGCTCAGCACGTTTTTCCAAGTTCCCGTGTAACACAACTAGGTACCTTTGTTGAAAATATGGTGCATGTTAGCGCATGTTCGGGCCGTTAGTGGCATCCTACGCCTTGGTAAGCGCATCCGCGCGCTGTGAAGTCAATCACCAGTGTGGTGCGGGGCCCCGTCTTTCCCTAGCGTGACGTCACTTGCAAGGCAAGATCGGGATCAAGGAGACACCACACAAAAGTATGCGCTTGTTAACGCCGTCAAACAGTGTGTCGCAACCGTAGCATCAAACTTTGTTCCAATCGGTTCAGGGGGTCCTGAGGCGCAGTAAAACTTACAAACTAAGTTAATACCGCGTCATTCTCCCCTGACCCGCGACCATGGCTCTCATCCTCTCCGGTAAGAAATCATAGAGCGCGGCCACGAATTCCGGCTCGGCCCGAAGCCACTCCCATTCACCTCCCACTGCTTTCCACAATTCGACGGCAGTGGCGGGGTGGAGGGGATGCCGTGGCAAGGCTACCTTGATGCGCCTCCAAACGTGTTCGATGATATTCAGATCGGCTCCTTTTGGGGGCCAAGGCAGCTTCGTCAGGCAGCGCTCCTCGAGGAGATACGAGCGTGACAACGCAGTTCCCACTTCGGCGCTTTCTTGAAATGCACTGAAATGCATATTAGTTGAAAACGTGAACACTGGGCACCACGGCACACGCATCGTGATAGTGGTTTCGTCGGCCAATATTTTCGCTAGCAGACGGCCGGAAGAGCGTAGCGGCGCAGTGAGCGCAAGTGAGAATTTATCTCGGCGTCAGGGTGCGCCGTGATTACGGAGCGATGCGACAGGCGGCGCAGGTAGTACCGTGCGCAGGCCGGAGCGCTGCTTCAGCTTATATTGTCCGCGATAGTACATTAGTACATGTCTTCTCTACAGCCGAAGTTCATGACTTGTGATAGTGTTCTAACAAGTGGAAAGAGTAAAAGCACGCAATGATACAGTTCACGTCCAGTCATATATCATTGTGCTATCGCGTTTTTCTGCGCTTTTATTCGTTCAAAATTTAGAATAAAAGGTGTGCCAATTTTGCTTTGAGTAGAATAATGTGCTGAAACTTATTATGTGAAAGCAGGCATCCCGACAAAGACGAAGAAGAAGCGGGATCCCGAGAAAAACGAAGGCACGAGATGGACGATGAGGCCTGGCCATGAGCGGACGATGCCGGTCATTCTTAATATAAATATCTGTAGATAAATGCTGTTCTTGACCTTATCAACCAACGACCAGTCAGCCGTTCTTACAACATGGTGCCGAAACCCGGGAGATAGCTACACTAAACGGTGAGAACCTGAATGGACACATCAACGAAATGTCTCCACAGCCAACTTATTAACGATCGAATGGCAAGATGAACAAGATTTTAACCACTGCAAAGGACGGCCAAGACCATATCACCCTCAACGATGTCGACATTGAACACCTTCTGCAACAAAGATCTGCATTACGCACCAAGGTAACGACTCTCTTTCATCGTTTTGAGAGTTGTCACCTTGGTGCGTAATGCAGATCTTTGTTGCAGAAGGTTGCAGAGGTGTAAGATTGAGGCCTGGACATGAGCGGACGATGCCGGACGTTCGTAATGTAAATTCCTGTATACATAAACGCTTTTGACCCTATCAATCAACAACCAGTCAGCCGTTCTTATAACATAGTGAAGCGTCATTTTTAGTTTTAAAGGGCAAGGAACACTGGCATTTCGTGGACTTGCGCATGCGGACCACAAGTTCGTCTGCTTCTTTTGCTCTGATTGAAGCAGACATGTACAAATTACTCAAAAAAGGTAGTTAAGTTAAGTTACTGAGTATCGACGCCAAAAGTAATTGGAGTAGAGTAGAAGTTACACATTTGTAATAGTAATTGAGTAAACTACTAACTACTGTAAAAAAGTAGCGAGTTACTTTGAAGTTACTTCCGAAGTTACTTTTTTATATTTTCGTGGTAGCAAAATGAACAGCAGTTTTGATTCGTGAAAAACCCTGCGAGCCTGAAATAAATGCAGTCATTTTATGACTTGCGTTTTCACCAAAATAGTTTATTCGCTCGCAGAAGCAATTTACTTTCAAAGTTATTGATAGGAGAGTTTTCGTCTTTTCCTCCTAACGACGTCCCCAGCTCAGCTAAAAAGACGTTCCACCGACGCGCTGGATGGAACGGCAGCGTTGAGTTTGAGAAACAGGCTGTGCACGGTCGGGTAAGCGAGTGTTGGCATCTTAAGTGTCCATGACGAAACATGTGAGGTTTGCCTCGTTTGGGGGGTTGTATGGCAAACTCTCCTCCTTTTGTCTTTTTTCTTCAGCAAGTTGAGATTGTTATGACTGGCCCCTTTTTATTCCCATGACGTTCGGAGAGTACGCTGAAAGGGTGCACCTGACCGTCAAGGGTTCAAGTCTCACGCCACGACGATGAGATCATCCGGACGACTGCGCGTATCGTTGCAGTGCTAGTGCTACGCTACAAAAAAAAAAAAGTTTTTTTTTTTTTTTTTGTTAACAGAAGATAAAACGAAGTATACTTCGCCGCTGACGCCGGGTCCAATAAAAGGAACTCCCAAGGGTGACTCGCAACCCTCGCCGGCGACTACGGTCCTGACGCGCCTGACACACCTGACAATTAAATCGTTTTCAACAAGAGGAGGTCTCCCTGTCGTGGAAGGTCGGAAGGGCTCGAAGGATTACGTGAACAAGCATTGACGCTGGTACAGTTGCAGCTGGAAGCGGGAATGTGCTCCCATGACGGATTATTCGTGTCTGCGTTTCTGTGCGGTGGAGTCCGGCTGTGCAAGCGAGTATTCGCTGACGACGAGTCGACGATGGGAACAGGCGCCAGCTGCGAGGTCATGCCAGTGGCGCCTCCTGTAGAACCCCCAAACCGCCTGAGTCAGAACTCACAAAGGGCAGGCAACATGAAAACAACAACCTCGGAGTGCCCCCGTCTTTGCTTGCAAGGTTTTGCAGCGGAAGGCTCGGCGCCTGCGTGCATTACGGTTAGGTCAATACCCGCAAAGGCTTCTAAGCATCTCTTTCCGGCGTTCGTGCGCGTGCGTGTTATGTTTGGCTGTCATCGTCGCCTTCCCAGGACGCTTGTGAATGCATGTTTCTACGGCTGCGAGGGGGCCCCTTTTCAGAAGGCCGCTTCATCTTCCGCGATTTGAAAGTATTAGTAATTTGAGTAGAAGTTTACCTGAAAATGTAGTTCAAGTAACACTACTAATTACCAAATAAAGTTGTATTGAAAGTTTACCAATTTACTCGAAAAGTTAGTTAACTACAGTAGTTTGAGTAGAGTAGTTTGAACTAAGTCCAAGTCTGATTGAAGGGATAGTGGGTAGACAACTCAAGCAGTCTTGATTTGAGGTTAGGATTGAAGGATAGTGGGTAGAACCTCAAGGCAGCTTGCTTTGAGGTTTAGACACTATCTTCAATCACAGCCAATCAGAGCTCGGCGCCTCTCTGACGTCACCACAACCCCTGCAAATTAAGCAGGCGAACTGAAGCTCCGTTAACTTTTTTCACCTTTAATCCAGATGCAGCAGAAACTGCGAGCCGATGGGACCACTGAGATAGCAACCAAGGTGCACCATCACGATGTTCGTCGTGTTTCTGTACGTGTTCTATCATCGCCAAACCAATCAAAAATATAAAAGGCCCAGGGACTTACGCTTTTGACGCTGTTTGATTGGACCCATTAGCGGGTAACGTCGGCTGCGTTTGAACTTAAGCAGAAATCAAATATAGCAACGGCTATTAATGAGGCAGCGCCATTAATTTGATTCGAATCACCATTCGAAACACCTAAGACGAAGCTAACCTGTGAAGACAAAAAAAAAGGTTTTATTCCTACCACATTACAAAATGGCAATTTAATAGATGGGGACTACGAAAAGGCCGACATTTTAACGCATAACTTAAATCAGTTTTCAGGCTTTCTGCTCCTAATCTTATCGTTCATGCATCTGATGAGACGAAGGATACAGTTATGTTGGATGTGATAATCGAAGTAGCTGAGATTGTGGAATTACTTAAATTCAAACACGTCAAAATCTTGCGGACCAGATGAACTTTGACGATAATAAACTTTGAAGACGGGGAATTCCCTTCTCCAAGGATTATTATCATTATTCTTGTCCAGCTCGTGCACCTTCGCATTAATTGCATTAGAATCTTAATATGTACACCCGCAGGCGATATGAAGGTGAACGCCGGACCGTCGACCTGTCCGTCCTATCAGCGCCATGACGCGGCTGCCGTGGCGGCTCGCTTTCTTATTGCGCTCTTCGCCGAGATTAAGCGCTCGGATTGAGCGCTGTTCTCAGCACTGCTGCTACTCCCCGCAGAAAGCGCGAGGATTGCGGAAGGAGCCTTTCAGACGCTATCGGTAGACAATGGGATTTAGTAATTTTTTTTTTGTTGTGATATGTGCTAAACCGGAAAGCTGCGGAACAAATCAAAAAGTAACTTATCCTTTCCTTTTCTAAAAGAACAGTTATTAGCGTTCGCAGTTATTAGCGTTCACTTGTGAATGAAAAAAAGCGGTTGAGTCACTGATAAACCATGCCGAAGAGCGTCCACTCTAGTTCACGTGCAATGTGCAAATCATTTGCCGGCACTGACGGGTGCACGGCGCCCACAAAATGCGATGCCGAAATCGAAAGCCACTTCCACGCTTTCTGCGGGGAGTAGCATCAGAGCTGAGAACAGCGCTCAATCAATACTTCGTTTCAACTTACGTCCGAGCGCGGCCGATGTTATGAGCCGAAGGGCCAATCAAACAGCCAAAGACGCACAACGTCATGGCGCGCTGCTCTCTGCATGCAGTTGATAGGCCAGCCGGTATTTGCCGTCTCTCTGTGCGTGCTCCTCCGTCGGCTTGTCCTATCAAGCGCAGAAAGCACGCCATGGCGTTGCGCTTTTTGCGCTGTTTGATTGGCCCTTCGGCTAATGACATCGTCCGCGCTCGGCCATAAGGTGAAACGAAGTATAAGCGCTTAATCTCGGCGAAGCGAGCGATAAAAAAGCGAGCCGCCACGGCAGCCGCGTCATGGCGCCGATAGCACGCACCGGTCGACGGTCCGCCGTTCATCTTGATATCGCTTGCGGGTGTACTTTCGCCGATAAGTTTTCACAAACTCAGAAAACGAATTGCAGTGTATTTCGATATTATTTTGACAAGTCTCTAGAAACGTGTCTAGTCCCGAGTGATTCGAAAAAGGTGAATGTGGCCCCAATTTTTAAGTTATGTTCAAAAATACTGGAAGAAGAATATCGCCCAGTGTCACTTACGTGCATTGCTCGTAAGTCCCTTGCAAAAATAATAGGTAGCTCGACGTATAGTTTCTTGGATTCTGGTTGTTTCTTTTCTCCAGTCAAGCAGGAATTTCATTGGGGTTAGTCGTGTGTCACACAACTGGGGGAATTAACCCATTTGTTTCGAACGCTATTGACAACAAACAGTTCGTAGTTTGTAGATTTGTTTTTATATTTTTTGTAAAGTCTTCGGCACCGTGTCACATTCTATATTTTTAGAAAAACTTATATCCCTAGGTATCAACCGCGAAATCGTAAACTGGGTTTCAGACCATTCGTCCGATCGTGAACATAATGTAGTACTGAAACGCAAGAAAACTTCTGAAATTCTATGTAGGAACCTCAGACGTAGCACAAAGAAGTGTCCTGCGGCCCTTGTTGCTTCTTATATTTATCAATCATATGTGTGAACGTGTAAAATTTCATGTTAACTTATTTGCGGACAATTCTGCAGTATGCATACGAGTTGAACATGTAGAGGATACTTGTGTACTTCAGGAAGATATACTAATACTGCAAAGTTGGTTTGACCGCTGGGAAATGAGCTTAAATATACAAAAAGTGCAAATATATGTGTTTTTGACACTGTATAACCTGCCCAACTGCACATGAACTGAAAAGTGAAATACTTGAACGTGTAGATAGATATAATTACTGTAGATATAATTACTGTGTTGAGTTAATTGAACTTCAAGGATTTATTGAATAATAACGGATGTGTTTAATATTTAGATGGCGAAGTTAATCTATGGGTCTCGGTCATTCGCAGTCGTTCCATACTTCTTTTTCTTCGATCCCCATCGCGCCAAAACGTTTCTTCGTCTTCCTCATATTCGTTAAACGCATATTAACACGAGCACTGTGCGGATGTTTCCCGTGAGGAGAAGCCAAAATTACAATTAACAACTCACTGCCCCCAAATGAGCGTTATGTGATCGCTCATTCACCATAAAGCTCTAGGGGGTATAAGAATTGAACGAGTCTTTTCAACACTTGTCCGCCTGACAGGTTCACAGTGCAGGATCGTACTATGCCATCCTGGCCGTAGAATCCTGCCAAATTCGTCCAGTCCGCCACAGGTGTCTGGGTATTTTGTTCTTCTCAACCAGAACCAGGTCTCCTTCTTGAACTTGGCGGTTTCGGTCACAAGTTGTTTCGTGTGCTGATCACAGCTGGAGCAAGTATTCTTTTCCCCACATCTGCCCAAAGTGATCTATCAGTTGTTGATTCTTTCTTCGACGCCGAGTGACAATTTCTCTCGCAGAGATTTGGAGTTTCTCAGAACCTGCAGTTGTAAGAGCTGTCAGTCGTTCCCCAGTCAGAAAATGCGCAGGGGTCAACGCTTCGGGCTCGTCGGGAGAGGCATGCAGAAATGAGAGGGGCCGTGAGTTAACGACTGCCCCAATCTCAAGGAGTATATGGTAAGCTCTACAAAAGTGCAGCAACTTCTTCCTAGAACTTTTCAAATGCTTCTTTTGACAGTGCGTACCATACGCCCCCCCCTCCCCCCCCCCCCCCCCCCCCCCACACACACACACACACACAGGGCAGCTCGGTCAACATTGCATTTCCACTGTATTCGTTGTTCGGTGTAGTGTTCTTGCAGTCTTTTGTCTTTCAGCACGTTCCATATAAGCCGCACTCGTCCTTTGAGGCTCTCTTGAAAGTTAAGGCGTTGTCGCTGTATACCACTCTAGGCATCCCTCTCCTTGCTGTAAATCTCTGGAAGGCCATGAGAAATGTTGGAATTGCGAGGCTTGTAACTAGTTCCAGGTGGACAGCACGAGTAACTGCACAAGTGAATAGTGCTATATATGATTCTTTTCTCGGAGTGTCTGGGTCTCACTAATAAAGGTCCGGCAAAGTTTACTCCTACAACTTTAAATGGGCTCACCTCATTTACGCGGTCTTTTGAAAGTGGAGCAGTCGGTGCTGATGCTCTTTTGACTCTTAATCTTGCGCAGTCATGGCATCGGTGAATAATCCTCTTGACGGTTTGTCGTGCCCTTAGCATCCAATAAAAGTTACGTAACTGTGTCACAGTGTCTTGAAGTCTTCCATGGAGTGTACGCCTATGCATGTCGTTAATCAGCAGTTCAGTGAAACGATGTTCGGGTGGCAGTAGTAATGGATGCTTGATCTCTACTGCTTCGTTCATACTTTGTAGCCGCTCGCCGACTCTCATTAGCCAGTGGGCGTCAAGGTAGGGGTTGAGAGCGATGATGCTGGATTTCTAGGCCAACCTCCCTCCCTCCCGCAGTTCGTTGAGCTCATTGGAGTAAGTTTCCTCCTGCGTTCCTCTGACCCAATGCAGTCCTGCCCGTTCAATCTCTTCGATTATTAGACGACCTTCGGTGCGATTTTGAGACGTTTTACAGTTATTAACATACCTCATTATCGCATCACTGACTCGTAGTAGTCGTCCTATTCTACTATATTGTTCCAGCTTCAAAATAGGTGTCGTTACTTTGGTTAGTATCTGGAGCACTTGATGTTTACTCTTTCGTTCCTCTTCTTCTACTTCCGTCGGGATATTTTCGCCTGTAACGACACTTGACCAGGTGTCTCTGTCTTCAGAGAGCCGCCTAGGGCCGTTCCACCAGTGTTGAATTGTTTGTAATATGTCTATTGATATTCCTCGGGTCACCAGGTCCGCAGGGTTGTTAAGTCCAGGGCAGTGGTTCCAACTGGCCGGCTCCCCTCCAGATTGAATTTCGGTAATCCTATTAGACACGAAAGGTTTCTATTTTACTGCTGAACCCTTGATCCAGTGAAGAGCAATAGTACTGTATGTTCAGAAGAATATCTCCTGGAGGTCCAGCATATTTTTCAGGTACTTGCCTATTCGGTTCCCAATCATTGCCGCCATAAGCTTTAGGCGCGAAAGTGTCAAACGTTTTATCGGCGCTACCCTAGTCTTAAAGAATGCCAGACTGACATCTGTTTTCCAAATAATTTCTTTAAAGGAGCTGTGCAACGATTTTAACTTTGAAAGAATTGGCGTTTTCTACTTTTGACATTGTTCACCTTGTCACAAAGGACAGAAAACACACCTCCTTCTTTCGAAATGTTGCGATTCCGCCGCGTAATCGCGAAGCAAAAATTATAATATTCCTCAACCTGCAGCCGCGAGCGGCGGCCATGAGAAACAGAAGGCATGACGTCAATGGGGAATCTTGTAGAAAGATAGCAAGTTGTGCGAATACCTGCTCGATAAAAGGTAACTTTTCTATAAATCTTGTCGTTCCAACATAAATATAAATGCGTCAAAAACCTGGTATCATCGTCAAAACTTTTATTATACGGAGTTTCAGTGGCACCATCTATCTTAGGTTCACAACACCGTCAGCAGTGGAACTGCCGCCAGAAACCGGAGGGGGAGGGGGGACAGGGCCGGACGGGTATGGCCGGACCCGGATGAGACTTTCCTTCTTTCACCATAATGTTCCCGCTGCGCCCGCCAGCACGTGGTCACGCGGTCGCGAGCGGGTGAGTTCTCGCTGCTTACTGATGGCTTTATAGAGAGAGCTTCACCGGAACCCCGCGCCTTCCCCATTGACGTCACAGCGCACGTGACTCGGAAGTTAGTGAAGGAGTTGAGAGGCGCCGAAAAACTCAATCTTTGTCCATTTTTAAAATAAAAACTAGGACATGCAGGCAAAAGCGGTTTATTGTTCTTCACTCAGAAAGGTCGAGACGCCAACTCCCAAATTATTTAAGCAAATCACTATAACTGTTGCACAGCTCCTTTAACACTCAGGTACTGTAACGAACGACCTTCGCGGCCGCACGCAGACGCGGAGCGCCACCTCTTCTCCAACATTCCCGAGGACACGACTTTCGGTGACAACCTCAAGCCACGATTATCTGCCCCGCTGCCCGGGTGAACACCCGTACCGTCAACAAAAGAGGAAGAGAAGCTGTAGTCGATACCGGCTCAATTAAGGTGCTGAAAAGGAAAGACGTTCTCCTCGAGGCATCTAAGGAGGAACCAAGGGCCACGGTAATCCCTGCTAAGCCGAAAGAGGGAGATGAGCCGTCAACGAGAACTGCCCGGTTATCGGCGTCCAAGGTCTTTTCCGTCCCGGCTAAGGAGGGGGACGGTATCCTCCGGGCGTTTGTGCCCTTTTGGAGTCAACGAAACGATTAACCTGTGTGTGCGTTTGTGCGTGCTCGCAGGCGGTGCCTGGACGTTTGGGGATGACCTTCTCGGTGTCACCTCGCCATAGGAATCCAGGAAGCAAGGCCATCTCAAGCGTCCCTGAGGGAACCGCTGCCACTACAAGCCTTGAGGAATCGGCGGAGCAATTATCCTCTGTGTGTGTTTGTGCGTGCTAGCGGGTGGGGCCTGACCATTTGGTGAACGGCGTCCTGGCCTAGGGACGTAGGGAAAGGGGACCTTATTAAAAGAGCGGTTTTACGCGCTCTCTTCGTGTTCTCAGGTTGTTCTCATGCCAAACGGCAGACTGTACATAGAATGTAAATAAACAGTTTGAGAAGAGACACCCTGGCTCGTTACCAACTCTGCCCGATGTCCTGGGCAACGCATGGCTCCAGCGGAGATCGACTACGTGGACAAGCCCTGAGTCTTTACAGTAGGCACACGTTCCATAAGCGAGAGCACTGGCATCGCAGAAGGCATACAGTTGTAGAGACGTCATCTTCTCTCCTTGTGTGCTCATGACACACCGGTTGGTGGCAATAGCTTCTCTCTCTGAAAGCGGTTTGCACCATTGTTGCCAGACCCCTTAGAAGTCTTCCGGAAGCTCTTCGCCCCAGTTAAGTCCGCGTTCCCACAATCGCTGGAACAAAACCTTCACTCTTATTATGAATGGGGAAGTAAGTCCAAGTGGGTCTAAGACCCTCGCTGCAGCATGTAGTACACAACGCGTTCTTGTCCTATTGCCGTTGATAAAGTTGAGTACATTCTCGACTGGAATCATCAAAGTGTCGTTATCCCGTCTCCATCGCAGTCCAAGAATTCCTCTAGGTTTTGAAAACATTGACGCGTTATGACCATCGTTCTGAAGATGCTTTGCGCTGGTTGCCCATTTTCGCAGTGTCATGTTTGCAGCTTTCAAAATCGCAATGGCTTGCTTATGTAGATCCGCAGCCTTTTCTAGTGTTTGCATTCCCCAGAGCAAGCATCCACATAGAAAGACTTTAAAAAATTCTTGCGGTTTTCTTTATATCTCTAGTCACCTTTTCCGAATGAAGTTTCCGAGCAGCCGAAAGAAGGAATGGGCTTGCCGATGTTCCAAATGACACGCGTGCCATCCTCAATTCTTCAATTGGTGGCTATTTGACGTTTCAGACTTAGTATCAAACCACAGAAAACGGAGTGCGTCACGATCATCGGGTCTCACACTCACTTGTAGAAAGGCCTTTTCTATGTCTGCTGTGAGAGCAATAGGAAACATTCGAAAGCGTATTCGAACCTCGAAGAGATCCGCGTTCATGTTGGGCCCTTTCTCTTGATTATGGCTCAGTGAAGCAGCTTCATTTGCATGGGGCGACGCGTCAAACACGACTAGCAGTTTTGTAGTTTCAGAGTCCATTCGGATCACTGCCTGGTGAGGCATGTAGTAGGTGCGTGAGTTTGTGCATCGTAACTGAGGGAACCTTATCTGCATGTCCATCATAAAGCTAGTTGAGAATAGCGTTGCTATATTCTTTGGAGAGGGACTTACTGCGTGTTAGCCTCTTCTGCAATCCCTTGAGTCGTTTCATAGCTGTGGCTCGGTTATCGTTTAGCTCACCTGCGTTAGGTTTCCCTGGCAAGCAAACCTCATACCGTCCTTTCACTCTTGCAGAGTTTGTTTAAAGTCGTTCCACACCTCGTTTTGCTCCTCAGCTGAGCGACATGTGCTGTCTGTTATTTCAATGCTTTCAATGTCCCAAAAGCTGCGTAAGGTCGCATCATCTTCGGTTTCCATGGTTCCGACCTTTAGTATACAGACCATCGTGCTGGCGCGGCCAGTAAGCGAGCACTGCAGCGTTACGAGTCCTTGGAAAGTCCACCCAAATTTAGTGTGTAAAGCCATCAGGCTGCAGTTGCTTTCACAACGTCACACCCGCTCACTGGCAACTCTCCAGATTTGGTCCGACCCAATGAGCAGGCTTATGCCTGGTTCAGTAGTAACGCAGGAGAACAGAAGTTTGTCAGAGATGCAGCCTCCGTCTTCCTCAATGCTGCGGACAAACTCATGGTTTACAGGTACCTGAACAATGTCCTCGCATATAAATGGAATTTCTACCGCTTCGACAATGCATTCTTTGTTGTTGTACTGACTACGCAGCTTCACTTGAACCGGCCTTCATTGTTGTGTCAGAGAAGTAGAACTTCCAAAGACGTTCAAGCGTAGTCTGGTCTCTCTTAGCACATTAAAACCCTGCTTGCGAGAAATGTCTTCTCGTATGAACGTTCGCTGACTTCCACCGTCGAAGATGGCATGTGCGTAGACAGTATGCCCATCCTCGACCACCGAGTTTCCAATGGTCTGAAGTAGGACGTCGTCGTCTAGTGAAATCTCCGTGCTAGCAGTGCCGGCGCTTTGAACGCTAGTCGTGATGGTTTCTTTTGCACTACGTAGTGTTCGCTGAAGGCTTCCAGGTCGGATCACACATGGATGTTGCGTGTCGCCCGTACAGGAAGTTCAAGACAATTTCATGTGACAGTCCTTTGACCTATGCCCTCTTAGGGTGCACCGGAAACATCGCATCTCTCCTGAGAGTTTCATGTTCTCCATTAGAGAGATGTCACTGGTGCAGTTTTCCGTGCTATGTCATGTAGTTTTGTAAAATATGCAATTCTTCTTGTTATCTTGAGTTTTGGCATGGAGAACTGCAGAAATCAGAAGATGAGCTCGTTGATGTAGTTGCTCTCGATTTTTTCTTGCTGGACGGTCATCGCTGACACCAGATCTTCCTCTACTCTCGATCTAGATTAGCAGATATTCGGGCAACTGCTGCAAATCTTCCTCCGCCCTTCTACTGTTCAGTTGAACGTCCTCAGATCGAGGTTTTCGTCTGGCGGACAGCTCCGCAGTTCTGGAAGTACCTGCAATTAACCCCAGTTCTTCTGCTTGTAATGTGGGTGGAGATGCATGTACAGCCACGTCTCCCTCGTACGGATGGGCGCTCTTCCTTTTGGAGTGGCCAGCACGTCGGAAGAAATCCACCACAATTTCAGATGGAAGAGCCTTGGTGTCGTTTGACAATTTCCGATATCGCCCCAGCGTGAGACAGCTACTCGACCATCAGCATGGTTGAGTAGCTGTCTGAGCTGACACCAAGTCCATGAATACTTCGGATGTGTGTTTGCACCTGATCGTAAAGTCTCCTCAAACCCTTGGTATCGTTTGAGCAGGTGACACTTGGAAGCGTTCGAAGCTTTGTAAGATGGTCTTGCCGGTTTCGCCTGTAGTCTCCAAACTGTCTATACTTCGTTTCACTTTATCTGCGAGCGAATCCAAAGCTAGAAGCACGAGACCAGCGCTTTTTGCGTTTCTCCCCAGCTCGCCCGCTCGAGCAAAGCCTGAACGCATGGAGCTTTCGTGCTCGCGCTTCCAGCTTTGCCTTCGCTCGCACATAAGATGAAACTAAGTATAGTTAAAATTTCAATAGACCCTTTTCAAAAGTCAGAGTCACCTTGTGGCAGTCCCATGAGCTCCAATATTGCCGCTCTAATTGCGGTGATAGGAGATCATGCTCGGCTAAATCAAGCACCCTCGATTTCGTGAGTCGAAGGTGACGTAAGGGGACCAACACCTTTTCACCTTTCTGCTCTATGCTTTCGAAGACGTTCGCATTTTCTGGTGTGGAGAAGCTGTGTAGTGCCGCCATTAAAGCGTCGGGTTTGGCTCTGCACAGGGTGGGTAGACTGACTTTCGGGAAGGGTCTATTGCGTCGTTGTAGCACTTCATCCGTCACTTGGAGACCGGTGATGGATGTCCTGGCGGGTCGTCTAACCAGCGTCTTTAAAGGGCCTCTGACACGCCAAAAAAAAAAAAATTTTTTTCATGCTAGGCGTTGAAATGGCATATCAGGACATTACAAAAAATTGTTTCACTATAGAGTTGCGTAGTTTCTTTTATAGAAAATAGAAATACGAGGCCCAATTCAAAGTTCCCGCCGTGCACTGTGACGTAACAGTGTACCGCAAGGTGTCGGGGCGGTCAGAAGGGAGGCATCGACCTATGTCACTAAAAGTGGGCTCACCGGAAGTCACGTGAGTTTCACTCTCGTGCTCTCCACGACCGTGCCTAAGTCTTTTTTTATTTTTTTTTTATTCTGTTCTTCGTACGAGCGATCGTAGAAAATGAAGTTTCAGTTCCACTTGCTCTTTATCCCTGCACCGTTGGTTAGTTTGCGTGCTGTAAAATTTGAGGACGAAGAGTCAGTGGATCGACGTGATGGAGGTCAATGATGAAAGCGTTGCGAGTACAAGCCAGTGTACGAGTGCATGCCGTCAGTCCGATGATACAGGGCTATACTGGGCGCAAAACAAGCTATCAAGTTTTGAACAAAAAAAATTTTAGAACGCTCGCAGAAATTAGGATTGCTAGCATACGACACTCCCGATCGCATTGCTGAAGGTTCAGACACCGAGGTCGTTGAATCATCGGATACTCTCCAGGCTGAAGATGCCTGCCGTCTAAAGAATACGAACTGGTGAGTGTACCAAGCACAAGTAAACGTCGAGCACAAAGTACGTATTTTGTCTAGAACATGAGTAGAACTTGTTTACTAGGTGCACATGCGGCCAATGTATGTCTCTCAGAAATGCATGCAGTGTGATCTATTCTTCAGTTGCTGATATAACGGGACAGTCCCTCACATAGAACCTTCTAGGCATTGTAGTTGATCACGTCAATTCACTGACTCCGCTTCTTCTACCTTTACAGTAACATTAAGCGATGAAAAACAAATAAAAGAAACCTTAGGTCTCTTCGATTCGCCTGAACTGGCTGAACTAGTTCAGCAGTGCAGGAACTGGTGCATTCGATTCAACCGGAAGTTTCACTGCCGCTGCACTGGCGCGTTCGATTCATCCCAGTTCTGAACGAGTTCAGACCCAGTTCCTCAAAATCTTGCACGGGCTCCGGAGTCAGTTCTGCGTCCGTGCAGAAGCAGACGACAAGAGCAGACGGCGATAGCAGACGACACTCCTCGTCCGTCTCTGCTCGCGGTGCCATTTTTCGCAGCTCTTGCTCAAATATCTGGGATGTTTAACATAACGCCGATACGGAGGTTGCATTTTCTCTCATTTATGATAATAACGTACCCGCGGTGGATGCGGAATTGAGATCATAACCGAGGGTAAGAATTTGCTTGATTATGATATTCTGAAAGCGGTTTAGGCACCTGCTCGCGTAGGTTTGGCTCATTGTGGTAAGTGTTGCAATATTGGCTCACGTAAATTGTTTCTTTTTGATGCTATGTGGGGATCCACAGTGTTGATATTCTTCCCTGCAGACACGGGAAACGTATTGCACTCTTGATAGTGTCCGCCTTCAGTTGCTGCATACTGACGACTCCGATATATTGCAGAGGTCTGGGATTTGGTACATTAGCCGTCGCATGACCCGTAGCTGAGCGTAATTCTGCATGCTTTGTCCGCTGGCATCTGTGGACGCCCACTAACGAGCCTGGGAAAAACGCCGAGAATCGGTATTGGCATGATAGTTCCACGCAGGTCTTTTTTGAGAATCAGAATAAACGCTTCAGCTTGACGCCAAAGTTATGGTCGATAACTGTCTTGGCCAAAACGCTATTGTCAGGACTTCGTGTTCGGGGTGACCGCTACCGACCGCGCGCTGCCGCCAGTGACTCCCGACGCAAAATCATCCTGATGCCACGAACCTATCGTCGAAATGAGAAACTCGCGAGACTTGGAATGAATCTACTATTGCTAAATGAATGTGAAGAACACGAACGCTTATGAAAACGACAGGAACCGAACGGCCGTTAAAAATGCAGACAGAAACACATTTGGTGCAGAAAACGTTTTTAGTACACTCGAATAAAAAATATTAATAGAAAATATTTTGTTTATATACTTTAATACTAAGAAAACGCGAACGTGTTCATCAAGCAGCAAAGAATGAAATTTAGGATACAATGTGACATGGAGAATCAAGAACCAACAGATGCGGACGACACACTGCGCTTCCGCTCGGAAAGCCGATCACAGCGCCAGTCCTAGCGCGGCGGCTGCACTGGTTCTGCGCCGCCGCTGCACGACTCCTGCACTCCTCTGAACTCGGACAGAACTATACTTCGTTTCACCTTATGTTGTACCGCAGCGAAGGCTAGAAGCGCGAGCTCATAGCATTGGCAGCTGCCCTTGGTGCACCAGAGCTTGTGCCACCGAGATGTGCCATAGAGCAAAGAGCTCGCGCTTGTAGCCTTTCCTGCGGTACAATTCAAGGTGAAACAGACTATTGGGGAGGAGATCGAACAGTCACGCCTCTAGCGGTGCGCTTTAGCTGTGGGGACAACAAACCGTATTTTCTTGTTTGTTTTTGATCCAAGAAATCGAAGATGACGATTCGAAGGCCGCTCGTCGTGCGACCAAAGCACTGATCAGAGCGAAGCGCTCGTGCCCAGACCGTGCTCGGCCAGGTTCAATTTCTTTGTTATGCTGTGTTGGTAAACACCGGGCTGTGGGGACAACAAGCTCGATAAAGCGCCCCCTATAGTTCAATCTCCTGCCCAATAGTTCAGAACTTTCTGGCCGAATCGAACAGACCTCTTGTCTGCTTGGATCGCTCGTAGAGGTGCGGAGAATAACAAAAATATTAAAAAAATATTACACGCGCTCACGCTAAGCACGAGGAGGGATACACTCACGTGACTTCCGGCGATGCCTCCCTTCTGAGTGCCACGACGCCTTGCGGTACACTGTTACGTCACAGTGCACGGCGGGAACTTTGAATTGGGCCTCATATTTCTATTTTTTATAAAATAAACTACGCAACTCTATAGTGAATCAATTTTTTTGTAATGTCCTGATATGCCATTTTAACGCCTAGCATGAAAAAAACTTTTTTTTTTTTTTTTTTTGGCGTGTCAGAGGCCCTTTAAGTATTGACACTTCTCGCCGCTTGATACCTCTTCGTTTCCGTGAATGGCACGCTTGAATTGACCGATCTCGCTAAGCGTTCGGCGCATGCGTGACGCCGCCATAACTTTAGTTCACAGGAGGCAGGCGGCCGTGCATGCGAGGGCTCGTGCCGGTTCGTGCTCCACACGTGCAGAGCTCCAGCGGGGTTGTCGCACGTGCAGAAAGACTTAAGGCCGGTTCAGACACTTGCGTTTGAGTGCGGTTGACTGCGTTGCGTCGAGAACCGAAAGCGAGTCACCGGCACATCTGTGCTTCGTATGAAGCGTGGACTCCAATTCAAGGAATCATCTTGGCACGCGATATAAGCAGCAGAGATGTCCTGGTTTCTCGCTGCCGCAACGCAGTCAAACGCAGTCAAACGCAACTGTCTGAACCAGGCTTAACGTTCCCTCGATGCATTGCGGCAGCGGTGCCGTAGTCGAACTGGCTGGTGAGATCGGTCTATTATAGCCCAAATGGCTGCCACTCAGCAAGCTCACCCTTAAAGGGACACAGACAGGGTATTTATGCTCCCCGAGGTTTTTAGTTGTATGTTACATATGAGAGCCCAACTACCCAGAACAGAATTTGCGACTCGAAATTTGGTTTCGTTCCGCCCAAAAACCGCCGATCAAGAACTGGCCGGTTTGAGTCGCGCTCACTCTCCTTTCCGTGGTCACGGGCCGTTTTCTAAGGTTTCGACGCGACCACCAAATTCAATCAAAGTCGTGGGTCGTTGAAGGCACACACACAATATTAAAAATAGAAAAAACTAAATAAAACCCATTTTTGTGGCTTTTAAAAAGCTGCAAATAGGTTCATTGAAAAAAAAAAAGTTACACAGAGGACCGGAAGCATTCTGTGCGTTCACTGCGCAATTCTCAACATCTCGTCGTTTCGCGTATCGTGGGACTCGCGGGGACGGCGATGGTAGCGGACGACGGGCGTTGCACCTCTACTTCAGAACTGTTGTTTGCGGTACCGGCGAACTATGTCTGCCTTTGAAAGAGAAATTTTGAACCGATCAAAAGAATTCGTATTCATCCCGTACGACACGCCGACCACAAAGCCGATTTGCACGAAGACGTCGCCGAGCCGTTGCCCCTTTCTCGTGGCTCAAGACATCGCTCGCGCAAACGTCAAGCACGAAGTGCGTACTTCGATTTGAATATGTATGAGTACGATTTCTTTACTAGGTGCGAATATGGCCAATGCGTGGTGCTGCCGGATTTCAACCCGGGAATGTTTTTGCTAGAGGAAAATCGGCAGCAAACTTTACAACCTACAGTTGACCCGCTACCAATGGACCTTTTGTAGAAATACGCGGTGCGCATGCGCGGAGTATTTCATGCGCCTGGGTTCGAGAGTATCTAGTTCCAAACAATCCGCCATCTTGCATTTCTCGCCTTTGAGCGGTTTCGTTGTGTCGACCTCGGGGCGGAAGATCACGCACGATGGGGACAAAGGTGAGCTTGGAGGAGCCGTATCTAGGTCACATCGCCTCAATGGGTGAACAGGATGTAGCTGACGTTTTGGGTGTGGAACGGGTGGGAGAGGCCTTGGGCGCGCGTTGTTTTCCAGTCACCTAGTCTCGAACCGATTCGCGTGTCTAGGTGGCGGCACATATTCGCCAAGAGGTCCATTGCCCGCTGCATTATAACTGACGAAAGAGTTTACCCATTAGCTCAGTGGAAAGATGTCCGTTTCAGGCGCGGTGGAACCGGGCTCGATCACCAGTGTAGGCGTGTCTTTTTTTTTTTTTTTTCATACATTTTGCGGTATTTACATTTCTTTTTTTACAATTATCATTGACAAAAAATGTTGTGGACAAAACGTCGCTGAACTAAATGGTATGGGATTTCCCTTTCAACACCTTCGAAGTCAATGTGATCCCTTTCTACAAAATGCGAGGAGCATATAAATCGGGAAGCATCCGCTTTCCGAGGTGACCGTAAATGTTCTACTGGAATTGCAGCCAGCCATTGGTCCCGATCCCGTTGATCTTTCGGAAACTTGTACAGAATCTGCTGCACAGTGCCACTTTATTCGGACGTAGGACATGTGAGGCAGCTCTTCGCGCAGCATATCGGGGGTATTCGTTTTGGAGCCGATCACGGAAATTTACCACGGGCACTCACTACTCATCTCCAACTCCTCAATCTACAAAACAACTCATCTTGAAGTACAGAACAGCGAGCGGAACAAACATAACTGCAAAGGAATCTCACGGCAAACAGTTTCGGCCACGCATGTCGTCTTCTGCGCAAAAAAAAAAAAAAAAAAAAGAAAACGGAGGGGAAGGAAAAAGTGCACGGTAGGGTGTCGCCACGTGACTTCCGCCACTTACTCCCTCCTCTCCACAACTCCAACCTCCTGGCGTGGGTTTAAGTTTCGGTTTCGAGGAGTTGCGTTTTTTGGCTTTAATAAAAATATACGTGACTCTGGTGAAAAATATTAATTGGGTAATCTATTGACACTATAATAAATCGCCTAACAAAAAATAAAAAAAGAAGTTTCCGGGGGGGGGGGGCGGGGGGGGGGGTGTTAGTTTCCCTTTAAAGGATTGCAGCGGCGACTTAGGTAGTTTAACACCGCTCCGTCTTCGTTCTCCGCTACGTGAGGCAATATTCGATGTTGCTGGTCGAGCTGGTTCACTAGAATGTAGTTGCAGTTCTCTCGACTTTGAAGCTTGCTCGAGGTGTGGGTCGTTTCTTTCTCGTACTCAATTACCGACTGGTACTCATTCTCGAGATCTCCATCCGCAATGAAGGGCTCGAGCTCGGTATTCAGCTTTTTGAGTTCTTCATAAGTTTCCTCAAGCTTTCTTGCTATGGCATCGATTTGAATTACATCCGCTGTCTTGAAAATAGCGGTGGCCTCTCTGACAATTCGGGTGTTTTGTGCTCTGCGAGCGGTCCTCATCGTTCGCACTCTTTCCATGTTTGAATAAATTGAGAGGTTGGTAAGCTTCGGGTAATAGAGTTGCTTACTTGTTACGATGTCGATCCAAATTTCGCTCAAGGTTAGTCCATGGAGTTCACTCTTTCACTGCTCAGTAACTGACTTCGTTTCGTTTAGGGTTGTTCCTGGCTTGAAGTCCCGGGTTTCAGCACCATTCAGTTGTTGCGTTAATTGAACGTCAAGGATTGATTGAATTAGAAAGGATGTGTTTAATATTTGCATGTAGAAGTTAATCTATGGTTGTCGGTCATCGCA
Source organism: Ixodes persulcatus (assembly GCA_013358835.2). Classification (NCBI taxonomy): domain Eukaryota; kingdom Metazoa; phylum Arthropoda; class Arachnida; order Ixodida; family Ixodidae; genus Ixodes; species Ixodes persulcatus. Next base: position 236,797 of record JABSTQ010009101.1, on the reverse strand, counting down.
GTCGTTCCGTACTTCTTTTTCTTTGATCCCCATCGCGCCAAAACGTTTCTCCGTCTTCCTCGTCTTTGTTAACCGCATATTTACACGAGCACTGTGCGGGTGTTTCCCGTGAGGAGGTGCCAAAATTACAATAGAGTGCCTCAATGTCCTTCTGTTTAGGGTGATGCCATCGTTTGTAGTACCCGATGCCGACAGCACGCGCTCACAGAGAAAATACACAGAAATCGCAGAAAACAAAATGTCGCCGTAGCACAGTCATGCGCCTCGAGCGCGTGCAGGGACACGCTCTTTCACGCGCTTCAGAACAAAAAAAAATAAAAATAACCGTTCGAAACAAAATGGCCAGATGTCATCACCCCAAGCAAAGCGCACATGAAGGCACCCTACAATAGACCATTTGCTATATTACCCAAGCATCAAGGAGAATGCAGGGATTGGTGTTCCACGCGCCACATGCGCGCCTCTTCCCCGTAGAAAAGATTCGAAGGAAATAGCCAAAATAAAGAGTTGACGAACGCACGTGCAAGATACAATTTGTTTTAGTTTTTTGCTTTAGAAAATTTACTATTGCTGAGGCTAGCGCGTGCGGCGCGTGGAACACCAATTCCTGCATTCTCCGCAACGGGGGTTTATCTTTCGTCCAGTTTAGACTGGAATGATCACTTTGAATATAATCTTGCCAAGGCTAATAAAATGTTGTACTTTGTTGGTAGAAATTTTAAAAATACATCATGTAGAATGATACAGACATCATTTTCTTTGATTATGTTGATTCTAAAATATTCGTGTGTCATCTGGGACCCGCCTCACAGTTACCTAGTACAAAAGTTAGAAAAGTCCCAGAATCAGGCATTAAAGGGACACTGACAGGGTGTTTATGCTCGCCGAGGTTTTTAGTTGTACATGAGATATGAGAGCCTAAAGGTACGTTTATACTCCAACGTAACGTCGACGGGCGCGGCGTAGCGCAGGGCACACTGATACTGATTGGTCGCAGATATCGAGTTCCTGGTTGCCGGCCAATGAAAGGAGCGCGTCCTGCACTACGCCGCGTTCACTGCGCTCCACGTCGGAGTATAAATAGCCCTTAACTACCCAGAACACAAATTGGCTCGAAATTCTTTTTGTTTCCGCCCGAAAACCGCCGATCAAGAACTGGCCGGTTCGAGTCTCGCTCACTCTCTTTTCCGTGGTCACAGGCCGTTTTCTAAGGTTTCGACGCGACCACCAAATTTAATCAAAGTCGTTGGTCACTGAAGGCACACACTCAATATTCAAAATATAAAAAAAAAATATGAAACCCATTTTTTGTGGCTTCTAAAAAGCTGCAAATACGTTGATTGAAAACAAAAAAAAAGTTCCACAGAGAACCGGAAGCATTCTGTGCGTGCGTCGGTTCGCGTATCGTGGGACTCACGGGGACGGCGATGGCAGCAGACGACGGCGTGGGACCTCTACTTCAGAATTGTCGTTCGCGGTACCGGCGAATTCTGTCTGCCTTTAAAAGATAAATTTGGGACTGATCAAAAGAATTGGTATTCATCCCGTATGACACGCCCGACCACCAAGCCGATTTGCACGAAGACGTCGCCGAGCCGTCGCTCCTTTCTCGTGGCTGAAGACATCGCTAGCGCAAACGTGAAGCACGACGTGTCTACTTCGAGTTGAATATGCACGCGTACGATTTCTTTACTAGGTGCGAATGTGGCCAATCCTTGGTGCTTCCCGACTTCGAACCGGGAGTACTTTTGCTGGAGGAAAATCGGCAGCAAACTTTCCAACTTACAGTTTACCGGCTGAAATTATTACTAAGGAAAGAGATCCCCCAATAATGAGATGCCCCAGTAGGTCAGTAGGAAAGACGTCCGGATGACACGCGGCAGGACCGGGTTTGATCCCGAGTGTAAACTTTTTTTTATTTTTCATACATTTTTTGATGTTTACATTTCTTTTTTTTTACAATTATCACTGAAGAAACAAACAAGAAATAACAAACAACTGTTGTGGACCACACGTCGCTGAATTAAATGGTATGGGATTTCCTTTTTGACGCCTGCGAACTTAATGTAATCACTTTCCACAAAATGCAAGGAGCATATAAATCAGGTAGCGTCCGCTTTCCGAGGTGCCCGTAAATGTTCTACAGGAATTGCAGCCAGCCATTGGTCCCGATCCCGTTGATCTTTCGGAAACTCTGTCGCACAACGCCATATTTTTTCGGACGCAGGACATGTGAGCCAGCTCTTCACGCAACATCTTGGGTGTATTCTTTTCGGAGCCGGTCATGGAAATTCACCACGGGCACTCACTACTTATATCCAACTCCTCAATGTACAAAAGAACTCATCTTGGAGTACAGAACAGCGAGCGGAACAAACCTAACTGCAAAAGTATCGCACGGCAAACAGTTCCCGCTACGCCGCATGTCGTCTGCTACGCTGAGAAAAAAAAAAAATGCACGGTCGGGTGTAGCCACGTGACTTCCGCTCCACTTCTCCGACCTCCGTGCGCGGATTTCGGTTTCGGTTTCGAGCAGTTGCGTCTTTTGGCTTTATTAAAAAAAAATACGCTACTCCGTTGCAAAATATTAATTGGGTAGTCCTCCTACACCATAATGAGGCGCCTGGCAAAAAATGAAAAACAAATTTTGGGGGGTGTCAGTGTCCCTTTAAGAAATCAGGAGATTACTGGGAATACACAAGTTGTACAGAAATAAAAAAAAATTAATTACGTTTGATCACTCTTATACAGGGTGTCACAAAAGAAAATTTACACGGTCTTTTTTACCGCAAAAATAAACTAGGCATCGCCGAACGCTCATTCTCCGCCCAAAGGTAGCGCTATAGGTCACAACCAGATGCCAAAGTTTGTGGGAATTCCCTTGCTGCTACCCGTCTCGAGGAATGACAGAGCACACCGGTTCAACAACACGTAAACATTTAATGACCACTATCGCCTGCGGCGCGGCCCCCCCCCCCCCCCCCCCGTGGTCAAGATGACCACTCATGATCGTCGTAGGGGCAACCTGGGCCAACCGCTTGGAATCTCCAGGTTGCCCACACATCTCCCCCCTTCCAAAAACGAAAACAGCGGACGTCTTAGATGGTCTTGAGGGGCCTTCCTTCTGGGTCAGCCAGGGTCTTCTCAGATGGGCGAGCACGGGTCCGACGTCAGTACTTCCGGACAGTACCGATGCGGCTGAGGGGGGGGGGGGGGGGGAGGTGTCTGATGATGGGAGCTGCGTCGCCGCTCCCTGGCACGAGGAACTAGAAATTAAAAACAACATGAGGCCATGGCGTGGTAGGAATAAGTGGCTGCGCACACGAAAGATGCCTGCCCCACTGTGCATACGGGAGCGCGGTTACTCTCTTCTCCCCCTCTCAAAACACCGAAGAGGGAATGAACATAATGCACTTGGAGCTCGCCCTACTCCTGGTTATCTTCACCGCCGTCTCAAGTTGTACCGCGGCAGAGACGGTGTGGAATCTTCCGAGAGGTGGTCCGGATAGTCGCCATCTAAACCTGCGACCCATCTACCTCCTCGGGTTCATAGAAAGCTTTTAGGTCGGCGACATGAATAGACCCGCAAACTTCCCCAGACTCGCAATGCACCAGCTCATAAGACAGGTTGGAGAGCTTCCTACTAACACGGTAGGGGCCATCCCACCTCTTTGCTAAAGAGGCCGTGAAGCCTCTAGCAGCATCACTCAGCGGATGAGTTCGCTTCAGTACCAGATCTCCCACCTTGAACTGCAGATTTCGCCTCCCCTTGTTGTACTGGTTTGCCTGCTGCAGCCTCGAGACGTCGAGGCTTTCTCGAGCTTCACGCAGGTTCTCCGTGAAACGCTTCCGGAGATCTTCTGCGAACTGCGTGGTAGTGCGCTGCATGCTTGCAGGATCTGTGCAAAGAAGGCCGTTTCCCAGGGGAAACACGAGCTCTTTCCCAAAGTTAAGTTGAGCCGGAGTAAAGCCCGTGGACCGGTTGATTGTTGTGCGGGTAGCGAATGCCATTTCCGCCAATTTCGCGTCCCAGTCTTTGTGTCGCTCTGTATGCGCTACAAGCATCTGCTTCAGGTTACGGTTCACTCTTTCCGTGATATTCGCCTGTGGATGGTATGGCGAAGTCCGTTTGTGCCGTATGCCTAGCGCCTTACACGCATCCACGAACACCTTGCTAACAAAATAAGAAGCGTTGTCTGTAATAAGCGTTGCGGCAAAGCCAAAGCGCGCGAACGTCTCGAGAAGACAGTCCCAGATTTTCCTAGAGTCTAGTTTGCGTAAAGGAAACATTTCGACCCACTTCGTGAAATGGTCGGTCACTACTAGCAAATACTGATTGCCGCGTGGACTACGGGGAAAGGGGCCGACAACGTCGCAGGCAACACACTCCCTGGGGTACTTGCTTTCGACCGACTGCATTAAACCTGGTGGTTGGCCACCTCGGGGTTTCGCCTTCTGACAAACCGGGCAGCTACGTGTGTACCTCATTACATCCTGCCTCATACCTGGCCACGTTGCAATTTGGGACAACTTTTCGTAAGTTTTGCTTCCACTGCTGTGGCCTGCCAAGGCGGGATCATGCATATATCTTATAAATGACTTACGCAGTTTACGTGGTATTACAGTCCGGAATGGCGGGCCGCTGGACCCATCGTCCGCCTGGGGGATGTATCGCAGCAGGATGCCGTCGCTGCTGAGCAGGTATGAGTCCAAGTCTCCGGGATTCCCAGCGTCGACTGAGTTTTCTTCTGCCAGCTGGTGCATCACCTTCTTACAAAGTCCATCGGACAGCTGGGCAGCCCGGAGCTCCTCTCTGCTCACCAGGGTTCCCCACCGTGAATCTGGTGTGATGGGCGCCGCATTGGCCAGTACCACCAAGTCGGGATCCACCTGCCTTTCCTGCCCGGGAAGTGGAGCACGGGATAACGCATCTGCAACGTGGTTAGCCACTCCACGCTTGTACTCGATTGTGTATTTGTAGCGCTGGAGCGAAAGGGCCCATCGAGCGAGTCGTCCTGCAGGGTTTTGAAGCCCTTTGAGCCACGAGAGAGCCATGTGGTCAGTTTGAATGCTAAACGAAGCGCCGTCAAGGTACATGTCAAACTTCTTAAGCGCAAAAATAATTGCCAGGCACTCTTTTTCGGTTGTTGAGTAGTTTCGCTCCGCTCCGGTTAACGTGTGACTGGCGAAAGCTACGGGACGAAGAACGCTGTCATGTTCCTGCAGAAGAACTGCTCCTAGTCCGTAATCGCTTGCGTCGGTCTGCAAGATGAACGGACGATTCAAGTCGGGCAGATTTAAACACGCGTTTTCAGTCACAGCCCTTGAAAGACACGTGAATGCGGTTTGCTGCTCCTGCCCCCAACACCATTTCGTTTTTTTGCGGAGCAATCGGTTCAGAGGTTCGGTTATCTCAGCACATTGCGGAATAAAGTCTCTATAGAACGCAATCATCCCGAGATATCTCTGTAGGCTTTTGACGTCATGAGGCGGTGGGTACTCCGTTATTGCGCGGAGCTTATCTTCATTCGGGCGCAGCGTTCCGTTATCTACAACAAATCCGAGAAGGTTGATTACAGGCGATGCCAACTGGACTTTATCGGGATGAATCGTAAGGCCGGCCTGACGCATTCGTTCGAGTATGGTATGAAGGTGTACGAGATGCTCCTCGAACGTTCGTGAAAACACCACTACGTCATCCATGTACGCCATCGCAAACTCGTACTTCGCGTCACCGAGGACAACGTCCATTAGGCGTTGAAAGCTGGCGGGAGAGTTGGACGAACCAAAGGGAAGGCGAGTGAATTCGAACAACCCCCTGTGGCAAATGAATGCGGTCTTCTTTACATCAGCCGGATGAACTTCGATTTGAAGAAATCCGCGGCTGCAATCGAGGGTTGTGAAAACAGTCGCGTTTCCAAGGGCATACATTACTGAGGAAATGCTAGGAAACGGGTAACTGTCTCTGACTGACACTTCATTTAGGCGCCTGTAATCAACACAAAGCCTTGCTGTGCCGTCCTTCTTTGGAGCAAGGACCACCGGGGAAGCCCATGGGCTTTTTGACTGACGTACTGCGCCTGTGTCGATCATTTCCGATAGCGCCGCATCAAGAAGTTCGCGCTTGTGAGCACTTATGGGTCTCGGATTACACCTCCGCGGAGGTGCATCCTTAGTTTCGATGCGGTGCCGCAGGAGATCGGTTTTCCCAGGTCTTTCCGTGAACATCGGCGAGAAGGGTTCCAGCAGTTGCTGGAGCTGCTTCTGGTTGTCTTCACCGGAACACTTTTGCACGGCTTTGAGCACGCTGTCTGGAAGTAAAGACATCTGCCCGGCAAAGTTTAACGGGAACGCTTGGCCGCGAATACAATCCTGCCGTCTGGTAAACGGCGTTAATTTCGTTTCGCCTCCCAACCAATATCCAGTTTGGGCAAAGTCTAGCAAAACCCGCTCCGCTGCAATAAAATCTCTACCAAGGATCATGGGCACTGGCAGTTCCGGGAGGTATACGAATCGTTGTCTTCGTTTTTTGCCATGAAAGGAAATTCGTAACCTGACTGCACCGGCAGCAGGCAGTACGGACCCCGATGCTACCTGCAATTTCACGTTTGCTGACCGGAGATGTATCTTTTTCTTGTTACATTCCGCGAATACAGCATCCCCAATAAGCGATATGTTTGCACCAGTATCTAAAAGAGCGGCCACTGGTGTACCTAGTACATTCACGGTCATACGAGGTTCAAGAGACTTGGGTGTGGCTTCGATTCTACTCACAGCTGGGATGAGCACTGTTGGTTTCTCGGTTCGAGAGGCTGGTCCCACCACCACCGGCTGTGGCGAGTCCACGGGCACCCGGCCATCCCGAGCGACCATCCTGGGTGTTGAGAACCTCAAAGCGGCACCGACGCTGGGGATCGGGCCAGAATCTGGCGGGCCGGCGTTTGGCTGAAAGGGAATCGCATTAGGGTCAAACTCAAATGCAATTGTTTCGTGTAGCTTCCGACCGAGAATGTTGTGAGCTGGCCGCCCGGGTGTCACTGCAACAGCAGGCACGCCGGGAGTCTCAAGACCGCGAACGGTGTGAGCTGGGCGCCCGGGTGTCCATGCAAAATCAGACACGCCGGGAGTCTCACGACGAGGAGTGTTATGAGCTAGCCGCCCGGGTGTCTGTGCAAAAGCAGACACGCCGGGAGTCTCAAGACCGCGAACGGTGTGAGCTGGGCGCCCGGGTGTCCATGCAAAATCGGACACGCCGGGAGTCTCATGACGGAGAGTGTTGTGAGCTGGCCGCCCGGTTGTCGATGCGAGAGCAGACACGCCGGGAGTCTCAAGACCGCGAACGGTGTGAGCTGGGCGCCCGGGTGTCCATGCAAAATCGGACACGCCGGGAGTCTCACGACGAACAGTGGAAGCGTTATGAGCTGGCCGCCCGGTTGTCGATGCGAGAGCAGACATGCCGGGAGTCTCAAGACCGCGAGCGGTGTGAGCTGGGCGCCCGGGTGTCGACGCGAACGCCGACACGCCGGGAGTCTCATGACGGAAAGTGTTGTGAGCTGGCCGCCCGGTTGTCGATGCGAGAGCAGACACGCCGGGAGTCTCAAGACCGCGAACGGTGTGAGCTGGGCGCCCGGGTGTCCATGCAAAATCGGACACGCCGGGAGTCTCACGACAAAGAGTGGAAGTGTTATGAGCTGGCCGCCCGGTTGTCGATGCGAGAGCAGACACGCCGGGAGTTTCAAGACCGCGAGCGGTGTGAGCTGGGCGCCCGGGTGTCGACGTGGACGCCGACACGCCGGGAGTCTCATGACGGAAAGTGTTGTGAGCTGGCTGCCCGGTTGTCGATGCGAGAGCAGACACGCCGGGAGTCTCAAGACCGCGAACGGTGTGAGCTGGGCGCTCGGGTGTCCATGCAAAATCGGACACGCCGGGAGTCTCACAACGAAGAGGGAAAGTGTTATGAGCTGGCCGCCCGGTTGTCGATGCGAGAGCAGACACGCCGGAGTCTCAAGACCGCGAACGGTGTGAGCTGGGCGCCCGGGTGTCGACGCGAACGCGGACACACCGGGAGTCTCATGACGGAAAGTGTTGTGAGCTGGCCGCCCGGCTGTCGATGCACGAGCAGACACGCCGGGAGTCTCAACACCGCGGACGGTGTGAGCTGGGCGCCCGGGTGTCCATGCCAAATCGGACACGCCGGGAGTCTCACAACGGAGAGTGTTATGAGGAAGAAAAGGTGATGGAGGGCCACCGAGGGTCGATAGAAAAGCGTCAGTACCCGGAGCCCGTGCGAGCCTCCGGGAGGCCCGGAGGCGGCTGCGGCGGCTCGACCTTGTGGATTGTGTTCTCGGCGCGGCCGGCGGAGAGTAGAAATTTCTTACCACCGCCGGCCGTAGCCGTTTCCCTGTGTCTGAGGCGGCCGCTGCCTTTCGCTGCAGTCCCGGTGTATTTGTCCTGGCTGGCCGCATCGAAAACAACAGGGCGTGTCCCGCCCGTCGGCTTCGTGCGGTGTCGCGCTCTTTCTTGCCTCTCCCAAGCTCCGCGTTCCCTGTCCAGAAGCCAAGAACTCATCTTGACCAACGGAGGGGCTGTAGCGTTGTGAATGTATGCCATCATAACCGCTGCACCTCCGTGATTCGTATGCACGAGGATCTAGGGCTCGTGGGACAGACGCCTGACTGGAATCGTCTGGTTCTCTCTCGACTCGTACACATGCGTTTCCAGACCACGCAAACGATGGTTCCAGAGTCATGTTCTGCGGTGGAGGGGGGCGGTATCTTAGTTCCGCGAGGATGTCGGCCTGGATGGTGATCGCTTCCCGTGCCATCTCGTCTAAATTGTTAAAGGTGCGTCCCCTGAGATGGGGGTGGAAACGCGGGTGGCTTTGGCGGATGGCGCGTTGTACTTTCTCCGCGTCTGGTGCCGCGGCGTCGGCGATATCGTACAGGCCCTGGAGAGCCCTTACAAACTCAATGAGTGACTCTTCCGGGTGCTGTGTGCGCGCGCGCAGCTCGTCTCTAATCCGCATGCTGTAATCCGGAGGCAGGAACTCCGCCCTAAGTCGCGCCTCGAAATCTGACATACTTGTGAAATTAGTTTGTCTTTGCCTCCACAGCGCTGCACTGCCTGTCAGTGCAACCGGCAAAAGGCGGGTGAGGACGGTTTGGTCGTCAATTCCCGACGCAGCTTGGTAGTCCCGCAGTTCCGAGACGAACATCGCGACTGACTTTCTATCTGCGTACCCCGAAAAAACCGGAACGCTAAGCGAGAGCCTTAGGTAGTCCTTGGGGGGCGTGCTTCCAGTAGGAGTGGGGCTTGAGCGCATCATCTGCTCTCGTTGTATCTGAAGAAGCATGGTCATGGCCACTCTTAGTTCTGCTAGACCACCCTCTGATGCTGCGCCTGCCAGGACTGAGACTGTAGGCTTAGCGTCTGGTTTTATGTCGCTTGCGGAGTTATCCGCGAATGCACCGAGCGTCAAAAGATCGTCCTCACTCACGTTTTTGTCGGCGTCCTATGTAGACGGCATCGTGTTGTAGTGGAGGCCGCCGCAGGTCAATGAACTTAGGCTTGCGAAGAAACGCCCCCTCAAATGTGGGCAAACTCAGGAACGCAAAATTGGCTATGTAAAACGTGACTATGTAAAACGTAACGTAAAACGAACCCAGTTTGCGGCCATCCTCTCAGACGAGCAGCATATCACGTTGGGCGCCAGTGTGGGAATTCCCTTGCTGCTACCCGTCTCGAGGAATGACAGAGCACACCGGTTCAACAACACGTAAACATTTAATGACCACTATCGCCTGCGGCGCGGCCCCCCCCGAGGTCAAGATGACCACTCATGATCGTCGTAGGGGCAACCTGGGCCAACCGCTTGGAATCTCCAGGTTGCCCACAAGTTTCAGCCCGATCCAATAACTTAATCAAAAGGTATAAGTTATTTTCTGAAAATTTCAATGGGAAAATGGCGGCCGACGGAGTTTTCGAACACATGGGGCTCTACGGCACCAGAAACCGAAAACGCGCGAAAATGGGACTCCATTTTCCCATTGAAATTTTCAGAAAATCACTTATAACTTTTGATTAAGTTATCGGATCGGGCTGAAACTTTGACATCTGGTTTTGACCTCTAGCTCTACCTTTGGGCGGAGAATGAGCGTTCGGCGATGCCTAGTTTATTTTTACGGTAAAAAAGACCGTGTAAATTGTTTTTGGTGACACCCTGTACATGGGAGAAGGTGTTTAAGTTTGCCATTTTTTCATACAGTGTATCATGAAAAGAGAGGTATGGACGGAAGTTTTTATATCTTAGAGCCGCATCATGGACCTACAATATTAGATCACCCGAAAAAAAGTGGCAGAGTTTCGTTTTGAGCTAACAATTTTTCTTTATCATTTTTCGTTCAAACCATTAGGGAGCGGAATTCACTTTCATAAGATCTAATCTTGTTTTCTGATGACGTTTTCTACATAAGAGATCAGGGTTGGGCAGTATCGCTATACAAATGTATCGCGATAGTATTTCAGATATACATTTCGTATGTGTATTTCTGTACCGCGATACATTTTTTCACCAGTATCTGTATTTCCATATCGAAATACATTTGGAACGTTTCTTTCTATCGCGATACAATCAGGATGAAATGTATTTCGTTACATCTCTCCAGAAATACCTACCACCCCCCCCCCCCCAAAAAAAAAAATAAAAAGGAGTCTGGACGCCTTTTTTTTTTTTTTGCTACGGAGGGTTGTAGGGCCAAGGAGGTGCTGGGGCATTGTTACCATGCTGACCAAGGTTCCTTCCGATTTTCCAGGCCATTTTTTTTTGTGTCCTCTTCTCTCTTCCGAGAAGTTTAGCGTAGTCAGGAGCTCGAACCACGCAGTCTGCCAGAAGTGGGGTCGGAGCATCGTCTGGCGCAGGTCCCTAGGTAAGGATTTCATGAATCATTGTTTGCTGACAGCCAATGCCCTCTGCTAATCGTATGTCCTGCCTTAGCGTACACAGTACACCCAGCCGGAAACGCTGAGTTTCAGTCCGTTGCAGCACGAGCCTGGTGGTGGTTGACTTGAAATAGTAGGATGACTCACGCATGAAGTTCAACACATATCAGAATATGTCTCCGCCCGCAATTTTGCATGGCTCAAGGGTACGTGATCAGTCTACGTGAATGTGACCCGCTGCTCTGGTAATCCGATACACAGGAAGGAGGCGAGACGTGGTCTGGTTGTGCCAACCCAGACTTCGTGCACCTGCGACTTAACTCAAGCGCGCTGTTTCTTGCTCTTCGCTCGCTTAGTTTCGGTGACATTTCTCCCCCGTAGCGCCTATCACGAATTTTTTAACCCAAGTTTCACGAACTTCCAAGAGTATATTAGGGTTGGGCGTGAGCACCTCTACAAATATATTATGACCTCAAATATAATGTTGAAAGGATATTAAACACTTTCAGCTTAATTAGCTAACTAATTGCCTAATTTTGCCTCTTTTCTACAGGTCGCTTCTGCCACCAAGTTGTTCCATGTACAAAGAAAACGCCAACAAGTGTTCCTTTGTTTTTTATTCTAAACCAGCTTTACAAATAAAAAACAAAAAAGTATGTACATACGTACGACTTTCGCCTTCGGATTTGTGTCTTGTTCTATCGGGGGAAAATGAAATACGAACAGAAGAGCGCGTGGCTCTAGGTACAGACTGCGCCGCCTAGAACTGAGCCTAGGGGCGAGGGTTTGTGGCCTACTCCGGTGTGTATGCGCCCCTCGCTCGGCGCTTCTCAAGCTTCGGCATTGCGGGAGTTCCAACCAACAACAGGCACGATACTTGCGGGAGCGCAAAGCAAACATAGGCAAACACGAGGCAATAGTACTCATGGACTTCGCTGAAAATTATAGTTTCATCGTGCAGGACGCCCCGCAATCCTATCACTGGGTGAATACTCAGGCATCAGTACACCCCGTTGTTATTTACTTTCGCAAACAAGAAGGCACCACCCAAGAGATTTCTATAAAATTATTCGGTTTTATTTCTGACTGCCTAGAACACGACACGGTGGCAGTTTCTGTAATTCAGAGTGAAGTAATTAATATATTGAAGCGAGACCTTGCGCAAATTAGAAAAATTCTTTACTTTTCTGATGGTGCGTCCTCTCAGTACAAGAATAAAAAAAACTTTGCAAACCTCTGTCAACACGAAAATGATTTCGGCATTTCCGCTGAATGGAATTTTTTCGCAACGTCCCACGGGAAGAGTGCTTGTGACGGAGTCGGGGCTACAGTGAAGCGTCTGGCAGCAAGGGCCAGTCTTCGAAGTCTCTTCAAGAACCAAATCATGATCGCCAGCAGCTGTTTACCTGGGCCAAAAATAACATCGGGGGCATAAAAATACTTTGGGTGCCGAAAGAAATGGTTGAAGAAAAACGAGCTCGACTCACTTCAAGATTTAGCTCAGCGGTCCCCGTCAAAGGGACAAGAAGTTACCATCACTTTAAGCCTGCGTCACCATCTACACTACGTGCTGGACTTACATCCTATTCAGCAACGCAAGCCGTTGTCATTTCAAATCCGATTTGAACACAAACGACGCGTGAGCCTTCAACGGCTCGTATTCGTCAACACCACATCGCCTCGTCGTTTGAGATTGCCCGTTCACGGGTCTTTTGTGCTGCTGTTTACATCTGTCCTAACGTTAACAAGAGAGAGTGATCGCGTTGTGTATGTAGGAAACAGCAAGCTTACTAATGGATGCTCTGAACCGTCAGCGCTAAGCATCTCCTGACATCAAGTCACAGGAAGATCACAGGAGGACATCGCCGCGTAAAACGGTCGAAATGGGAAAAGCCATAAAGCAACAAGAGTGAAAAACAGCCCCTTTTCACCAAGATGTACCCGACAACTCAAGGTCCTGCTCCCTACCTGCGTGGGCACACCGTTACACCGTCGCACGCTTCGCCGGGCCCGACGGTGCCGTGCTGTGCAGAGAAGAGGCACAAGAAACGACGCCAAGTTGCGACGTAAAAGCTCAACCTCAAAATGTTTTTTTTTCGTATTTAGAACAAAATTATTTTAATTAAACTTTCAAGAACAAAAGGCAATAAACTCTTCTGTAAAATTCACCATGTTTCGCATTTTTCTTTCGACCACCTCAAGGCAGAATTGACGGCTCTTTAAACGGCAGAACGAAATTTTGCACAAATTAAGTTGTTTCTTCTGCAAGATATTTAGTTGTACGGCCCGAAACTTTTTTTTTGTGCAGTATATTCACAAGGTTGCCAATAAGAATTTTTAATCACCTGCAGCAACGAGATAGTTTGTAACCAGACAATCAAAAAGGCTAAAATTATCATATATTACTTTTTTTTTTTTTAAATTGCTTCAACCGAATATCCATGATCCTTATTAGACAACAATCAAAATACCATGTGGTTTTTAGGAAAACATAGTCCACTGTTCTATCAAAATATCGTAATTTTCATCAATTAATAAATGACTCCTAGTTTCACTCCTTTTTTACGAGTTCAAACCGCCATCACCCCATGAAATTTGTTTCTCGTCAAAAATATTTTAGAGAAGCTCCACAAACGTTATGGTGAAGAACCATTAATTTTATTTTAGGAATCGGAGGTCGCCGTGGGACCTTTGGCATGGCATGAAGAAGTCCACGTCAGCTGATGCCGCCCGTCGATTAGGCATCGCGTTTCGGAGTGTGAGGAGCCGCCCTCGGGTACAAAGGGCACAACGGGCCTGCTATGGCGACGCATTGGCGGCACCTCCGATTAGTACACGATACCCGCCGTTTCTTCCCTTACAGCCAGAAAAGAGGCACGAGGGGAAGCGGGCAGCAAACTCCGTTGTTTCTTTGGACCTAATCGCTTCGGCTATCGTTGCAGGGGTCGTGCTGTGCGGCGAAGAGGCGTTAAAAAGCGACGCCGGGTAGTGGTGCGAGAGTTCAACTTCAAAAATTGTTTTCTCGCTTTAAACAAAAATTACCCTGATTAAACTTTCAGAATCAAAAGACGATTAATCGTTCTTCCAAACCCACCATATTTTGTATTCTTACTTGGACCACCTCAGGGTGGAATAAACGGCTGTTTATGCGTCAAAACGCACTTTTTGGCAACTTTAGGATTTTGTTTTTTACCACAAGATGTTAGTTGAGCGGTTTAAAATATTTTTATAGGTTATATACCTAGATGGCAGCCAGTAAAAAGTTATATTAGGTCCCGGGAGCAATTATATATTTTTCATAAAATGACAAAAATGTTTATTTTTGAATAAAATTATGTATTTAAAAAAAAAAATATTTAACTTAAACAAAACTGCACAAACCCAACCACATTGTAAGTCGACAACCGTGCAAATTTAAGAAAAAAATAATGTTGGGTGTTTTATAAAAAAGCAGATTTTTCGTAAATTATTGAGTGACGCCTAGTTTCACGCTGTTTTCAAAAATTAAAATCGCGCTCACGTAATCACAAATTTTCTTTCGTCAAAACTATTTTAGGGTATGGCTACGGACATTGTGGCCGAAGCCCATGATTTTTTTTTAGAAATCGGAGGTGGTCGAGCGCAACGTCTCGGACGTCTCACGTAGAATGACCCTCAGGCGGTCCGAAAGGACGTTGATGGGCTAAACATATATCGCTCAGAATAGGCGCTAAACACGAACCGATACATATGCCTCGTTTTTGGAGATAAACACCGTTATTCCACTCCGCAAAAGTCGAATTGAGATCAAATGAAATCAAATCCAACAAGTTTTCCACAGTCATGCCAGCTTCGTTTTGGAAAGCCCCTAGCCCGTAACTGTTAATACATTCTTCCACGTAACCCAACAGTTTGTCATGGGGTAAGGAATAATACAGATCCTTGATGTCAAAAGAACAGGCTAAAAAACCTTTGTTAGTGTTCGTCTTAAAAAAATTCAAAGACCCCGTAAGAGATCCTGACCAAAAAAGGGTCGTCAATGCTTAGGATTTTTAGTTTTTCTAGTAGAAAGGTAGCAATCGACTTCTGCCATGTGCCTTGCTCCGAAACTCTCACCCTCAACGGGCAGTTTACTTTGTGGGTCTTAGCACTGAACAAAGTTTGCAGGCACCCGCTCTTGCTATTATCAATGCTCTTTACCAAACGGCCAAGTTCTAACCGATTGCACAGATTCCCTCCTTCTACTTTAAGCTTCCTCAGCGACACATCCTGCCGCTGAGTGAACACGAAGGAAATGGCTTCGAGGGCTTTGCTACCAAACTCGCCCTCCGCTAATACAACAAAACCACCTTCTTTGTCTGCGGGGAGGACTGACAATCGCCGTTCCTTCATAATGGAGGCCACGCGTTTAACCGGCACGCGAGACAATGTCTGATTGTTATGAGGGAGCACATCAACACCCTCGGAAATGCATCTCTCAACCTCGCCCACCGGAGCGCACCTAGAAACCGCCCGGACATGGCCAAGTAATTCCGGTGCACTCATCCTTGGCTCAACGGCAAACTTTGGTCATAAAGAGAGCACACGTCTAGCGTCATCAGGGAGGTCCACTGCACTCACGGTCTTGACGTCTCCCGAAACTATCACCCTCAATATATGTCCACCTTTTTTCAAAAATAAACAGTTGAAGTAGCGCTCCGTGTTGTCTAGTCTCCCTTTTTGTCCTCGTCTTAAGCGCCATCATGACGTCAAGCTCTTTTTTTGTGTGTTTTTGCGCGTTCTAGGAAGTAGGATCAATTGGGATGCATGTAAGAATGTCACATTGTCTACACTGTCTTTTCACTGACAGCTTCCAAGTCGCACGCGCTCCTCTTGAGCTCCGAGGAGCACACATGCAAAGCAAGAGTTACTTGCGGCTGTAAGCATGACGCAGCTGTTTGAATTTACGTGAATCCGCCCAATGGCAAGTCTTGCACAGCGAGACCACAACAATGGGCAAGTCGTAAAGAAAAACGTAACAGCACGTGAACATAAAAGAAATAAAGAGAATAAATTTTCACTGCACACCGAGACACTGGAAGGTGTTGCGGCCTGTCAAGAAACGAACGTGTTCACAATTCCAGATTTGCCACGTTTTATATACGCACATTTATCGCTCCCGTTCAAGCGGCAGAATCCTAATCCAGGTAAGTGCGGCAATAACTAACTTAACCGTTTATGATTAATATCAGCCACCCCCCATCGTCTTCCACTCGCCCCGATACTTTTTTCGTAAGCATCGGGTTAAACGTTGGCGCGTAGGTTTTAGTGAATTTGTCTCTCTATGGTAGCCGTTTATAAATTGGTTAATTATTAGCCGGGTTTCTTCTCTCGGTAGCAATATAGAACAATCTGATGTAGTAATGTGGCTGTTAAGCGTATTTGGACTACCAATTCAAAGGGAAAAACGAGGGATGAATAATTCACCGTCTTCCGTAAACAATTAAGGCTTCTTGGCGTTATTTCTGAAACTACGTCCCGCGTCATATTGCCACGAATGACAGACGAAGAGGCAGGTGAAAGCGGGATTAACTAAAGATTTAATGGAGGCGAACTTGTGCCAGACACGAAGAAAAGAACACGCGTCGAGAAAGCAGAAGCCCGCGTCGGCGGCGGCAGCAGCAAGCGAGTGTCCGTCGGCGTAAGGGCTCATTCACACTGGAAGCGGATCCGCGTTCGCAAAGCGGTTGCGAACGCGGTTGTATAAGGATTCAGTACAATTGCACGCGCATTTGATGACATCAAATGCGCGTGCAATTGCACTAGATCTTTATACAACTGCGTTTGCATCCGCTTCGCGAACGCGGATCCGCTTCCAGTGTGAATGGGGGGTAAGAGCTGGCTATCGCGAGAGAGAATTAGTGAATGAATTGGCGATACGGCGCACGGCTTTTTATCTACTATGCTGGTCGTCTCAAATATTCGACCTAGAATGTTCGCAAAATACCTAGGGCAAAATTAACTAGACAATGTCATTGTGGGCCTCCTTATCTTTTCGCTTCAGGAACGACTGTACGCGAATCTTCTAGATAAACGGAAAAGCGTATCTTCTCGATCATGCAAGCAGCATTACTCTCCCCTTTAAAAGCGCATCGCCCCATGGAACACAAAAGAAATCAAAATAATGGTATGCTAAATACATCCTGTGGAAAACTAAACGTCTTCAGTGCTACCGAGCATAGAACGGCTTGAGTCAAACGACGTGAACCACCTCGGGTCGTGGTCGGCGTCGTGATGATGTTTGCATTCCGTAGGGCACCACTTCGTAGTTGAGCTCCCCGAGGTGACAAAGTATACTGTACGGTCCGCAGTGCCGTTTCAACAGTTTACCGCTGAGGCCGCGGCTTCGAATGGGTGTCCACACCCGCACCCTGTCTCCGGGCTGGAAATGAACGTCCCGACGACGAAGGTTGTACCAGTCAGCGTCGACACGCTGTTCGGCTTGAATCCGGTGTTGGGAAAGTTGGCGGACGCCTTCGGCCCGTTGGGTAACCCCCCGGGCGCCGTCACACCAATCATGAGCTGTCTCGTGGGGCAGCATCGCGTCCAGCATGGTGGGAGACTTTCCGACCTTGTACCAGCTGGAAAGGTATACACTCCAGTGGTCTCTTGAACTGCCGTGTTGTCGTCTTGTGCTTCACGTCGATGCACATGGCAATCATATCGGCAACGGTCTTGTTTAACCGTTCTGTCATCCCGTTCGTCTGCGGATGGTACGCTGTCATTCGACGATGGCTGGCGTGGCTGAGGCGGAGGATATTTTTGTTAGCTGCGCCAAAAACTACGATTTTTGGTCTGTAATCAGTACTTCGGGAGCACCGGGCCTGAGAACGAGGGCCTCGACGAAGAAAGAAAGCTACAAAATGGATGCTATACATGTAAGACTTAACAACTTTTGTAAAAAAAAAAATGCGATATTAACTGATTTTATATATGGCTTTCGGAAAGGTCACTCCACAAAAATAGCTCTTCTGCAGCATAAAAAAAGTATTCTAAACAATATTGAGAACAAACTCTTCACGTTGGGAATTTTTATAAATTTCTCAAAAACTTTTGATCGGCTGAATCACAAAAGTTTATTAAAAAATCTATATTTTTACGGAATTCGAGGGCATTTTCTTGTATTAGTTAAGAGCTTCTTAAGCGGTCGTTTGCAAACAGTTGAAATCAACAAATTTTCTTCAATTATGAAAGCAGTCCGTGTAGGGGTACCTCAAGGTAGTGTCTTACGACCATTGCTTTTTAATTCGTTTATAAATTATTTGGTCGCTATAGCAAGTAACACATCATTTGTTATTTATGCCGACGATACTAGTAATTTGTTTTTACAGAGAACAACATTGATAGATGAGTTCCGATGAAATCATTTGTCTGAAAAAGCTTAGTTCATGGACTGCCTCAAAATCCTTAGAAGTAAATGAAAATAGAACAAATTTCGTTATATTTAAATCAAAAGTTACAGCGTTCAATGCTACTAAAACGTCAATCTTGAACTCGTCGGAAATTGAATCTGTAAGCACTGTTAATTCTTTAGGTGTAATTTTTGACGAACACAGGCTGTGGGACTCCTATATTCAAAATATTAGACTTAAACTCTTCAGCATCGTAGATATTCTATATGAACATCGCCATATGCTACCATGTATTGTTAAACTCTTAATTTATATTGCATTGTTCAATTCTCGGAAACCAATTCGAGTCGTAGCCAATGTGTTGTATTACGTGCACACTGATCCCCTTTGTTATAAGCATAAAATAATAAAAATACCAGAATATTACAACTATAAGCTTGCGACAGTGTACCCGGCGTCTCTGAAATATTTTATTAACCCATTAGCGCGGTTTTATAGGGTAAGTGCTAAACATTTGGTATATGGAGTACGTAGCGCCAAATCCCAAAATGTACCTCGTCTTAAAAAAAACAAAAAACTATGATCTTCAAATGGCACAGTATACACTGCCAACCATACTAAAAACTTTTTAAAAGACCGACACATTTGTAGTGATGCATATAATTAGAAAACAATACGCAAAATGTTCACCTCTAACTTTTAGAATGTTCTTGGGCATGGCACTTCCTCTTTCTTTCCGTCTTTAAAATGTTGTGTTCACTTTTCCTGCCTGCCGATCTGCCGCTAGGGAGCCGGGGCTTCGTCCAGTTGCACCTGTTGCAGCTTTGTTCCCTGTTTCTGTCACCCATATATATAATGGGGGTAAATAAATGAATTGAAATTAACTTGGCTACTTCTACAACGGTTTGCAACGGGAGCGCTTTTGTCTCGGCGTACCTTGTGAGGTAATCGGTCGCGACAATAATCCACCGGTTTCATTGCGTCGATGATGGGAACGGTCCAAACAAATTCATGCCGATCTGCTGGAATCGCGTAATCTGGGGAGTGATCGACTGCAGAAGTTTTGCCGGCTTCGTCGTGGTTTTTTGCGACGTTGGCATTCGCGGCTCGATTGGACGTAGAGGTGGACAGCCTTCGGGAGCTTGGGTCAGTAGTATTTTTGTCGAATATGTGCAAGTGTTCTGCTGTAGCACAGGTGACCAGATGTCGGGTCGTCGTGGCAGGCTTGGAAGATCTCGAAGGCTTGTAGGGATTACCAGGAGTCATATCGAGTTGCTCTCCTCAAAGTTCTTTTTGTAAAAAATACCCTTCCGAACGGGGAATTTTGGAAGCGCACGTGAGAAGGTAGGGGGAAACGTACACCCGCCGGCGATATGAAGGTGAACGCTGGACCGTCGACCGCTGCGTGCTATCAGCGCCATGACGCGGCTGCTGTAACGATTCTCTTTCTTATCGCGCGCTTCTCCGAGATTAAGCGCTTGGATCGAGCGCTGTTCTCAGCTCTGCTGCAACTCCCTGCAGAAAGCGCAAGGATTGCGAAAGGAGCCTCTCAGACGCTATCGGTAGACAATGTGATTTAGTAGTTATTTGTTGTGATAAATGCTAATCGGGAATGCTGCCGAACAAATCAAAAGGTAACTTATACTTTCCGCTTCTTTAAAAGAACACAATATTATTTCATTTGTGCGATGTGTCAGCAACTGCGTCGCACTTGCGACGATGTTATATTAGCCACGCCCACAAACAGAGATGCCGAAATCGAAACCCACTTCCACGCTTTCCGCAGGGAGTAGCAGCAGATCTGAAAAACAGCGCTCGATCCAAGCGCTTAATCTCGGCGAAGTGCGCGATAAGAAAGCGAGCCGCCACGGCAGCCGCGTCATGGCGCTGTTAGCACGGACCGGTCGACGGTCTGGCGTTCACCCAGGTTCACCTTCGTATCGCCGGCGGGTGTACACCCTTGTCTGTCCAAGTGGTCGATCAGCGCGCGAAGTACACACTCTCAAAAATAAGCGCGCTAAATCGACTGAAAAAGGTCTTTGCGCAAAAGGAGGCGTGTCATTTCGAGATTCTGCCTTCAAAAGAACGCTTTTCGAAAGAAGTAAGAAATGTGGCTTCGGAACGACTTGAGAGGGTGCTTTGTGGGAATGGGAGAGAGAGAAACCGTGCTTTCAAGCAAGGTCATTTCGACACGGGAGCGCGGGAGCACGGGGGGCAATGCAGTGAAAGGTACAGGCACGTGTTCCCTCTCCCATTTTGAGCGCTGAATAAAGCCAAATACTTTACTATACTCCGTTTCACCTTATTTTGTACCGCAGAGGAAGCTAGAAGCGCGAGCTCATAGTGTTGGGAGCTGCTCTTAACGCACGAGAGCTTGTGCCGCCGAGATGTGCCCTAGAGCAAGGAGCTCGCGCTTGTAGCCTTTTCTGCGGTACACACCTTTTCCACAAGCGCGCAGCCATCTTGAATATCGTCACTTCTGGTATGCGGTAAAACATATTTTTGATATCTCCACGCAGCTGGAAGGTGTTTACGAAAAATGCGTGATTGTCACACATTCTTGATTTGCCTCACCTATATTTTCTCGCATATTCCAGGTTCAAACGTTTTATTATATTTTCGCCCCGCATACCAGATACGGAACCCACGTGACTGGGAACGACAGGAAACAGAAAAGGTCCAACTCCGCTCATTTGCATTAGACAGAACGCCTACAGCGCCGAATCCAGCCCTGACGGAGTGGAGGTCCGCGCCAGTCCACGCGCATACACACGTGGATGTTCGCGGCGGCCGCGGCGGTGTCGTCTCCGATTTCACCTAAAGCCCCTTTATGTTTCAAAGGTAGCGCAAGGTGCGTCAATGCACGAGGCACGCGCAACGTGCAACCCTTTGGAAGATCATGGCGGCACAGCGTCGATGCACGTGCCGCGACCACTAGAAGTGGCGCGCGGCACGTGTCTCGAGCATTTCCACAACAATAAATTTGGTATGTAGAACAACCATCGTCATCATTATCATTTACCGCCGAGACCTCCCCGACGATAGATGGCTCTCGCCAAGCCCAGAGAACCTGTCCGCGCCGAGGCCATTGTATTTGAGAGGAGTGGAATGTATTCCCCCTAGTAAAGTATTTGATAAAGCTATGCGCGGGCTCTTCTGCTGTCCCCGGAAATGCCAAGAAAAGTTGTCGAGGTCGACCTAGAGGTGGCGCTGAACCATAGGGTCTCCTTGTGAAGAGGAGGACGAGACGGCTGAGCACTTGATACTCTACTGTAAAGGGCTTCACCCTATGCATACCGAAGACAACATAGATTTAATATGGTCATTGGGTTTTAGAGACAGCGAAGGAAAAGTGGATTTCAAGACAGTAGAGATTACCAAGCAAAGATTAATTGAATGGTGGCAGAAAGCGAGAGAAAACTAGGCATTTTCTTATTAACTGATGCAAGGGGGATTTATAGCCTCACTTTCTTTTCAGTACGGAGTGAATATAGTTTTCACATTTAAATATTCTAAGCTTAAAGGGTAAGACAAAATGGCTAGGTGGCGTAAGCTACCGCCCGATCCAAAGGGCTCAGCCGTATTCATCCATCCATCCATCCATCCATTCATCCACGTTCACGCGCGAGACGGTGTAGATTCTTGCGTTTAATTTGTCGCATAGTATCGGTGGGAAAACAATTTCAGCGGAAAATGGTGCGGCACTGTTCGGTGCTTCAGTGAAGGTCAAATCGTGTTACCAGCGCACGGCCTAAATTTAGACAATCGCTTCTATGGATGCGTCGTCTGCTCTAGGCAAACGTTGGGAAGCCTGGATCACCACGACGGATGCCTGTCTCCGGGTGAACTGCAATATTTATGTTCAATATATGTATCGTTTGAAAAAGATGTTTCGGTTCACCAGCGTGGGAATTCAACAAAACAATAAATTCCAACCCGGAAAACATAATACTGGTACTGTGGGCTGTGAAATCTCAAAATTTATGCATTTTTGTTTTTTTGTAACTTTTAGCGTTTGCAGTAATATAAATATTTAGCATGAAGAGACGTTAGTGCTGTATTCGAAATTACCGTGATATTGAGTTCCACTGCACAAAATGTTTCCATTTACTCTGCCATGGTACGGTCGCTCCGAGCTCGCTGCCTTTAATTTAATTTAAGGACCATCCGCTTTTTAACAGTGCGAACATTTTGTAAATACACAATTATGAAGCCTGAGATGGGGAATTAAAACAAAAACAGACAGGGCAAAAGCAGATGGGGGAATATTGACCAGAAAACGCGAGTAGGTACACAGTCCGGGAAAAGATAGAAAATAAAAGTGCCAAAGTTTAGAGTATTTACGGGCACTAGTCCGGCTAAGTAATTACCTCCAAGGTTCACAACACCACTTAGACAAAAAATGGCAACGCAAAGGCCCAAAAAGTAAACGTCCCCCAAGAATAACAGAGTTATTCCTACTATTGACTGACTCCCCCGCAATTTTCTTCTTACTACAATTCGCCTAACATCAAACCAGAATTCGGGGCGACGAGAAAAAGAGGAAAAGATAAACTTGAAATAAACTATACCAACGAGAGTGTTTCCCGTAAAGCGGTACGCACAAATAAAATCACGGTTCAATATGTTTTACATGGCACTTTCGCAACGCAAACGTGTCTGTTTTGGTCTCTACCTCAAAAGATCAGACCACTTTTCCTTATGATTCTTTAGACAGATTGAATGATCTGAGAGAATCGTCTTCCCAGGCTGAGAAGGGACATATCACGTCGTCATATCGTTGGAAGGAAAACGAAAGGACAAGTCCATGGCCGTGCTGCAGACCGACTAAACTGGTTATTGTTTGCGGTGCCAAAGGGTGCAAGGGGTATCTTTAATTAAATGTTTCGAAACAAAAAAAAAACAATAATATTTTGGTAGCAAAACGGGAATTGCGTACGATTCTGGGCGACGATGAAATAACTTACACTTGAAAAGGTATACAGTTTATGGACAGCGATAAACGATTGTGCTCCTCTTATGGAAAGCACGCAAGCAAATGTAGTCTTGGCATTGCGTCCACTAAGGGCTCGTCAAAGTAGGTGTCGGTCATGCGTAGACAATGCACTCAAACATCCTTGTATTTATTGTGTCAGAGGTGTAAATAGCAATCAAACAAGCGATTATAATGTCAGCTGCCTACAGTTTGAAGTTCAATTACAAAAACCTTCGAAGTGTTTCAAAATTAAATCTAGTGCTTCCTTGCTTCTTTGGTTTCTTACGTAGATAAAACAGCTTTTGCTGCGACATTGTTTCTGGGCACTTGTCATATCACGGACTTCTGGATGAGGTAGTTTACGCCGGTTTACTTCGAACATAAACAGGGATGGAACCACAAATGTAAGGTTCCTTCATCGGACTGCGTTCCGGACTTGTCTACAAGATTCCGTCGATAGGCTGTGCTGTGTGGTCCCGACATGTTCATGCTAAGTTATGACCGCCTCACGGAACAAAAACGGGAATGTTAAAAATTAGACGCTTAGTTTCCAACTATCTTATCAAGGTAATTTACATTGCCCCCTTTGGAAATAAACTCCAGCTTTCGCAAGGCTTTTTTTTTTTTTTTTGCTCTTTGTTTTTATTGTTTTGATTTCCAGATTTAAATGGGCCATGAAATGAATTTTGGGTTGGTGTAAATGATTTTCCATTGGGACTTTACTAATAGCATATCGTTTAGTAGGCAAAAAAAAAGGGTGTAGGAAGTCAAGAGCCAGCTTTCCGGAACGAACATTTAAAGACAAAGTGAACTATTTGGTACCTTCTCTCCTTTGAAAGCACTCCGCCTTTTCATTATGATACCTCCGCTGTACCCAAATCATGTCAGCGGTACCCAAAGCACATCAGCCGACCCCAGCTCACTCATTGGACACGAGAACTGCGTCACTCGGACGTATGCGCTCGTCAACGATCAAACCGTCAGCAAATGTTTGGCGACATTTTGAAAACCCTGAGATGGGGAAAAATAAAAAAAAACGGGCGAAGACAACAAGATCTCAAACGTGTCTGAGGTGTACATTGCGCTTGAGATTTTGTTGTCTTCGTCCGTTTTTTATTGTTCCCCATCTCAGGGTCCACAAGATGTCGCTTCATCACCAGCTCGCCTGCACTCTATCACTGCTTAAAATATTTGGATTCGCGTTCGTGGCCAATGAGTGCCCTGACGGAACTTATTATCACTCGCGAACGACAATATATATGGTACTTAAAAAAGACGGTGGAAGCTTGGAGCCATCGCACCGGTGCCCAAGCATATCACGACCACGTGATTTTTCAGTTCCCTTTTGAGTTGATGATTGACGCTAAGGAGGAAGAAGATGAAAAAGGTGGATGACCAGCGAAGCTGTTTAGCACATGACACAGACGGGACACAAAATTTTGAACAAAGGCACGAACACATTTATTGTCGTGATAGGTGGTCATCGTGACGAAAGGCACGCACACACACGTACTGCCCGCCGCCTTCAAGGAGAATGCAGGAAATGGTGTTCCACGCGCCGCACGTGCGCGCCTTCCCCATATAAAAGATTCGAAGTAAATAACAAAAATAAAGCGTTGACGAACGCGCGTGAAGGACGCCATTTGTTTTAGGCTCTTGTTTTAGAACAGTTCCTGCTGCAGATGCCGGCACGTGCGGAGCGTGGATGCGGTGCAGGCGTAGTTTTTGTTTTTGTCACGTACACACCATAGAGTTATTACAATAAACGCTAGAGGTTCAGGTGGCGCTAGTGTGCTGTTGCATTTTGAAGCAGACAGCAAGCATTCAGAAATTGACTTCCGGTAATGCATTTATATGGGAAAAAGCCAGTGCATTTTCTCTCTGCGCTCGATTATAAGAGCAAATATCACGAATAATTCGTACATACTAGGCACATTGAAACATTTCTCAGTCACGTAGACGAAATAATTGGTCAGTTACAGCATTTTTATATGAAACTCGTGGCATGAAAAACGGTGCTAAAACCGTTTCGTACGAAAAAATTGGGTTGTGTGCATGTTTATACAGCCTAGAACTTGGTCTGCCTCAACAGGCGACGAGACTCCCAGCTGTAGATAAGCAATTTAGTCAGTGCAGTACAACCGCTAGCCTGTATTTATGTGCACTGTCGGACACTGTTAGCGCGAGCACGGCGTCGACGCTTTGCAGCATGGGGGATATACGTGCCAAACGAAAGGAGGACATGTAGAAAACCAAGAGAGACGGTAAGAATTGCGTAGTAACACTGGATAAGTAACTGCTTGTGCATGCAGACGGTCAAAATAAATTGAAAGCCACGTAATATAGTCAGATTTGCAATAAATAAGTACTGCTTTATTCTTTCTGCTCATGAATATGTGCGAAGATGCTTGTTCTGGCACCCAGTTGTTCCAAAGACTCGGGTGCCGCCGAGGCAATGGAGGTGACTCCATTGCCCACTCCTCCCAGGTCGTTTTCGGAAGAGAACGAGCGAGCCCCTCGCTCCTCCTCTCAGAAGAGGACTTCCTCACCCAAGAAGCCTTCAGCTTCGTGGGGAAGCACACCAGCTGACTACCGGAGTCAGAATGGGCAGGCAATGCCTGTCAGTGGTTCGAGGACTTCCCCTGGTAAGGAGCGGCACTCTCGCCAAAACTCGCTGGAAAGGGCCTCCTCATCCAAAGGGCAGCACTAGGCTGCCCCTTCAGGACCTCAGGGGCAGGAAAAGAGGGACTCGGGCAACATCACGCCCAGTATCTCCCCTGCGTCTTCAGTGGGGGGCGATGGTGGATGGGGTTTTCCACCCCGTGTTGCGGACCCACCCAAACCTCCAGGAAACGTCTCGTCTGAGGACGTAGAGGCGATGGACGAAGCTACTTATCAGCTTACTCCTGTGTCTGACCATGAAAACATGGAGTGGCAAACCCAAAACCGTAAATCTAAAGGGAAGAAACCTGTGACCGCTCCCAAATAAATTAGATCAATTTACCCCTTAATCGTGAGCATTAATTTTCTTTTCCTCTCTCCCTTTTTATTAATTTATTCCTGTACTTTTTTACCTAAATAAGAAACTTGCATTTTATGCAATGGAACTGTCGAGGTCTCTTACCCAACATCGATGATGTTAATTATTTTATGGATCAGCTTCGGCCTATTGCCCTCTCTTTACAAGAAACTCATCTTCAAACACATCATACACAGATTTTGCGGCGTCATCAAATGTTCCGCAAAGACCGTTTGAACTCCAGTTCTGGTGGTGTAGCAGTGGTCGTGCAGAGTGGGGTTGCCTGCTCAGAGGTCCCTTTTTGCACAGCGCTCGAAGCTGTAACGGTACGCCTTCATTTAGACCGCCTCATAACAATTGTGTCCATTTATTTACCACCAAACGTTCCATTGCAACTTCACGAACTCCAAGGGCTTGTAGGGCAGCTTCCTCAGCCCTTCTTAATTTTAGGAGATTTTCATGCCCATACCCCATGTGGGGCAGTACTCGCCTCGACTCTCAAGGCCGAATAATTGAGCGGTTTTTATTATCATCTTGCTTGTGTATTTTTATTGGGAGAGAACCTACTTTTTTAGTTCAGCTCACAACTCATTTACATCTATTGACCTTTCTATTACTTCACCTTCATTACTTCCATGCTTTCCATGGACGGTTCTTACTAATCCTTTTGGGAGCGATCACTTTCCTATTGTTTTAGAGAGTACTGTCTCTCTTCCGACTCTCTTAACGCGAATGCCCAGGTGGAACTGGACAAGGCGGATTGGTTCATTTTGCAATTGGAGGCACTGATTGATTCTTCTATAATCTTAAACATGAATCCGGATGAAGCAACACTGTATGTCACAGAGGTTATAATTAGTGCAGCCACACGGAGTATTCCTCAAGCGTCTTATCGTCTTCCAAAGAGATGCAAGCCATGGTGGAATGATGACTGTAACACAACACGAATGTCCCAGAACAAAGCTTGGTGCATCTTTCGCAGATACCCAACTTCTAGTAACTTGCTTGAGTTTAAGAAAAAAAGAGCAAAAGCTCACTGGACAAGACGCCAGGAAAAGGAGGCTCCTGGAGAAAGTATTTGACGTCCTTGAGTAGTTTTGTACCTCCAAAAAAGCGTGGGATCGGCTTAGAAAGGTGAGGGGTGACTACCTACACTTCATAGTTCCCCTTTCCCCTGCATCATCTTCAACGTCTCTGAAAGATCAAGCGAATGTTCTTGGAGAACATTTTCAAGACGTTTCTAGTCTACTCAACTGCAGTGAGGTTTTTAAAAAGTTCAGTTTAACAGCAGAGAAACAGCCAATCATTCTTCCTGGTGCTCGTGTCGCTTTGTACAACAGGCCTTTTACACTGTCTGAGCTTAAAGTGGCTCTCAGTGTAAAAAAAAAAAAAAACAGTCTGCTCCCGGACCAGACAATATTCATTATGAGATGCTAAGGCACCTCTCACCTGATTCTGTTTGCTGACCATTTATTACTCGTTATGGCACTGCTCTGCATTCCCCGAGATTAGGAAAAGAGCTCATGTAATCTCTCTTCTGAAGCCTGGCAAGGATTCTTCTCTACCAACTAGCTGCCGTCCCATTGCGCTCACAAGTTGCTTGGGAAAGACCTACGAAAGATTGATTAATCGACGTCTGGTTCATTTCTTGGGGACAAAGAAGGTGCTTGACATTAATCAGTGCGGCTTTTGAGCTGTACGTTCCACCCTTGACCACTTAGTCCGTCTTGAAACCTCTATTCGTGAGGCTTTTGTGCACTGCCAACTTTGTCTCACTGTGTTCTTTGATCTGGAGAAGGCGTAAGACACAACAAGGCGCTATGGGATCCTACGGGATCTGTATGCTTACGGTGTTCCGGGTCACATGTTGCGATGTATACAAAATTTCTTCATGGAACTTACTTTCCAAGTCCGTCTGGGCTCCACCTTATGGGATGTCTTTTCTCAAGAGAGTGGTGCCCCTCAGGGAGGGGTGCTTAGTGCCACACGTTTTGCAGTTAAAATCAATAGCCTGGCTAGGGTGATACCACCGACAGGAGAGGAGAATGCCATTGCGTCAAAGACAAGCATATCGTTTACGTGTGCGAGCGTTGCTAAAAAGACAGACAACTATCGATGTTTTAGTATACCTGGTTTCACTCTTAGTCAGAGCGAAAACAAAGGCTAGATGTCACGGAAACACATACACAAAGACAAAAAGCACCGTATCACGGCGCATTGGGTGCGTTGTGTTAGATTAGTGAGCGGAAACACCCAAACAAAGATAGTGAACGCCGTGGAGTTGAGGTGTTGAGTGGTTGGTGATGCTTGATCGGCGCAATGTGTCGGCCGAGCTCCAACTGAGAGTGAAATGAGGCAGGGCACTTCTGTGGTTTTACTTGTTGTTTATTCTGTTTTCCTTTTTTTTGCACGAAATATCGCTGCTCCCAACAGCTTGGCATCGTCATTCGATAAAACTCTGCTTAACTGATTGGCGTTTCATCAAATAGTGGACATTTCATCGAACGTCGTTTCATTGAACGCCAACTCATCAAGTAGCTTGACAATGCTTCATCGAATTACGTTTCTGCTATCAAATTATTGCAAATATAATAACTACGCTCGTCATTTTTTGTAAATAACCGTAGCCTTTAGCGACAATTAGGGGGTTTTAGCAGGTCGTTTCCACACGAACGGTTCGCCCTCGAACGCATCGACAACACAACCGCGCATGCGCGCGCGAGTCGTTCGGGGCGTCGTGAGGCCCTTCTTGTTCGTTTCTCCCATTCCGGCCGCAGGAGTCGTCACCACAACGCAGCCAGCACCGTTCACGACTCGGGTAAAAAAAACAAGATGGCGATCGGTTCGGCGACTTACTTCGCCGACATAGCCGAGCGTTAGGCTTAGAAAAGCGGGAGGCGATTTGCCATCCTGTTAATCTGCTTGATTTGAGAGGTCAAACCAAATCATTTTGAGGACTGCTCACAATGGTAAGCGATCGTTAACGCGGTAAACTGCGCATGCTAGAACATTTTTGCGATCTGCAGGCAGACTAGCTGCTCTGGCGACCGCGATCAGACGAAATGGTTTGGTTCGACGGCACACAACGTGAACGATCGTTCAAGTTCAAGGTGACAGAGACACACCACATACCTTTACGGTCGTTCAGATACTTTTTACTCTATCTAGCTTCGCAGTTCTTGAAATTCCGACCGTCAAATGTTACGTTGGCCGTCTTGTTTACATCAGTCGTACGCCGGAAACACGAGCCGCCGCGGATTTACACGTTGCAGAATGTTTCACATGTGTACTAGAAGATGGCCCCACCGGTCAAACAAATCATCACCATCGTTTACACGGTCGCGCCAGTTTCACGATTCGCTAAAATATGTCAAATTTCGCGTACGGTTTCACGGAACGGACCAGCTGCACCATTCGTGATTTCGGAACCGTATGCTCAAAAAACGACTCGCTAAAACTCCATAATATGTTGCTTAATTTCGGCCAACGGTCACAAAATAGTAAAAAAAAGTATATATATATATATATATATATATATATATATATATATATATAACTTTTGGACATTCACACTCACTAAGGAAACATTTTCAGCTGTGATTGAAGGCTGTCTTGTGTTTATCCCGCTCTTATTTATTTATTTTTTTGATTCTCCCGCTTCTGGCTTTTAAGAATAATCTTCCACCAAACCAGCTCGGTTTCGCGTCAACTCTTATCTCGAGCGAAACCAGTTTGTAAATTAGGGTGACACTATAGTTTTAGAATCCTATGCCGATTATTATTGCCATTTGGTGGGCCACGTACAAATTTTAAAATATATCCTTTCATACGAATAATCGGTCAGTAAATCGAATGGCGATTGGGACGCATTTACTACGATTGGAAGAACGAATTGGCGAATCACACGGAAATTAGGAAATTTAAGCCATTCTTGGTCTGCGATTGGTCGCGTTCAGTAGCTTCTCCCCCAGCTCCGCACGGAGTAGCACGGAGTAGCCCAGTTTCCGCTGTCTCCCTTGTGGCAGGCGGCTCCCAAATATACTGGAAGCAGACGAACTGATGTATTTGCATACACCCGTGACATCGGCCGCGATCGGCAATTGAGGTTTTGTTAGCCGTCGCAAGCGTCAGCGGACGTCTCATATTTCGATACTCTGATTTAGCTACAGAAACAAACAAATCGTCGAGATCATGTTCACTATGTTCACCAATGACAAGATAGTCAATAATCTACGAGTTTCCGTTCAACGCCGATCAAAACAAGGCACCAGATCAACGTTTAGCTCGCTTTCTTTGACGGCTGCCATCAGGAAAGATCTGGCTTGTAAGGTTGCGTCAACGTCACTCCGAATATTGTTTGTGCCCCGCGCACCATCCTGTTTTAGCAATCGTTTTATTGTGCCTTTGTGATTACTTTTTTATGTACTTACTGGTGTTTGATCATAATTCGGGCATTGAAATAGTTTTTGCTGCCGACCCTACCATTCTTTGACCCTC
Organism: Ixodes persulcatus; assembly: GCA_013358835.2. Taxonomy (NCBI): domain Eukaryota; kingdom Metazoa; phylum Arthropoda; class Arachnida; order Ixodida; family Ixodidae; genus Ixodes; species Ixodes persulcatus. The sequence continues at coordinate 205,998 of JABSTQ010009101.1, read as the reverse complement.
TCGCAGCAAAGGAATATTATGTCGGCATTACACACGAAATGGGAATGTAGATACTACGTGCCATATCTCAAATTACATCGCAATGTGTTTACATAACTGTGGTGCAGAGGTACGATGAGCAGGGTCTGAGAAAATATTAGTTTCAGTTTTTTCAAAAGACCGACGAAACAAAATAAAAAAAGAAATTAGCGCCAATCGGCAGCGCGTGCAAGCAGAGGCAGTGGTGACAGGTAGCTCCAGATGTCTTTTTCGTACGGCCGGCATCCAGGACGCGCTCAGATGATTACTGTTGCGTAACACGAACTCACGAGACGTTGACGCATTGTCGAAGGTATACACTTTTTTACTCGTAGAATTGCAACGCTGGGGTATTTAGGCGTGTGATTTCAGAAAGCGCTGCCTTCCATTTCTACGCGCGAGTGATCCTGCAACCCAGGCATTGTATAAAGTTACGTCCTCGCGCCCGTGCCTTTGCCAGCCCTGCACACAACTTGTTTAACGTCGAAAAAGCATACTGTAAATTATTTATTTTTCGCGGGCTCAATATCTCGCGATTTATGTCAAAGTTGGAGTTTGGGAATAATTCGCGAATTCTAGTTTACGCGACGCGGTGCGATCGCAATATTGATTTTAATGTGTTTATATTTTACCGGAATTGTTCGCGGGACCTTTTTTTCGAGAATTGTATTCGATTCGAGAAATTCGCGAAAATTAGGTCCTCGCAAAAATTAAGTCCTTCAAGATTGGCGGTCCCACTCTTCCATACCGCTTCAAAACCCCATCTCGCTCAGATAAATTGGCAGCCGGACAAGTTGGGGCAGGGGGTCTTTTAATTGGGGATTTTCCGGTACATTGTCCTCTCAACAATGACCGTATGCGCGACGCGCCAGAGGGTGAACACGGGAAAGGAGGGGTGTAAGAGCGGAGAAGGAAACTCAAGGTCGCAAGCGACGGGAAAAAGGGTTTCAAAATCGGCGCGCAGGTTCCGCAGCATTTGCTCATACGGACAGCCAACACCGCCCTGGTGGTTCAACTAATGTCTTGTTGAAGGTGGCCGCTGTCGTACCGCAACGAAGTTTGATGATAAAAATATAAAAACCGAGAGAGGATCACATGCAACATATTTTGATTTGAGAATGAACTGCTCTACATTTTATATTAAATTAGCGTCTTGTTTTTATGGATATTTTTGAAAGACAAATAAGAATTACAAACGATGATGGTACTGTAATGGCCGGTTCATGGGAACGCGACAGAACAGCACACAACAAAACAGCACGCGACAAAACAGCACGGTCAAAACAGCACGCGTCAAAACAGCACAGTGTCAAAACAGCACGGCGACAAAACAGCACGCGTCAAAATAGCACGCGACAAAACAGCACAGCGTCAAAACAGCACAGCGACAGAAGAGCACGTGCCAAAACAGCACGGCGTCAAAATAGCACGCATACAGCAACTTTGAGCGCGCTCTTCCCTTTCTCTGCGCAAATAATTTCTAACTTCCTTGACCCATTTATTTATTGTCGCTAAATCATATAAAAAAATATTGCCTATTTCAGTGCTTACCAAACGCCGCAACCTAACTTCAATATAGCATCTAATGTGGCTCTCATGGTGACAAGTTGTTCTCTTCGACAAGAAAGAGCGCACTGAAAGTCAATTATCGTGCAGCGATTTTACGGATTACAATATATAGGGCAGTATTTGCTCTACCTTTTGAGGACAAAAATCATATATTTTGGTTTTGAAAAAGCGGTGACCAGCTGGACTCTTCCACAAGTTGCCCTTCGACGAATTGCCCTATCACGAATTGACCCGTGAACGAGTTGGCTTTCGACGAATTGGCCTAGACCTTCAATTCCTTTACAGTGCCTAATTTGACACATGCATTTTTTAGCTCCATAAGCTATATTTAGGGTTCAACGTTTTCGGCTTAAACCAAATAAAACCGGTAAACGTACGCTGAATTCATTTTTCCGAATTCGTTTTTTACTGAAAAAGGTCAGTATTTTGGAGGGCGTTTGGAGGGGGGGGGGGGGACTCATTACTGATCGTATCACCACATCATTTCGCAGTATAGGGATTTCTGTGCCGAATTCTTTGTTCAAAGAAGAGAGTTTAATCTTGAACTGAACAATGAAGATCAAGGGCGTCCGTAAATGCCGCGCATTTGTTTAACAACTCTAGCTTCCGTCTACTAGAGGGGGGCATAAATACGATTGTTTTATTGTCGTTTCTGTGGTCGGCGCGAAGTTATCACCTCTCGCAGTCGTGAAAATGGGAAAAAAACGCACTGAGTACAATGCTTGCGAATTTCTGGATTTTGATATTTTCCTCTCCAACCAAATTGGTAGTGAAGATCATGTTAGTCGTGTGTACAAGTACGAGCACACGACGATAATGGCTGATCACAATAGGATCCCAGTGCGTCTTGCAGAACAGGTCCCGTCGGCTGCCACAGATTGCAACAAATAAGAAAACCTGTACATGGTTTACTCACTATATATTTTAAACAAACGCTTTTAAAAACTATTGCATTTTTGTCAGTATATGCGTTTTCGTCAATAAACCGAAAAGAACCGAGAATCTTATGAGTCTACAAATATTCATCGCAATAAACCGAAACGTTCTGTTTGTAATTCAAAACTAAAAAGTACGCCGAATTTAAAAATAATAAAAACCGAAAAGGCCAAACCCTAGCTATATTGTCAATGTCCTGTTTTGACGCTGTACTGTTTTGACGCCATTCTCTTCAGTCACTGTGCCCTTTTGATGCTGTGCTGTTTTGTCGCTGAGCTGTTTTGACACTGTGCTGTTTTGACACCGTGCTGTTTTGACACCGTGCTGTTTTGGCACGTGCTCTTCTGTCGCTGTGCCGCTTTGACGCCGTGCTGTTTTGTCGCGTGCTATTTTGACGCGTGCTGTTTTGTCGCCGTGCTGTTTTGACGCTGTGCTGTTTTGACGCCTGCTGTTTTGACCATGCTGTTTTGTCGCGTGCTGTTTTGCCGTGTGCTGTTCTGTCATGGTGCCCCGGTTCATATATGCATTGCAGCGCTAAATCAACATTAGGTACAGCACTGATACAGAGGTGACTAAAAACGTAACTTAACACTCATGCAGGGCTGTATCAAAACTGTATTACTGATTTAACGCGAAGTCGGCACAGCATCAGAAGGCCAGCTCTACTTCCAGCGCTGACTAATTCAGTTGAGTTAGTGCTATAGTGTAGGTTTCAAGAGGCCTTGAGAGTTTTGGTGTGATTTTATACCATTGAGTAGTGACGATGCAATAACTATTTTCGCATATAATCCTTAACCCACGTTCGGTTATAGTAACGCATAACAGAGCCAAGCACATATTTGAAATTCAGAAACTAAAACACTCAGAGCGTATATTTTATTTTGCTTAAACCTTGATCTTCACCCTCTTGTATTTTAACAGCTTACCGTCACGTATAGTCTGCTATGTTATACCATCCACTCGCAAAAAAAGAAGTCATTTCCACATTTTTTACACCGGGGCAGGGAATGGAAGAACAATTGCAGGAATTTTACTAATTTCACTCTTTCCCTAGCCAATTTCATTTCATTCACTATCATATAATCTGTGGTAACTCAAAAACAACATTCAATTACGATTCTTTCACATAGAAATCTATCTCCTCGGCGAGTGAGGCAAAATCGATGACTATATGGAACGACGTGCGCCCAGTAAATACCCAGCGGCGAAAATACATACTAAGAATGAGAACAAATGTGCTTCATGCGGGAACGAACGACCAAAAGGCGCCTTCAAGCAGGTGAGCATGCGCGCCGCCGTAAGCGACCTTCAGTTTCGCTTCCTCTTCTTCCGTTTACTTCACTTCATAATCACCTTATTAGGCCAGCTTATTGCCATTTTAGATACTATTGTGTTCTTCTCCCCAACATAGGCCTTTGTGGCTGATGGCCAACGCCCGTGTCAGTGCCTGGGTATTTTGGTAAGGCAAGAGAAGATGAGCAATGGCGGCTGTAGTCCAGTGGCGTGTGTTTAATGCGTCCATAGCCAGCCGGCAAAAACCAGGCGGCGCCAGCAGAGTAAGATCCCACGGTTATACCCTGTCTCGTTGTAACTTGGCTAAGGGTGAACGATAAGCCCCACATTGCTTGCCAGCGGCTTCGATATGAGCTACGTATACAAGCGCAACGCACACATATTGGAGCATGACGCAGCAAAAAGCCTGATACATGTTCGCAGTAAAAACGCACTCCGGTGATACGCAGTCACGTTCCGATTGGCCCACCAGGGCCGTAGTTTCCGCCGTACTGGCTTGTTTCGCGATTACGGCTGGCCTACCGATCGAAAGCAGTTTGTTAGCATTGAAGATAACTACTCGGATCTTTGTGCTGTTACTTCTGGTGTGCCACGAGGCTCAGTTCTGGGGCCGTTGCTTTTTCTTATCTTTATAGACGATCTGGTTAAAGACATGTCGGTGCACGCGAGACTTTTTACAGATGACTGTATTTTGTACACAAAGGTAACAACTATGTCTAACCAAAGTAATTTAAGCGCTAACCTGCATAGGGTTAAGGAATGGTGCACGAAGTGGTAAATGTCTCTGAATATAGGAAAAACCGTTTGTATGTCCATCACACATAAATTAAATCCCCTAGTTTATCCGTACAGCATTGATGGCGTCCTCCTTGAAAAAGTAGACAATTATAAGTACCTCGGTGTTACTATATCGAGCGACCTTCGATGGAACATGCATGTGACTAACATTGTTAAAAAAGCTAATACACGACTAGCATTTCTACGACGGTCTTTGAAACTAGCATCTACAGAGACTAGATTGCTCGCTTACAAAATGCTCGTTCGTCCCCTGCTTGAATACGCGTCGGAAGTATGGGACCCGCACATGAAAAGCCTAATCCTTGACCTAGAAAGTGTCAGAGACAGGCCCTGCGTTTCATTTATTCTCGATATCGCCGATTAGATTGGCCGACAGAGCTGTATGCGCTGTAATATTCCGTTGCTTCAGTCTAGACGGAAAAATAAACGCTTGAAGCTTTTTTTATGATACTTTCTGGTTCATTGCTCATTGACCAATCACGTTACCTAACCCTTCATCGATCCCGTATCACTCGTAACAAACATTCGCGTCACTTACAAGAGTTTTCGTTCAATAAAGACTGTTTTAAGTATTCATTTTTTCCTCGTACGGTGCGGGACTGGAATCTGTTGCCAGAACATGTCGTTTCTTCCACCGATCTTGAATTGTTCCTTTTCCAGTTGGACGCAACCTAACTATTGTTTATTCTTGATTTGCATTGTTTTTTGGTGTTCCTTGCATTTTGCTTCGTTGCCGTATTGTTTTACCAGTTGCTTTTACAAGTGTAACTCGTTGCCACTCCTGTCAAAGTCCTAATCAGGACTGACAGCATGTCAAATAAATAAAAAAAAATTCTTACTTCAAACGCTATGCTAAGCGCGCCACCAGAGTAATTTTTGACGTTTGAACAATGCAGGCGCCACACCCACGCATACCCAATGTTTCTTGCTTCAGCCGCTAGATAGTGCCAAAAGAAACAGCACTGCCGCTGCCTATGCGTTACCAGAGGTATGTGACGCACGATAAAGACGAAGTAGACAACTCACCTTTTTGGGAATATATTGCGTTGTCGCAACCTTAACATAGGGCGTCGATCAAAAGCCAACCAGCCATGTAGCACGACGCTTATCCCTCATAGATTAACACGGAGGAGGGTTGAACGATACTTGAGATAAGCTATCTCAGTTTCCGTGGGAACCGAGAATCGCCGAATCAGTGCACACTTGAACGGGACACGTAGACGTCTACATCTTTATAGACCCCTTTCGAAATATTGCCCTCTTTTGTCAGCTGTGAAATCCCTGCACAATGGCGGACTAAAACCGCAACGTCACGGCACACTTTATGCGTTTGACTGGAGCAGAAGAAAAAAGAAACCCACAAAACAAGGTGATGAGCGCAGTGACGTTGCACTTTTGACGTCGTTTGATTGGGTAGTCGCATATTAGCGTTGGCCGCGCTCCGACGTTCGCTATCATATGGAATGACTTGCACGTTTCACGACGTCAGTTGTTCCGCCATTGTGCAGTGGTTTTGACCTTCTAATAATCGCCATATGAATTTCGAAATGGGTCTATTGCACTTATTGATGGCGATAAAGAATCGGAGGCCTAGTGGACCGCCTATTTAATAAATCGATACTCGTATTTGGAGCTTGCGCCAGGCGATTCGGGAGTATGCTTCAAAGATTGAACTTGGAGCGGTCATGTCTTTATACACGAGCCCGTCATTTTTGTGACATCACGATTAAGGAAGAGGATTCGTGAGCACCCTTCTTACCAATGGCGAATGCAAAAACATAGCTCCACCTCTTATCTTTTTGTTGGGGTGCCCCTTTTAAAGCCGTTATGTTAAAAAAAAAAAAAATTAGGTGAGTCAATTAAAGGTTTGTTCACATATTTACGTCTACTTACGACCACGTTCTTGTGATCTCCTGCGACGAGAGAACACAGAGGTACGCTGGCGCCACCTATGAGACGATCTGGAACCGCACTTCACAAGAGCGAAGGGTTTTGCAGTATTTACCAGATAAAATGTGCGCACTATGAGAAATTATAGTTTATAATGTTGTCTAAAGTTTTTAAAGCCAAGAATAAAAGAAGGATCCTAAAAAAAGTAAATATACAAGCATGACAAACGTTCCACGGCTACCGGATAGATGACTGTGTTTTCTGTCGTAGTCAGAGCCCCCACGAGGTTTTAAAGCATCTGCTGTAGGAGTCGCAAGTGTGTGGACCAGCCTTTTTCAATAAACGCTGATGTATACCGGCACCCCTCTGCTAACGGTGAAAAAGCGGAATAATGCGTAAAAGTCAACATTTTCGTCTTTCGCCGGCAGACGGAGGTGTGTTCATCGGAATGAGTTTACACCATGCCGCCGGATACTGCTCTTGGAATCGACAATAGTAGAACGGTTCAAAGATATCCTCGCCTTTGTCTGACCCTAACGTAGCGGACGGCAAAAGTTACAGGCCTTGCGAGCCAATCACAGCGTCGGAGCTAGACACGTGACGACGTAACATCGGAAGGTACTCCATCTCAAAGGAGATATCACGTGATTAACTCGACCACGCAGAGTTTCTTGATTTGGCCGGAACGTTCGCTTTTGGCCAAGTTACACTTAACCGGTGTTCTCTCCGTGATTTTAATTCTGTACATTTAATCACCGTTCCTTGGTTTCATGCATTCGTTGCCAGGTCGCGAGCAGTTTGTTGCGGGTGCACGTTTCGGGTGTCGCGAGCTATCCATCTCTGAAAACAACGTCTTTGCCGCTTGGTAGCGTCCTGTCCTCTAGAGTTGCGTAAAATGGCTAGATATCTAAATGTTTTCAACTGGCGCAATCGGGGCTGCGTGGTTTTATGGGCCGGGTTTGAAATACGAGGTGCGTGGAGGTGAAGAAACATCTGATCGTCTGCGAGATTATCCACCTCTTCGCCCGTATTTCTCCTCGCCCCTGAACAACGCAACACTTGCACATTTGCAACCAACCGGTTCAGGAGGCGTCCGTCATTAAATCGCAAACGTTCCCCATTGTTGAAGTTCCTCCCTTTCTTAAATAGGCGTCCTTAGCGTTCCGAGTAGTGTATGTGCCTATCTTCCTATTCATCTGAAAAACCTCCGTAAAAAATAAAAAAATGGAGGTCCGGCTCCAAGTTGGACATTACTAATTTCCTCCTCCATGCGTTGAATTGAGATAAATATGCAGAACCATAGATTAGATTCATGTTATTTCATCATAACATAAACGTTCCAAGCGCTGAGAGTATCGTTTCTTCCTTAAGCAACCGAAGTTTTGAGAACTACTTCGCGCGGCGCATAAATAATGCGCAAAACTTTCCTTTTTGTTGATATGACAACGAGTATAGATGGCAAGGCGACAGGAATACATTTTCAGAGTCATCTGGGAGACGTCAACGCGCTACACTGTTTTGACACTAGTGTAGGTTAAGGGTTCGGCTGCGATTCGTGTTAAATCAGTGATAACACGAGTTCTAACCGAACACTACGCGGCACTCGTGCTCGAACAGGCGTCCGATAAGAAGAGCTACCGGTCTACGTAAAAACGCCCGCGGGAAGAAAAAAACTGTTGTGATGCTTTTCGTTGCATTGCAGCTAATTAGCCACGAACAGCATACCAGTCAGAAGCAACGAGTGCGAGCTTATGGACCTTTTTCGCAAGGGCGCCGCCATCTTGAATTGTCGTCACTTCCAGTATGGGCGAAAACATTGTTTTGCCGTCGCCACGACAATAGAAGGCATTTAGGATATAAGCGTAACCGTCACACATTCTCGTTTTGCCTCCCCTCTATTTTTTTACTATTTGCAGGTTGAAACGTTCTGACATTTTTTCTTCGCCCATACCGGATATGCCTCCTTGGCGGTCGGGGGCGAGAGTAAGCGGAAAAGGTCTATACGGCGTGTAAATTCGTCTGCTCCTTGCGCACCTCGTGCATTTGTTTACCCCCCGAATGTGCCCACGTGCGTTTGTTCACTTGAGTCCCTCGTCATCGCCCGTTCCATGCGCGTTTCCCATGCTGACCTCTTATTGGCGTGCTCGTCCTCACGTTCCGATGCGCCAATGACTCATTTTAGAACACTTGCTCGCCGTATTTACGGGAAGAAACTCTGAGGGATGGAGGAGGCGAGAGCTCGGGGGTCGGGGACACTAGAGAGCAGGGTTGGGCAGAAATACTCAAAAATATATTTGGAAATACAGATACTGGGATAAATTAAAATAGAAGTTAAAATACTGATACTAAAATATATCTGTAAAAATGTATCGCGATAGTATCGGAAATACATTTTAAAGGGGCACTGACACATCAAAATCATATTTTTTTTATTATCCGAAACGATTAAAAACGGTGCCGGGACATTACCCTCAAAATTCGAAACTTGGGAATTCAGTATTTGTGAATTAAAAAAAAAACAATTTCCAAATGCCGAATTTGAAGTTCCCGCGCGATCCCCGCCAGTGCAGTCAGTCAATTTTGCGGTCTCCTGCGACTCGACTTTCTCTCGGACCTCCGCTGACCCGATGCGAGGAGGAGGCGAGCTGGCGCGCGGGAAAAAACCGGTTTCTTCGCCGACTCGCCGATCTGCTCGAGCGCCGCCAAGTTTTCTGAGGGAGGACACAAATCTAGGAAGGGACATCTCACCGAACTCTGATTTTTGGTATTTCAAAAAGAGGGGCCGTAGTGTGTTCGCAATTGCGTTAAAAAACATGTTTTACGATTGCCGTTATTAAATGTTATAGAAATGTCACCTACAAAGTTTCTAAATTTCCTGATTTTTGACGTCATCGATCAAAAGAAGCGAGGAGGTAGCGGCGCGAGATTTAAACGCCAAAAATAAAAAGGCGCGCGTGCGCGCGGAGAAATTTTTTTTCGCGATGCGGTTTTTTTTTGCGTGTCTATGACTACAACTTGCGTCGTTTTAGGCAATAAAAAAATACGACCTTTGGGGTGTCAGTGCCCCTTTAAATAGAGGCAAAAAGTCTTTGGAAATACAAATACATGAATACATTTAAGGGAGGGCAGAAATACGAATGCAGAAATACTGATACTGCAATATACTTTTCAAATTTGTTTGAGACGCCAACTGAGATGAAGCTTGAAGTTTGAAGTCCAAGTTTTTGATCCCGAAATTACTTTCCCGTAGACTTGGCACTTTGCCTTGAAGGTAGTGGTTTCGGACGACGAGGAGTCTTCAATGGGCTAAAAAAATGCTCCCTGAAGGACTGACCGCGGTCCCTTCCCTGACATCCTGTCTGTCTGACGAGGGATGCGAAAAGACTTCGACCTCTAAATAAACTCTGTGACCCTAAATCCCATCAGAACGTCAGCACGCCTCTGTCCAATAAGGACGCCCCTGTCAACACTGATGACATGACGTCACGGTGGAATGAACTGGTATTCTTTATCTGTACGTGTGGCCTTGAACATGAAACTTTAAAACGCTGCGGAATGAAAGGACAATACGTACTTTCGTTGTAGGTTACCTCGTTGAAGATCGTGCAGGCAGTGTCATTTGGAAATATTGAAAATAGTGGACCACCTGAAGCACCCAGGAACACATGTCTTATCTTCTGTTACGGTTGGAAAAAACGATACGGTGGCATCCCTGTTGTGATGGTCCTTCCTGCCGACCCTCCGCCGCCGACGCATGGATTGCAGGCCTCAAGTTTCGCTTAGCATCATCCAAACAGAGACCTCGTGGATTGCGACCTGATATTGCCGGCACAGGTGCGAGCTATCTGAGAAACAGCGCGTTCGAGACGAGTCGCAGGTGTACAAGGTCTGGGTCGGCAGAGCGAGGCCACGTCTGGTCTCCTAACTGGGTGTTGGATCACCAGAGCAGCAGGTCACGTTCACGTCAGCTGATAACGTACCCTTGAGCCGTGCAATATTACGGGCGCAGCCGCAGACACATTCGAATAAGTGTTGAACTTCACAGCGTGAGTCATCCTACTATTTCAAGTCAACCACCGCCAGGCTCGTGCTGCACTGCTGCAACGGACTGTGACTCAGCTTTGCCGGCTGGGTGTACTGTGTCCACTAAGGTAAGAGAGACGGTTAGCAGCGGGCACTGGACTCCGACAAACAATGACTCAAGAAATCCCTACCAGAGGATCTGCGGCTGAAGATGCTCTGACTCCGCTCCTGGCACGCCACCTGTTTTGAGTCTCCGACTCCGTAATACTTCTCAGAAGAGAGAGGAGGACGCATAGGAAAATAGTTTGGAGAATCGGAAAGAACCTTGGTCAGCATAGTAACAATGCCCTTGCATCTCCTTGACCCAGGGGCCCTCAGAAGTAAAAAAAGAAATGCGTTCGGACTTGTTTTGCTTTTTTCGTCTGTGTGTGTGTGTGGGGGGGGGGGGGGGAGTATTTCTCAAGAAATGTAATAAAATACATTTCATCCTGATTGTATCGCGATACAAAGAAACTTTCCAAATGTATTTCGTTACAGGAATACAGATACTGGTAAAAAAAATATATCGCGATGCAGAAATACAGATACCAAATGTATTTCTGAAATACTATCGCCATGCATTTCTATCGCGATTCTGCCCAACCCTGCTAGAGAGCTGAGCTCTGACATTAAGAGTAAGTCGAGACCAAAGGCAGCTAATTTTGCGTCTACCCACCCATTACTCCGGTCAAAGCACGGCTCTCCGGCGTTCCCGCGTGCTCTGGTCTCCACCTCTCCCTGTGTTTCTACCCGCAGAGCCACGGACGGCTTAAGCAAATCTGGGTTTTGTGTGTCTCGGGCGTCTTTTTCGAGGGATTTAATCAATCGTTCCGATACCTGATATATCCCCGCGATTACGATACCCGATAACCGTACGATGCATGCGCGAAGGCGGCGGTGGAGTTTCGGGTATCGTTATCGAGCTCATCGGAACGGTCTCTTAAAACTGTGTAACATCGCTGTCTGGCGATGGAGATTCCGGTGTTTGCCAATAAAAACGCCGAAAAGCCAAGAACGGTACAGAAAGCTTAGTCACGATAAGTCTTGCCCAGTGCTTTTTAAAGATTTTTTAAAGTGTATTATACAGGACAACTAAGCGTTGCGGTAATTATCTCTCTCTCTCTTTGATCAGCACCGATCAATGAACCAAATTCAGAAATAAACTGATTAGGCTACTTTCAAAATGGCGCGCGAGATGGATTCCAGCAACAATAATAGTCACTGCACGCTTAAAGGGCATCTCCGGTCAAAAACGAAACCGGAAGAAATGACTACTATCACTTTACTGGCACGAAATATGATCACAGCCGAAAGATTACGTCAAAGTGAAGGCACCTACTCCACTAAAATGGATTTTAAAGAATCGAACAGTTGCTCGTTCCCGGGCTGTAAGCGGGTTAGCTTTTAGTCAAGAAACACTGGCGCAGCAACCTTATGATGTCACGTCGTGGCCGTACAGCTGATGATGCATGTTGACATCCGTCGAGCAGATAGTTTCGGTTTTGACTTGAACTCCCGAAAGCAAACTTTGAGCTGTGTTATTTATAAAAGTACGCAAAACATTGGGAAAAAATTATACCTTGTAATTCAGGGACACCGCTTTAGCTGAGAACAGTCTTAATACAAAACTCACCAATATTGACCGGAGTTGCCTTTTAAGAAACGACAGTGTGTCTTGTAGTTTCACGGATATCGTCTCGGTGATTCATTCTTCGGCCTTCTTGTTCTCTCTAGCCGCGTTTTCGTCAGTCGCGGAGGGATAATAATTAATAGGATTCTTGGAACGCGCAGGACATGCATTTCTTAAGGTGTCGGGGACATGGTAGTAATTCGCAAAAAAAAAGAGAATGTGCAAAAAAAAATTAAAGCCGTTTACAACTCCCTGTAACGCCGAATTAGAGCGCAGCTCTTGAGGAGGAAGGGAAGGCGCGGAGGGGGGGGGGGTCACGTGACTTCGGGGGGGGGGGGGGGGTGACCAGCGGGCCACGTGACCTTGGGGGCCACGTGACCTCGGGGGGGGGGGGGGGCACGTGACCGGGGGGTCATGTGACCTTAAAGGGTCACGTGACCTTGGGGAGGGTCACGTGACCTTGCGGTTACGCCGACGGCGACGCCGACGCCGACGCCGCTCAAGCCGGAAACGGGCGCCGAAGAGCTGCGCTCTAAAATGATTGGCTACAATGAAGTAAGGCCGATACTGAGGGCTTCAGAATAAACAAGGATATTAGGCATCGTCGTTACAGTAGTAAATCTACGACATGGTGAGGGTCCAGACGATGATGATGATGATGATGATGATGATGACGAAGCTGATTCTTTCGGTGACTTTGCCCTCGTCAATGTTGGGGTGGGAAAACGTTTCTGGCCGGCACGACGCATTTTGTTGATTTTTGACATCTTCATATCTAAAACAATGACAAATATGAAGTGGATTATTTTGTTTAATGTGTGTTATCAAAGACAGGTTTTTTTTTTTTTATTTCGGTGCACTTTCGCGCTCTGAGAAATAAGGTCGTTCACCTTAATCTTGTTTTTTATATAAAATAATCATTATTAAACCTGGGATTATTATTATAAGGCAATTGAATGCAAAGGTGCAAGCGAGCTGGACAAGAATGACGAAAATAAACCCTGGAGAAGGGGAACAAAAGGGACAGAGGACAAACACAAATCTCCAAACACAGCTGTGTTTGGAGATTTGTGTTTGTCCTTTGTCACTCTGTTCCCCTTCTCCATGTTTTATTTTCGGCATGGGATTATTACTTGTTTAGCTTTCTTTACACGTGTACGTGCGTTTGTACATACATGCGTGTGCGCGTGTGTACGTGCGTGCGTGCCTGTGATTTTGTGTGCGTGTGCGTATCCGTATGTGTGTGTGTGTGTGTGTCTTCCGTGTGTTTTTTTCTTCAAACCTTTCTATTATAATGACAATCCCTGAGACAACGAGGTGCTGCTTCCCATTTGAGCAGAGAATCAATTAACGAGTATTTGATCATTTAATTATTATATTGTAACAGCTCTACTATACAGATTACTAAGAGATCACCAGGGACAGAGCCAATTTGTCTTCATTAAAGCTATTTAATAACTGTGGTAAAAAGTAAGAAAGGAAAGGAGTTTAATTTTATGACCTAATTATGCTGCATAAATTCTAAGCATATTGATATAGGCATAAGGAAATCCAGTAAAACACATAAACAATAAAAGTATTTCAAACATTTTTAATCAAACTTAACAAAGATGAGTACGGCTGCAATAGGGTTATTTTCAATACCCAGGGAAGTACAGGCGGATCACAGTCGCTGTCGTTCAGGAGCCGAAATCGCCACGCGCCGAACGCTGGCGACGTATGCATAGAGGACATCTGCCACAGCGGAAACCTGTCGCGCGCGCATTTCATTTTCCGTACGCCACTGTGGCGGACGCGTTATCGCCACCTGTAAATCCGGGATCCCCTGGACGCCTATGGCAGTCAGGTGACGTGCCGCATGCTTTAGCGGCTATACTTAGATGCCATGGAACGAGCAATAGCTTTCCTCGCATGCCATCCCACCTGGTGCTGGTTTGTTATCGGCGAGTGCAACGTGTGGTGCAATTGGGCTTGGCCACTTTCATCGCCACTTTCCATACAGGCGGTGACGAAGAATAACACTTCGACACAGGTAGGTGGTATTTTTGTGTTGAAGTGCCGTGAAACCTGAGGTATACCTTGAATGTTCTTGCGTAAACACCAGAAAACCGAACGTGACTTCCTCAATCGTTCTTTGCTCGCCCTTGTGCTTGGTTTGCTCATTGATAAAGCTTATCGTGCCGTGTCGCTAGGCATCGTTAACAAAATTGAATACTTATTTTTCAACATTTGTTGGCATTCGTCCGTGCGCTCTTTGATTCCAGAACTTTTTTTTATTTGAAAACTGAGGGAGTGTGCGCCCAGGGAACTGTCGCGAAATAGTCGTCTTTCTCCCGCTGCTTTGTACAAGTAATAATAATAACAAAAGAATATCAGTGGCAGTTCTAGCCAGAGTTGGACATTATGGAAGATACGTTTATCTTATGGTATTTTTAGGTGCTATTAAAATTGTAGTTTCCAGTGTGGCTTGCCACTTAAAAAAAAAAAAGAACGTGAGCTGGATTATTCGTATTGAAGTGTTTTGTTGTAAGAATCGTGAGTGCACTTTGATAATACATGTTATTTCCGTGCATGTGCCTGCAACCTCTAAGATGTTTTGTTTTTTCACAGCCTCGTTTTGGAGACCCCGAGTGTACTCAATTATAGCCTAACCAAAGTTAAAAATAAAACACTAAGACCACGGTTAGTGCGCTTTGATGAAAGTGAATTGAGCGCGCGGTCTCATATTCAGGAGCCCACTGCCTCTACGCGCGCGTTTCTCAGAAAATCGGGATGGATTCTTTTGCCTTCGCTTCCGACTACTGTCAGCGGTCTACGGTACATTGATAAAGTGAGCCTTCCTAAATTTATCGCTACCGTGAGCGCAGATTGCGCGGAACGTTTTTTCGCTACTGCGCAGGCGGTCAGGTGGGCACCACCTGCTACAGCGCTCTATGGTCCGGCGAAGCCAGCGAATAGACCCTTTGCAAAAATCCCCAAAACCCCGCGCGCGCCGCGCGACGAATAATGGGAGTCCTCGGTACGCCCCTCGCCCGCTACCACGTGACCACGTGGCATACGCTAGCTGGAGCAGGTTACCACAGCAACGAGCGACAAGCCAACGGCTTGTCGCTCGCCGGACTCATCCCCCTCCTTTGTACCGGCTCTGTCGTCTGCTGCACCAACGCTTTGTCGAACCTGTTCGAACCTGCGACAGTTGCGGTGCAAAATAAGTAGATTCGGTGACACTTCAATACGTGAAGGTAAGTTACGACGAATAACGTTTTCAAATAAGTTTACCTGTCGTGATGCCTTTACGCTGCCACAGACACGGTACAGTCAAACCCGTTTATAACGAACAGCAGGAAACGCTACGATCAGTTCGATATAGCGAGTAGTTCGATATACGTGGCTTGCACATGACGTCATTTCCGATGACCTCGAGAGAATAGGGGAAGAAGGAGCTCCCTCTTATCAGGATCCTCCTTTGTGCCTCCCTGGTATGCACAGACGTCGCTATTCTCCTCCCAGAAGATTATAGAAGATTAACCTGTCACTCAAAATTCTTACAAACGCAGCTTCCCTCTCCTCCTTTTACATGGTGGTCAAAAGTATCCGATGGGACATCAGTGCAAGGAGCCTATAGCAAAAACCATTTACAACACACTTCCACGATGCGTTCGTTGGAAGGCGAGAGCTTCTCTTTCTTTCTCACCTCTTTACTTCCACCTTCTAACAACGCGCAGTTACAAGGCGCGTTGTTGCAAGGTGAGTTTTTTTATTGCATGCATGCAGAGTTTGTTTTTTTAGTTTATCTCCCCTTCTGAATCGCTTCTCTTCGTGGGCAAACGCTTTGGGATGAAAAGGTTTTTTCGCATGCATGCAGAGTTTGTTTTTTTTTGCTTATCTCCCCTTCTGAATCGCTTCTCTTCGCTCAATTGTGTTCGCAACTTGAGCTTTTGCAATTTTCTTTCTTTCCTACTTCTTTATTTGGGGAAAGGGACAGGCTAGAAGACGATTGTTTGCGCGTTTTTGGAAGCCTTCCCGAGGGAAAACGTTCGATATAGACAATATGTTGTGCGTTATAAAAAATACTTTTTACATGTATGTTTCTTTATATTTTGCGTGAGTTCGATATCGACAATAATTCAATGTACGTGGGTTCATTCTAAACGGGTTTCACTGTATGTCGCCAACGACGTACGACTCGGCGGATGAGGCGGGATGGCGGATGGCTGCGACGGCTGCTGGCGGTAGCTGCCGAGATGCGCGCGCAGTCGTGGAGGCGCAACGAGAATGCGCGTGATCTGTACCGAGGCTTCCCAAACTTCCCTGCCGTCATGGCGCTGCACGTTTTGCAAAGGGTCTATTCAACACAACGCCACTTATCCCGGTGTCCTTTTACTTTTTTGTTTCGTTGAGCTGACGCAATATTGCGTCACTCCTGCAATGCTTATTTTCGCTTTTTCTCTATTTATTTCGAAATCCATTTGATTATTTTTATATCACGATGTGCAAGCATAGTATTCACATTGTTCCGCTGTGTTTTTGAGTCAGACGTGGTTGTTTACGCCTCGTCAGCGTATCGGCTACAGCCAACGAACCACGTGTGCCATCACGGAGGGAACATTTTGCCGCGCGCGTAGCTGGCCAAGTAGGCAGCGCGGCCGTGGCCTAACGGTTATCGTGCTTACCTCCCACGCGAAGAGTCAGGGTTCGATTCCTGGACGCGACGCGTCTTTCATATATTCTTGGAATTTAGTGTTCTGGTCAATTCTAGAATCTCCTTGCTTGTTCGCGGCCCGAATGTTCTACGCGTCGAACCTTCTACGCCGCTTATTCCAGAAGCCCACGCATGTACATAAGGGGCTCCGCGTGGCGAGCCGCAGTCAGTCTCACCCAAGCGTTCGATGCCTGCTGTTACGCCGCTATCGACGCCTTGATGCTCTATTGTTATCTTCTGTCTCCTTTTTATTTTTGGGCACAAGTTCGCCCCTTTAAACGCCCCATTCACTTTCGTCGCCTCATCACTTGTCATTCGTGACAATTCGGCGGAGGTGCAGGGTATTGCATTCTATGCCCGTTGAGCGTACCCCTCCGAAGACATCCCGGCCAAGCGACGTGCTCAGCCCCGGAAAGCTACCCTTCGTCGAAGACGCCGAAGCCCGAAGAAGCCGTCGTACCAGATATCAGTCCCCCGAACTTGGTCTCTTGCCCAAGAAACGGAAGAACAAGATCCCGACGATAACCACCCCGCCCGTCGTCGCCCTGCCCGTCGCTCCGCGGACACCTGCTCCCTTCCTCGGCGAGATCTACGGGGACGTCGAAGACTGGATCAACCAATACGAACGCGTGGCTCGCCACAACGGGTGGAGTGACGAACAGCGCCTGCAACACCTCTACTTCGAACTTGGAAGGAACTGCGAGGCGCTGGTTCGAAAACCATGAAGCTTCGTTGACCTCGTAGGACATTTGCGAAGAACGAGCTCTCGCGTACATTCGCCAGTCAACATCGAAGAGAGAGGGCCGAAGACCTGCTGCAATCGAGGACTCAGAGCCCCAATGAAAGCGTCACGAGCTTTGTGGAAGTCGTTCTTCGCCTGAGCTCCCGCGCCGACCCTCAGGCCACCGAGGAAAAGAAGCTGCGTATTTTGATGCGTGGCGTGAAGGACGACATCTTTGGTGGACTCGTACGCAACCCACTGACGACCGTTCAACGATTTGTCACGGAGGCGACGAACATCGAGTGTGCTCAGCAAGCCCGAGCCAGCCACTACCAGAGGCTACCCGGCGTCAGCGCGATTCCGCAGTCCCCTTTTGACCTCGCCCACGGCCTCCCTGACATTCCAGAGCTTATTCGCGATGTCGTCCGGTAGGAGCTTGGAAAGCTTCTGCCGACTGCTGAGCGCCCAGCCTCAATCTCCATTGCCGACGTTGTTCGGGACGAGGTTCAGCGAGCGTTCCTTCCGGATGCCCCCGTCACAGCGGCCATAGCCGATTGAGTCGACGGTGACCTACGCCGCAGTGGCCCGACGACCGCCGCCAGTTGCTCAACATTACCCGGTGGCGCCACGACAAGACTCACCAACGCAGGCGTACCCCCGACGCAACGACGAAGGACGTCAGTACGACCGCCAAGACCAGCCGGACACCAAGGAAAACCTACGTGTGGAGGGCAGAGGATCGACGACCCATCTGCTATCACTGCGGTGAAGCCGACCACATTTACCGTCGATGCCCCTACCGACGACTCGGGCTGCGCCGGTTCCACCCGAACGACCCACGCCCCCGTTATGGTGAACGCCCTCGGGAGATCGACGAGTACCTGCGGCAACCTCAGTCGCCCGAGCCTGCGTCCCGCCGAGAGTTCCGGTGGCCTTCGCCACAACGTCCAGCTTCGCCGATGCACCGACCCCGACATGAAAGCCTGTCGCCCCTCGCTCCACGCCGGGGAAACTAGGCGCGGCAAACCCTGGAGGTGGAGTTGCCGAAAACGACCGACGCCAAGATCCTCCACGAACGTCGGAGGGCCCCCACTCAAACGCAACCAGAGACCAAAACCACGCTCCTGTAACGGTCAAGAACAACCTAAACGTTATTATCAACGTCCACGACACGTCGGCTCTTGTTGACACCGCAGCAGACTACTCCGTCCTGAGTGGACGGCTCTCCAAACACATTCGGAAGGTGACGACGCCGTGGAATGGCCCACAGATACGAACCGCCGGAGGACATCTTATTACGCCAGTCGGAAGATGCACTACCCGCGTCGAGATTCACGGTGAGTCGTGTCCGGTAAAGTTCATCGTTCTGCAAGATTGTTCGAGGGACGTTATCCACGGAATGGACTTTCTCGGTGAGTATGGCGCCGTCATCGGCCTCGGGGCAAACCAGTTGACGCTGCGAAAGCCTGTCCTGCCGCCGGCGGAGACCAACACGACGTTAACCGCTATCCGAGTTATCGCCGACCATGTGAACCTACCGCTGCGGTCGAGGGTTTTCGTCACCGTCATAACCGACGCAGCCATGAACGGGAAAGCTCTTCTGGAAGGCAGCGTCCAACTGCTCCTCGAAAAAAGAATTAGTGTTGCACGAGGCGTAACGGATCTCCGAGAAAGACGTGCAACTATTCTTGTGACAAACTTTCGAGAGGAGCCGCAGCACCTAACGAAGGGTACCACCGTGGGCCACGTCGAGGAGCTTCAGACGCCAGCCGTGGTCACCGCGATCTCCGAGGAAACCTCGTCGTCACAGCAGAAGAGCACGTCGCCGCTGCCGCTCGACATCGACCCCGAGCTCCCAGCTCCAAAGCGCCGGTAACTAGTTGATCTCCTCGCCGAATACAGTGACTGTTTTGCCACGTCATCGAAAGTTCGCCAAACACCAATGGCGAAGCATCGCAATATTACCGACGACGACGCTCTCCTTGTCCACCAGTCACCCTATTGAGTCTCCTTAAAAGAAAGGAAAGTGATTCAAGATTAAGTCCAGGAGATGCTCGACGACAACATCATTCAACCCTCAAGAAGTCTTTGGGCGTTCTAGGCATCCTTGTAAAGAAGAAAGACGGAACCCTGCGGTTCTGCGTGGACTATCGTCGACTGACCGCTGTGAAGAAGAAGGACGTTTATCCGCTGCCCCGCATCGACGATACGTTAGACCGACTGCGCCACTCCCGATATTTTTTTATCGATGGACCTGAAGAGTGGTTACTGGCAGATTAAAGTCGACGAACGTGACCGGGAGAAAACTGCCTTCGTCACTCCCGACGGACTGTACGAATTCAAAGTGATGCCGTTAATACTTTGTACAGCACCAGCCACCTTCCAGCGTGACATGGACACCGTGTTGGCAGGTATGGAATAGCAAAGCTGCCTCGTCTACTTGGGCGATATCGTGGTATCCTCACGAGATTTCGACAAACACCTGAGACGACTTCGAGCCGTGCTTTAAGCTATCAATACCGCCGGCCTGTCACTCAAGCCAACAAAGTGTCGGTTCGCCTATGAGGAACTAAAGTTCCTTGGCCACGTCGTGAACAACAAAGGTGTTCTACCTGACCCCGAGACGACCCGCGACGTGGCTGCATTTACGCCGCCGTCTAACAAAAAGGCCGTGAGAATATTTCTCAAACTCTGTGCCTACTACAGGCGCTTTGTTCGAGACTTCGCCAAGCTGTCCGCACTGCTGACGCACCGCACGAAGGGCGCCGTAAAGTTTTAGTGGACAGAAGAACACCAGAGGACATTCGACGAGCTCAAACGAAAACTCCAGACGCCCCCGATTCTTGGCCATTTCGACCAGTTTGCTGAAACAGAGATCCACACCGACGCCAGTAACACCGGACTGGGTGCTGTACTAGTCCAAATGGAGACGGCGCAGAGCGAGTCATCGCATACGAAAGTCGGACGCTGTCTAACGAGGAAAGGAACTATTCAACGACTGAAAAGGAGTGCCTCGCTGTCGTCTGGGCAATAACAAAGTTTCGCCCATATTTGTATGGAAGTCCTTTTCGCGTGGTCAAGACCACCACTCGCTCTGCTGGCTGGCGAATATGGAAGGGCCCCTCCGGACGCCTCGCCCGGTGGAGCCTACGACTGCAGGAGTTTGACATGACCGTGGCGTACAAGTCCAGCCGGAAGCATAATGACGTTGACTGCCTGTCAAGGGCCCCAGTCAAGGCCGGTCCTGTCAGCACCAAAGAGGACGACGATGAGTGTTTCCTCGGCGCTCTGGATATCAGCGACATGGCAGCACTCCAACGAGACGACCCTGAGCTGCGAGCACTCATCGAACACCTAGAGGGACAAGGAAGCGCCGTTCCCCGCGGTTTTGTACGAACACTGCCAACCTTCTCCATCCTACGAGGTGTGCTCTACAAGGAGAACTTCAGCGACAACAACACGACGTGGCTCTTGGTGGTCCCTTCCAGTCTTCGAGAAGAAATGTTTCAAGCCTGCCACAATGACCCGACGGAGGTACACCTTGGCTACAGCAGAACTCTTGTCAGGATACTCGAAAAATACTACTGGCCCAAGCTTGCGGAGACAGTGGACAACTACGCCCGATCTTGCCACAAGTGTCAACGACGGAAGAAACCACCGACGAGACCGGCAGGTCTTCTTCAGCCTATTGCGCCGCCATCTGCCCCATTCCAGCAAATCGGAATAGATTTAGTTGGGCCATTCCCACCATCGACGCAAGAAAACCGATGGATAATCGTCGCAACCGATTATCTCACATGGTACGCCGAGACAAAAGCCCTTCCATCAGGAACGGCTGTTGAAGTCGCAATGTTTTTCATCGAGTCCATTGTCCGCCTGCACGGCGCCCCCGAAGTCCTGATCTCAGACCGTGGATCCTCGTTCATGGCCGAGCTGACACAGGAAGTCCTGCGTCTCAGCCACACTAGCCATCGTCGCACCACGGCGTACCACCCGCAGACCAACGGGCTGACGGAAAGGCTCTACAAGACCATCGCCGACATGATCTCCATGTACGCCGACGTGGAGCACAAGACATGGGACGAGGTGTTGCCGTACGTCACATTTGCCTACAACACGGCCGTGCAAGATACCACCGGGGTTAGTCCCTTTCAACTCGTTCATGGTCGCAAATTAACGTCAATGCAAGACGCAATGTTACCCCACGAACCGGCTGTCGACGGAAGCGACGAAGCCCAGGTGGTTACCCAACGGGCAGAAGAAGTCGGTCAGCTCGCCAGGCTCCGGATTCAAGCCCAACAACGTGGCGACACTGGCCGCTAAAACCTTCATCGTCGGGACGTCCACTTCCAGCCCGGAGACAGGGTGTGGGTGTGGACACCGATCCGCTGCCGTGGTCTCAGCGAGAAACTTCTGAAGCGCTACTTCGGACAATACAAAGTGCTTCGTCGACTCGGGGATCTGAACTACCAGGTGATGCCCGACGGAACAAGAACATCATCACGCCGCCCACCACGACCTGAAGTCGTCCACGTCGCGCGCCTGAAGCCGTACTACGCTCGATAGGACTGTGGACCTCATGTGTTCTAAATGACTCTCTAGTTTGCCGTTCTTTTTTAGCTTTGTTTTGTTTCGCGTTGCATAGGGGCGAGGCACTTTTTAAATGGGGGAGTAATGCCGCGCGCGTAGCTGGCCAATTAGGCAGCGCGACCGTGGCCTAACGGTTATCGTGCTTACCTCCCACGCGAAGAGCCAGGTTCGATTCCTGGACGCGACGCGTCATTTATTTATTCTTGGAATTTAGTGTTCTGGTAAATTCGAGAATCCCCTTGCTTGTTCGCGGACCGAATGTTCTACGCGTTGAACCTTCTACGCCGATTATTCCAGAAGCCCACGCATGTACACATCGCGACACTGTTAGCGCGAACACGACATCGGCGCATTTTCGCATTTTACTTCTATATAGTATTAGCGAGCACGAAATTTTATCGCTTACAGTACAGAACTAAATGAGCTCTTTCCGTTGCAATAATAACGTGAATGACATCCATTGGTTTTAAAGAGTAAAACTGGAAAAACCGGCGATCGCTTGTTCGCGCTAACAGTGTCGCGCTCTGTACATAAGGGGCTCCGCGTGGCGAGTCGCAGTCAGTCTCGCCCAAGCGTTCGATCCTGCTGTTGCGCCGCTATCGACGCCCGCGAAGCTCTCTTGTTATCTTCTGTCTCCTTTTATTTTTGGGCGCAAGGTCGCCCCATTAAACGTATAGTTGACTTCACTTTTCGTCGCCTCATCACTTGTCATTCGTGACAATATTTTGCTTCCGAGTCGTCTAATGAAGACCGCGTTCCGCTTCCTTCTTGTGTCGCGACTATCGCGGGTGCGTACACACATCAGTTTCCAATTTCGAGCTTTACCTAAAAATGTTCTACAAACAGTATGAATTGCATCGTTAGTTTTGATTGCTTCTACGACGTGAAGAAGGCTTCATTTCTTCGTCTCACTTTATGCCCGTCTGCAGACAAAGCTACGATTTGATTAGCCAGAGAAACAGCGCCGAAACTGCATCCTCAAGACGTTCGTTGTCATTGTAAAAAATACAAAGTCGAGGTGCATTCAGAGTGAGTGGTTCTTATAACTGGTGATAGCTAAGGCACAAACATGATAAGCATCGTGACGATGTATTTTTGACGCTGCTTGATTGATTTCATTAGAGCGTTGAATTCATTGACTGCGGGTGGAATTTTATGAAGAGTCGTATACACCAACACAGTGTTTGGAAACAAGCCCGCTTTGCCGACACCAGGTGTTGCGCACTGCGCCTGCGCAGAAATCAAATTCGAGAGGAGTGAAACGTTTGCGCATGAGCAGTACCGACAGCAGCGCCACAGCAGTGGAGTGGCTTGAGTGATTTGAGTTGGTGTGTAAGTCGATCGGAAGGGACGTAGGCATTAGTACCTGCGTGTTAATGCTGCAAAAAAAAAAGCGCAATGTAAATATTTTTCTATTTAGCTCATTTGTTTTTTCGATAGATCTTAAAGGGACACGAACAGGGTATTTATGTACGCCGATGTTTTGAGTTGTACGTGACATATGAGAGCCTAACTACGCCGAATAGAATTTGCGGCTCGAAATTCGGTTTCTTTCCGTGCGAAAACAGCCGATCGTGAACTAGCCGGTTTGAATCGCGCTCACTCTCTTCTCCGTGGTCACGGGCCGTTTCCTAAGGTTTAAACACAACCACCAAATTTAATGAAAGTCGTGGGTCATTGAAAGCACACACTCATCAATATTAAAGATAGAAAACAAAATAGGAAACCCATTTTTTGTGGCTTCCAAAAAGCTGCGAATACATTGATGGAGCGTACAACGGACGTGGGACCTCTACATCAGAACTGTCGTTCGCGAAACCGGGGAATCTGTATTCCTTCGAAAGATACATTTTGGACCGATCAAAAGAATTGGTATTTATTCGTACGACATGCCCGACCACCAAGCCGGTCTGCACGAAGACGTCGCCGAGCCGTAGTCTCTTCTCGTGGCTGAAGACATCCCTTGTGCAAACGTCAAGCACGAAGTGCCTACTTCTAGTTGAATATGCACGCGTACTATTTTTTAATAGGTGGGAATGTGGCCTATGCGTCGTGTGGCCCAACGTCGAGCCGGGAGTGCCTTTGATGGCGGGAAATCGGCAGCAAACTTTGCGAAGTACTGTAGACCGGCTGCATTACCACAAAGAGTTCCCCCAATAGCTCAGTGGAAAGACGTCCCTTTCACACGCAGCTCTTCGATCCCTAATGTAAGCGTACCTTTTTTTTTTTTTTTTTTGTGTCAGACATTTTGCAATATTTACATACCTTTTTTTTTGCAATTATCACTGAAAAAAATCGTTGTGGACGGTACGTCGCTTAACTAAATGGTATGCGATTCCATTTTTGGAGACCTGCAGACTCAATATAGTCACTTTGAACAAAATACAGGAAGCATATGAATCGGGTAGCGTCCGCTTTCCGAGGTGCCCGTAACTGTTCTACAGGAGTTGGAGCCAGCCATTGGTCCCTATCCCGTTCATCTTTCAGAAACTTGTGCAGACTCCGCCGCACAACGCCACTTTCAGAAGAAGGACATGTGAGGCAGCTCTTCACGCAACACCTTGGGGGTATTCTTTTCGGAGCCGATCATGGGAATTCATTACGGGCACTCAATACTCATTTACAACTCTTCAATGCACGAAACAACTCATCTTCAGGTGCAGAACAGCGAGCGAAACAAACATAACTGCAAAGGACTCGCACAGCAAATAATTCTCGTAAAGCATTCCAACTGCTGCGCGCGAAAAAAAAAGAAGCGCACGGTTGGGTGCAGCAACGTGATTTTCGGTTCTCTCTCATCCTCTATATTTCTCCGACCTCTGTGTGGAGGTTTCGGTTTCGGTTTCAAGCAGTTGCGTTTTTTTTGTTTTATTAAAAATATATGTGACTCTGTAGCAAAATATTAATTGGGTAGTCTTCTGACACCATAACAAATCGCCTGGCAAAAAATGAAAAAAAAGATTGGGGGGCGTCAGTGTCCCATCGATATGTTCTACTTCTAACTTTTTTTTTGTATGTGTATTCCGCGGGCATACTAGCCACATATGAACTGTTCGTTCCAGCTGTAAAGCATATCTTCAATCTTTCTCTTAATTCAGGAACTTTTCCGTCTCTGGAAAAAATCGGCGCTCGTTCCGGTTCTAGAAAACGGCGACGCGTCCCTTGTTACAACAATATCGCCCAATTTCCTTGCTTTGTGGCTTTTTCGAAAGTTTTCCAGCTTGTCATCCGTACGAGAATACTTTCTTATTTCCGACAAAAATAACCTCATTGTACCATCGCTTTTTGAGTGGTAGGAAAGTCTAGACTAATTTGTGTCTATTTTTAGACTTTTCCGCACCAGTTGTGCCTAATAGATAACACGTCGACGTCGACTCAATATATTTTGATATGTCTAAAGCGTTCTGCAAAGTGAGCTATACATTACTCTTGCGTAAGCTGTCTTCATATGAAGTGTGTCTTGAATTATTCAAATGGATCGACAGCTATCTCTCATTGCGCTCAAACACCGTTCGTTTTGGTGACTGTTTCTCTGAAATTTTGTTTCGACGCCCTGTGTTCCCCAGGAATCTATACTGGGCCCTCTTTCTTTTGTTCTTGATCTTCATAAATAATATAGTGTCCTCCGTAAACAGTTCTGAAGTACTTCTTGTTGCCGATGACCTTAAGTTGTTCAAAAGCATTAATGGTCTTAAAGATTGCGACGTCCTACAAGGTGACGTTACCAGCGTTCTTCAGTGGTGTATAAATAATCAATTACTGCTTCACCCCGAAAAAAAAAAGTGATTTCTTTTTGCCGTCGGCGTTTTTTTTTTTTTTTTTTAGCTTACTTATTCTCTCGAGGGATCGCCAATACAGCGTGTATCAATCTTATAAGATCTTGGTGTGTGTGTTGACTGCGCTTTATCTTTGAGAAATCATGTTTCGTTGGTCGTGAGCAATGCTTTTACAGTGTTTAAGGTAATTTCACGTTTGACGCGCAATTTCGGAAACCCTCATTGATCGATTCACCTTCTTAATTCTTTAGTGAGGTCACGACGCGAGTTTGGTTTTGTCTTATGGAACTCGATATCTAAGACAGGCTATGAGCATTGAAATGGTTCAGAAGAGAGTTGTGCGGAATGTTTATCATAGATACTTTGAGCAGCGCTTTTATTATAGGTATGAATAAGTCGCGATGGCCACTGGGAAAAGAAGATCGCGTGAAATTAAAAAGCCCGATCAGTTCGATCTTCTGTTCGGTGACGTGCGCGCTACACCGACGCGGACACGCCAGAGCAAGCCTCCTTTCTTCCATCGCGACCTGCACAACAGTGACGACGTGTTTTTGCGCGTCGACATGCGTCCGCCGTTCACTCCAGCCACCTTACACTGGTCCCCACCTCGTCGTGGCACGCGGCGAAAAAACATTCACGCTGCGGGTTGATGGCCGCGACACGGTCGTGTCCGTTGACCGCCTCAAGCCGGCATCTGTTGAAAGCGATACAATCGCTCAGCCGGCTGATCTTCCCAGCGTGCAAGCTACCTCGAGCTACACAGTAGGACCCGCGACCCGCATCAAACACTCCAGGACAGTTCACTGGGACGACTCCGTCTCCAAAAGTGGGGCTATGTGGCGATAGACACTGGGAGAAAAATAAAAAAGATCGCGTGAAATTAAAAAGCCGGATCAGTTAGATCTTGGATTTCGTGAGACGTAGTCGGTTTACGCTGTCTCTCTACAAATATATCATGAAAATGTTTTCACTTTCAATACTGTGTTGTTCGAGATTTAATTTTTCTGCACAGGGCTGCAAATGGCGTAGATGATTCGACGCAACTCCTTGCGAAACTGAACTTTCATATTCCATTCCGAGTAACTAGACACTCTCTTTGTCTTGATGTTCGCTCGCCATGCAATACCTCACCTCTCTCACGGATTCAGTCATTACAGAATACATTCGCTTCACCCCACCTTGACATATCTGCATCAATTTCTATGTACCGTCACGATTTGAATGATATTATTTTAGCCCTTAGCATTATGTTTGTGTTTGATGTTTTATCTTTTCAGTAAGCGTGTTTAGAGCCTACCAATCTGCCTTCTGATTTTGTTTGTTTGTGTTGGTGCACCAACGAGAAGACCAATGTGGTTTTTTTGGGCACCCAAGAATAAATAAATAATAATAATAAGAATAAGAATATTATTATTATTATTATTATTATTATTATTATTATTATCATTATTATTATTATTATAAATTGTCAGATGACTACATAATTTTTTAAAGAATCGAACGTAGCGAGAAAATAGGAAAATAATGCAGCAAGAACGGGTAAAACTAGGCAGTTTTGAAGTATGTTTCGAGACAGGTTAGTAGCATAATAAGTTTGTTTCCTAACCAGCCGGTAAATGTAAAAAAAAGTCTTCGTGAAAACAAAAATTGCGTACCTGCTGATGGAAGTTGGAGTTCAATTCATTACTATGCTGGAAATGATTGCTATAATATTAGCCCCTATATTAACAGCACCGATGACATTTTTTTAATGAAAGTGCGGATACATAATTTCATATAGGCGTGTTTGAAAGAAAAAGAAATCAAGAAATACAGTACGAACGCAAAATGCAGCTCGGAAATTTGATAAAATTGCTACAAAGTAAGTTAAAACATTTGAATGCGTATTTTGTATAAGTACCCAACATACAAGTTTGTGTATTTCGAGTGTCTGCATCGAAAGCACATACTTAACATACCGTAATTTCTGGATTTTAGTCTGCACAGTATGTGTGCTTAGAGGTTGAAATTATACACTATGCAAGCTACCTACATGTGAGCACTGAATGCAAAGATTCGATTTTGTCAAGATAGTTTATTTTCCTGAGACGTGACGTATTTTCTGAATGATGGATTATGTTCATATTGATTTCTATATGATACAAAACTCTTTCTGGTTTCTTCAAGTAGGCATTTTTCAAGGTGTGTTGTGTATGAAAAACATTTACGTGCAGTGTATGCTAAAAGCACCGACTCTGCACCAGGGACTGATTATCTAAAAAAAACATTTTTCTTCTGAAAAACCATTTTGCTTCTGCAGACTTTACACCGGGTACGGATCATAGTCCTCAAAATGTGGAACCTTGCCCAGCACTTAAGATCACTTTAATTTTATTTGAAACGCTTCATGTGAGAAAACGATTTGAGAAAACAAAATATTCAAATCAATTAGTAGATGAGCAAGGCAAATGTTGGACTTTGAACAACCTTACATTTCTTCATCTTCATTGGCTCACCAGAGGTGCGATTCTCCAGGCAGCACGCCAGAGAAACGCGTAAATTAGCGTTAGCGTGGAGATCCTATGGGGCTAGCTTGGGCCTATTGCGGTTTCGCTCTAAGGCGTTAGCTGGGTTAAAGTACTTTTCTTGGCCGTTTCTTTGGCTTTCATCTGACTCGCCACATAAATGACGAAGTGTCCGACATATATAAAAGATGCCATGTTGTGAGCAGCCGCAAAAGACGACTAGTGCGGCTCGTGCAAGCTCCGGTGCCGAGCGTGCGGGCGCGAGGAAAAGAAATAAAAATAGAAAGAAAGGAGAAGTTCTGCATGGAATCTCGGAGGTTGACGTGTCTTTCTTGAGCTCGGCGCTCGGTTTTCTTGACGACCACAATAAATCTCACATATGGCGCCCGAACATGAACCCGGGTCTTCAAGAAATTCATGTAAGCAACCTATGTGGGGCGGCGCTCACTTTCGACCAGATATCCACCGACAACTGTCGCTCGGACGGCCAAGGTTTCAAGGTAACTCCAAGATGGCGAAACGCTCCATCGAAGCTTTCCGAAAGCTGGATGACGACGCCAAGAACGGCGCATACCAATCAGTCGTCAGCGACACGGAGATCCTGAAAGCCGAGGTCGTGCAACTACGGATACAGCTAGCAGAGCTCAGGAACTCAACCTCTGCGCAACCGATCGACCGGCTGGAGGACATTATCGCGCCCTTTCAACCGCGCCACCAACAGACAGCTACAGGCAACAGAGAATATAATCTGAGGACTGCTGGCGCCTGTTTTGGATCGTCTAGAGCAGCTCGAGGCAAAGATGGGGAGGACAGCATCTGCAGAATTGCTGTACAGCGCGATCTCTATTGAGGACGCTTCCGAGAGCAACTCCGCAAGAAAAAGAGGCCCAAGGCACCCAAGAAAAAAGCTCCTGTTAAAGCTGATTCAGCCGCAGACACTGCAGTCGCATCAGATCGGCCGACAAGGTCGCTGACCAACGTGGCTGTTAGCTCTCTTCTTCCGCTAGGCAAGGACATCATCGCCTGGTTTCACCAGATGGATTTCAGGTTCCAGACGTTTAAAGTTGCACCAGTGAGGCCATTCCATTGATTGTATCCAAGCTACCATCTAAGGAATTCATGTGGGTGAGGTAGCACCTGGGAACAACCAAGGTAACTACGTGGGAGAAGTTGAGACCGCTTTTCGTCGTCGTTACAACCTGGACAACGAAGTTGCAGCGAAACAGAAGATGTTCGGCTCAAGCCAGCGTTCCGGGAGAGAACTGCACAGACTTCGCCCTCCACAAACTGGAGCTAATCGACGAGTGCAACTACCGGAGATGGAGGCGAAAAAATGCAGGGTTCCCGTGGCTACACACTCAGACAAACCACGAAAGCACTACTTCGACAGACTCTTTGCTTCGTTGGATAAGTTGCTGGACTCATTCCTCTGCTTCGGTTCGGCCAGGTAGCTGCAGAGCCAGTTCAAGCTACGCAGGTAACCAAGAAAGCGCCCTCCTTTCCGCTCTCGAAGCATGGACCGGTCGCCGCCTCGTCAGAACGCGGACGACGGCCATTGTCAGCAGCCTCGTTCTCAACGCGGGAAGCAAAAGGAGCAGCACGTGCCGCCTAAACGCACGTCAAACGCTTCGCAGGTTTTTCGGTGTTTTTCGTTTTGTCACCCGGAAGTTCGCCCGCTGTGCCTCACTTGTTAGAAGTGCGACCGATTCGTCACGTAGTGTGAGAAACAGCAGGCATATCCTACTTGGATAGGAAAATGTGTTGGTCTGAATTAATCTGATTGTGGTTTCCTGACTCCTCCTGAGTTTTTGGTGTGTTGCGGGGAGTGTTCTAGTGTTTTGTAATGCATTGGTAGACGGTGAGTAGTGTGGGTTTCATTGTCCTTTCCGTGGCCAGGTGGGGGCGATCCCGGGCCGTGAGGTGGGCATGTTCGATGCATTTCATGGACAAATACACATTCAGAAATTGGGGGCGTATAGAGATATACCCCTTGTCTCATTTTTAACACCCCAAAACTACAGTTCCTCGTTCAGTCCAGTGAAGTCGAACTAGCGACACCAGCTCTTACGAGCGGCTCGATAGTTGTTGGATATAAAGTAATAAATTGCTAAGATGCGTATCAAAAACTAGAAAAAAAAATGAAAGCCGTTTACAACTCCCTGTAACGCCGAATTGGAGCGCAGCTCTTGAGGAGGAGGAGGGAAGGGTACTCAGGGGAGGGTATACCCCTCCTCATCCTCCTCCTTCACCTCCCCTCATCCTTCAATCTCCTCCTGGGGGGTCACGTGACCTCGGGGGGGGGGGCACGTGACCTCGGGGGGGGGGGGGGGGGGGAGGGGCTCGCGCGGTGCATGTCCCAACATGCACCGCGCGGTTACGCCGACGCCGCTCAAGCCGGAAACGGGCGCCTAAGAGCTGCGCTCTAAAAAATCCACAGAGGTTTTGCAGTATGGCCAAAATAACCTCGATTGTCTTACTGCACCTTTAATGCGTACATTAGCGATTTTAATAAGTAGTACCGCTTGACTATCAAGCCGGGCGTGAAATTTGGTATTGTCGATTCGACGTCGGTGGACTGAATGTCGAATTGCTGTTCTAGAGTGTAACATATGAGACAAGGGGTTCACACTCCTACACCCCAAATTTCTGGGAGTTTAGGCGGGGTCCACACAATGCAGGCCTCCCTGTTCGGTGCCTTGATTTGTAGAATGCGTAGCCTCCACGGGTGCCACCCAGCCAGACGTGAAGCTGCGGCATGCCTCTTACGAATCCGTGACTGTGGTGGATGCTCCAGAATGAGTGAGAGCAAGAGCTATGGCAGCTGCAGCTCTTCAGTATCTTTTGCCGTTGCCTGTGGGATGGAAGTTCTGCCCAGGCACTCAATTCCGTTCGTCACCACGGTCAACATGGCTCATTTGCCGTTGTAGGTCGCTGCGTCGGTATACGCCATCATGGGGAGTGTCCCTTATTTGGGGTTTTGGCTCTCGCTTCTCTGAGGCCTTGATGATGGTTCGGGTGGACGTCTTGAGAGATTGGGGCATAATTACACGTTTACGCCACGATTCCGGTGTCACCCGCGGCTGAGGTTGGTCTTGCGGGACCAGCTTGAGTTTGGTCAGAACTTTGCGGCCCGTTTGTGTGTGAGTGAGCCATGCACTTTGATTTGACAAGTGGCTTCTAATTAGTTCCTCCACGGTGTTATGTAGCACTATAGGGAGCAACTTCTCTGTGGATACGTTCATGGTAATCCTAGTGATTATTTCAGTGTCTTCCGTCTGAGCACTGGCGACTTCGCTTGTTCCAATTTTGCTCAGGGTGACGTAGGAAGTGGCGGCGTAAGATATCCGCGTGAGGACGGAGGCTTGGACAAAGCCTGACCGTGTGTCCCTCTTTCGTGCCTCTGTGTCGGTTTGTGACTCTGCGTATACATGGGGTCAGGAATAAAGACGACGAAAGGATGAACAGGGAATTGAAAATAAAGCTTTAATCGGCGTACTAAAATCCCTTGATACTTATTTTACAAGTAACGACAACCAATACATATGACAAAGCACATTCCGCTGGAACAAAATGGCGGCATTTAGTTCAAACCTCCGCTGTGCGCCGCCGTTCGCTTCATAAATCTTGCACTGTCACGCAGTCGGCGGTTCAAAGATCGTCGCTACCTGTAGGAAGCTCTTATCTAGGGACTATAACGTGTACTTGTGCCAAACTAAACAAAGAACGAGCGTGGAGGCAGCTGCAAAGCGGGCGGCATTGTGGTGGCGTAGCAGCAAGTGAGAGCGACACTGAACAACACCACTTAGACAGAAGGCCCAAGCGTCATAACAGTTAGATCGATCGAGGTGTGAGATTGGGCACGAGTGCTGTGTCAGTGTTCGACTGGGCTCCTGTCCAATCAGCGCGCCCAAGGTCGGGCTCAGGCAACGCCACCTAGATCTAAAGCCGCAGCGATCCCTCTCTCCCTTCAAGAAGCGTCGGCATGAATAGGCTGAACTAGGAAGTGCGCTTCTTCGCAAGGCTCCCTTTGACAGTTGGCTTCTTTACAATGCTCCTTCTCTCCCTCTCCCGATAAGCTTGACGCGGCGCAGGCAAAAAACAAAAGGTTAAAAAAAGGAGGCGCCACCGCGACACGTATTTTTTTCCTTCTCCCCAACGATCGTCCGTCTCGTTCCTTTCTTCGACGGCTTTTTTAGCTACTCCTGCGGGTTGGGTCACGTGACAATGAGGCTGGAGGAATCAACGAGAACAACTCTAGATGCGAGTAAGTTTTTGGACGCCGAGGGTCAGAAGTTGAACTCGCGAGTGAGATCGAGCACATTTTGGAATACAACACAATCGTAGCTGCCATGGCCTCGTGGAAAGGCTGCTTTTCGATTGTCGGTGCTGTGCTGTCATTCCGAACAGATGTATATCCGCGCTTTGGCGGAAACCTGGATATGAAAGCGTCCATATTTGAGTTTCTGCAAGGATGACTACGAAAGCGTGGACTATACAGTGAATCTACGGAAAGATCTCGCTCCTTGACGGCATGGCAGGGTGAGAACATTTCGATTTTTATGGTCGTGCTTTGGTTTCTTGTTTTCACTTTTCGCTGAATGCATATTTGGGAGTGATTTGGTTGTGGCCTGGAAGGAACATATTAAAATGCTGGCGCTACTTGTAGGTGCAGAACTAAATAAAAATTACTTGATTTATGAGTTCAGGTTGGAATAATTTTCTCAAGGTATGCAAGTGATAGATTATCGCGGTTGGAACCAGCACATTAATGTAAGTAATAAAAAAAAAGAAGATAAGTACATAGTGTCGTTTCTGCGTATCCTCATCAGAGCGCTGAAATGATCCGCTACAACTAACTAGTAAGACCTATATTTTAGCGGGTCTTTGAGCTGTAGTTTGGAGTGCACGCAAGCCGGAATATGGCTATTAACCAATTTACTTATCCATACACCAGAGGAGCCCCTTCAGGCTCCCCAAGGAATCCTACCACACACCAGGCAGCTCTATGGAGCATAATATTGTTATTATTTTTACTAAATCTTATTGTTTTTTCTGTACCTGATTTTATGAGCTCGTGCAATAAGCATAATAATAATAATAATAATAATAATATTATTATTATTATTATTATTATTATTATTATTATTATTATTATTATGTGCGACACCCGATGAAGGCTTGTCCCACAAGCCTTCATCGCTTAGACGAACCTGTTACTCCATATGTACTGACGATCGTTGTGACAATAAAAATTATTATTATTAATATTTTTTTTATATATAGTCTTGGAGATTAGCGATGACTTTCTCGTGACATAGATTTTTGTTTCTTTTTGGTATTTTGTGCTGAAAATGAGTACTTTTGTGATCCCGCACGTTAGCACGAACTGCTACATGGACCCTATGAGCACAAGTCCTTTTCCCTCATGAGTGCTTATGGTTTTCTGTTTGGATTGTTCCCACCTACCTTGGACATCTCAAATTTATCCAATTTCGAGTGCATTGGGCTCCCATTTGAGCCATGCCTAAGACTTTGTCAACAGTGCACTGCTTACTCGACGATTTGTTTCTCTTGCACGGTCGTGGCAGTCCACTAGCCGACTTATGCGTGTGTCTGTGTTTCCTTCTTTTTTTTTAATCAATGATTTTGTTTATTTTTTTATTATCAGTCCATCGCTTGAACTAGAAACAGCCTTAAAGCTTATCTTATATCTGTTGTATGCGTGATTTTTAATTATTATTATTATGTGGCAACAAAGGAAGTCATCTACATACCCCGTGTCGCAAGAA
Source organism: Ixodes persulcatus (assembly GCA_013358835.2). NCBI lineage: Eukaryota > Metazoa > Arthropoda > Arachnida > Ixodida > Ixodidae > Ixodes > Ixodes persulcatus. Next base: position 171,720 of record JABSTQ010009101.1, on the reverse strand, counting down.
CGGGACAAGATTTTCTGCTACTTTCAATGGTGAAAAGTGACGCTAGTGCCTCTGTGTGTTTTTCTATAATTGTTCTGACTTAAGAGATTTATTTTGCGTTAGTTTGCAGTTAGAACTTGTGTAAAACGTTGGTGATAATTCTACTTTTTTTATCTAGAACTGATTCTTTTATTTTTATGCAATTACATAGCTGGTTTTGCCGCACAAGCCCATGATGGCTTTGGCGAACCTGCACTGTGCCTCGATTATGCTCTTCCTTCACAAATAATTATTATTATTATTATTATTATTATTATTATTATTGTGTGTGTGTGTTTTTTTTTTTATTGTTATGTGTGCTTTTGTAGTTATTTTGTTGGGATCAGTCCTACAAGTCTTTAGGACTTTGACGGTCCCGAAATGATACTTTGAAGACATTTAAGCACCTGCAATAAATTTATTATTATTATTATTATTATTATTATTATTATTATTATTATGATTATTAAAAATACCAGATCGAAACAATGCCATTGTTTTCTTTCAAATACGAAACCACTTCCGCTGCACTTTAAAGAAGAGCCTTCTTTTTTCCCATTTTTTGTGTTTTTATAACCATTTTTGATTACATTACTTTTCTTTTGATTAATATGATTTCCTCGTTTTTCGTTCTATTTCCTGCAGAAGCGGTCAAATACACATCCCGGATACTGCCTTGATGAACTCGGGCTACTGTACGGCCTCCATGGAACAAGCTGAAAATTGACAGCTTACAAGATCGCTTCGGACTGTATAGACAACTGGCTTGCTTCTAATATCACCTGTCTACAGGGCACATTTACGAAGGTGAAAACAAAATACTGCTGAGGAGCACGCTGTCAACGATCACTACAGCTAGCAAGGATGGAAACTAGGAAGACCTTCCCAAGCGAGCGGATACTTGACGCCATACCTGCAACGTGGTATACCTCAAAGTGGCCCTGGGCTGTAAAAACTAAGACACAGCCTCCCGACCCTGGGCTATGTGGTCAGCCGCGCAGTCTGTGCACCACCTTGAAAAACCTGAGGGATGAAAAATGCAAGCCGCATCGACAGCACGAAACAAGTTGGCTACAGTTTGCTCGCACAGGAAGACTGTGCTCTCGCAAAGAAACTCGTTATAGAAGGGCTTGTTTTTCCTGGTGCAAATGCTGTAGAACACAACTATGTTGTACACCAATTGGTGATGCCCAGCCAGTGCCGACTTGTTGCATATCTCAGAATGGAACTACTCGAAAAAAAGTAGACTTCCGACGTATGAAAATTAACATTCGAGGGAGCTCATTTTGAAACACGTGTTGTTGTCACAAGAAAACGTACAAGCATTTTTTGTGACATTTCTGCAGCAAGATGAATGTTCGCATTAATGCCAAGAATGTCAAACAAAAAAAACCCGGAAAACTGAATCTCTGCAATCAAAGACACTCGCTGCCAACCGTCACGGATGTCAGGAAGCGAAACTCAGACCAAGGAAGAGTATGTCTGACGCCTGTGATGATGAACCCATTGTGAGTTCGAGCTGAAGCATGTGTTGGACTGCCGTGAACACATTCAACTGAGAAACCTTTGTTGCAAGATGACAACAATATTATGAATGTCAGTGCAAAATAAAAAAAAAGTTAAGGGAACCAAGGCTATACAAATTAGTTCCTGTCCGGCCAGCAACGTGCTTGCGCTTCGTCCTCATGCAAAGGCAACTGCTCTCTGAAGTCGGTGAATCTGTGTGTGTGTGTGTGTGCACAGATAGTCAGTGTCCTTGTAGCAGTCTCTTAGGTATCTTCTGGTGCTACAGCGTAATTGTCGACATGCTGCACAAATATTCTGTGTCTTGGTGTCACACAATCTACAGCATCTAAGATGTATAAATTTTTTTTCAAGACGGATATTTGCATGACATGAATACCAGGAGGCTCGTTTCGCAGTGTTCAAAGGTAACCAATTTCTTATTTACGACTCTCTTCTTTATTGTAAATACAAACAACTTTCAATATGAAGCTCCCGTGCCCACTTCTGTTTTTGTACAAAACTTGTTTTTAGCCGCCCTAACACACCTGTGACGTTTCGCAGACTCAGTACTGTCAAAGTACATCAGGATATAGGGCAACGCTCGGGTTTTACGGTACTTTGTTGCAAAGATAAAGTTTTCACATTATGGCATTTGCAAGAAACAGGTCACAGGTGTTTTTTCAATGTAGCAACCAGATAGGTTGCTGCAAAATAAGTACTATATTTGAACAGGCAGAGTGCATTGAATTGCTGAACCCATACAGATTTATCACAGGTCTAAGAAAAGTTTGTCAATATATGTGCAATGCATTTTTAAAACTATGATATCTCAGAACCCAAGAGAGCAGCACATCACTATTTTAGAGTGTTGTTACTTTTATACTTGTCTGGCAATTCGGGTCCCGTTACTGTTGAATGAGGTGTCCCTAAGGGTAATGTACTCGGGCCTCTATTGTTTCTAATATATATTAATGACCCTCAATTATCAGTTAAATTGACAATTAGACTTTGTTGATGCTTGAGTTATTTACCGGAAAATTATTGCTCCCATAATGATCACAATATTGTCCTAGACATTTAGATACGATATCATCTTGGTGTTCCCTATGGCAGATGAACATTAACACTCGTAAATGGAAACAAATGTCCGTAACTAAATCCTCCACGAAAACACTCACCCAGTACTTATTACTTTGACAACCACAAGAACACTCATTGTCATACAAGTATCTGGGCTTGTATTTTACAGACTCGTTATCATGGATTGAGCAAATAACTAATAGCGCACTAAAACCACTTGGTTTTATTAGAATGATTAGATGGACATTATATCTAGCTCCCATTGAAACAAAACTACTGGCGTACAAAACATTTAGCCTCCAAAAATTAGAATATGCAAACATAATTTGGAATCCACACCCAAGTTAACTAATCTCGAGGCTGGAACCTTCAGAACAAAGCAGCCAGATTTATATGCATTGATTATTCATCCGAAACTAGTGTCTCCGCTTTAAAAACTAGCATAAATAATCCTCGTCTAGAAAGAAGACGAAAAATAGCCCGATTGTGTTTTTTCAAGATGCATTTTACTCGGATTCCGATTTTCAATGTACTCACTGCTCGGCTGCCTATTTTATATCATCCATGTTAGATAATTCCTGCAAGATTGAACCTTTTTAGTGCCATACTAACAATTTCATCTTTTCTTCCTTCGTACTTCGCACCACAACTGGAACAAACTACCCGACCATATTGCAAATGAGTGATATCCCATTTCACTTAATAAAAGGGCATCGATTTCTGTAAATGTGAACCTTGATTTGTAAAACTGCATCATAACAATAACATGCTAATAAGCGTTTTCTTGTGTGTGTGTGTGTGTGTGTGTGTGTGTGTGTGTGTGCGTGTGTGTGTGTGTGTGTGTGCGTGTGCGTGTGCGTGTGCGTGTGTGTGTGTGTGTGTGTGTGTGTGATTTTTACTTGCTGGTGTCTACCTTTTATGTTCAATTGCTTTTTCGTCTTTTATTTTTTAATTCCCCTGATGTAATCCGCCTTCGGATGCCTTTAGGTGAATAAACTGAAATTAAATGAATTCCTTTGCATCATTTATCCAATTTTCACTGCAGTTCTTTTTATCTGGTCCTACTACTTCGATTATTGCCATTTCATTGGGATTATTTTTTATACAACTCCCATGTTCAGATATAATTACACCACCCAGTTTATCGCTTAACAAAATAACACATCTTTCTCAAGATATCACATTCTTGCATTTCCCTACAATATTTGTCGGTTAAAATAGGGAGTTTTAGAATAACATACTCAATTCTGGCCCACGCTAGGGCTAAATTTAGCGCTTGCGTTAGCGCAAGCGACGCATGAGAGTTTTAGAATAGCGTTTCTCCGCCGCGACTCAGAAGCCCAAGCATCTCGCGCTTGCAACGCCACCAAGATACAGTCACTATATTAGTTCACACACTAAATGCTGTAACTTTAAAAAAAACAAGTTTTTTGGTCCAGAGTAACATTTTACATTTGTTTTTACGGGAGAATGTGACCCGAGCAGTCGACTGGTCGTGTCCGCATGCGTCGCCTCGAAAAGAGAGGTCTCGTGTACTGACTACGCAGATAAATGTTCGCACTTCGCAAGCATCAAGTGTCCGGTGATCGTTGCCCACCTTTCTTGGTTTTCCAAACCGAGTGCATTGTCGTCCGGTATGGAAAATCGGAGTCGCGAAGATGCCGCCGACGTCGCGCTCACGACGCCGCCAAAGCGGCCGCAGCCATGGTCCTTGGAACCGCCATTTTTTAACTCTACTCGTCTTGGCTATTAGCGGCGAGATGATTTGGTGGCGCCCGCCTGTGGTTCCCCCTTGTGACGTCATTACCTTGCAAACAACAAGTTCGATGGTGTTCGTTATTAGCATGGTGGAAGCTTGAAATCATTGCGCTCTCAAAGGAACACTGCCAACACCGTCAAAATTAAAGTTCTTTCATTCTTCTTATTGCCGGCGATGATAAATCCCCTTTCCGACGTCATAGTCAGCGTTCGGCCAATCGTGGAAGGCCGACCACAGCGACGCTTTTGGTCGTGCACGGGGCTAATAGCCAAATTCTCATTTCGAATCCACCTTGGAGGAGCGCCAGGACTCTTTGCGTACGCACGCAATTTTTAAACAATAGCGTATGCTAAAATATTGCACGCAAAGCGCAAAACGTGATTAGCGTTTGGCGCATGCGCAGTTGCGACGACGCTATTCTTTGAGTACTCAAAGCTTTGGCGTGCGCTATTCTAAAACTCCCTAATAATTTTTCTGCGCTCTAAAATTTGTTCTTTAAACCAGGTGGCGTTCACAGCTCTCATGTTAGTTCATACAAAATAAATAGTTCGAAAATCCGCGGTTCTATAACGTAAAATCTACGGGGGAAGACTTCAGCTAAGCTCTATAGCGCGGTGCACGTCAGCCTGCTGCCGTGACGTCACTGGAGGCGTGTTTTCTGGCCTTCTCCTCTAGGTGGTGTTGACTCGGGCCCAATAGCCGAGTTAGAGACGTCCGACTATGATGACGTTTTATAGAGGGAGAGGAGGACATGCGGAGGCCTTCTGTCTAGGTGGTGTTGGGCTGACTCGACAAGGTCCCGCGATGCTCCTTATCTAGTCTGCTTCACCATCTGGAATATTCGGCCCAGAAAAGTTCGAGCGTCGCGCGTTCGGGGCGAACAAGAACTGGAACTTTCGAGAACGAGAAAGCAGGACAAAATGATGAAAGTTACATCCCGAGTAAGAATAAACGCGAATCTTCTAGAATACCGTGACCGGGCAGTGCCTGCTCGGCCCTGCGTGCGGCAATATACACGACTTGCTTGGAGGTCTTTGCAAGTAGTTGCACCTTTGCTTCGTTCCTGACGTTCTTTTGGATGAGCAGGCCCGGGATCACTGTGGACTTGCTTGGCCTAATGTCCTGCCATTTGAGAGTTACTTGGATGCTGTTGACGTCCTTCTTGGTTCTGCGCCTCCTCAGCACGAAAAACTCGGACTTCTTTGGCGAGCAGAACATTTCGCAGCTCTTTGGGAATTGATTAACCGTCTCGGCGACGAGCTGGAGCGTGTTCTGCAAGCCTCCGAGGGAGTCGGTGACCATTGAGATGGTCACATCGTCTGCATACAGCGCTTGTCTAAAGTTCGGTATTCTTCCCAACTGCTCCGGAGGCCCAAGAGCGCGATGTTCAAAAACAGTGGGGAGAGGACCGAGCCTTGGGGAGTCCCTTTGCACTCCAAGATGATAGGATTTTTTAAAGTCCCCGATCTAAAGTACGGCTCTGCAGTTAGAAAGAAAGTCAACTATGTAGTTGCAGGTCCTCTCCCAGTATGCTGTGTTGTTTAAGTTTCGGAGGGTCGCCTCGTGTTCCACGTTGTCGAACGCACCCTTTAGGTCTAGAACGAGGATGGCCCACAGGGAGTGACGCGTGGCTGGGATGGTGATTTACTCCATGAGTTGACTGAGCACGTCCTGTGTCGCAAGACGTTTTCTTAAGCCAAACATCGCGTACGACATTCGTTCCGTTGCCCCGAAGTGGTTCTTTAGTTTCTTCACGGTGATTCTCACCGTGATTTTGACGATGCAGGACGATAGGGTAGGGATGGTGGTAGTAGGTTCTCAATGAGCGTCGATTTGCAGGGCTTTGAGATAAAGCGAAAGTCCGCCATCTTCCATTTACTAAGAACTTTGCCTGTCTTCCAGAAGGTGTTAAGGTGGCTGAGTAGTCTATCTATGATGCGATCGTCTAGGTTGAAGAACATATTCGTGATTTTGCATGGCTCCGGGACACTGTTCCGCTTGCTATACTCAATCGCCTCTAGGAGCTAGTACAATTTGAGAGGGGGGCGGGGGGGAGGGGGGTGTTGCGTAATTGAACGTCGAGGATTGATTGAATAATAAAGGATGTGTTTAATATTTACATGGCGAAGTTAATCTACGGGTGTCGGTCATCGCAGTCGTTCCGTACATCTTCTTCGATCTCCATCGCGCCAAACGTTTATCCTTCTTCCTCGTTTTCGTTAACCGCATATTTACACGAGCACTGTGCAGCTGTTTCCCGTGAGGAGGAGTCGAAATTACAATTCACGACAGGGGGAACATATTCATCCCCTCTCCCTTCCTCCAAACGGAGAAGAGGGGGGTGGGGATAGCTTCCCTCCGTCTCGAGGTACTTCTATTCCATGTCCTCCAGGAGTTTTTCGCTGGTTCCCGCGTAGGCCTTGAGTGTACGCGTCATGCTTCTGTTAGACTCGCCTTTACTTTTCAGGGTGTCGATTAAAGGGATTGTCCGGTCAAATCTTGTATTCGTGAAAACAATTCAATATCATTGTTATTGCCTCGAGACGCATCGTACGTGCAATATCTGATGAATGAGTGCATTATCAATGACAGGCTAACGAGTTTTAATTTTCTTTTAATTTTTTTCGGGACCTGCGGTAAGACTACAAAGTACATATATTTCAGATCGTTAGCAATATGTGTCTATAAATAACCATAAGTTTAAAAAAAAGCTCAGAATACTTCATGGCGTTTCTCAAGGCTCCATTTTAGGGCCGCTGTTATTCCTCGTGTACGTCAAGGACATTACGGCAGTACCAGGTTTCCCAGAACTAAAAATGTACAGAGACAACACAAATATATTGTTTGCTTGTCCGGTGAAAAAGGGCGCAGAAGGTTGGTGAATTGAATATATTTCGAAGTTATCAAAATGGGTGCAAATTAGTCGTCTACATTTAAATACATGTAAAATTAAATATTTTATTTTGAACCAGCAAATAAGCAAGAAAAAAGTTTTATTAATTCACTATTCGAGGGAACATCATGGGAACAGGGTGCAAAACAAAAATATCTCGGCCTATGGTTTCCTGAGGACGTATCATAGAGTTTTCATGTAGACAAACAAAAGGCTGATTTATCCCGGATAACCGTAAGCATTTATCGAATACAAAATGTTATACCTTCCTCTTTAAAACACCTATTATATTATATCTCATTTTACGTCAAAATTACTTATATAATTTTGGCGGGGAAATGACGATAGCGTCGAATTATACTAAACGTATTCTTATGGAGACAGCCTGAGTGCATATATTTCATCAGAAACAGGAAGCCAAGGAGGCGGGTCATAAGAACCAACTGGAGACAAACTTTTTAAACAACTAAAGCTCCAAAGAGAACGGATCTAAACATTTTGTTTAATAATACGTTTTCTAGTTTTGAAAGTGATTGCAGAATGTTCTTTGTATGCAGGTTTTCATCTATATAGTGTATTACAACAAAAACATAATGATATGATATAGCTCATTAAAGGAAAAAAGTCTTTATTGTAATTTCTTTTGAATTTGTTCTTTTTGCTGACATGCCGGGGTTATATAAGAATGCATTCCAGTTTTTTTTATTGGGTTTGGTTTTTACTGGACTAACATTTACTGACAATTATAGTGTTCTTCTTCATAGTGTTCATTTTATTCTCTAGTTGCTTTGAGTTTTATTTTCAATTTTCTAGTGTTTTGTTAGAATTGTTACTCCAGCACTATCTTTAGCTGCTGAACTTTAGGAAATTAGGCTTTGGTACCGCGACTTTATCCCTCCCCCCACGCGTCAAACCCGCGAAACGAATTTTAAAAACAAATTCGCTAGCGGCCCGTACGGTTGTGCCAGGGGGCGTTCTAAAGCGACACTAGTGTCGCCCCTTCATTGCGGAAAATCGCCTGATGCTGCATTTATTTCTCACGTCGTTCTGCCAATTTCTACGGCGAAAAGCTGGTTACAATGTGATTGAGGCTTTTTCCCTGTTGAAAAACGGAATGTTTTTTCTAGGGAGTCAAATATCCGCAACGGAAGGTTGCATGGGTGTCGTGTCTCTGAAATGGAAGAGGTTATACATAAGATTTCTCGTACTGCGAAGTGCTTCTCAGTAGTGCAAGCAAGCGTCGTGACGAGAACCACCTCGCGATAAACGCTCTTTTCTGTGCGGTTTTGCTCGTTCTAGGAAGTCGGATCAAGTCGGTTGTATGTAAGAATGCCACGTTGTCTACACTGTATTTTCACGGACAGCTTCCAAGTCGCACACGCCTCTTGAGCTTCGAGGAGCACACATGCAAAGGAAGAGTTACTTGCAGCTGTAAGCATGCCGCAGGTGTTTGAATTTACATGAATCCGCTCAATGGCAAGTCTTGCACAGCGACACCACAACAATGGACAAGTCGAAAAAAAAATGTAATGGGACGTGAACATAAAGTTAAATAGAAAAATTTCATTGCGCACCGCGAAACTGGAAGGTGTTGCGGCCTGTCAAGAAACGAACCTGTTCACAATTCCAGATTTGCCACGTTTTGTATACTCACATTTATTGCTCCCGTCCAAGCGGCAGAATCTTAAACTAGGTAAGTGCGGCAGGAACTAACTTAACCGCTTATGATTAAAATCAGCCACACCCCATCGTCTTGCACTCACCCCGATGATTTTTTCGTAAGCATCGGGTTAAAACGTTGGCGGATAGGTTTTGGTTCGCTTGGCTCTTTATGTTTTAGCCGTTTATAAATTGGTTAATTATTGGCCTGGTTTCTTCTCTAAGTAGCAATATGGAACCATTGGATGTATTAAGGTGGCTATTAAGCGTATTTACACTACCAATTCTAGTTAAAAACGAGGCTTCAATGTTTCACCGTCTTCGTAAATATTTAAGGCTTCTCGGCGTTATTTCTGAAGTTACATCCCGAGTAATATTCTTACAAATACGATTCAATGAGGGCGAACTTGTGCTAGAAAAGAAAAAGAGAAGAACAGGCGTCAAGAAAGCAGAAGCGAGTGTCGGCGGTGGCAGCAGCAAGCGAGGGTCCGTCGGCGTCACATCTGGCTATCGCGAGACAGAATCAGTGAATCGATCGGCCATACTGCGCACGGCTCTTTATCTACTATGCTGGTCGCCATAAATATTCGACCTAAAATGTTCGCGAAAGGGCTAGAGTGAGAGTAACTAGACAAGGTAAGTATGGCCTCTTTATCGTTTACGCTCGAGGAAAGAGTGTACGCGAATCTTCTATATGAACGGACAAGCGCATCTTCTCGTTCATCGTTCAAAATAGTGGTAAGCTAAATACGTCCTGCGGAAAACGAAAATTCCTCAATGCTACCGAGCATAGAACGGCTTGAGTCGAACGACGTGAACCACCTCAGGTCGTGGTCCGCGTCGTGATGATGTTTGCATTCCGTCGGGCACCACTTTTTAGTTGAGCTCCCCTGATGTGACGAAGTACCGGTTGTCCCAAATAGCGGCCAGGCTCTTTAAATCGACCGCGAAATTCGGTTTCTTAACCTATCGCGCTATGATTTTGTGCAGCGTTGCCCACAGATGGTGCATTTCCTTTTGCACAATTTGCAAACAGCGAACTTACCTGAGGAAGACGTAAACAAAGAAAACGTCTTAACTCCTATGGAAACGCAGCGAAGCCGCCGGTCTTCCAACAATGGGGCTCCCCATTGTTCGAAGAGCGGTGGCTTCGCTGAATTTTCATAGGAGCTAAGCCTTTTTCTTTTTTTTTTTACTTTTTCCTCAAGTAAGTTCGCTCTTTGCAAATTTTACAAAACAATGCAGGACCTGTGGACAACGCTGCACAAAATCGTAGCGCGATGGGTTACGAAACCGAATTTTGCGGTAAAATTAAAGAGCCTGGCCGCTACGTGGGACACCCTGTACATTGTACGGTCCAAAGTGCCGTTTCAACAGTTTTTCGCTGAGGCTGCAGCAACGAGTGGGTGTCCACATCCGCACTCTGTCTCCGGGCTGCAAGTGAACGTGCCGACGACGAAGGTTGTACCAGTCAGCGTCGACACGCAGCACGGCTTGAATCCCTCGTGGGGTGAGCCGGGGGTCTCCTTCGGCCCGTTGGGTAAGCCCCTGGGCGCCGTCACACCAATCGTGAGCTGTCACGTGGGACAGCATCGCGTCCAGCATGGTGGTTACTTTCCGACCTTGTACCAGCTGGAAAGGTATACACTCCAGTGGTCTCTCGAACTGCCGTGCTGTCGTCTTGTGCTCCACGTCGACGCACATGGCGATCATGTCGACAACGGTCTTGTTTAATTGTCTTGTCAACCCGTTCGTCTGCGTATGGTACGCCGTTGTTCAGCGATGGCTGGTGTGGCTGAGCCGGAGGATCTTAGTTAGCTGCGCCAAACACTACGATTTTCGGTCTGTAAGCAGTACTTTGGGAGCACCATGCCTCAGTACGAGGGCCTCAACGAAGAAAGAAAGCTAAGAAAAGGATATCATACATGTGAGACTTAACAACTTTGTAAAAAAAAAATGCGATATTAACTGATTTTCAATATGGCTTCAGGAAAGGTCACTCCACAAAAATAGCTCTTCTGCAGGAAAAAAAATCTAAACAATACTGAAAACAAACACTTAACGTGGGGAATCTTTATAGATTTCTAAAAAGCGTTTGATCGGCTGAAACATAAAAGGTTATTAAAAATACAATTTTTTGCGGAATTCGAGGGAATTTTTTTTTATTAGTAAGAGCTTCTTAAGCGGTCGGATGCAAACACTTGAAATCAACGGATTTCCTTCAATTCTGAAAGCAGTCCGTATAAGGGTACCTCAAGGTAGTGTCTTAGGACCATTGCTTTTTAATATGTTTATAACGTATTTGGCCGCTATAGCAAGTATAACATCATTTGTCATTTATGCCGACGATACTAGTAGTTTTTTTTTTTCAGGCAACAACATTGATAGATGAGTTCCGATCAAATCATTTGTCTGAAAAAACTTAGTTCATGCACTGCCTCAAATTCCTTAGAAATAAACGAAAATAGAACAAAGCCGTTATCTTTTAATCAAAAGGTACAGTGTGCAATGCTACTGAAACGTTAATTTTAAACTCTTCGCAAATTTAATTTGTAAGCACTGTTAAATCTTTAGGTGTAATTTTTAACGAACACATGCTGTGGCACTCCTATATTCAAAATAGTAGACTTAAACTCTCGAATATCCTAGGTATACTATATAAACATCGCCATAAGTTACCATATAATGTTAAAATCTTAAATTTATATTGCATTTATATTGTATTTATATGTGACAGCAAGATGATGGACATAGAAGAAGAGGAAACCAGGCAGAGCAGATATTGCAAAAGAGGAATAGGAGGATTCTACTAATGGCGGATCGAGTAAAGCAGTATTTCGTAAGCTATCTCGAATTGTATTTTTAAAACGCTACATTTTGGCGCAGTCGACAGGATCCTATCATGTGGATCACCCTCACTATAAAAGATGACGCCGGAGAAGAGCTCGTCTTCTCATCTTGCGAGCTGCAAGATGAGAAGGCATTTCCACTACCACCTCGGATCACTACTCGGGAGTTGATTCAACTCGTTTCTGACAAGTCAGGAATGGACATCAGTGCCATGCTTCAAAAAAGGACTGTCAAGGTCAACCTAAAAGTAGCATATTTTCAGACCTTTATCATAGAGCCAATGGAGGAGGGCCCGGTAAATCCTCGTGACGGCTTCCACTTCTATTCCGGTTCTCAAGGCGGCTCCCGAACCGGAACCTAAGGCGAGTTCCAAATTCCAATCCAACTCCCAAAGCAATTTACAATTCGGAACTCAACCTGACTTACAGGACTGTAACCAAGACAATCACCGGGCCTATGCCGAAAACAGCTTCGTTGATCTCAAAAGACTTCAGCGTGCTGTTGTCGCTAACCCCGAGGACCCAAATTACCTTGTTCACCAGATCCTCCTTGCACCACAACAACAAATAATGCGAAACCAACAACTGCTTCAAGCTATCGTCGGACTTTCACGAAACCATGAAGCTCCTCGCTTTCGAATGGTAAAGCCGGACCCTTTTGATGGTCACTCAACAATCTCTGAAGCTTGGTTGTCATTTTATAAATACGCTAGTGAGAAGAATGGCTGGCGGTCTGACGACGACAAAGTAAAATATATGCGACCTTTTGTCACCGGAATGGCCAAGAAGTGGTATGAGCTCCACTAACGTACCATCTCAACGACCCCTGGAAACAGTGGAAAAGAAGTTTTCATTTGGCATTTCAAGAGAATCCCGTGAAGAAGTGGGATAAGGCTATATTCGACAAGTACAAAGCAGGAAGTGTCATGGAGTATTTCTATGAAAAACGACGATTGCTCCACATGGCAGACAGATGGCAGACCTTACCAGACTCATCCGTAGTCCCGCTGGTTATTCACGGACTTCTGAAAGAGCTGCAAAAACAGGTCCAAGTGAAAGCACCCAAAACTGTCGAGGGTCTTCTGACTGTTTTCAACATCCATGCTTAGATGCGTAGCCCCGGCAGCGCAAAGGCCTACTGAAGCAACCCTTCAGTCGCACAGATATGGAAGTCTTGGACAAAAGCCTTCGTATTGCCATCCACTAACTGTTCCACAAAAGCAGTCAGCGACTCACCTAGCAACATTTGAGGACACGGCTAAAGTACAGACAGCTACAAAAAACGGATAAATAAGGGAACAGTCCCACCCCTCGACAATAATGGAGACTCTGTACCAATCAACAGTCTTGTATATAAATGTAAATATGAATGGACGAACTTTAAAAGCTTTTGTCAACAGCGGAACGTCTTTGACTATGGTTGACCAAGAGGTTGTCGATCGTGAAAAAACTTTTGAGGGTCGTGCAATCGAGGTTCAATGCTACGATGGAAGAAACAAAATACACGCCAAATGGATTCACTTGACCATTCAATATGAATCGCAACAAGTCTAGACCGAAGCTCTAGTACTTAAGCTACTAAATTATGACTTACTACTGTCTCGGCCAGATACGAAGAGAACACACATCGACATATACTAGGATGATACGGTCCAAGTATCTAACACAAACTTTGCCAGTGCAAAGAAAAAGGTAGAATATGTGGGATCAGTTGATGATATACTCATCAACTACCCAGAAGTAATACCCGTGGGCGAATACCCACCCGCAACCACTTGTTTTGAAGTACCATACGAGTTGGCGGATACCACCATTGTCAGACGGAAGCCATACAACATGTCTTTAGAAAAGAAATGATGGCTAAAGAGGGAACTAGAAGACATGCTGGATGCTGAAATACTTTGACCCTCGGTCTCCTCTTTTGCATCACCAATAAACATCGTGCCGAAGGAAGATCGATCACTACGGCTATGTACCGATTATCGCATGATTAATCGTCAAGCCGAACGTTTTCCGTTTCGATGACCAGAATTGACAACATCATCGGTGAGACTAGGATGCACCGTATTTTCTACGATTGACCTGCGTAATGGATTTTTACAGGTACCTTTAAAGGGGCACTGACACATCAAAATCATTTTTTTTTTATCCGAAACGATTGAAAACGATGCCGGGACATTACCCTCAAAATTCGAAACTTGAAAATTCAGTATTTGTGAATAAAAAAAAAAAAAAACAATTTCCAAATGCCGAATTTGAAGTTCCCGAGCGATCCGCGCCAGTGCAGTGAGTCAATTTATGCGGTCTCCTGCGACTCGACTTTCTTTCGGACCTCCGCTCCACGTTATGAAGCAAAGCGCCGTTGCTACCGCGACCCGAAGCGAGGAGCAGGTGAGCAGGCGGATAGAAGGGAGCCGGCGCGGGAAAAAACCGGTTTCTTCGCCGACTCGCCGATCTGCTCGAGCGCCGGCAAGTTTTCCGAAGGAGGATACAAATCCAGGAAGCGACGTCACACCGAACTCTGATTTTTGGTATTTCAAAAAGAGGGGCCGTACTGCGTTCGCAATTGCGTTAAAAAACATGTTTTACGATTGCCGTTATTAAACGTTATAGAAATGTCGCCTACAAAGCTTATAAATTTCCTGATTTTTGACGTCACCGATCAAAAGAAGGGAGGAGGTGAGAAGCGGGAGAATCAAACGCCAAAAATAAAAAGGCGCGCGCGCGCGCGGGAACCTTTTTTCTCGCAATGCGGTTTTTTTGCGTATCTACGACTACAACTTGCATCGTTTTAGACAATAAAAAATTACGACCTTTGGGGTGTCAGTGCCCCTTTAAGGGAAGAGTACAAGAAATATACTGCATTCCTAACACCATTTGATGTGTACGAGTACAACAGACTTTCCTTTGGCTGGAAGAATTCACCAGCTTGGTTCCAAAAGATGATGAACGAACTACTAAGCCCATTTCTGGGAAAGTTCTGTAACGTCTCTATCGACGATATAATTGTATATTCAAAGAATCAGGAAGATCACGATCGCCGTCCGGCATACGTGCTGGAAGCTTTGAAAGGGGCAGATCTTAAGATCAATGTAAAAAAAAAGCGAATCCTTCCAAGGAAAGGTGTTATTCCTTGGGAGGAACTTCGACGGAAGGTCTAAAACAACCAAGCAAGAATTCGTTGCTCGGATCTCCAGCCTTCAAAAGCCCTTTGACGTCCATTCGCTCAGAGTGGTTCTTGGGTTTGCCGGACATTTCAGGTCTTTCATCCAGGATTTTACAAAGAAGACAAGGTGCCTTACGCGACTAACGCAGCATGATGTACCATTCGAGTAGTCCAACGAGTGTGAAGAATCCTACCAGCATCTGGTGCGAGCGATTTCTTCTGATCCTGTATTGACTTTAACCAATTTTGACCTGCCTTTTGAACTGAACTCAGATGCATCCCACCATGGTACAGGTGCTGTTCTTTATCTGCGTCATCTAAACATCTAAACAGCTCTCCATCATAGGGTATCACTTATATACTTTTTCTAAGCCTGAAGTGAATCACACCACTACAGAAAAAGAAGCCCTAGCTGTTATCAAGGCCGTGCGATACTTTCGCTCGTACCTCGAGGGCCACAAGTTCAAACTCTTCACGGATCACCAAGCCTTAACGTACCTCCTATGCATGACTGAACAGAAAGAAAAAAAAGCTAGATGGATAAACTAACTCCAACAATTCGAGTTTGAAGTATTTCATCGGCCAAGAGTTCACGTGAAAGATGCAAATGCATTGTCTCGTCTGTCGATTTCCGAGATGATGCATGAGACGGAGGAGGTCTTCCACACTCGACTGTGGGAAGGAACCGAAGATTTAACTTTAATCGATGGCAAGTTTCATGTTCCAGTCACGGCTGTAAGTTTCATTCTCAGGGTAGTCCAGAATTCCCAAGATAGTCCAGAATCAGGCGGCCATGATGGATTTTGGAAGACGTATAGTAAACTGGCTCACCGATTCTGCTGGCCTGGAATGAAGCAAGAAATCTACAAGCATGTGCGTTCGTGTCACGAATGTCAGATGAACAAAGCCAGGCAGAAGAAACGATTCAATGAGATGGCTTTGCCAATTCACTTGGATGTTCCATTCGAAGTAGTCCATCTAGATTTTGCCGAATTAAGAAAGAAGGGTGAGGAAGTGGCTGAAACCCAAGCGTTTCTTCTAGCCATAGACGAGTGTAAGCGCAATGCTGCCTCAAGAGCAGGAAAAGAAGACGCAAACAGGGTCATCACACTGATAGAAAGGGACCCATTTAATAACATCAAGGTGATTGTTCCAGACAATGGTACCGCGTTCCGGAGTAAAAAAACTGGAGCAATGGGCAAGATCAAGGGGAAGCGAGCTGCGCTTTTCTGCCCCATATCACCCGGAAGCGAATGACCTCGCATAACGACTGATTCGAGACTTTAAGCAGTACTTGTTTAAGTACCCGAACCTCGTCGGTGGTTTGAAATGTGCCCTAGAGGCAGCTGGGCCCATCATAACCGCTCACATACTACAACCTTAGGTTGAAGTCACAACTACGCGGCCTACGGACTTGCACCTAACTTGCCGGCAGATGTTCAACTTGGCATCAAAGATGATCTAGTGCTGACGTAAGAAAAGAAGACCAATCTACAGCAAAAGCTATATAAGAAATGAATGAAACAAAATTTGGACAAAAGATTTCGTTCAGGCCCAAACATTCAAGTCGGCGATTTCGTCATTGTTAGTTAATGGCATCTATGGAACACACACGAAGTTTTCCGGGCCCTACCAAGTGACGACAACAGCTACCACGCAAGGTATCCTAAACGTCATATTGTCTACAACGTCAACAAATGCCACTGAATGCGACACCATCGAAAATATGTTTCCATATCATCCCAGGAGGATTGTGTAGCAAAAAGCTCGTATAATGTAACCGATAGATGATCGGACATAGAAGAAGAGGAAACCAGGCAGAGCAGATATAGCAAAAGAGGAAGAGGAGGACTTACTAATGGCGGATCGAGTAAAGCGCTATTTCGTAAGCTATCTCGAATTGTATTTTTAGAACGCTACAGTTTATATTGCATTGTTCAATTCTCGGATATCCTGTTGACACCTAGTGTGGAAAACAACCAACAGTACGGACATTAGCAAACTGTTTTTATTCCAGAAGAAAGCAATCCGAGTCGTACCCAATGCGTCGTATAAAGCGCACAGTGATCCGCTTTGTTATAAGCATAAAATAATACAAATACCAGAATATTACAACTGTAAGCTTGCGACAGTATACGCGGCATCCCTGAAATGTTTTAATCACCCATTTGCGCGGGTTTCAAGACTAAGTGCTAAACATAGGTATATGGAGTACGTAGCGCCGGATACCAAAAAATACCTCGTCCTAAACGAAAAAGAACTATGGGCTTCAAATGGTACAGTATACACTGCCAACCATACTAAAAACTTTTTAAAAGATCGACACATTTGTATTGATGCACTTAATAAGAAACCAATACGCAAAACATTCACCTCTAACTTTTAAAATGTTCTCATGCATGGCACTGTATGTTTCTTTCCGTCTTTAAAACGTTGTGTTGACTTTCCCTGCCTGCCGATCTGCCGCTAGGGAGCAGGCGCTTCGTCCAGCTGCACCTGTTGCAGCTTTTTTCCTGTTTCCGTCACCCATATGTATGATGGGAGTAAATAAATGAATTGAATTGAACTTGGCTACTTCTACAGCGGTTTGCAACGGGAGCACTTTTGCCTAGGCGTACCTTGCGAGGTAATTGTTCGCGACGTTGATCCACCGGTTTCCTTGCGCCGATGGTGGGAACGGTCCAAGCAAGTTCATTCCGATCTGCGGAACCGCGTAGTCTGGGTAGTGATCGGCTTTAGGAGTCCTGCCGGCTTCGTCGGTGGTTTCTGGCGACGTTGGTATTCGCGGATCGATCGGACGTAGAGGTGGACAGCCTTCGGCAGCTTGAGACATAGTATTTTTGGGGAATATGTGCATGTGTTCTGCTGTAGCCCAGGTGACCAGGTGTCGGGTCGTCGTGGCAGGCTTGGAAGATATCGAAGGCTTGTAGGGATTGCCAGGATCCACGTCGAGTTGCTGTCCTCGAAGTTTTCTTTGTTGAGAATACCCTTCCGAACGGGGAATGTTGGAAGCGAACGTGAGAAGGCTCGGGGAAACGTACACCCTCGCCTCTCCAAGTGGTCGATCAGCGCGCCAAGTACAGGATCGCCCCGTTGAAGCATTTCCATGCCATTAACGCTCACGGCCACGAGGAAGCGATCGTGATATTTTATATGTGGAACGTCAGCATGACGAAAATCGGCATGTGAACCGTATATGCCTTCTAAAAAATCACTCAAAGAAGTCGAGCTTATTCCAAGCTTCCATTCATTGGTCTGGTGTATTTATTTATATT
Source organism: Ixodes persulcatus (assembly GCA_013358835.2). Classification (NCBI taxonomy): domain Eukaryota; kingdom Metazoa; phylum Arthropoda; class Arachnida; order Ixodida; family Ixodidae; genus Ixodes; species Ixodes persulcatus. The sequence goes on along the minus strand of JABSTQ010009101.1, from coordinate 153,515 downwards.
TTCTGCTTTGGCTTTGCCGTCAAACACATTTAACCTATATAAAGGTGATAACTATACAGGAGGGGTTAACCTATAAAGCAATCCATAATAATCTAAGAATTGTCATATTTATTTGAATGTCTTAAATCTAAAAAAGCACATACCGTCAGATTATTCCTGCCTGTCATATATACTAGTCCCAGTTTTACTGATACCCTATTACAGAAAAACTTGAGTTGTTACATGAAAACTCACCAAGTTCACTTTGCTTAATAGACCCGACGCGTGAACATGTAACGTCCCGCTCTGAAGGAAAGCTTTCCCCTTAGTATAAAAGTCCCGAACAGACCACACACATGAAAAATACGTAATGTAGAACTTTCGAGCACCGTTAGTTTTTTATACAGAGATCAATCTCAAAGGTACGCTGTTTGAGATACTGATCGAAATGTATGAAGGTTCTTTGAAGTGTGCAGTGAAGACACGGCAGTGTAGTGGGACCTCTGCTACGAAGGCTGATTTATAAGTTTTGCCTCCCAGGTTCTAAGTTTTTGTTCGGTGACAGAAATAAAACGTTACATTCATAGGAAAGTTTGGAATTTCCTTTTTCCCAGGAGCACATAACGTTTACAGCCAGGCTGTATATGACTCGCAGCCCCGCTAACACTAGCCCCGCTAACAATACGAAGCACGTGGCTCTCCCCGCATGCGTTTCACGGTAAAGAGTGGGGTTGCATAACCTACCGCGGCACAGGCAGCGGACGTAGCCTTTCATATATAAAAAAAAAACGTTTTGGTACAGTGTATTTACTTTTCTATTGTCAATCATTTGGTATAGACCCCTTTGCTGTTTACAAAACATAAACTGCTGCTTGCGTTCCAAGTGACTTGCGCCCGCACCGTCTTTGCAAACCTATTAAGCTTGCTTATGTCAATGGTGCGAGAAAGCATCAACGCTACACGGACAACAAAGTTGGAGATTTAACGAGGGCCTTAGGTTGTACAGTCTAAAAAAAGGGTATCACCTTACACTGTTTTGTCCCATATGATGCACCCCAAAACTACAGTTCGAAGTACAGCGGTCTATGTCGAACAGACGGCCCCAAAGTTTACGAGGGGCTTGATAACGGCGCGATATAACTTATTAAATAGCGAAAGTACGTATCAAAAACGACAGAAAGAAAACACTGAGGTTTTGCAGTAGGGCCAAGAAAACCCCGATTATTTTAGTAAAAAAAGTTCAAACTGGGGAGTTTCTGTGTGCCTAACAGAATACGAAGTACCCTAAACATTCCATAGCTTCGCTAAGTGAAGTGCCAACTAATCATTGGGGTCTCGTGCTTAGTTGTTATGAAAACGAAAAAAAAAAAGAAAGCCGTTTACAACTCCCTGTAACGCCGAATTAGAGCGCAGCTCTTGAGGAGGAGGAGGGAAGGGTACTGAGGGGGGTCATGTGACCTCGGAGGGGGAAGGGGTCACGTGACCTTGGGGGGGGGGGGGGGTGGTGCACGTGACCAAGCGGCATCACGTGACCTAGGGGGTCACGTGACCTCGGGCGACCCGGCGACTCCCGCAGGTTGCATGCAACGCGGGTTGCATGCAACTTGCATTGAATGCAACCTGGGTTGCACGCAACGCGCGGTTACGCCAACGCCGACGGGTTGCATGCAACCCGGCGACTCCCGCGGGTTGCATGCAACACGGGTTGCATGCAACCCGTGTTGCATGCAACAATCCAAGTTGCATGCAACACGGGTTGCATGCAACTTGGATTGAATGCAACCTGGGTTGCACGCAACGCGCGGTTACGCCGACGCCGACGGGTAGCATGCAACGCGAGTTGCACGCAACCTGAGTTGCATGCAACCCGCGGTTACGCCGACGGCCACGGCGACGCCGCTCAAGCCGGAAACGGGCGCCTAAGAGCTGCGCTCTAAAAAAAAGAAGAAACGCTTGAACGTTTTTGTATAGACCTGAGTGACACACCCAACCCCGCTCGTAAAAAGAGTCGTAACAAATTACTGCCTCTCTCTCCTATATACACTAACTCATGTTTACAAACAAACCGGAGCGCACCTAGCGGACGCCACCGGCGCCGCGCATGCGCGATGGGGGTGTGGGCAAGAAGCCCGCCGTCGCCCATAAACAAACCATTGAAATGCGATGTTGTCGACGTCAGTGTGAGCCCCTTTGCCCTTTTTCGCGTTCAAATTGTTGATTCTACGTCTTCCTGGCGATGTCTGACTACTTGAGCGGCGTCAGTGAAATTACCGAGGCTCGTTACACCGCAAAACTTCGCGTGAATAATATGACATGTGGCGAGTCATGCCTGATTCGCATGATGAGATTTCGCTCGCAATTTTCAGTCGCGACGCCGCTCGGACTGCAAAAGCGAGAACCGTAGTTGAAGTGGTCGACGTCGATACTGAAAATTGCAAGCAGAATCGGACCGAGTGAATTAGGCATAACAAGTCGGTGATGGTCACTGGTAACAATGATCAACATCTCCTTGTATCTACTGTTTACATCGAGCCTCCTTACCAACCTTCAAACTTTAGTCTTTTGATACCTGCACTTACTTCTTATCGAAAGTACCGGGCCAACATTTGATCTACGGGCCGGCGTCGTCTAAGAGAGCAGACGACAAGCAGAAACGTTTGAAAGAGCAGACGACAGTTCCAACGATCAGGCGGCCGTTTGAACTTGAAGACGCACTGAACGTAGTCCGCAGGTGGTCCGTATACAACTTGACGGTTTTCCGGCATTCATGATGGAGCAAAACAAATAAATCTGATGACCACAGGTATTCGTGAATTCAACCCAAAGTGCTTCCCGCCCAAGCAATCGTTGTCCGACGGCGTCTGCTTTTCCCTTTTTACCGCACGTATCCAGATTCTCGGACGAACCGAGCACGTGAAAACTGACCTTCAAACCTTCCTCGACACTTTTGGAACGGCCCCAGTCGCGACGTTTTGACGAAAAGGCAGGTTTTTGTCTGGTTCCTTTCAAAACAACGCAGGAATACACGTCTGGCATGGGGACTTCTGCCCACAGCTCCAAACCGGAAGTGCGCCTGAAGCGCCACCACCGCGCCGTGACGTAACAGAGATGAGTTCGTGTATATGTGGCCTCGTAGGACCGCCGAGCTCGTCCAAAAACCCCAGCGAAGCACAGGGGTCCGCTCTCTTGCGGCAGCACAAAAATATTCCGTAATATAATTTGTACATTCGTTACTTTCACAACACCATGGTACCTTGTATTTTATCCTTTCCTCGTTCATATTTCTTTCGGCGCATTATGGTTGTCATGGCGACAGGTGTGACTTCACTCTCGAGTTTGAACGTTTGCTTAGAGCAGAAACCCAGAAATTTGGGTGGGTGATGACACAGGATATTGCGGTGCGTCCCGATATTTATGTTTTAGAGCGCAGCTCTTAGGCCCCGCTAAATCTAGAGGAAAAATTTCCCCGCTAAATTTAGCGGGGAAATTTTCCCGCTAAATTTAGCGGGGAAATTTTCCCGCTAAATTTAGCGGATAAATTTCCCCGTTAAATCTAGCGGAAAAATTTCCCCGCTAAATCTAGCGGGAAACTTTCCCCGCTAAATCTAGCGGAAAAAGTTTCACCGCTAAATCTAGCGGGAAAATTTCCCCGCTAAATTTAGCGGATAAATTTCCCCGCTAAATCTAGCGATAAAAGTTCCCCGCTAAATTTAGCGGATAAATTTGCCCGCTAAATCTAGCGAAAGAAGTTCCCCGATAAATCTAGTGGAAAATTTTCCCCGCTAAATCTAGCGGTAAAATTTTCCCGCTAAATCTAGCGGAGAAAATTTTCCCTCTAGATTTAGCGGAAAAATTTTTTCGCTATATTTAGCGGAAAATTTTTCCTTAAATGGGAGGCGAGCAGGAGAGGAGGAGGGGCATAGCCTCCTCTCCGTACTTTCCCCTCCTCCTCCTCAAGAGCTGCGCTCTATAAATCGGCATTACAGGGAGTTGTAAATGGCTTTCATTTTTTTTTATATAGTAAATAGATTTGTTTTGTGGAGTTACCAACCCACCGCAGTACTGCAGCCGTGACGTATTTGGAAGGCTGCCATGCAGGGAAGAAAAAATGTGACTTTGTTTACCACGTCTAGTCGAGGTCCCGGGACCGACGATGTCTGCTTCCGTGTATTGCCATTTTGAGGCTACTCTAAAGCATGGGAAGATGCTGGACCTTTTCCTCGATATGATTTTATGATCTCTATGTTCGATGTAGATCATCGCGATGCTCGTAAGAGCCATCAATGCAAACTCCTACTTTTCTCTCCCGCCTGGTTCTGTAGAACCACCGAGCTCGTCAAATACCACAAACAAAGTGGGAGCGTTCGCGCTTTTGCGGCAGCATCACTTCTTAAGAAAAAGCTCCTTCAATAGATCTAGAAGCCTTGTCTATGTTATATTATTTTCAACCGCATATAAACGCGACGTTTCACTTGTAAAACGTCCAACAAGTGAAAACTGTACAATGGCATCCGTCGTATATACATTACTTCCATAACATCGTGGCACCACCTACACTCTCAGAAAAAAAAGGGTATATTCTTACACCCCATGTCTCATATACGACACCCCAAATCTTCAGTTCGACGTACAGCGCGCTGACGTCGAACCGACGGTACCAACTTTCACAGGCGGCTTGATAGCCTAGTGGTACAACTTATTGAAATAACTAATGGACGTGTTATTGACTACAAGAAAAGTAATCGGGGGTTTCTTGGTATTACTGCAAAACCTCAGTATTTCTTTTCTGTAGTCTTCGATACGTACTTTAGCTGTTTAATGAGGAATATCTCACCATTCTCAATCACCTCGTAAAAGTTGAGGCCGTCTGTTCGACGACAGCGCGCCGTACATTGAACTGAAGTTTTGGGGTGTCGTATATGGTACAAGGGGTGTAAGAATATACCCTTTTTTCCTGAGAGTGTATCCTAATCTTTCCTCGTTCATAAGTTTCTTTTCGCATTACGGTTGTTACGACGTCAAATAAAAAAGACGCAACGGTAATTTAATTACATGCACGAAGCAAGTAATCTAAAGATCGTACAATCTGTGGTTTTAGTGCACCTAAGTTTATGAGTCCACCATGTCATATGTTGAAACAAATAAAAGTCATTGCCAAAATGATTAGAAAAGAAAGTGAGTCTAACGAGGGTATCTTACAACCAACGTTCGCGCGCCTTCAATACGATTTCTCAATAAATCGCCACTGTGCCCCTTGGAACACTTTGTGGACCAAGACATGTTTACGTCGCTGCCCTAAATCTTGAATGAGCGTGTAGTGCTGCACCACAGTAAAATGCAAAACAGACTCTATAGGTCGGTTCACACAGTTGCGTTTGGTTCCGCTCGAACGCACCTGTGTTCGAGCGGAACACAGAGTGAGCGCTTTCAAGCACACATGGCTATGCTCGACGCAACTGTAGCCATAGCAACCTCTGGTCCTAAGCCGGCGCCAGTGGTTGCAGTCGCAGTGAAACGAAAATGTGTGAACCAGCCTTCAATCGCTCCCACCCTCGTAAGCATAATCAAAAACAAACCATAAACGAAAAAAAAATTGGAGTGGAGCGATCAATGGGATTCATCCTATAGAAATGCGTGAGCGTTACTTCTTCCTCTCCCCCTTCGTGTCACGTAGCACGAAATCATGTTGTAGGGATCGCTTGAGGATTTGATTGTTTCCTGGAAACTGAGGTGGTCGACCTACAACCGTTCAGATGGGGGCACCCCGACGGCTCGTCCCGAGGATAGGGGGATGGGCAGCTTGAGCCCTTTTTAATCGTTGGCCCGGGAAGGAGACGGACATTCTTGCCTGTCGCCGCAAGATGGTGGCGCCCTCCCCGGCTTTGTCGTCACGGCGCGTTCCCAGTGACGGCTTGTCCAGTTGGGACACTGCTACAATGGGGTTTTAGCAATGAGGGGCGCCGGTCTGGGTTCACTTGGAGTCCATTCCGCTTTACTCGCTAACTTCGAAGAACACGGCACCAATTTGTTTTGACGCCGCGAAGAGGGGGGGGGGGGGGGTATTTTCCCCCGTAAAGTATTGCCCGATTGGAGAGTTCCCCACGCGGTTTAGCATTGTTTCTCTTCTTAGAAAGGGGAAATAAAGAGTTACGTGGCCTCCCTGTGATTGGAGCAGGACCCGCTGGCACTGGGGCCGATAGAATTGTATAATCGTCCCGATTGGACAGGCCCTTTGTCAGCGGGGAGTTTTCGCGACCGCGCTGGCGAGAAGACGTTGAGTTTGAACAGGCCCGCGCGCGGAGCAAGTTATCTCCCGCGGTCCGCCTGTCCGCGTAGCTTTGTCGCGAGCAAAAAGCAGTTACTTTGAGCCTCACCGTGCGCTGTGGGCTCTTTGCGCCGAGGCGCGTTTTTTCCTCTTTCTACTGCCGTGAGCGGACAATAGAGTTCTGTAACAAAGTTTGCTGTCGTAGTGTTAATATATTTGTTTTTATCAATCGTTGCTCTCGACTTTGAGCGTCTTTCTTTGAGGCTCCGCCATCACCAACGACCGGTGAAGCGACAACCCAGCGCGGCAGTTCACAATCGCCCGGCCCTGACCTACAACTTCTAGGAAGGACCGGGACAAATAACCTGACCCTCAGGATGGGGAACTCTTTACTGGCGCAGTCGACAGGATCGTGGACATCGTCAACCACCTGGAAAGGTGCCAGACGCCTGAGTTGGTACGGAAAGCGATGGTGTCCATCGGCAGGAGCCCACGACCAGTGAGACCAAGAGCAACTGACCACACGCAGCCGGGCACAGCGAGGCACGGCTACGAGCACGCCTGTGGCCGGAAGCGGCGAAAGCCAAGAAGTGGACGTCGCGTGGGGCGATCGGCGCCGGTGACCTGTGGGTTCGGCGTCATCGACAACTGCCGTGGTCCTGGGGCCTTCGACGGCGACAAAAGATTCAAGCGAGCGGACGTCTCCGGCTGCAATCAACGCCAGTGACCTGCGGGTTTGGCGACATCCGAGGCAATTTTCGTGGACTTTACAGCACCACCAGGTAGGTGGTCGCTTTCCCTTCCGTCGCCGGCTGACACCCGCGCGCTTAGCTGCGTGTCGAGGTATAACTGGCTTATTGGGGGGAGCCCTAGTGACGAAGGCGACGAGGGGTCGAATGGGAATGCGGTTCCGCTGAGCGTTGAGATAGCCTTCGTGAGGAAAAGAACGAAGGAGCTAGAGCTGCAGGTATGACTAGCAGAGCTCCGGGCGGAAGAGCGGAGAGCACGAGCTCGGCTCCTGGAGGAGCACCGAGAAGAGTTGCAGATTAATGCAGCGGAGGGCACGGGAGCCTGAGGCTCACTGTGCGAATGAAACAGAACCGGACGCACGGGGCTACCCGGACACTGCCATGGGGTCTGAGGCCGATCGCGCTGTCCAGGAACCGGACACTGCCGGGTGTTCTGAGGCCAATCGCGCTGTCCAGGAACCGGACACTGCCGTGGAGTCCGAGGCCGATCGTGCCGTACAGGGACCGGAGACTGTCGTGGGTCCCGATGCCGATCGCGCTGTCCAGGAACCGAACACTGCCGGGTGTTCCGAAGCCAATCGCGCTGTCTAGGAACCAGACACTGCCGTGGAGTCCGAGGTCGATCGTGCCGTGCAGGGACCAGAGACTGCCGTGAGGTTCGAGGCCGATCGGGCCGCGCGCGAAGGGGGTTCTCCTGCGTCCAGGCAGCTAGAAGGAAGGAGCTCCCGGAGAACCAGGGGTCGGGCCCGGCTCTGAAGAGACTAGCGAATGCCGAGGTCGCGAGGGGGGCTATAGCAGTTGCTCATATTGGACTTCGATGTCCCCACGACGGGCCTTGTGCGGAGGGTGTGATACGGTGGGTGCCACCAAGTGGGCGGCGCGGAGAGGTGCCGGTGCAGGCGCACGAATCGCCGTGGGGCGACCACCTCTTAGCTGGGAAGGAGATGGTGCGCCAGGGGCGCAAAGCTGGTTCTTCCTTAGAACAAGTTGACCGCGAAGCCAGCGCCAAACACCGTTCCGTGGGGAGACCGAGCCGAGCACGCCTTCGAGGCCCTAGAGGAAGCCCTAGCGAGCATCACGGTCCTCGCGACACCCGACACAGCTGCTCGAGTATGGGGCGATTGTATGGTGGCAAGGGAGCGCTTTCTCCCGTTTATGCACGTGGTGTCAGCGGGCGTGTATGTGGGAGGGCGATCACTGCCACGGCAACGTGAACGTTTGCATGGAAACATTTTGCGGAACAATGCTGTGACACATGTTTTGGCCGGTTGCTTGACTTATTTTGGGATCCGGAAATTTTTCATGTGACTTTTTTTGTTTGTTGTTTCGCGGAAGCTGTTGGTTGCAACCTGTTAGCTGTAGTGTTTGGCAGAATTTCGTGCTCGCATATCCTTTGTAAACCTTTTTTTATTGCTGTAATTCCTTTTGCGCGTTTGTTTTCGGCGCGAGTGGGACAGCTTTACAAAAGTGTTGATGCTCAGGGTTTCTTTTTTTTTTAGCGTCCATGTTTCGTTGTTGCTCTGCTGTTGTCGTTTTGCGTACGGGGTTCTGCTTGAGTTGAAGCACTTCTTTTATCTTTCATTAATGGTGTCGCGACCGTTCTGTTATAATAACTGCTGGCCAGTCCAGAAGTCCTGGCACAGTTTTCAGGGTGGGCGTGTAAGGATCGCTTGAGGATTTCATTGTTTTCTGAAAACTGAGGTGGTCGACCTTCAACCGTTTGGATGGGGGCACCACGACGGCTCGCCCCGAGGATAGGGGGATGAGCAGCTTGAGCCCTTTTTAATCTTTGGCCCGGGAAGGAGACGGACAATCTTGCCTGTCGCTTCAAGGTGGTGGCGCCCTCCCCGGCTTTGTCGTCAAGGCGCGTTCCCAGTGACGGCTTGTCCAGTCGGGAGACAGCTACAATGGGGTTTTCGCGATGAGGGGCGCCGGTCTGGGTTCACTTGGACTCCATTCTACTTTACTCGCTAACTTCGAAGGACACGGCGCTAATTTGTTTTGACGCTGCGAAGTGGGGCGTGTTTTCCTCGTTAATTAGTAAAGTATTGCCCCAATTGGAGAGTTCCCCAAAGGGTTTAGCATTGTTTCTCTTCTTAGAAAATGGGAATAAAGAGTTCCGTGGCCTCCCTATGATTGGGGGAGGACCCGCTGGCACTGGGGCCAATAGAATTGTATAATCGTCCTGATTGGACAGGCCCTGTGTCAGCGGGGAGTTTTCTCGACCGCGCTGGCGAGAAGACGTCGAGTTTGAATAAGCCCGCGCGCGGAGCAAGTTATCTCCCGCAATCCGCCGGTCCGCGTAGCTTCGTCGCCAGCAACAAGCAGTTACTTTGAGCCTCACCGTGCGCAATGGGCACTTTACGCCGAGGCGCTTTTTTTCCTCTTTTTGCCGTGAGCGGACAGTAGAGTTTTGTAACAAAGTTTGCTGTCGTAGTTTTAATATCTTTGTCTTTATCCATCGTTGCTCTCGTCTTTGAGCGTCTTTCTTTGAGGCTCCGCCACCACCAACGAGCAGTGAAGCGACAACCCAGCGCGGCAGTCCACGATTGCCCGGCCCTGACCTACAACTTCTAGGAAGGACCGGGACAAACAACCTGACCCTCACTCAGGGAGGGGAGTTCGTGGTCGCCCTTGCCGCCGGGGTACTTGGGGAAATGACTTTGTCAAGGTCATGTCGACGACTCCGGGGAAGAGAGGAAGGTCCGGCCTCCCTTCGGAATGTCGGCGTGCCTTTTTTTGGAGAAGTTGAGTTTGAACGAGCCCGTGCGCGGACCAAGTCGTTTTCTCCCGCGGTCCAAGGGCCGCGTAAGTTTGCCATGCGCGACAAAGAAGTTTGCCCGCACCGTGCGCGGTCGGGAACTTGGCGCCGAGGTGCATCATTGTTGATTCAGGCTGTCGCGAGCGACAGTACGCCGAAGCGTGACGTTTTCTTGTTTCGTGTTGTAAAACGTTGTTCGTCATTTGTAAATATATATTTACTTACTCAACCACCGAGTCGTGAGCGTCACTGAGATCTCCGGAAACGAGCCACCCTCCAGCCATTACAGTAACTCCACGATCGACGAGAAACATTACTCATGTGATCCTACGTGATAACGTGACACGAAAACGTCATCATGCGTGATCACGTTACACGAAATGACGTCATCTTACGTGATCACGTGACAGCTCACCTTGTGCGTCACCCTAGTTATGTAATCTTACGTCATCACGTGACGCGTCATCTTGTGAGTCAATCTTATGCGTCAGCCCAGTTATGCAATCTTATGTGGTCACGTGACACGTCATCTTACGTGATCACGTAACACGTCATCTTGTGAGTTAACCGCTCCCCACAGCAGCGCGCTCCGCGCTTCCGGGGCCCGTGCAGTACGTCAAAAGCAAGCTTCCTATGGCAAGCGAAAACTTCTGAAGTCCCACATTGAGAATACTCGTAAGCGACCGTCTGTGGAAGCTTCGCACGTTGAGGTTTTTGGGAAGATCGAGCCATCGTGTTCCATTAACTATTGTTGAAGTTATCGTTCAATGAAGTCCTAAAAAAATATGAATGTAGTTTGTATAGACATCAAGACCTAATCACAAATGCGGTTTGACTTCGTTTAATTCACGTGTATATACAAGTGTAGCAATAAATGCGTTATTTGTGCATACAAGTTTAAAAAAGTGTTTCTCATTCGACATAGGCCGGTGGGAGAAGGATGCGTTCGGATTTTTCTTCATGAGCGCAAATACACCTTACGCTATAAATAGTGACGATTTCAACGTCCCTGTGGGGAGCAGGGGATTTCATGCTCGAAAAAAAAAAGTCATTTCACAAACCAAGTTCTGTGACATATGCTTTCAATGTCTGGCTACTATTTCAGAAACTTTTTAGTCCATACGAGTATACTTCTTTTTGTTTTTGCTATCTTTTTATCTTCCTCCAGGACAGACGTAGAGTCATGCCGCAACACGCATCTGTGGAACACACAGAGCTATCGCTCTCCTGTTGGCGGTACAGCAGCAGACGACACAACGTCACTCCGTAGTGTATCGAGGGCACGGCTTTTTGCCCTCGCCCACGCAGCTCCGTGGGCGAGGGCAGGGGCTTGGGCATGCAGCCGTGGCCCGTAGCGCGACCGTTCAGGACTAGGGAAATGGTATTAAAGAACCGGGAAATGGTATCTTGTATATAATTATCACATGTCGTTAGTATATTCTATTTGCTAAGCCAAATAAATATTTGCAGCGTGTGACAATATGTTTGCGTGACGATTTACCGTTCGCACTCCTGACGAATGTTAGCGAATCCTTCATCTTCGTGGCTCGCAGTTATCGGTACCCCCTCGAAATGACTTCACCATATCTTTTGGGGCTTTTTTGTTTGCAGGGCATGGTAAAACTCACAAACACGCGAGAGAAAAAAAATCTTATTGAGTACGCGTGATTTTGAGCTTCGCAGCTCTAAAGATGCATGATAAATGTCGTCCAGCTCTTGGAGAAACTAATCATTTTTGTTGGAAGTTTGACTAGCGTATGTGGGAGCTCGTTTCCTGTCTCTTTTTTCTATACTCCATTTCACCGTGATTTGGCAAACCTCAAAGGTCAGAGCTGCTGTGAGGGAATCACAGTCGCGGAGCAAAGCACGTGACAGCTCATTTTAGGTGCAGTACCTACCAAGGTACGTTGCCCCGTGCCTCGCTTCAATACTCTCATTGGCTCACGGGAGCTTTAGCTTTCTCCGTTTGCCAAGTTATGGGGAAACGACGACTCATTTCCTTGCGTTTGTTCGCAGTGCACGCAGGCGAAACGCTTGGAAGGACATCGAATTCGGGGATTACGAGACGGAATATCCAACGAGCCTGAATGTCTAACGAGGCGGAAGATCCAATAATGGATATTCAGGCACGTTGGACATTCAGGCGCGTTGGACATTCCGTCTCGGTTGGACCTTCCGTCTCGTTGGACATTCAGGCTCGTTGGACATTCAGTCTCGGTTGGATCTTTCGCCTCGATGGACATTCCGGCTCGTTGCACATTCCGTCTCGATTGGACCTTTGTCTCGTTGGACATCCAGGCACGTTGGAGATTCCGTCTCGCCTGTCACGTTCTAGAATAATTTGTGTTGTTAAATATACAGACTTGTGGAGTTTAATCCGCGTTCCTGCAGGCATTGCCGCATTTTCGTCATAATAAAATGTCGTGCCACTGAAGCCGACGTTGACGGACCGACGGAGAAACATAGAGCAGACACAAATATTCTAATGTCATCTACAGGAAGGCATGATGATTGGTTAGCTGAGTGCCAATGCGCAGCTATCTACCACTCCGTTAAAGGTGTCGATTGTACGACGCCAAACGCTCCTTTGATATTGACAGTTCAAACGTTTCGAATGTTTCGATGACATAGAGGAGCCAATTTGAAATATATGTTAGGGATGCATTGTCCGAGTGTTCTAGTGCATCGCAATTGGGGAACGTCTATGAAAGCCGCGCTTCAGATCCCAAGGATTTATAGTTCAGTCCTCATCCCTGCCCGTTTCGATCTACAGATGAGCTACATGTTGTAAACACATGACCGCCCGCCAGCGCCCCTGACTATGCGCAGAGTCAATATATAAATTTTTGAAAGGAGCTTTGGAATCTGTGGGTGCAAGGCATCAGCAGTTTGCACAACCGTAATTTCCCGCAAATAAAAAAAAATATAGATATCTTCTTTAAAAAAAATATACATCTAACGGGCCTATTAATGCATGGGGGTGGTTGGGGGTGTGACCCGACAATTCATGAGTAAATGCAGAACAACTGTGTGAATTTGACAGATTTTTATTTTTGTTCTTTTATCTTTGTAACAGACTTTTATCTTTGTAACTCATTGTACACTGCAGTTGTCAGTCGTTTACATACGCATGCATTCTCTGCCAGTAGGTTTGTGTGTCCCAGACTAGAGCTATAATACTAATATCACGCAGTATGCAATTTGTTTTTGTTTTTTTTGCATGTAACATGCATAGTGGTTTTCAGAAGCCCATTTATTTTAACTTGCTCCTGGAAGCACTCCGAAGCTCGCGATCCTGTCGAGATAGTTATGACGTCCTGGGACGTGGGAGCTTGACTTTTGATAAAGGACGCGAACGCAACCATCTCGGCGTGCAGCAGAAGGTTCACACCCGGCTGTACCAATAGCCTGCATCCTGTGTGAATATAACAATAGATCGTTCCACGTCGCTTTCTATTCTTTTCGGGGAAGCGTATTGCACCGCGAATCCGGCCAGTTCGTCGAAATTCCATTGGTCTCTGGACAACTGGAAGAAGGAAAATTCGTCGAATAGGGCAATTTACCATAGGCCGATTCGAAGAATTGAAAATGGGGCGAAAGTGCCCGTTCGTCGAACTGTCGAAAAGAGTTGATTAGGGTAGGGTGTGTAGATAGCCGGGGACAGTGGGGGTCAACAATAAGACCGTCTGTCCAAAAAAGAGAGGATGACAAATGCAGCTCTCAGAATTTACAAGAGTCCGCTAGTGAATCGTGCCCGGGTCGTTCAAAATTATAAAAGGTATGTTCTACGTGAATATGTTCACTCGCGACTCAAGCATATAAATAAATCGCGGTCGCACTGTCGCAGCGGCTCTGCGATAGAGTTACAACCAGTTCAAATCCGATCGCAGCCTCGGTATGCTGCCTGGGCGCGTATCGGTGCGACTGCTGCATGCCAGGTGACCAGAAAAGGCAGAGCGGAAACGAATAAAGCCACTCCTAAAAAAAGCATTGTATTAATTATTAAGGTTGCCTACTTGTTGTTTAACACATGGTTCACTGCGACAGCAATCGCTTTGGTGGCCGAAGCATGCGAAACTAATCGTCGCGATAACCATCAATGTGCCGAATCCTTTAGACAATCACCTGACATATGTTCACCACTTTAGGACTTCACCTGCACAAAGGCGTAATGGAAGAAACGTTGAATTTTATCACTGATTTTGATATGAGGACCGAATATGTGTTTCTGGGGACCAAGAAGTCCAATCAGAAATGTCTCAAACTTTCACCTTCGTTTATAAAAAAAAAAAGAACCTTACAGTTTAGTGTAATTACACATACTACACCGACCGACTGGACCTACCAATATTACTAACACTTTAATCACGCGTTTTTCTCCCATGCGGGGGACATCATCTTTGCGCCACTAGGGACACCAATAAGGAAAATACAGCAACTCGTACAATACGGAAAGAAGATTGTGGCTGGGGATAAGCACGATTAACGATTCTAAGAACTCTCATGGACCCCAGATTTGCTTCCGCGCCAGAGTTATGACCTTCTAAAAAGCAAACGCGTGACCGATTGTCAATGGTCAACGAGTTCCGTCTTTGATCTTGTAGCATGTGACCTTTTCCGCGTCATTTTTTTAATTATAGAAATTATCTTTATATTTAGATATATAAAATGAACAATAAATATATTTTTGTTTTAGTTTTATTAAGTCTACAAAATACACGAGCATAATTTTAATTTTATTCGGGAGATTTCACAGAGGCAACGTCAGCGGGACAAGCTCAGCGGCACACCAAAATGGCCGTGCATCAAAAAGCCCGGTACTGAAACGCCCGGTACCGAAACGACCACGTCCCGAAACGACCGTGTACCGTTATCTCCGCACCGAAACGTCCGGTTCTCCATTCCATCGAACGCATTTTTCATCGCCCTAACTATCAGTAATCCTACTTTTCGAAAAATGATATATCCTCTAAATTCTATGCAAGGTTCATTCCATATCCGTTGGATATTGAGACTCGTTGGACATTCAGCCCGGTTGAACACTCCGTCTCGGTTGGATCTTTCGTCTCGTTGGACATTCAGGCACGTTGGACATTCCGTCTCGATTGGACCTTTCGTCTCGTTGGACATTCAGGCTCGATGGACATTCAGTCTCGATTGAATCGTTCGTCTCTTTGTAGATTCCGTCTAGCCTGTCACGTAACCGATTGGACATTCAGGCTCGTTGTACATTCAGTCTCGTTGGACATTCAGGCCATATGCGGATTCGGGCACGTATTGTTGCTTACGTGTCCACGAGAGTGCAGCTGGTTTCTGACTTAGTTGCGTCTTGCTGTTTGACGATGGCTAGGATACACAACCATTCCAATGACACATATACTAAAAAAAAAGAACGAATGTGAGGTGCATAAAAAATAGAAGGTGAAAAGGGCGGGGGGGGGGGGGACTGGCCTGTCTGTCATGCAAGTATTTCTGGGGCCGTCCCTGTGCGCGACCTTGGAACAGTTTATCGCAAGGATAAACATTCTCTCTGATCACCCGGCGCCTCCGCCGAAGTGACCAGTTCAGGGAAAAGTGAGATCTGTAGATAGAGGCAGCTGCGAGGGGGCCCCCTTTTGTTGTGCGTGTGCAGTGAGCGTACCCCAACTTGCCCAATTTGGCTGGACGGGCGCGGATTGTGATCTACACAAATAAAAAGATTTTTCCTAAGGAGGGCGTCCCAATGGACGTTGTCATCAACGACTAACACGAGAGTTAGCCCCCTGTAATGGGGAACTCATATGACGACTGCGGCTGTTTGGACAAGCGATGTGTTAGAGCGCGCGTTGTAAATCATCTCCAATTTGTGACTTTCGGCGAAGCAATAGTGTATTCCTACGGATTTCTCCGCAAGAATAAGAGACTGCGCCAGATGTCTGTGAGGGGAAGGAGGTGGTTCAAAAACTCCAATCGAGCATTTACAAAACGGAATCCAAGTTGTCGACTAATTGTCTTATATTCATTCTTCTCGTGCGCTTTTTTTCTTTTATTTATACCGGAAGAAGCCGTTGTTTTATTAACCCACATGCACACACAGGAATAAAGAAACGAAAATAGACTGTAGCCCTTTTCCCCAAACGGAAAAAAGAAGAAAAGAAGAAGACGCGGGAAAGAACAGTACCCCAATGCCAAAGTAGAGTGCCTTTGTTTGGGGCACCCTCCAGTCTGCGGGCCCCTCTCCGTCTTGGAGAATCTGTAAGCCCCGTGGAGTCAAAGGAAGAACAGGCAACCGCAACGCAGCTCTCGTGACCTCGAGTGGGGATGACGTTTAGCCTTTCGCATCGGAAGGCTGGGGGCCCCCATAGCCAATCAAGCGCCAGTTCAGAGGTGACGTCACGCACAGATACACGCCCAAAGAGCCTGGTGATGTTACTTCTGACTTGCGCTTGATTGTCTGTAGAGGCTCCTAACATTCCACTGCGGTTCAACACAAGATGAAACGAAGTATAAATACAATACATGGCTTGCCAGTGTCGCCAATGCAGTCGCCAATGCTGACTGCTATTTCTACCTACTGCTTCTTTCGTGCTCTGGTTATGATGGTAGACTGTTGATCCTTGCAACGGCGCGTACAACGAATCGCGAAAAAAGAGCGGAAAGATCGGCGGGGCTGCAGTTCTTTTATTTTAATGTCAACGACATGCTACAACAGTATTTACAAATAAAAACAGTATATTTATCAGACAAAAAAAAAATAGGGGTAGGCTGTACTCGGTTAAAGATTAAAGTTTCAAATCATTACATTTCTGCAAGCTAGTGGAACTGCCCGTGTTCATTTACCATTTGTGTCTGTGTTGTTTCTTCTTCAGCTGCTGTGCACACACCAAGCCCATGTTACGCAGATAGCATAAAGAAATAAAGTGCATTGAGTGTGTTATATTTTCGAAGTGATCTTTTTACGAGACCATTTTTTCCTACCTTGAGCTTGGGACCATTAGTTCCGGGACCATTTGTTCCAGGGCCATTAGTTCCGGGACCGTTTGTTCCTACACCCGAATCCAACACAATGCTTTTGATTTTTAGCACTGTAGGTAGTTCTGCGAACAGTGTGTCAGTGTTTACTTGTGTACAATTATCCATCTAACAGTTTTGCAACGTTGGAAAGCATCGGAATGATTCAGAATCGCTGCGGAGTTGATACTCGGGGAAGATAAGATGGGGACATTGGTACTTGGGAGAAACGGACCGTGGCATTTGAGACAGGGGAACTGCCGCGGGACAAACGTGCTGCAATCGCATACCCTTCAAAGGTCGTCGCTTGGGTGGCCGCGGGCGACCAAAAATCGCTGGTTATCATCTTTTTTTTAGGAGGGGGGGAGGGGGCGTAGGCGCTGATTGTCTTCCTCCTTTGTGGCTTTTGACAGAAGCACAACGGGAGTGGCAGAACAAGCGCGAGATTCATTTCTCACGATGGATGCAATCTGTCTATGTATGCGAACATGATTTCTTTTGTTTTCCTTTTAGTAGCTGGTTGTTCTTGCCTTGACTAGGGTCCCAGTGGGTGCGTTGTCGTTGTATGCCAGCAATTAAAAAAAAAGACACGAAACTTTTGTTGTTTTTGCGATCAGGAGCGTATTCGAAGCCCGGAGCATCTCGCCTTCGTTCCCGTGACATGTCGCTCGCTTTCGTGTAGCACCCCTCAATTCTGAAGGCCAGCGTGTTTTTCAGGGAAGGAGGCGATTTTGGGTGCGCGCAGTGTTACCAAAGGTACAGGATTCAAGAGAAGGGGAAGGGGGAGGTCTCTTCTTTTCGGGACTCTTTTTTATGTGTTTTCACGTCTCGATTGTTCTACAAAATCAACTTTCATTTATTTCACGCTCGTGGCTTTCAGCTGATTAACACGATGCATATTTCTAACGCACAATAGTTTTGTGAAATCAAGGTTTCACTGAAATGGATAACTTACACTTACAGTTCGACGCGCAATATTTTTGGCGTATTGACTCGCGAGAGTTGCCCCCCACACGGCTGAGTCTGGCGGCGTTCCAGACCTAACATCTAAATTTTGTTGCCTTATCTGTTACTATTTCGCGCGCATTTTGCGCCATATCGAAATGAAAGCGCATGACGAAAGTGACGCTTGTTTTCCGCTCGATGAAAATTTCAAGCCAGCTCGTTGTCTTCGCTGGTACCTTGAGCGTTTCCCAGCGATGCGGAGCGTTCAACAATAAAAAAAAAAAAGTACGATGGCATCCTTCGTACACTCATTACTTCTATATCACCGAGCCGCATCACATCCTTTTGGTTTTCTTTCATGGTACTTATTTACTTCTGCGCATTACGGCTGTTACGACGCTAAGCCTGTCTGCACTCTCGAATTTGAACATAGGCTCAGATCAGGGACGAACCAGTTTAAATCAGGATATTAATAATTAACACTGTAGCAAAGTCAATCTATCATATCGATCGGAAATGCGATTTGACAATTTATATTTGAACACATACTGTGCACAGCGAATGCAATAGCGAGTCAACGTGCAAAACGCCGCAACACAACGCTACCATAGCATCTAAGCGATATTTGTATAGCACCGAGTACGGAAAAGAGAAAACAGTTGTTAATTCCCATAAACGATGCAAATTTATTTAACACCTGGACACTCCGTACGTGCAGTCCACCAAAGGTATCAATAGACTCGACCATGTCATTTGTCGAAACAGATAAAAGACGTTGGCGAAAATGATTAGACTGAAGAAGTGAATCTAACGCACGTATTTTACCAACCGACGGTCGCGCGCCTTTAATACCATTTCCATTTGTCACTGCGCACTTTGGACACACTTTGGGGAGCAACACATATTTACATCGCCACCCGAGGTCTTCATTGAACGTGTAGTGCTGACCAAAATAAAATTCTAACCTGACTCTCAATCGCTCGCCGCAAAGTACGATTTCGAAAAGGCGGTACTGTACGTCACTTGAGATAAAAACCCAAGCTATAGAAACGAGCGTCGTAAAAATAGGGGACTGACATTTTTATTCCTACATCCGAACAGAAACGAGTGCCACCCACTTTATCACACAGCGCAGAGGCCGGCCTCGGCCACCGCGCGCATTATCATTGACGTCCGATGCATTTCACACTGAGCTGACTGACCACAGACAGACATACCAAGCGCGCGCGAGGAAGGGAGAAACTTCCTCCGCCGGAAGAACACGACACGTTTCGGGGATCTATTTCACGCAGCGGATAACGCGGGCCTTCTCACACTTCGATATTGGCGCCATCTAGAAGTCGCGCGTTCAACCACGTAACGAGCCGCGCGCCATCTGGTCTCTGAAACGGACAAATAAACAGAGGTACTGCGCCCTCTTAAGGCACCTAACATCGCTATATACCCACTACCCTTCAAGTCAGAGTCGTCAAAGCTCGACGTCGTTCTGACGTCACCGCAACCTCTGCGCAAGAAGCAGACGACTTGCTCTCCGCATAGACATTTCGCTGAATTACCTAAGCATCAAACAAAAAGCCGGGAACGTAGGTACACGCGATGCGCGTGCTGGCGTCTGCAGCTGTGACTGTGCGAAAGCAAAAATCTAAAACAAATGGCACTAGGGACGCGCCTTCCCCAAATTGCTCTATTATGGTTATTCACTTGAAACATTTTATATAGAAAAGGCAAGCGTGTGCAGCTGATGTACCTACGTTCCGAGCATTGTTTTTGATGCTTGAGTATCTTAGCGCAAGGTCTATGAGCGGCGAGATATTTTGATGGCTCCCTCCTATGGTTCCCTCTCGTGACGTCATTACGTTGCGAACAACAAGTTTGATGGATTTTGAAACGAGCATAGTGGAAGTATGAAATAATAGCGCCATGAAACCAACACTGCTAACAGCGTCAAAAACAAAGGTCTTTCATTAGTTATTTCTGTCGATGAGAAAACCTTTGCTTACGTCATAGTCAGCATTCGGCCAATCGTGTACCACAGCGACGCTTTCGATCACGCATTTCGCCAATACCGACCGGTCTCAGCAAGCGTTCTACGTATGCGTGCCGCCGCCATAACCTTAGTTCACAGCAGGCATGGTTGACAGTGCAAGATACATCTCGTGCCGTCTCGTGCTCTGCTAGCGCAGACTTAAAGCATGGCGTCTGAAATCTAGCTCAGTGCTGCACTGTGCCGCCATGATCTTCCCAAAGGCTGCACGTTGCACGTACCTCGTGCATCGGCGCACCTTGCGCTACTTTTGCGCAGACTTGCAGCGGGGTGTTCGCGCGTGCAAAGACTACAGCTCCCACGATACATGCGGGCAGCGGCGGCGTAACGAAACAGACTGGAGATATCGATGTATTGTAACTTCCACTTCACATTGAAACATTGACTAAAGTTAAACACGCGAGTTCGTGTCAAGACTTGTTTAAAAAATGAGTTACAACGGAAACAATGGAGTGATATGTTCAAACTACCCAACTGAAACGACAAGGTATTCACTGGACGCTATATTTGAGGGCGATGTTTAGAGCGCATGCTCGAAACGAGTTGGCATTAATAGCCTGCTATAAGACCGTCAATCTTGATGGTGCGGAATGCACGTTTCAAAAGAACTGCGGAAGCTCGCCGTCAGCACGCGCTCTGCAGCAGCGCACACAGATATGGCCGCCAGTGAATACTCCCTATAACGGAAAGGGTATGCAACATCGCGAGTCAATATCTGCCATGGCATTTTCTACCAACTCGAAAGAAATTGGATGAATATGAAATCCAACTTGCTTACCTGCTCGGTAGTTGAAAGATGCGGACTGCTGAACTTGAGAACGATCTTCGGCAAAGATGTCACCCACTGGTCACATGTGAGCTCTGTAAGGCGGCGTTGGATTTCGTGCGTGAATGTTACGGATGCTACGCGCGCCGGCGGGGTGTTATTTCATTACTTGGGTGGGGGTGTTATTTCATTACTTGTTTTCTCTCGCGCCTCCGTCGTCTGGAATGTTCGGAGCGCGCGCTATCCGATCCGGGCAGTCGCCGCTCAGGCGCCAGTCAGACGGTGAACAATGCACGGGCCGATTATACGAGGAATTATGTTCTGGCGGTTGGAGAACTAACGAGGAGTTGGATTCACTGTCGATTGATTATTGGACAGGTGTGTACCACGTGATCTCGTTCGGTTTTAAAATTGTAGTTCGGTCCTGGTCAGAGAAAAGAAGGAGCTTTCCTACAAAGGCCCGTGTCTGGCGAGGGAGGCTCGATTTGTGCATGAGCTGGGCGCGCTCGCGGACTTTGAGGCCCGTACCAGTGATGCCGGATCCCTGACTTATTGTACGAGAAACAAATGTGCAGAGTCAGTAAATTATTCGGCTTAATAAACACCTTAAAACGTCAACCACATAACGGCTCCTGGATTCGACATTACCATCAGAGAAGTATATTCCATCTGACGAAGAAGAACCCAAAAACTTAAAGGGACAATGAAGACGATTTTATTTAATTCTTTTAAATAGTGTTTTTAGGTTTCTTGGGAACCTAGCACGCTGCGTATTTTTTGTAGACATTTGTGACGCGTATTTCTGTGCCTATGAAAGAACTGAAGAAACTGAAACCGAACTATCTCCATTCACATTTCTGGGCCTCTGAAACCGGAGGTGACGTAGGGAGTGACGTCAAGTGTGAACAGTCGGAATCGGTAGTCTTTAGGAGATAGAGACTCTGGTTACCGCGGTGGGTTATAGCAGCGCGGTGGCGCGGTCGTTTAGTCGAATCTGTTAACATGACGAGAATGCCGCTCTCGCGAGCGAATTCGGGCATCCCTTCAGTGACCTAACACCAACGGAACGGGAGTACGTGCGTGGCGGCCTCCGCCATCACCCGACGGAGACCGTACAGCCGGCAACGAGCGGCCCGCAGGCTCCGAGTAGGGAAGCAGTGAGCAACATTCGCGCGGGCCAGACGAGAAAGGCGTGTTGTCCAAGGACAGGGACGCGGGGGAGGTGCCAAGAGGAAAGCGGCAGCGACCCGCCCGTTCCGGGAACCGGTTCCTCCACGGGGGACGCTCCCCAAGAAGGAGAAAATAAACAGCATCATTTTTGGTTTTCACCAAAGTCGGACGTCCTCTCTTTTCGTCGTCAAAGAACACGAACAGCAACCCACACGTGAAACCTAGCGTCGGCCGAACGAATACTGGTCTTCATTCGACCGTTAGAAGAGCCATCTACAGCGCACAAATTTGGTATGACTACCATTTTGCAGAATCCTTCGAGTACCGTGCTCCCAACGTAAACACGACACCGACATCTGAAACCAAAACCAAACGTCTCCCACGTGTTCTTTTTTTACTTTTATTTTGTTTGCCCATAGTTGCTCGTTGCCCGTTTCGCGTGCAGCGAAGCAAAGAGAAAAACAATTATGCTGTTTTATTTACGGTTTAGTAATCATTTCCACTCCGATTTATAATTTTGATGGTTATTCAAGCGGAAATTAGAACAGCATTCCTAAAAATCGCGAACCAAAACGTGACCGAGGGCACGTCTCCCGTTTCAACCAATCGCTGACGCGTCTCTTGTGACGTTGCGCTTCTTGGCCCCGACACGGTCACGTGAGCTCCGCTTCTCCTGGCTTCTCCCGCATCTCTCGGGGCTTCGTCCCAGTCGATCCCGCTTCGATTATTACCACGACTGTTCCATTGATTTGCGCGGCACAGAAGCGCCGGTTTCGGCTGAAATTTGGGCAACGTGGCCTGAGACGTGCCTGGAACCCAGTTCAATCGCAAAAAAAAAAATATTTGAAATTGCCTTCATTGTCCCTTTGAATAGTTTTTTCCTGGTAATTTTGAAGTTCACTCCGTTTTTAAAGAGTCGCCTTTCACGAGAGAAGATGCCCGGTCCCATAACTAGGGGTATCCCTCCTTTCCCCAAGAGAAACAGCATCTCCTTATTTGATAATGTTCAAAGTTCGGTTAGAAAGAGAGAGAGGAATTACACTCTTTTAAGGATCTCTACCGACTTTTTCTTTTTTGTTCATGAACATCGGTCCTGCTTCCAAATATGGGCATTGGGCATGGCAACAATATTTTCCCCTCCTCTCCCCCTTTTTCTGGCATTTATTTTTTTACTTTAACAGAGAATTTGAGTGGACCCCACTGCGGCTTAGGTAAACAGCCGCCAGTTATCTATGCGCTGCTCCGAAGCCGCTCGTAGTTTTCCTCACGCCTCTATCAAAACTGCCATCTTCGCGTGTGTCTGCACGTCGTGATCGTCACGGGGCCGCCGCTTTGAGGAGAAACGCGGTGCTCGTTTTGCCGCTCAAAACTCTTGTTTATCACCAATATAGCCGGCTATCGTGTTGCTAGACTCCTAGGTGGTACACATAGTAGGCCGCCCTATTCGCTCCGTTTACTCGTCGTGACTTTATAGTACGCTGCTCTGTCACGCGCTTTTCCTCTGCTTGAAACGCCGCCTGCACGGCTTTCTTGCGCGAGTCTATATATGCTTGTGTCGGTATGCCAACACGCGTTTTTACAACTTTTACTTACTCTTGCCGACTTTTATCGAGTTTCAATTAATGGATGGAGAGATAATATGAGCCATACTAATAAAGAGGCCACAGGCGCCACTAGCAGCTCAATTACTATGGTGACCGGCATGATTCTCTGCATCATGTCGTTACTTTGGAAGCTAAATTTCCCCATATATAGACGCTCTAGTTAACCCTTTGCCTACCGCGAAGATTTTGCAAAAAACGATTTGAAAATAACGATTTTTTTATGTGCCCCATAAATTTAATATGCAATACAAAGTCCAAAAACAAATGCCACAAAAAATTATTATATGAGAGATCTTTTAACACACTGCAAAAGAAAAGGGACTAAAGTTCGGCTTCACTGCATTATCGCAGACAGTTCACATCACCTTGCACATGGACGTTTTTTTTTTTTTTTTTTTTAATAATAATAATATGCTTTATTAGTTTTCAACGGGATACATGTTTCGGGTCCGTCAAAGCCATGGTGGCTTGTGGGACTGGGCCCGGCAGTCGGTTTCATACTGTAAAACTATTTTACAATGCTTTTCAATCTCAAATACTGCACAATGCAGTATAAACATAAACACAAGAAACAACAAGAAAGAAAAAGAAAATTGACTAAGCACACTGCAGACTATAATATACTGATTTTAAGAGTGTTCCATACATGTAAAACAGACTACCAAAGTAAACAAGGTAGCACATTCTTCGTACCATTACAAAACACACAACCAAAAAAAAGGTTAAACATATACAAAGCATAAAAAAAATATATATGCAAAACCAACAATCAAAGCAACAAGAAGGTTTCTAACGTTCATTGTTTATCGTTTTCAAAACACCAGTTTTTAATAGTTCGCTTAACCTCGGTTATCGATGTAAGGCAAGTTAGTTCCTGCGGAAGCTGATTAAAGTGATGTGGTATATAGTAATTCCTCATTCTCTTCCCGTAATTTGTATGTATTCTGGGCAGTGCATATCTTTCTGTGAGTCTTAGAGGTTTTGTATTTAACAGTTTCTTGAAATCGTTATTGGCATAATAATGTTTTGTTATAGTTACAAACTGAAACAGTTTTTCAAACGGCAGAATCCCGAGTGCTTCGAATTTTTTTTGTGATTCTAATGTATCATATTGAGACCCGTAAGCAATATTGTTAAGTATTCTGATAATTACTTTGTTAATACTTTTTATTCTACCGGCTGAACACGAACCATAGACCGTAAGGCCGTAGCGTAGAATAGATTCTCCTTAGCGCCCGGTAGACATTTTGCCTTAATTTTATGTTTGCACCATACCGAAGTCGATATGTGTACGCTGAGATAACCCTTAGTCTTTTTTTAACGTTATTCATATGTTGTTCCCAGGTCATGTGTTGATCAAATAATAAACCTAAATACTTAGCATTAGTTTCGTAAGCCATTGTTATGGAATTGTATTTCTCACGGTTTTTACTTAGAAAGATAGGATTGTTCAGAGTTACTTGTTTGTGTGGATTTCTCAGACACATTAGTTTAGTTTTTTTGGGGTTCAAACAAATTTTATTACATTCAAACCAATCTATTATTCTATCTATATCGTCCTGAAATAGTGACACTGCTTCTTCATAGTTCCCATGAGGAAGTACGAGCGCGGTGTCGTCCGCATATTGAAAAATTAAAGAGTTCAGTTTTTGTTTTCCCAAATCATTTATATATATGTTGAATAGTAGCGGGGCCAGCGAGGATCCTTGAGGTATTCCATACTTCGTCTGTATTGGGTTACTCACCACATTTCCTATCTTGACTGCCTGTGATCTATCACAAAAATAGTTACTAAAATATCTTAAAAAGGGTCCTCTAAATCCAATTGTTTCTATTTTTTTAAGCATGTTTGAATGATCAATAGTATCAAACGCCTTCGTGAGATCCATAAACAAGACTAAAGCAATCTTATTATCCTCTAATGCTTTACTAACAACATCATTGAAATCTTCGAGCAATTCGGTAGTACTTTTGTTTTTTTTGAAATCCATATTGCGATTTAGATAATAAAGAAAATTTATCGCAGAATGAGGTAATAATTTTTGCCATAAATTTTTCCATGATATGAGCAATTGCTGGCAAGATTGATATAGGCCTATAATTATTCAGGTCTTTCTTATTACCACCTTTCTTATTACCACCTCAGGCTGGGCGTAGCAGTACTGCAGGCAGTGCACATCACCTTGCACGCAAAGTGAACGCAAAACGCGGAGGGGCTGGAGGGGGATTTTTTACGTTGATTCTAGTCCAATGCCGACACGCCGACACGATGTCCTCATTGAAATCGAAGTCATCTGAGCTAAAATCTAATAACTCAGATGCATCGCTCTTGCTGTCCGGTGGAGGATTAATTTCCTCACCTGCCGAATCCGAAGAGACACCACAATGTCTTCGTTTTTGCCCGAAGTTTGAGGCAAGATCGTCTTTACGAACGCAGCGACCAGAAGTTGACGCCGCCATTTTTAAATTCCCTGTTGCCTGCGACGTGGAAAAAGTTTCCGCGAAATTCAGAAATTTACTATGTTTTTATTTTCAAGAAGCGCCATCTATCCACAGCAAAGCTAACAAGAAACACGTGGACCATGGCCTCCGACTTCCCGAAGCGCGCGAGATCCCGAAGCGCGCGAACGCTTCTCCGGCCGTCCCATTCGAGCGGAGAGGGCGTAATCGAAAAAAGAGATTGGTTGGGAGCGGCTCCGCGGGGAGCCGCTCCCAACCCAGTCATCGACAGCATGGCGCGAGGCAGAAGAGTTCAAGAAAAAGACTTGTTACGTCGAGTTACTGCAGCTTATACTTACACATTTTTGTGTATTGTGGTAGAACGGTGAATAGCTGCTCTGGGGACGCAGATAGACAATTTGTGATGCTTATTTAAATATTTAATTTGAGATGTTCATCTGGACATGTTGCGGCTAGCGCTACAAGCGCGTTTTTTGATATATTTGATTGCAATTCTGTAGAACGTACAAAACTCCAGAAAAAGAGTGAGCTCCGTTCATAAAAAAAATCCGGATTTCCCCAAAGGAAAATTATCATGCTGCAATTTTCTTCTCTTTTCTTTATATTCGCACCTTGTTTGGCGTAGCTCTTTGAGCCTGAGCACGAGGTTTTATAGTATATAGTGAAGTCCGTGTTGTCCTTTTAATATTTTTAATATTTATTACGCAATTTTTGCGGGTCGTAATGCGGTGTTATCTTCTACTAGAAGCACATTTAGGCCGGGGTCACACCGCTGATACATTATACACAAGACAGTCTGCAGATATCAGTCACCACGATATCCTTGGTTCAAATGCTGCGTGCCAAGTATCTCCTTGAACTTGTTGCCGTGCGGCATTCGAAGCTCAGATCTCGTGGTGACTCGAGTTTGAATCTATTTGCAGACTTTTTTTTGTAGGATGCACTACAAGCAGTGTGACCCCAGCTTTGGGGAAAAACTTACGGCGGTGAGGTATAACCACCTCGCATTGATTTCGCCATTTTTGTTTTTATAAACTTCGTGAAAATTGTAGGTACTGATTGGAAAAGTGGGGCGTTATCTTGTAAACGTCTAGATTTGGCACATGTAGCGCAGACCACCGTATCCCGTAATGCACTTTGTGGTGTAACTTAATTGATATGCAAACAAACAATGGGATCTCAAGAAAATTAAATCTGGTTTATTTATAAATTTCCAACCTTGTTCCAACCTGGTTTAATGGGTATTCCAACCTGGTATATTTCCAGATTCCAAGCCTTGATTTTTAAGGTTAGACGCGAAGTACTTTGCGATGCAATATGGCTTCAAGCAGTTTCTTTCGGTACGCTACCCTGTCTGTCATAGTCATGCTTATGTTGACCAAGAATGGTCGTACAAACTTCTCTATAACAACCCTAGAATTGTTTGTGTCATGGTCATTTTTTGTAGCGCAAATAAAACAAAAAAAAATTAACTTGTACAGAAAAAATATGTTTCCCTAAGTAGAAACAACCATGCTGTACTTTTTGTTTTATATCCGCACGTTGTTTGACGTAGCTTTTCGATCCTAGGCACAAGGTTAGATATTACAAAAGTGCAGTCCTCGTGTCATCCCTATTTTCACATTTTGGTATTATTTATTACGTAAATTATTCAGGTGATATTGTTTGCTTGTATAAGCACGTTTAGGGAAAATATTATGGCGGTGTAATACGACCGCCTCACAATAATTTTGCCATTTTTTATAGACTTCGTGATATTCGTAGGTATTGATTCAATAGGTAGGTAGTTTCCTATTAACAGTTTAGGCTTTGGCACATGTAGCACAAATCATCACATCCCGTTATGTAGCTGGAACTTTGTGATGTAACTTGTTATGCAAAGAGACAATGAGATCTAAAAAATAAGTCTGGTTTACTGTAAACGGCCTAATTTTCGCGGGCTCAAATTTTCGCAAATCGGGCCAAAGCTGAAAATTTGAAATTATTCGCGGGTTCTAATTTTCGCGAATCGAGTGTAGCTTCCATAGAGTTCACATATTGCTCGAATTGTTCGCGGGACGTATTTTTCGCGAATTGTAGGCGATTCGCGAAATTCGCGAAAATTAGGTCCTCGCGAAAATTTAGTCGTTTACAGTATTTATAAATTTTAACCTTGTTCCAGCCTGGTTTCTTCCCTATTCCAACTTTCAGTCTGGTTTATATACATATTCCAAAGCTTGAATTTTGAGATTAGAGGCGAAGTACCTTGAGATGCAGTGGCTTCGAACAGAGTTTCTTTCGATAGGCTACACTTGCTTTCAATCCATGTCCAGAAGTTGCCGAAAACAAAACAGTCCGGGGAGCCCGGTTGAACGCAAGATGAAGCACGACGACGCGACTGACACCACCCACCCGCGACGCATGCGACTAAAAGTCTGCACGGGCTGATATTTCAAAGCCCGTCCCAGCCCGGCCGGTTGTCTATTGGGCCCGGACTGGCCCGCGTCCCACTGTCCATTTCCGACAGCCGGCCCGGACCGGCCCGGCCCGAAGCTAATTTTCACGGGCCAGCTGCGCTTTATTTTAGCCCAGTATGAATAGCTCACAAATTGCGCATCATGGCAGCTCGCTTATTGCAACTGCTACACATAAGTTGATTACGGTACCCAATAGCAAATACTGAAAGCATTTTTTGCTGCTATTATTAGTTGGACCAATCTGCAGGCCTAGGCAGCTTGTTAAGAAAAATCACCCGATCTTCCTTTTCTGCGACCAAACACGCGCGGAAAGGACGGAAAAACAAAAATGACAAGCAGAAGTAAAAAAAAAAAACATGTCACAGTTCGAAAGTAAGGGAAACATCGCGACGGATTTGGACAAAAAACGGGCAAAGTTCTAACTTAAGGCACGGCCACATTGGGGTCGCGGAGGCCTCCGGCGTGACGGTCGTCGCTGCCGGTTGCCGACCGAAACCAGTTTTCGGCTTCAGCAACGCGACGGACGGCGCCGCACAGTCAACCGCTCCTTGCGCGGTTCAGAGATCGGCGCCGCTCGCCGCAGAAGAGAGGAGCCAATGGGAGGTGGCGTAGATAGTGACGTTGCGATGCCATGGCAACGCTCAAGCCGGTCCCCCGCGCGTCTTTCACGTTCCGAAGGACGTGTTTCGTGTCGTCTGCTATCCCTACTTCGCCCCCGACGCCTTCCCCAACGGAGCGGTTCCTTGAAACTGTGCGACTGGTTCCCTTTTTATATGACAAGACGCAGCCAGACTACCAAGATAATGACGCTAAGAACAACCGCTGGGAAATTATAGGAGAGGAATTCGGAATTACAAGTCAGTTTCTCCATGGCACTTGTTGCATGCCGTCTGTGTTGTGACGGATGTCGTGTTGATTTGGTGACACTTTGGAAAGTAGCCATCATCTTTGGCGCGCCGCTGGTGCAGCAAAGCACGGATCTTTCCTTCGGTGTTTTGGTAGAACCTACTCGGCCGGACAGAAAACCTGTGCCTCCTTCCCTTCAGAGCGCGGCGACGTCGCAAGATCAACGAGCAGGCTAGGATAATCACATTCACGCTGATCACCAGGTCATCATGGACACCTACCATGTAGGCAGGGAGCGCGGTTTCGATGCTGATATATGCGAAAGATGAGAGCCGAAACGGAAGAATCTACCGAAGAGCAGACGACGAAAGAGCGGGAAATCCGGCGGGAGGCGCGATCGCGAGAGCCAGTGCTGTCACGTGACGCCCGCAAAACGGAGGCCAATGTGGACTCCTCGCGTTGGGACGCCGGACGGCGGTGCCGCCCAGCGGCGCCGACCGGCGGCGCCGTTCACGCTAGTGTGGACAGGCCTTTAGCCACTCTCGCTGCGCACAACCGTAAAAAAAGAAAAAGATAAAAAAACAGCAATGTCGTCGTCTTCTGCGTCTTCTGCGCCGTTTCAGCTTGCGTCTTCTACGCAAGCTGAAACGACGCAGAGAGCTCCGGACACAGATACCACATAACAAGCATCCCCTACCCTAGGGGCTCCCTCGAGGCGCGCAGGTGTTCATCCACAAAACCACGACGGGTGCCGCCATAAACAGAGACGTATTGGCCAAATTGCGCGCCTACACCAAGAAGAAGCGCCAAACCCGACCACCGGTGGACGACGAATTGGAAGAGCCCCCTGTGGACCCCAGCTCTTGTACCGTGACATGCAACACTTGCGACATTGGAGCCCGCCCTACAATCCAGCATTTACTGTTGGACTGCTCGGTTTAGAACCGATAAGGACGAAGCCCAGAGGTCATAGTATTGTCTTCCTCGATGCGTGGACTACCCCACAGACCGACGCCCGCCATACTTTACTCTCGCTCTGGGAGTTCGTCCGCAAAGCCGGGATAATCGGCAGGATATGATGCCCTCTTCCAAATCCTCTACCCATCCCCATCCCCAGCATTATGCCATATAACCATCCTTCTGCAATAAAAATATACTCTATCTCTCTAGATATTAAAAGGGGTGCCGAAATTCAACGAAAATGCTTCGTGCCGGCCAAGAACGTTTTCCCTCCTCCTGTTTTGCGTGTTCCTCTTGTCAGGTTTCCCACACCACAATGACGAGGGCAAGCTAACCGACAGCATCAGCTTCGTCGTCATCATCATCATCTGGATCCTCGCCATTTCGTAGATGTAATACTCTAACGACGATGCCTACTAACATTGCCTATTCTGAAGCCCTCATGATTGGTTCTAATTCGTTGTAGCCAATTACACTTTGTCCTAGCCTCCTCTATACTTACAAAGCCTGTCAGTTCGACTACGGATCCATAGAGTGCCCGGTCGCAGATTTGGAGCGGTAGGATCTGGTAGCACAGAACATTCTCGGGGAATCTGGTATTCAGCGCACAGCTTTTGCAGCGGCGAGGACCCAAAACAGAGTTCTCAAACCCGACGAGAAAAGAAGCGGTAGCGCGAGGAACACAAGGAGCACGAGCGGACATTCCATCGCTCGGGAGAAGAGTGTTTCGGCTTCTCGCCGCAGCGGGGCGACCGTTACGTGCCTCTCCTCTCATCCGTTGTCTGCCGCTCTACCTTTTCACTCTCGGCGGCCGCCTCTCGTGGCGATCTGCCAGGCTTTGTCTTAATAGTGGAGGCTATAGTTTTGCACATTCTCGTTTTTGCGAATTACTACCATGTCCCCGACACCTTAAAAATTACATGTCATGGCGCATTCCAAGCATCATATTAAATATTATCCGTCCGCGGCTAACGAGAACGCGGCTAGAACGGACAAGAGGACCGAATAAGGAACCACCGAAACGATATCCCGGAACCTACGAAGCCACCCACACCTATCGTTTTTTTTAAAGGCAACTCCGTTCAACAATCTTGAATTTGGGATTACGACTGTTTTCAGCTAAAGCAGTGTCCCTGAATTAGAAGGTATAATTTTTTTCCCGATATTGTGTGTACTTTTATTTATATCACGGCTCAAAGTTTGGTTTCGGACGTCTACGGCAAAACCGAAACTATCTGCAAGAGGGATGGCAACATTGATGATCAGCCGTACGGCCGTGACGTGACGTCATAAGGGCGCTGCGGTACGTGGCACTGCCAGCGTTATTAGATTAGCTTAGTTAGGGAACTGCTCGTAGACGCTGCTTGCACGAGCAGTAACCCCTCACTCACCCCGACTCGGCTCCCGTCGTTCGACGCGCCACGCGGCTGTTATGGTAATTGCAGTGTATTCCATGGAATACGTACGTTTCCAAGCGCAGCGTCTAGATGGCGTTCCACCGTACTCTATGAGACACAGGGGTATGAAAAAAAATCTAGGTGGCGCTTCAAAACGACGGGAGGCGGTCTGAAGTATGTGAGGGGGGGGGGGGGGGGTATCCAATTTTGCTGGAGTTTTACAACTGAGGTAATCAAGTAACATTGGGTAAAACTAATCACCCCTGGCTCCACCGCGACGTGACGTCACAAGGGTGCTGCGCCAGTGTTGCTTGACTGAAAGGTATCCCGCTCACAGCCCGCTAAAGAGCGGCTGTTCGCTTCCTTTAAAATCAGTTTTAGTGGAGTAAGCGGCTTCACTTTACGTGATATTTCGGTTGTGATAATGCTTCGTACCACTAGAGCGATACGAGTCATTTATCTTGGTTTCGTATTCGACCTGAGTTGCCCTTTAAGAGCGCAGTGACTATTACTGTTTCTGGTATCCATCTCGCGCGTCATCGTCGAAGTACCCTAATCAGTTGATGTCTGCCTATTGGCTCATTGATAGGTGCTGATGAATGAGAGAGAGGTTTTCCCGAACGTTTACTTGTGCAGTATAGTAAACTTTAAAAAATCTTAAAAAGAACCCTGAGCGAGGCTTACTGTAACTAAGCTTTCTGTATCGTTCTTGGCTCTTCGGCGTTCGTTTGAGCTAACACTGGAATCTCCTTCGCTAGACAGCAATATTCGGGAGTTTTAAGAGATTGTTCCAGTGAGTCCGATAACGATACCCGAAACTCCGCCGCCGCCTTCGCGAATACATCATACGGTTATCGGGTATCGTAATCGCGAGGATATCTCAGGTATCGGAACGATCTATTCAAACTCTCAAAAAAGACGCCCAACAAAACACACCAAATCCAGATTTGCTTGTGTCGGAATAATGGGTGGGTAGATGCGAAACTAGCTGCCTTTTGTCTCGACTTACTCTTCCTGTCAGAGCTCGGCTCTCTAGCGTCTCCGCCGAGCTCTCGCCTCCTGCATCTCTAAGAGTTTCCCCTCGCATATGCGGCGAGCAATCGTTCTAAAATGAGTCGTTGGCGCATCGGAACGTGAGGAAGAGCACGCCAACAAGAGGACAGCATATATGGAAGGCGCATAGACCGGGCGATTACTAGTCGGCCAAGTAAACAAAAGCACGTGGGCGCGTTTGGGGGATAAACAAACGCACGAGGTCCGCAAGTAGCCGACGAACTTGCGTGCCGTGTAGCCTCGTACTCTTAGCTTCTGGGTGGTGTGCCCTTCGTGGTGAATTAGCTGCAGTGCGACGAGAAGCACCAGAGCCGTGTTTCTTTTTTTTTTCTTTTTCCCCGCGAGCGCTCTTACGTAAACCGGTAGCAGTTATCTCATCAGACGCGTGTCGGCAAACCAGCGATGGAAACCCAACAGGTGTCAAACATCCTTAGAAATCTCTATATATTCGTGTCTGGCTGCTTGTATACGCAGTTATCAGTCGACGCCTGAGCTAGTTTTCTTACCCCCCTCCCCTCGTAAATTGATAAACGTCTACTTTTCACGTGTGCCGATCATCCGGGGCAGGTGGTGGGATGCGAGCATCGAAGTAGGCAAGACATCCCCAGCGTTCCAAGAGAAGGCCACATGTTAGGTGGAAATTTATCATGCATCGTCTCTCTTTCGTCCTCCTCTCCAATCGCTTTCGGAGCTGGTGGAAGCAACATCTCCTAGAGAGGAAGGCCGTAGTGCTCGATATTTGACATCACCTACTTGAGGCAAACGCGCAGCGCAGTTGGAGCACAAGTGCCGCGTTGTGTTCGGTTCGAACTCGTGTTCTCACTGATTGAACACGACTCCCAGCCGAACCCTTAACCAGCATTAGTGTCAAAACAGTGTCGCGCGTCGACGTCTCCCAGGTGACTCCGAATCTGTATCCTTGCCGCCTTGCTATCTATACTCGTTGTCGCATCAACCAGAAGGAGAGTTTTGCCCATTATTCAAGCGCTGCGCGAAGTAGTTCTTACAAAATTATGTTGTTGACGGAAGACACGATGGTTTTAGCGCTTGAAACATGTACGTCTCGATAAAATAACATAAAGCTAATCTATGGTTCACGCACATTTATCTATTTCAAGGCATGGAGGTGGAAATTAGTAGTCTTCCGCGAGGAGTTGGAACTCTTTTCTCTTTTTTTACACCGCGGTTCTTCAGGTATATACGAGTATAGGCACGTACACTATTCGGATCACTAACAACTTATATTTAAGGGAGGGAGCAACTCCAACCATGGGGAACGTTTGAGATTTAATGACGGACGCTTCTTGAACAGGTTGGATACAAATGTGCAGGCGCTGCGTTATTGAGTGTCGAGGAGAAATGTGGGCGAAGAGGTGGAAGAAACTCGCAGACGATCAAACCTTCCTTCACCTCCACTCACCTCGTATGGCAAACGCGGCCCATAAAACCACGTGGCCCCTATTTCTCAGTTGAAAACACTCCTTTATCTAGCCATTTGACGCAACTCCAGAGGACAGGACGCCACCAAGCGGCCAAGACGTTGCTTTCAGGGATGGGGAGCTCGCGACTCCCGAAATGTGCACCAGCGCCATACATTCGCGGCCTGGCGGCATATGCGCGAAACCGAAGAACGGTGATTAAATGTACACAAATGAAATCGCGGATTCACCGTTTGAGCGTAACTTAGCCAAGACCGAACGTTCCGGCCAACTCAAGCAAATCAGAGTGGCGGAGTTAAGCACGTGATATCTCCTTTGGGAGGAGTACGCTCCAGTGATACGTTGTCACGTGCCTAGCTCCGTCGTTGTGATTGGCTCGCTAGGTCCGTACCTGTTTGCTGTCTGCTACGTTATGGTAAGACGAAATAGAGGACATATTTGGCACTGCTCTACTATTGCCAATTCCGAGCGTAATATCCGGTGGCATGATATCAACGCATTTCGATGAACGCATTGATTTCATTCTGTCAGCGAATGACGAAAATGTTGAGTTTTACGCATTATGACGGGTTTTCACTATTAACAGACGGGTGTCGGTAGGCGTCAGCTCATATTAAAAAAGGCTGGTTCACGCGCTTGCGACTTCTTTTCCAGAGGCTTTAGAGCCTCGAGGGAGCTCTTACGGCGAAAGAAAACACAGCCATATATATATATATACGTATCTGGTAGCCGTGGAACACTTGTCGTCTTTGTATATTTAATTATTTTTTGAAACATCATTCTTTATTTTTTTGGCTTTGGAAATCATTTGACACTGTTATAAACGAGCATTTCTCATAGTGCTTATATTTGATCGGGTAAATACTGGAAAAACCTTTGCTCTAGTAAAATGCAGTTCCTGGGTCACCTCATAGATTTGGCCAGCGTGCCATTGAGTTCTCTCGTCGAAAGAGATCACAAGAAGTCGGTCGTACGCAAACGTAAATATGTCAACAAGCCTTTAATTGACTTACGAAAAGCTTCTTTTTTTAACATAACAACTTTAAAAAAAGGCTATGCCAACAAAAAATGATTCGTTTGTATGCGGCAATGGAAAGAAGGAAGCTCACGGATCCTCTTCCTTATTTGAGATGTCGCAAGTATGACGCATTCGTGTATAAAGACATGAACGTACGCTTACTAGAAATAGAGCGCAAGGATCAGGGAATTTTAGCAGACCTTTCGGCAGGAGCGACACCGCTCCAAGTTCGATCTCCGAAGCCTACTCCCGAATCGCCGGGCGCAAGCTCGCAACACTAGTATCGATTTCTTGAGTAGGCTATCCACTAGGCCTCCGATTCTTTATCGCAATCAATAAGTGCGATAAAGACGTAGACGTCTGCGTGTCCCGTTCTAGTGTGCACTGGTTCGAGAGCCTTGCTTTCCACGGAAACTGAGATAGCTTATCTCAAGTATGGTTCACCCCTCCTCCGTGTTAATCTATGAGAGATAAGAGTCGTGCTACATGGCTGGTTTGCTTTGATCGACGCCCTACGTTAAGGCTGCGACGACGCAATACATTTCCAAAAAGGTGAGTTGTTTACGTCGTCTTTATCGCGCGGCACAATCCTCTGGTAACGTATATAGTGTAGGGTTGTTCGTTTTCGGGTTAAAACCCAATTTTACCCGATTTTTACACCCCGAACATGTTTCAGGAGAATCGGGTTAAACCCGATTTCTCCCCAAATTTCAAAACCACATAAGCAACCTATTTATTTCTACGCCGCATGGAGTTTGCGGTGCACACGCGCTAGCTACCCTACCTCGGGACAACGGTGACCTATTGTTCATTTCGCAAGCTACGTGCAGCACTGTGGACGCTACAGGACTCTCAACCAACCACCCAACGAACGCGCCTAACTCACCGTGACGTTCGACGGAGGCCGGCTGAGGAAATGCGACAATAGGCGTTGGGGCCTCGGGGGGACATTTCCGTCCCCCCGCTGTGCAGGTGGAACCGCCTCGGCACGCCACGTAGCTTCGGCCCTGCTGCACGCAGCTTGTGAAATGCTCCATCAATCCCCCTTCGACCGCTGAGGTGTCGACGCCCAGCAGGGTCTCTCGTGTAGCATGGCCAACTCGCTGGCGTCCAACCCTTCTCACGAACAACGTCCGAGTCTGTCAGTCGCGTAAACAGATCGGAAAAAATAACAGTTTTATTCCATTGCGAAATATCTGATCGAAGACGACCGTCCCTCGAACGGTCGGGGTTTTTGTTGACCCTTGAGGGAGAGGAGGATTTCGTGGGCGGTGCTTCCTTTGAAGCGACCGACGGCAATCGGAGCTGGAAACCCTGTTGTTCCCCCGATTACCAGCTTGCTACAGACCCCTAAATTTAACGCGTTAGCATTAACAAAACTCGTGATACGCTCAGACTAAAAAAAAAAAACTTGTATTATTGGGTACTTTTGTAAATTTAACCCGAAAAAACCCGAATTTTGGAATGTTTCTACAAAAAGCCCGATTTCTCCCAGATTATCAGCTTGAAAAATAGCACCCGATTTTTACCCCCCAAATTTAAAAAAAATATAAAACCCGAAAACGAACAACCCTACGTATAGGCAACCTGCAATGCTGTCTGGTTCGGCACTATCTAGCGACTGAAGCAAGAAGCATGGGGTATGCGTGGGAGTGCTGGCTGCATTGTTCAAACTTGAAAAATTGCTCTGATGGGGCCGCTTAGCCTGCTGTCTAAAGTAAGAAAGATTGGGTAGGCCAGGAAGCCGTGATCGCAAAACATGGCAGTACGGCGGAGGCTAGGACCCTGGCGGGTCAATCGAAACGTGATTTGGAATCACCAGAGTGCGCTTTTACTGCGAACATGTATCAGGCGTTTCGCTGCGTTATGCTCCAAGATGCGTGTGTTGCACTGGTATACACAGCGCATATCCAAGCCGTTGGCACGCAATGGGGGCTCGTCGTTCACCCTTTGCCAAGTTACAAAGAGACAGGGTATAACTGTGGGATCTCACTCTGCTGGCACCGCCTGGCTTTTGCCGGCTGGTTATAGACGCATTAAACACGTGCCAGCAGACTACAGCCGCTATTTCTGATCTTCTCTTGCCTTACCAAAATACCCAGGCACTGAAACGGGCGTTGGCCATCAGCCACGAAGGCCAATGTTGGGGAGAAGAACACAGTAGTATCTAAAATGGCAATAAGCTGACCTGCTAAGGTAATTATGAAGTGAAGTAAACGGAAGAAGTGGAAGCAAAAATGAAGGTAGTTTAAGGTGGCACCCATGCACACCTGCTTGAAAGGCCCTGTTGGTCGTAGGTTCCCGCATGAACACATTTTTTTCTCATTCTCAGTGTGTATTTTCGTCGCTGGGTTATTACTGGGCGCACGTGGTTCCATATAGTCATCGACTGAGCCTCACTCGTTGAGGAGATAGATTTCTAGGTGAAAGAAACGTAATTGAGTGTTGTTTATGAGTTACCACGGATTATATAATAGTGCGTGAAATGAAAGTGGCTAGGAAAAAAGTGAAATTAGTAAAAATTCTGCAATTGTTCCTCCTATTCTCTACTCCGTGTAGAAAAAGGTGCAAATGACATTTTTTTACGGGTGGAAGGTATAACATAGCAGACTATGTGATGGTAAGCTGTTAAAATGCAAGAGGGTGAAGATTAATGTTAAAGCAAAATAAAATATACGCTTTGGGGTTTTTAGTATTTGAATATCAAATATATGCTTGGCTTTGTTATGCTTTGCTATAACCAACTTTGGGTTAACGATTAGATGCTAAAATAGTTATTGCATTGTCACTCCTCATTGGTGTAGAATTACACCTAAACTCTCAAGGCCCCTTAAAACCTACACCACAGAGATAACTCAGCTATATCAGTCAGCGCTGGAAGTTAAAGGGGCCCTGCAATCATATTTAAGCCTCTATCTTTTTTGCGGTTTCCACGTCTCTTGGGGTTCGGGCAAGCCAGCGGGCACGGAGAGAGTAACTAAATATCAGCGCGTCATATTTTAACCCGACGACGCGGAAACCTCCTTCACCTACGGGGGCGACCCGCGGTGCCGAAAGCGCGCGAAATGTGACGACTTTGGTCATGGGCGTACAACTGGTCAGAGCCGCTAAAAGCTTCTTTTTAGTCAAAATACAAAATATAAGTGGCGCGAGCCGTTTCAGTTATTTATAAAAGTAGTTTTTGTTTAGTATTTTAGATCAGAAAAGGAACAAATGCAGTTTATAAAGTACGGAAACAAGAAATGACCCGTCGACATACCCGCCACCAAGGGGTGGAAAAAGCGGCTCATACTAGAAAGGTGTAGTTTGATCAGGCATCGGCGCGAGGCGAGCGTAGAAAGGTCCCGGATGTACGCGGCGGCGATGCAGTCGAGGATCAGACCGATTCCGAGCGTTCCGAAGGCCTTCGGCGAGAAGCCTTGGCTTGTGGTTTGGCCCTTTGACGGTATGGCAGCGCGACGTGGCTCCCGTTTTGAACTGATCTTAACTCCGTGTTTGCTGTCGTTTGTGGCCAGTGAAGTGTCATGCCGAATTAGTGTTTAATCGCGCAAAAAATGCAATGCGAGCCGCCCTGGCTGCCCACTTCATACAGCCTATCCAGAACATGCTTTAGTGGCGCCCTCTAGAGTCGTCGACACGGAGTGCGGCAGCCGTGAGCGCTCGCTGAGCTCACTACCCCTCCACTAGTTTACGGTCACGCAAGTGGCCAAGGACGTCATGAAGGAGGCTATTTTTTGCTTGTTTTTGTAATTTTAATTTGCCTATAAATTTTAAAATAAAGCAAAATTCGAGAAAAGAAAAGTTTCATTAAGTTACTACGTTCAGTGCGCTCAGGTTCGGTGCAAATTAAAAACCAGTAAAAAGCTTATTGCAGGGCCCCTTTAAGCTGGCCTTTTGATGCTTTGCCGACTTCGCATTATATCAGTAATACAGTGGGGATACAGCTCTGCATCAGTGTTAAGTTACGTTCAAATCAACTCTGCATCAGCTCTGTTCCTATTGTTGATTGAGCGCTGCGATGTATATGTGAACTGGCCATTACAGTACCATCATCGTTTGTAATTCCTATTTGTCTTTGATAATATCCATAAAAATTATACGTAATTTTAAAAATAAAATGTAGAGCAATTCATTCTCATATGAACAACGTGTGGCATGTGATCCTCTATCGGTCTATAGGTTTTTATCATTGGAATTCATTGGATGAAGTCGCCTTCAAAACCCGAAAGAGCATTGGGAGTGTCCTTGTTTCAGAAAGTCCATTCATGGGAATCGGCCACAGGGTTCCACTCAAGAGTAAAAGAAAATTGACTTTTTCGAAAAGCTTGGAATATAACAATTATAAAATCAGTGATCTTGCGAATAGGATTTTGTTCTCGTTTTTATGGGTAATTTCGCAACTTGTTGCGAGCTATCTTCTTTACTATCACAACATGGTCTCTGTTTGTCTTAAAGAACAAATTAAAGAAAGCATCTTTTGAGGGCCCGCCTGCGTACAAAAGCAACGAGGCATCAATGCTTAAAAAAAACAAAGCCAGGCAAGCATCTATATATCATTCAGAAAATCACGAAAATGAAA
This sequence comes from Ixodes persulcatus, assembly GCA_013358835.2. Taxonomy (NCBI): domain Eukaryota; kingdom Metazoa; phylum Arthropoda; class Arachnida; order Ixodida; family Ixodidae; genus Ixodes; species Ixodes persulcatus. The sequence continues at coordinate 114,034 of JABSTQ010009101.1, read as the reverse complement.
GACACGGCTATACATATTCGGCTTACACTCACCGCGTGAAAGGAATATGGGTGTAATTGTTCCAGTAGCTTAGAAATATATAGCTTTGTCTGCTGATGATACTAATATTTTGTCTGTTTTTGGATTTTGAGATTATCTGTTAAAGGGCCCCTGAAAAGAGAAAAAAATATTTTTAAAGAGTCTGGTTGGGACACGCCTGTCAATAAATAAATTTTCCGCGAAAAAATATTATTCAAATAATACTCGCAAAGCGATATTGCGGCCTGGGATCAACATATATTTTTATGTGCGGTACCACCAGTTTTGTTATCAATACAAGCTTACGCAAGGTTTCCTGGTCGTCCATTTAGTCTACTTTTGGCATCTGCAGAACAACACAACAAAAGCTGCCGGGGAGCAGTTCAAAGTCTGAAAGCAGCAGGGATTGCTGCATTGCGCGTAAGTCAGACGGAAATGATAAGCACGGCATATTCGCCGTATCGTGAGTCGTTGAGGAAACGCTCGCAATTCGCGAAGTACATCACATTGTTCTCCTATTTCGCACCTAGACGGAAAGTTAGGTATGTGTTGTTGCGCCACGCTTTTTTACCCGCGGTAGGAGTGGTTTTCTACTGACGCAAAGTGCTTTTCATCCAGTCGACTGGAAGTGCTGTTTTGTTGGAGTTAGAACCCCCGAAACCCACACATGGATTACGCCTGAAGGCAAGTTGTATATGTTGTATATGTGAACTTTATACTTGGAAACAACTTATTGCAAGCCGACCTAATTGTGGCACGCAACACTAACGACTAAAAGGCGCTCGATCACTGCTCATATAAATTGCGACACCTACGCTAAAGTTAAGGTGGGCCACACAAGCGCAGTAGTGACGTCGCGGGGCAGATAAAAAACACGCTATTAACAGTATAGTTAATATGATATAGAGAGATAGGTCCCATGGACTTGGACCGCTTCGAAATCGCAAGTCATACCCGCAGACATTGGCGCTGACAGTTGGTGGTCCGGATGGGCCCATATCGCTGGCGACGCCTTAAAATGCAGAAAAAAACAGCAAAACAGCGTTTCTGAAGTCTCTATCACGTTCTTTTCTAGCATACTTCACAGAAAAACACCAAAGTCGTACATTGCGTATCACTAAATAAAGTTGACACACGCTCGAGCAACTTCATATCGCCACGGCAAAACGAACACGCCTATTCGCTCGTCTGCTATCTTTCTCAGCATTTCTGTCACTCTCTTTCTCGTTCTTTCTCCAGATATCGCCCGTGTCAGCGCTCAGGATTTGCAGCGTTCTGCTCCCATCTTTCCACTCCTGCTGTAAACTTGGCGCCTGGAAATTATTGTCTCTGAAAAGTGTTTCATATTAATAGTGTAATCTTATAAAAGAACGGTGGTGAGTTAATCCATAAATATGTTGAGCGTCTGTGAGTTTGTTCGTTCGGCTGTATAATGACAAACAAAAGAAATAATGAGATTAGCGAGCGCTCTCTACTATTCAATTTTTTAAAGCTAGACCCACCAGTGTGCGGTGGCACTCGAACCTGTCTGTTATAGGTAGTCTACCTCATACAAGAAAGTCACTCGGAGCGGGGTACCGAGATGGAGGGGGATGGGGTCAATGTGCTTGCTATTGACATCTTCATATCGCTCAAAGGGAAGAAAAACGTGATAACAAAGTCAAGCTGAATCCGTTCGCCGAATCGAAGCGACTTGCCTTGACTCTCAGATATATGGAATTGTCCAAAGCGCGAGCAGCGCCCCCGCCAGCCTCCGCCGCAGCACGTGCTCCATGTGGAGCTTTTATTTTTGTGGAGACTGTACATGGTGCTGAGATTGAGAGTTCTCTCTTTTTCTAGTGGGGTAGCACGACAACCGGTGCAGGATTAACAGTTTGCACCTTATCGGACGAGCTATATTTAAACGGACATAACTATCCCGATATCGGAAAACCGAAACGACTGAATACTCTGTGTGTGCAAACGTGAGCCCGAGTCGAGAACGCATAAATCACTCAAATATTCACAAGTCCTGAGATCTGTAAAGATACCTCGTGGCTGCAACAGTTATGTGATCATTGGCGCCCGATGATAGAAAGAACAGGAACACTAAAAAAAATGTTCCTTTTACTTTGTTGTTTGTTTAAGCGGTTCAACGGCTCTGATAATCCGCCAGAAATACTAACATCAAAGAAGAACTGCTCGCTTGCCAGATAACATTATGCATGCAAACATATCTGTTTTTTAAGATCCAGTATCAACTACCGGCAAAACAAATACTGTGTTTCGTAATAAGTGGGGCAGCCCAAGAATGGCCGTGTCCCCAAGTCATCATCATCATCATCATCATCATCATCATCATCATCATAATTTATTTTCCTTGAGGGCCCGTGAGGCATTATACAAGGGGGTGGCAATAGAACAAAAACAAATAGAACAGTAAACACAATTATAACACAGTAAGCTAGCTAGGTAGGTTAGATAAAGAGAGGGTAATGGCTTCAACAAATTTAGTAGTATCATTAATAGAAATGATGCTATGAGTTAGTGAATTCCAATCCTCGATGGCCAATTGTAGTGTATAAGTCTGGTGAGAAACAGTTGATGATCAAATGGGACGTAATTTACATAGGTGATCTAGACGCGGGAAAATACGACGGGGAGGTGATAGCAGTGATTCTTTGAGGTGGCTATTGTGATAAAAAATTCGATGGAGGAGACAAAGGCGTGATACTCGGCGGCGAAGGGAAAGTGAATGAAGGTTAGCTGATTGGCGTAATCCTGATATGCTGGTATATGGTGAGTAGTAGTTATAAATAAAACGAAGGGCTCTGTTTTGGACGGAGTCTAGATTATTTTCAAGGTGGGACTGCCATGGGGACCATATAGATAACGCATATTCTAACTTCGATCTTATAAGAGTAGTATATGCTAGTCGTTTTACGGAGGGTGTAGCAAGTTTGAGGTTACGGCGCAAATATCCGAGAGAACGGTTAGTATCAGAAATAACAGAAGTTATGTGAGTAGTCCATGATAGGTCAGAGGTGAGATGAACACCCAGGTATTTATAGGACGAGCATGCTATTACTTGAGTTTTAGAGAGGTAATACGAAAATGGTGTGGCACGCGAACTGCAGGAAAATGATAGGAGTCAACATTTATTGAAGTTTAATGACATCTGCCATTTTTCACACCAATGGATTACAGACTCTAGGTCTTCCTGGAGAGCATGATGATCATGGTATGAAAGAATGGGTTGGTAAATGACACAATCCTCGGCGAAAAGGCGCACAGAAGACGTGATATTAAGTGGGAGATCATTAATATAGATTAGGAACAGAAGGGGGCCAAGCACGGTTTCCTGGGGGACACCTGACGTTATGGTAGAGGTGGGAGATTTTACGTTATTAACGGAGGAATATTGCTTACGGTTAATTAGGAATTCAGAAATCCACTTAACAACAGAGGGATGAATATTAATATCGTTAAGCTTCGTTAAAAGACGTTGGTGGGGTACTTTATCGAATGCTTTGGAGAAGTCAATGAAAATGCCGTCAGTCTGAATATTCGAATCGAAGCTTGAATAAATATCAGTAAGGAAGGCGGTTAGCTGGGTTTCACAAGAGTAAGATTTACGAAATCCGTGCTGATGTTCAAAAAGAAGGTTATGAGAGTCAAGAAAGCTTATTATATTTGAGCAAAGTATATGCTCCATGAGCTTAGATGGAACACTGGTGATAGAGTTGGGGCGGTAATTACTTATTAGTTGGCGATCACCAGTTTTGTGCACAGGTATTACGTTAGCTATTTTCCAGTCACGTGGAACTATGGAAAGCGTGAGCGATTGTGACAATATGTCACAGAGGAAAACAGAGGAAATGTGTTTAGTGTTTATTAATACCTTCGAATTAATTTGGTCGTCTCCAGAGCTCGAGGAGACCTTTAGCTTTTCTATTGCTTTCAATACTCCTGCGTAGTCAATTATGATAGGATTCATTTGAGGGCGAGATAATGGGCATGAGTCGGGAACGTTTAGCAGGTCTTCTTTAGTAAAGATTGATGTGAAGAACTTGTTAGGGTAAATAACGCTATCTTCGTCTGAAAGTGGGATACTGTTGTCGTTTATGAACTGCAAAGGGAGTGACGGAGCTGGGTTGACCACTTCCCAGAACTTTTGTGTTTATTTGTTAAAATGTTGGGGAGGTCGTGATTATAAAACTTGGTTTTAGCATCAGTAATGGCGGTTTTGTATGTTCTAGCACACGCATGATATGCATCCCACGAGGCTGAATTGTAGACAAATTTCGCTCGTTTATAAAGTCGCTTTTTCTTGTTAGCATGACTATGCACCGTTTTGTTATACCATGGGTGAGAGTCAGTGGCGTACGCAGGATTTCATTTCGGAGGGGGCCGGACCAACCCCCCGTTGGTCCGCCGCCCCTCCCCCCCCCCCCCCCCCCCCCCGAAATGATAAGGGGTAAAGGGGGACAAAATAAAAAGAGAAAAGAAAGTCCAAGAGGAAATGAAAGCATTTTCTTTGTTTCTTCTAATAAGTATGCATTCTTCTAATAAATAATTAAAATAAGGTTGTCATATTGGTTTTGGGATGATTATGATACAAAAAAATGGTGCCCCGGAAATTCTTCACCAGGAAGGCATTTGCACTTTACTTTTTTTTATTTTCAAGTCACGTCAACAGAAGGCACCGGAGTTAGCAGAAAACAACAATCATAAAAACAAATATTTTATAAAGCACGACTCGAATGCACGAAGCCTCCAGTCATCGGGGCTGATGAAACAGTGATGCATATGTATAGAAACACGGAACACCTTGATGGATAGACGATAAACACTGAAAAGCTGCTCCACCATAAATTACTCCCCATCTTAACCAGATCTAACCAAAAATATCTCACGTGATTTGTTCGTTGGTGTCGATATCTAAGGTTTCCGAAGTCCGTTCACAAAAGAAAGTCAAGGAAGTCACACAACGCAACAAAGGAACGATGGAAAATGGTTTACCCACATATTGCACTTGGCTCTCGTCCTGAGGCAGCAGGTCGCACACTCGCGCCTCTTTCTCGCGCGGTTCTCAAACTGCCGATGACAACTTCCGCACTCAAACCTTGGAACCGCAAATCCCGCGTTTTTAGGCGCCTATACTCACTTTGTTAAGAGTTTTTCCGCCATCCGAGGAGCCAATCAGATATCGCTCTTTTTAGACCAATGGGAGCCACGCGCTACAAAACAAACATATATAATACAAAATCCAATTAAGAAAGGACACGTGCACATACCCACGAAAACTCCCATAAACCTTCGCTCTAACTGTCGACCGTCAGCCGGACACCGCTTTTAGGAAAAAAAACGTCGTCGGGGTGCAAGAACAGACCGACGCTTCTTCTCAAAATAAAAGAGGCTACAAAACATCGAGGGTCCCCGCTGCGCTCGAGCGAGGCACAGCACATGGTACCAGAGCGGGGGTCCTCGAGGAACAATTAAGACGGGGGACACGAGGGCCACTCCGTGGTGACGACAAACCAGCCCCGGCGACTCCGCACAATTGGGGCACTCACGAAGCAATAAAAGTAGAAGTAAACAAATATATTTTCTTTCCTGAGTAACGCTACGCAGCGCAGATTATTTCACAATTTATTTAAGAAATGAGATATGCGGCTGATTATAGTATATATATATATATATATATATATATATATATATATATATGTGTGTGTGTGTGTGTGTGTGTGTGTGTGTGTGTGTGTGTATGTGTGTGAATCTCGCGGTGCCGCCTACTCCGCGACGACCGTTATATAAAACTATATTGGAACAGAAGAAAACGCAAAAGCAACAACACAGACATGCACAAAATCAGATTGCGGAGGCCCCGGCTTACATGCCCGATCGTGCAACCCACAGTCCTTGGTTACGTTTATCGCGATCTGTAAGGTCCCCACAAGCTGGACACTCCTAATTTAATGTTTGATGTTTTTGTCGTTGTTTCTTCTTACTAAAGGTTGTGTTGTATCGTTTCAGACGCGTGGGAATTCAGCAAAGCGTTAAATATTAAGTCGAATGCTTCGATAATTGTAGTGCGCGTGGTTTGTAGACACTTTGGTCCTACATATTTTTGTTATATCGCAAAATCCATGGCTTTCATAGAGCATTGAATCCTGATTGGAGATAATGATTCATTAACAAATTAATCCGACAGACCGCCAATATTTAATAGACTAATCAATGAATAAATTCGGTAATTGATTATTCCCCAGTCATGTTACAATTTTTATTATTTTTACTATGTCATAAATGGCATATTGCATTTCCTTCCTTTTTTATTTCCTTTTTCTTACAACTTCCCCACGAAGCTGGCTCCACTCTTAAAAAAAAAATACAGAGTCAGTGCCCTCGCCCACTCCCCCCCCCCCCCCCCCGGCTCGGAAATTTCGGGGGGGGGGGGGGGCGCAGCCCCTTCGGCCCCCCCCTGTGTACGCCACTGGTGAGAGTTATCAGATATGATGCGGGTCAGTGGGATGAAGCGCTCAACTAAGTGGGTTAGCTTATTTGTATAGAGCGTCCAATTTTCATCGACGGTTCTTTCCTCGAGATTAACAGAGAATGATTGGTAAAAGTCTTCGAGGCATGAGTTGATAGACACATAGTCGGCCCTCGCGTAGTCGCGAATGTATTTGCAATAATGTGATTTCCGAGGAACAGAGAGAGAGAGTGTTATGTCGATGACAAGATGGTCGCTAATTCCTGTTAAGTAGGTAACGTTGCTAAAAAGACAAGGTTCCTGAGTTAAGCACAAGTCGAGTATATTGCTGCAGCAGTCGGTAATTCTAGTAGGCTGAGTGATAATATTTGTTAGGTTATAATCTAGGCAAAGACCTATAAATTCTTGATAGGAAGCGCAAGTGGATGTGAAGGTAGAACAATTAATATTCGGGTAATTAAAATCCCCAAGAAGTAAAACAAGCGTTAGGATATTGAGTAGCGAGTTCAGAAAGACACTTATTAAGCTCAAAGGTGAATTCCTTATTACTATTAGGTGGCTTATAACATACGCCCAGTACAACTGAGGGTGCCGTAGGGAGGTAAACCCATACGACTTCTAGTGCGGTAGAAAGCGGAATGAGCAGAGACGTGATTCGATTATTAATAGCCTAAAGTACGCCTCCCCCCTTTCTAGTAATTCTGTCGCACCTGTACACACGAAAGTTTGGATAAGAAGGAAACAATTCAGCATCTGATATGTCGGGATTCAACCACGTCTCAGTAAGAACAATAAAGTCGGCGTTGCATGTTTGAATCAAGGAATTCACATCATCTCTCTTTGGGATTAGGCTTCTAATGTTAGTAGACAAAAAAATGAATAGAAGATATCTTGTTGATAACATGGGGTTTAGCAGTTTGATTGTGAGTGGGCAAACGGGAGGAACGCCGGCATTGCTACGTACATTTTTCAGCAACCGAGCCAATAGCGTCATCGAACACAAAACACTTGCCATCTATACTTCGTCTCAACCTACGATGGACTAAAGGCAAAAGCTACGGACCGCCAGACCCAATCATGAATCACTTAATCGCGCAGTATTTCGCTTCGGTGCACGTGTCGGTGCCCACGTCTCGTATCACTGATGGATATGGGCGGACAGTGGTTCAAGTCAAATAGCACTGAGTGACTCATGAGTTTTGCATTGCGAAGAAAGGTTCCTTAAGTGCCGAAGCTATAGAAATGATGCAGCGCTCTTTGATTCGGAGCATTCTTCGTCTACCCCTGATCAATGTTAGGCAGGTTATAGATTAACATGGAACGTGATTGGACCTGGCGTCCCGTGGCTTTGGCCTTTAGTCCATCGTAGGGTGAGACAAAGTATATAAACAGTTTATCGTGACGCAGCCGAAAAGGCGTTCCCTTTGGTCTGGCAAAATCAAGAAGACGACGTCGTGCGAGCATTACAGAAAGTGGAAAATCTTTGCTAATTGCAACGCGTGAGCCCTTAAGCTTGTGCGCAGAACCAAGAATTCCCTCTTTTTCTTTGAACGATGAAAACTTGACAATGATGGGACGAATTTTCTGCTGATGGAATGCTCCTAAACGGTGAGCTCTTTCAATTCCGGAAGATAAAACTTCGATACCGAGTTTCTCGGAAGACAGGCTTGTGATCAAGCCATCAGATTGAGCCCAAGTTTCTTTGTCAGTGTCAGCGATTCCGAAAAATAATAGATTAGAACGGCGGGATCTGCCCTCCGCGTCGTCGCAGCGCGCTTTCAATTTAGACAGCTCGTTTAAAGCCTCGGTAAGGTGAGGTGCAGTAGGTGCATCGCAATCACCTGTTTCTTTCCGGGAGTTCAGTTCACTCGAGAGCTCGTTTACGCGTTCCTCAAGGGTCGAAACGGTCGCTTCGCACTGCTTTTGCGGCTATGTAAGCTCAGTGACCTCCTGCTGAAGCGTAGAATGACTCGCCTGAAGTTTTGTAACTGTCTTTACGATTATTGAATTCTTCTATTTGGGCCAGCGACATAGAGCCTGGGTTCCTTTCCACATCGCCGGAAAGCAGCAGCAAGACTCTAAGAAACTCGATACAGACTGTAAAATACAAAAATGACTGCGTAGCAAGAAAGGGTTAGTAGGCGCTTCATGTCGATGGGGCACGACATTTCAAAGGGTAGGGTGTTATTTGGATGTTTCCAATTTGCATTTTGCATGTAACTAACCTGCGTCATTAAGAATGTTAACGCCGGCATGGCTTTGTCGTGCACCAGCGATTGCACCGATGGAAGATGCTTTTGAAGGCAGCCGATGGACGGAAACGGAAACGTCCCTCGGTGCGCCATCGTGCGGTTGTCGGTGAGGGACCACGTTGGCCACATCAGGAGTGAGGCAGCAGGAGCTTCCTCTAGTGCTGCTGAGTCGGTGTTGAACGAGCGCTCCCGCGACCATGACTAAGGGCAGGCCCCATCGCCGTCCGAGGTACTTGGTGAAGCCGTGAACAGGAGCAACAGCATCTGCGTCATGAAGACTTAACGCCGGCATGGCTTTGTCGTGCCCCTTCGCTGCTTTGGCTATGCCTGCGAACACTGTTGCCTTGTGGCGCTGGTCCTTACCCCCGTGACGACCAAAACTCTGCCAATATCTACAGTGATGAAGAGAAAACGTTTAGCAAGAAAAGCGCAGTAAGATTAATTTGTATCCGACATTCGCGCTTCTAAGTTTGTGACTGTATTCCGCAAGATCACTGAAACAAAAAAGAACCGTGGCATAATCGGCTTACCACAACGTCGGTATTGGGTGACACTTGTCCACCTCAGAAAGCGTCAACAAAGCAACCATCCTGCGCATTTTAACGTGGTAACTACAAGGGTAGTTCAAAGTTGACCGGCACCTATGTCCATAAAAGGTCTATGAACTCGTCGAGCATGACGAACATGCAAATGAAGTTAACGAAATCCTTCTTGAGTATAAATCCGCGCCCAAAATGACGCGTTTTACGCAATCGCAGCAGTTTCAGCTATTAAGGCTTCAAGTGATGTGTCTGTACGCGTGAAGCAGCGGTGCATAACTATTTGTTTTACGGAGAAAATAGGTGGACCAGGCGAAATTTTGAGAAGATTTCGCATGCACAATATGGGAAATGCATGATACCACAACCAACGTTACTAAAACCCTTAGATGAGAAACTCACCCTTGAAGCCTGCGCCGCTGGCGTCCACCGAGACCGAGCTAAATACCATAACAGCGCCACCCTTTAGCGACGAGTTGAAACATGAAAGTTGCTTTACATAGCTACTGCGAGATTGCCCTGCGAGATGGCGCCACCGTCCCTTTCCCGACGTGCAGTTCCCAGAGTAGACGCTGCGGGAGAAATGGCGGCGTTGCAATCGCCATTAGCTCGGTTCTCGAGTACGGATAGGAGCCACTTTTTTAAAGCAGGCTCTATGGCAGTTTCTCAACTGAGTAGTTCTAGTAACGTTGACCACAACAGACAGTGCACGAATGGTGTCAACTCTTTTAGCGAAGGAATAGAACTGATGACGAAAGAGCCGCACGGACACGCTATTGCGACTGCAGTCACGCAGCTGCAGTCTCACATGTCCAACCCCTGCCGGCGCTCTGATCTGACGGAGCCGATCAACTAGCACGGAAAGTGCAATGTCACGGCGCTCGTCAAATACGTGCGATCTCTACCTCCGGCTAAATCGATCACGCACAGTGATCGGCATATGATCCTGAGCTTTTTTTCTGTCCGTGATTCGTTTTAGCCTGTGGTAGTAGGCGCACAAAGACGACCGGCGCAGTGACGAAGAACATTTCGAGCTGTTTGATGGGCTTCATTTAAACGTAGCGTCGGCAGTGTGAAAAGGAATAGAGACCATTTAACACCAATGGAATGAAAAAGCTGTCAAATCGAATGGAACCGTACCTGAACGTTCACGTGGAAAAGTTCGAAAAAAAAAAAAAAACATAGTTTTGTGCTTGCCTGTTTTTCGATTCTCTCTGGAAATTGGAGTTTCAGTCAACGGTGAACAGCGCTTGTAGCTATAAGTCTAGGACTAGACGTACCTTGCATTTCTGCGTATGTATAAATACAACTCCTTCATTCCTGAGCACAGCTGCATAATTATACCTTTTAGAGACTGGGTCATTCGCAGCCGCCGAAACATCAACGAGAACAATAACGTAAACAGTCTTTATGCCGCTCCTAAACATTGGGTCGATAGACAAAAAAAAAAAGAGCGTTTGATCCGGGCGCTTTAATATTCTTTGACGTACCGCATATGGCGAACCGCAGCAGTTGTTCCACTGGAAAACGCCATTGGTATGCAAACAGACACAGAGTCGAAAAAGTTCTACATTTTAACATGTTCCTACTCGATGCATTTCTTAAAGCGAACACCATAACCGTACATCGTTAAGGTATGTGCCCAATGCTTCACCTAAGTTGGTTTTCTTTTTGATCCTCACAAGTATTATACATCTAGTTAATCTTTGAATTTTCTTTACAATAAAAGGCAATACTGTACATTATCTATTGTTCTTAGAATCCGGTTCAATATGTAAATCCCACACAAGCCAATACTGGCTTTTGCGTGGGACGCGGCAGATTCCTCTCCGTTTTTATTAGAAAATTGTGAATCTTGCACTATAGTGCCGCATTGCAAAACAAATTATGTTTCTTTTTCCAGAAAAAAAATATAGTTGCAGTCTCTTCCACTAATTATTTAAACAGAAGTATTTTAGAAGATACGTTGATTTTGGCACTACTTACGTTACGCCGTTAACAAAAATTCAACTTATCGAGGGAACCAATTTCTTACGGGTGTTTTTTTTTCTTTATTTATTTGCTATTTGCTATAAATAAATGGTTAAATAAATTTTTGTTCCGTCTTAACGTTCTTCCTTTGGCATTTTCACCTTAAGTGTGATGTTGAGAAACGTTTTATTAGAATATCGTACTTCACCTGGTCTCTAAAACGCAATATTCCTAGTTCTTTATACAAAGAGTTTTGAAGATCAGTTTTTTTAGTGAGGTAACCAATATAATTGGCAATGCTTTTTTGGATCAATTCAATTTTTAGTTGTTGATATTTCGCACAGTGTTCGTAGAGTGTTATTCCATATTGAAGTGCGGACTTGCAGAGTGAATTTTATATCATTGCTAGTATGTATCGAAGGACCAGATCTTGTATGTGATACATCTGCGCCGTTAATATTATTAATATTTTTCTGACTTCATTATATTCACAAATACCATTTAATAAGTTCGTCAACGTGCATCCCTCGGTAGTTCAGATTATCAGCGTATTTCAGCGGTACGAATGAGCAATTATTGCAATTCTACTCCAAGATTTTGTAGGTAATCCAGTTAGGGTTTGTTTCCTCGGGTCTCTGAAGCATAATACTTCTGTTTTATGAACGTTTACAATAGTTAGATTTTTTCGGTAGCATTCTGGTCATTTATAAATGTCTCCTTTCATCGTCCTTACAGCTACTTGGTAGTTTTTGAGTGCAGATAGAATTACTGTGTCTTCTGCTGATTGAAAGAGCTCACCTTTTGTTTTGACTTGAGCTAACTCTTTAACTTATAAATTAAAAGTAATAAACCGAGTACTGTACTTTGCGATCCTCTCTGCTTGACTTTGATTTCTGTGCTATATTTCAAGCCAGTACGTCTAACTATCTAATACCGGTCATTAAGATAATTCTGGAATTAGTCATGCATCTTTCTTTGAATATCAATACTGTGTAATAGATATGGTAATATACTATGGTTTATTGTTTCAAGGGCCCTACCAAAGTATATGAATAAAGCTAGAACTTATTTAATTTTGCCCATATTTTCATTTACATGCTCAAAAAAGCCTTCTAACTGGTTCAGGAATGTGCTTCCTGAACCAGTATTGCGTGCTAGTGAATAGATTATATTTTGAACTATAGATCCGAAGTATTGTATAAATATATTTTTTTTATATATTTGATAACTCAATGTATGCATACTGGTCTATATTTACTACTTTTTTCTCGCTTTTTTGTATATTTGCCAAACAATGGTTGTTTTAAGTTTTTTTTGGTATATTTACACTAGAAAAGTACCATTGTATAAGCATAGTAGTCCTGGTTATTATAAAGTGACGTGACATTTAATATATCTAGCTCGTATTTGTTCCTATCCGGCTGCTTTATTCGTCTTCGATGTTTAACAACTTCAATCAAATCTACATTATTCTTGTCCGGGAACCGTAATTACTATTTTCTATTTGATTGCTTCTGTTTCACGTGGCAAAGGGTTTTGATTGATTGTACATCTTCCGTATTGAAGTCATTAGCTAGTACATAAGCTTTTTTTGGTCCAAAGTTTGTGTGAATTATCTCCTCAATTTCTTCACCTTTTTTCGTCCTAAGAGTTGGTCTACTAATGTCCATTGGTGGGCAGTATCCCTTGTGTCAGAAAGCTAAACCAATGAAAGTTCATTTCTGTGAATCTTACCAGCGCTGTAACTTGGTTCCTAATTGTTTGTGTTGTTCTTTATATTTGTCATTATTACGAAAACGCATAAGTAATTGCCTTGCTTTCGTTTTATTATTAATCAAGTAATCAACTTCTTTAGTCACCCTCTGGTTTTCTTGCTTATGCCTTTTTGTGTTGCATACTTGAGTTGAGTTTGCGTAAACATATTTGAATATGTTAACAAAATTATTGTATAATTTTTGTGGGGTTTGTTTTTGGAAACTTCGTTCCACTATATTCCTTGATAAAGCGATCCATTTTCCTATTTTTTTATAAACGAGCTATAGATATTTTTAGTCTTGTTATTTATTTTTTTTTAAATAGCCTGCCCTTTGGGGTTAACCTCTTGAGTCCGTCTGTGTAATCGTCAGTGTCTCTGTTATCCAACAATAACTGGTTATTTAACCAGTTATCTGTTATGATATCAATAACTGGTTATTTAACCAGTTACTGATATCATCTAGTATTTTTTTACATAAACATGAGGTGCTTTGTATATGCATAATACTGATTTGGATTGTTGTAATCAATCTCCGTATGAAGAAGCTCCGTTAAACGGAACATAATTTTACTGCTTTTGGTTATGTTCTATCATTGGTTTACCATAATTGTGATTCCCCTTCATAACTTCTTATCTCTATTATGTTAAACCACCTCGAATTTATTTAGAAAAGAAATGTTTTTTCCTCTAGTTTTATATAATTTTCCGAAAATACAATTACGTCAATATTATCAAAGTACGGTTTTTGCCAAGCTGTTTATTTCATTCAAATGTTTTCTAAGACTGAGAACATTGGCTTGCAGGAGAATAGAACAAAATTCGTTCACAGTATCATTTATACGTTCCCACCACTTTTCAAAAGAATAATACGTTTTTCTTTTTTTTTTTGGTCCATGCCAAATCAAATAGGAACAACAACTAGCAGATATATCTCTATTCAATTTTTGCAAGGTCACTTTCGTTTTCGACTTAAATAGTTCATTCCCCTCCTTTTTTTCGGACACGTGGGCACCTTTCCTTATGCTAGACGAACTTGCAGCTTTGTTCTTACATCAAAAAATACTGTTCGGATTGACGCGGTCAAGTTTTCTTGTAGATATAGGTCATCTGCACCTGTGCCGTTCTTCAGCTTTCAGTTGTTTTGAAGCCACGCGAAATACCTTTGAGTTGTTTGAAATACCTTTCAGCTTTGAGTTGTTTTGAAGCCACGAGAAATAAAGGATCTTCTACATCAAATATATAATCGTGACTTTAGGTGTGTGAGCGCCGTCATGAATATAGACAAGAAACCTCGTGACGTCCCTAACGGAATCAGCGTGACGGAAATATTCGTTTTGCAGAACATACGTGCCACACGCACACTAAATATGTATTTCTCTATAGGCGACACTCATGAACTGTGATGGGGTTCTAACAAGTGGAAAGGGTAAAAGCACGCAATAATGCCGTTCACGTCCAGTCATTACATGAGCTATCACGTTATTCTGCGGTTTTATTCGCTCAAAATTTAGAAAAAGGAGTGCCGATTTTGCTTCAAATCGAATAGTGAAGCGTAAATTTTAGTTTCAAAAGGACAAGGAAAACCGGCACGCGTCGTGGGCTTGCCTACGCGGAGCACAAGTTCGTCTGCTTCTTTTGCAGGGGTCGTGATGACGTCACAAAAACCGTTTTCTGATTCGCTCTGACTGAAGGATAGTGGGTGGACGTCAAGGCAGCCTGCTTTGAGGCTTACCAACTATCCTTCAATCAGAGCCAATCAGAGCTCGGCGTCTCTCTGACATCACCGCAACCCCTGCAAAAGAAGCAGACGAATTGGCCCTCCGCATACTTGTTTCACCTTTAGTCCAGATGCAGCAGAGACTGCAAGCTGGTGGGACCAATGAGAGAGCAACAAAGGTGCACCATCCTGGTGGTGGTCGTGTTTCTGCACGTGTTCCATCGTCGCCGAACCAATCATAAATAAAAAGAAGGCCCAGCTACTTACGCTTTTGACGCTGTTTGATTGGCCCTATTAGCGGGTAACGTCGGCTGCGTCTAGATTTAAGCTGAAACAAAATATAGCAATGGATATTAATGACGCGGTGCTATTAATTCGATTGGAACCAACATTCAAAACACGTAAAACGAAGCTAACCTCCCTTCGCTCGATCGCTTCATTGTACCCGTTAACCATTGCTCCCAAACAGTAGAGGCGATGCAAGCTAAGAAAGGCAAGGGGCCCTTATGTGCAGCTGTCCTTTTAATTTTTCCATTGTGGAATCCTGGTTTTGTCGCAAGATTAGCAGTTCTCGTTTGCTGCTTTTCTCTCGCATCTAGGTTGACCTATATAGTGTTATACTACGTAATCTTTTTCCTTTGCCCCTTACCTCCGCTCCGTGATGGCCAAAGCGCCACGTTCTCACGAGGTGAGTAAATAGAAACAAATAACGATATTGAAGAACATGTGTAAACTTTTTTTTTTTTTACATCTACGAGCATTGTAAGTTTCCTCAACACAAAGCACGCAAGGGCATCAGTGTTACAGATATGATGATGTTCAAGCATAGTGCGCGTGAATTTTTCTTAATAGGCATGGTTCCCTTAGCCTAGAGCATAGTACCAAGGAAACAGCAAAATCGCTATAGTATACCATCGCGTTCGCTTTCGGGGAAACGTGAGCCTAAAGGAAAGCGGTTTCGAAGCCGAATTAGCTCCACTTAGGGAATCAGGTCACGAATGCTTGTAAACGAACTTCTCATCATCTCTACGTCAAAGTGAGCATAAATGTTTTGTACTTAAATAAACCCTATATTTCATGAAATCAATTTCTACTTAAACCAGGGTTGGAGATTGGGTTGTGAAAGGCAAAAATAAATAATTCTGGGCCGTCGCAATTGATAGATTTTGAGCTTTGACTGCGGTCTCGAGATTATTTACAGTATGGCTCTCGATTGATTGTTTGCCTTTTCTTTAAATCAAAATATTGAATTTCAGGTGCCACCTGTCGGCAAATTATGAAATGTATTTCATGAGCTTTTACTTTGACCAGCGATTACGGCTGAACTGTGGCGACCGCCGAAAGCGGAGCGAAGTTACGGAGTGTAGCAGTAGACCCTCAATAAAAGTGCGCTGCCCATGGTAGCTGCCGCGTCATTCACCCGAGTTCACCATTGTTTTGAGCACAAAATCTGAGCGGGTATTTGAAACGTGTGCCGCATCAGCATTCGGTGGGGACTCGTATACAATCTTACGCTTTTTGCCCAAGAAATGGCGACCGCCAATGTTGCTTGATGGACTTTTGAAAAGTGGCTATTGAATCGCTGGGGTATGCTCGACACCACACTCTTCCTGACCACTGATACCGCCTCGTAAATGTCAACCCCCCCCCCCCCCCTTCCCCCCAACATGAAGCAAGGTCGCGTCTGCTAAGTTTCGCACACACTGTATATGCAACCCCGAAAAAGGTTAATTAAAAAAAATAAAAACAGTAAATTTTTTGTCATTGATATTTTGCCGTGTTTTGTGATTTGTTATTGAGCAAGGTGGAAAAGGTGTCAATACCCCCGCGAAAAGTGTTTTTATGCGGACAAGGTTACTATGATAATATATCTTCGGAAGTTTTCCTGTGTTTTTCTCACATTTTAGACTTGAGCGTGGAAAATTATGTTGAGTGCATGTGAGAAAGTTTGAAACAAAAATGCATTGTGATCGCCGAAACTCACATACCATCCAGAATTCTCAAATCTAATAAGAGACATTAACCGTTGATTACATAACTTATACGAAAACAAATAAAACGTAAACGCAGAGCTTATAAAAGGTATCGAACGAGTCTGTTGTATGCATCGAAGCAAAAACTTCAAGGGCTATCTACAGGGTGATACAAGGAGACGCCTGGCTCTTTAAATCGACCGGAAAATTCGGTTTCTTAACCTATCGCGCTACGACTTCGTGCAGCGTTGCCCACAGATGGTGCTTTTTTTTTTTTTTTGTAAAATTTGCAAAGAGCGAACTTACCTGAGGAAAAAGTAAAGAAGGAAAAAGGCTTAGCTCCTATGGAAACGCAGCGACCCCACCGGTCTTCAACCAACACGGCGCCGTTTCGCACGGGAGACAAGAGATGGCGCAAGCGGTCGCGACGCCAACTGCCGCCAACGAACGAGCATACGACGCCGAGAGCCGGCGTCTTTTCTTTAGCAGACGATCTTTTTCCATATCAGTTGTTGTTTTTGTTTCTGCGACTGTCGCCCCCTGCGGAACGCGCGCCGCTTTTGAGTCGAAAAGATCGTCTGCTAAAGAAAAGACGCCTGCTCTCGGCGCCGTATGCTCGTTCATTGGCGGCGTTCGTTGCGCCATCTCTTGTCTCCCGTGCGAAACGGCGCCGTGTTGTTTGAAGACCGGTGGCGTCGCTGCGTTTCCATAGGAGCTAAGCATTTTTCTTTCTTTACATTTTCCTCGGGTAAGTTCGCTCTTTGCAAATTTTACAAAACAAATGCACCATCTGTGGGCAACGCTGCACAAAGTCGTAGCGCGATAGGTTAAGAAACCGAATTTTCCGGTCGATTTAAAGAGCCTGGCGTCTCCTTGTATCACCTTGTAGATATTTAAAAAAAATGCACAAGAAAGCAAACTTATCTTCAATGATTCTCTTTAACAGAAACTAGAAAATGATTCTCGAGAAGTCTGGAAATTTGTGAAAACAAGCAGAAACGATGATACTTCTATTCCTGCTTTTGTAAAAGAAATGACAATTTAATATGTTGTGACATCGAAAGGGGTGACTTTTTTAACGCTTACTTTGAAGCAGTTTTCACGCCTTCGGTTTCTAATCGTATCGTCCTTGCATCTGATCACATGAAGGATACAATTATGTCGGATCGAAGTAGATGAGATTGTGGCATTACGAAAATACAAACACGTCAAACTTTTGTGGACCAGATGAACTTTGATGATAATATTTCTTGGAGAAGGGGAATTCTCTTCTCCAAGGAATATTTCGTCATTATTGTCCAGCTAATTTGCACCTTTGAAATAATTGCGTTATCATCACAATATTAACTTTCGCCGATAAGTCTGAAAAACATGGAGAACCAGTTGCAATGTATTTCGATATTATTTTGACTAGTCACTAGAAACTGGTTTAGTTCCATGTGACTGGAAAAAGGCAAATGTGACTCCGATTGTTAATTTAGTTTCAGGAAACCTGGAAGAAAATTATCGCCCAGTGTCAGTTACGTGTTTAAAAGGCAATTAAATGCAAAGATGCAAGCGAGCTGGACAAGAGCGACGGAAATAATCCTTGGAGTATAGGGGAACGAGTGGGACCAAACACCAACACAAATCTCCAAACACAGCTCGGAGATTGGCGCTTGAGCGAAAACATCCGCCTGGTCCGGGTATCGAACCCGGGACCTCTCCATTTCTGGGGGAGGGGGGGGGGGGGGCGCTCTACCAACTGAGGGAACCAGGGTGTTAGGCGTCAGTTTGTTCCTTCTCTTGTTCTCTCTAACTCCCTTTCTCAGGGGATTATTTTCATCATTTTTGTCCAGCTCGCTTGCAACTTTGAATTTAATTGCATTTTAATCATAACCTTAAATTGCAAGTCTTTTACCAATGTGGGTGTCAGATTGGTAGCAGCTGATAAAACCTGTTTGCTCTACTGACGTCTAACCCCTGGTCGTCGAACTTCTACTGACGTCTAACCCCTGGACGTCTAACACCTTGGCATCGTTAGGCGTTGCCTAACGATGCAAGTTCTGGCATTGTTTCTTACAGAAATAGTACTAGCAATAACTACACATATCTCAATTTAATGTTTCTTTTTCTTTGTCGTTTTTTATGAATTTAATATTCTTTTTTACCTTCGCTTACAGGCCAGGCGCACAATGGTCAGCCGAGCAAAGTACCTCCTCTTGGCGACCTTCATCATTCTGCCGTTGGGCTTGTTCATATCAACCAGGCTGGCCCGGCTACCGACTCGCTCATTCTTTTCCCCATTGCCCGGGGGTAATGTATTTTTCCGATTTTCAAACGACAGCCAACCAGCAGTAAGAGACTCATCAGGCATGACAGTGACCAAACTCTGGAATCCAGTGCGAGAATTGTCCAGGGGATACGGACGCCTCCCGTTCCCAATAGAAAGCACCGACGACCTGCCCAACGCTCACTCCGTAGTCTTAAATTGCAAGAGGAACTTGGACTACCTCTTCTTTGTGCATACGTCTCCTGACCATCACCTGCATCGAAATATCCTACGAGACGCTTTAGGCAAGGACAGCTTGTCCCTAGCGTACAACTGGACCAAAGTGTTTTTCGTCGGCCTTCCCGCAAACAAAGACACTTCGCGCGCCATCGAGACAGAGGCAGCCGTTCACGGCGACATCGTTGTCCTGCCCTACTACGACACTTACAAGAACTTGACTTACAAGTTTGTGTACGGCATGAAATGGGTCACGGAATACTGTTCCGGTGTAAAGTACGTCGTAAAGATAGACGATGACGTTGTGGTCAACCTAGCACTGATGATGAAGTATCTCAATGAGGTGCCGGCGTCACAAGCTCGTGTTTTGCATTGCCAAGTCTGGGAACACATGCCCGTCCTAAGAGAAACGAACTCGCCCTGGTATCTCTCGAAGGACGTTCATCCCAACAAAGAGTTTTCGGAATACTGCTCGGGGAGGGGACTGGTGTTTAGGAGTAGCCTCCTACGTCCGTTGTACAATGCTACGTTCTGCTTGCTGTTTCACGGCATCGACGATGCATTTGTCACCGGTGACGCGGCGTTGGTTGCTAGGGTAGGCCACGTTGATATCGGTGGGTCATTTTCGCACGAGGATAAAGACTGGACCAAAGTGACCGCGGGTAGCATTATGTTTTGTCACGTTCATGACAAAACTCTACGGAGTAAGTCGTGGGATATTATTGTTAAAAATCTTACTAGTTCTTTACAGGAAACTAGCACGTCTAATTTAGCTGATAACACGACAGTGAGCCAAAGTTTGAAAGGGGTGGTTACGTAGTTTTATACATACGATGGGGTAGTAGTGCTCTTGCATATATGTTAAAATAAAATGCGCTCAAGAAGCGTGCTCATTAAAAACGCAAGGATATGCGTTCGTGAGCTTAACTAAAGCGTGAGTACTGCAATGTTCACTTGCTGCTTTTGTGGCCCCGCCAGAAAGAATGTTCCCGAATGATCGAATCATTCAAAGATCATTTGGAAATAACAAGCTAACAACATTCAACCAAAAAGCAAAGTCGGAACGATGCGTGCTACGCATTCCACGGATTTGGCCATAATCCATTGTTTCACGTCTAATCGATTATTTATAGTACAACCTGGCACACATTCAAGGTATGTACAAGACGAAATAGTATCGTGTTTTATTTAATCTTTGTTCTTAGTACAGATGTAATTGAAACCCAATATGATGCTTTCTCTTCGCCAGAGTTTATCTAATACCATTTGTAATGTTTAATGAAGATAAGGTTTGACGCGTTGATCTAGCACTCTGTTTCGACTAGAACAGGTCCTTTAGCTTCATTTAAATCCCACTATATGCACAACCTCAATCTTATATTCACGAGCCACATTCTTAATGCTCCGAAAAATACTCCATCGCCTCAAAATTAAAAAAAAAACACAAAATAAGTGCGTTTTGAAATTCATATTTATATATGTCATAGTGTACGTATCATTAAAACATGCCTTGCTGCGCTAACATTTGACTGTACGAAGCGTCGGAGTAATTTGTTCAGATTGATTAGCTGTGATGATGATCGTGTAGTTTGTTTAGTTATGTGATGATGTCTTCCCTGTTTGTGGTTAAAGGTACATAAATATTTACTGAACTTCTGGTGAAAACAAATAAAAAACAATGTGCTTAGCAAACAGTCTAGGAAAAAGGAAACCTCTTTTGTAATATGTTATGTTCGTCTGGAGTGAAATGTTATGTGCATGTCACGTAAAATTTGAGTTAATAAGCTTTGTGAAGAAAGTTCCTAAGAACTTCATGAATAGTATGTTTTAAGAGTTCCATTTACGACCTTTAGATAGAATATTTCAAAGATACGCGGCTCTATAGTGAATTCAGTCAATTGTTGTTGCGCTTTGTTGAAGTGGGAACAAACCTGAATCAAGTCTCCTAACCCAGCTCAATGTGATATCAGCGAGACATGAAATTTGTGCATAATTGTAAACACTGATGTATATATGTGCATATATACAGGGTGTTTCTAAAAAAAGCTTCCAAATGCCCTAAAAATATGCTGTTCGAGATAAAAAAAAAAGAAAACTATTTGCGGCAACAAATCACCAGCCTTTGGGATGTCAGTGATTTCAAACACATACTAATTAGCAACAAAATTAAGTGAAATGCACTAGTTATTTTTTTTGTCAAAATAAACATATGGTTCCACTCAAAAACTTGCTACGCACCATCAAAAACTGCAAAATGAAAAGCTTTTAGGAAGATATAAGGCCGGAACAAAGTTTTACGGCGTTCTAAAAAAAATCACTTTAAACTGGTTTTTAGGTTTCGGTTTCTTATCAGAGCCGTTGCGCCCGCGGTACTGGTCGCCGGTGGTCGCTGCGCAAAACCTCCGCGTCGCCTCCCTCGTAGCATGGAAGGAAGTATGGCGCAAGTGTGTCGCGCGTCTCGGCCACTGGGGTACAGGACCGCGGGCGCAGAGATGCGCTCCGACAAGCAACCGAACCCTGGAAAGGCGTCCGAATTTAGCAGTTAAAAAACTGGAGTAGAAGTCTCAGTGGCTGTACTTGGGGCTGCAAACGAATGCACGTAGTGAGCTGGGCCAGCTCACGGTGTACGTCGATCTGTGTTCACTTGACTTCGCCAATGCGGCGTTTTCGCTCGCTCCCCATGCCAGAAAAATTCTAATTGATTCATTATTCGCTTTGTATTGTATGTGCGATAAGAGGAAAAGGGTACTTACTGCATCGCGTCTAGGTGTGGAACAATCCACGACGACGTAAGCAACGGCGGTGCGGCGACGATAGCAGACGAGAGATGCACAACCGGGCGAAACCGAAACCGAAACCACCCGCATGGGTCCCCTCTATTATGCACATTGCACATTGACATTGGGCGTGGAATTGTGTAGGGAAACAGCAGGTATAAGCTACTTGGATGAGAAAATATGTTCGTCAGAATAAATCTGAATGTGGTTTCCTGACTCCTCCTGAGTTTTTGAGTGGAGCGGGTAGTGTTCTTCCACTGCGCTTGTAGTGTTGTGTACTGTTTTGGTAGGTTGTGAGTAGTGTGGGTTCCGGTGTCCATTCCGTGGCCAGGTGTGCGCTATCTCGGACCGTGAGATGGGCGTGTTCGTTGCGTTTCATGGAGGAGCCGAGGTCCACACAGTGCAGACCTTCCTGTCCGGTGCCTCGATTTGCAGAATGCGTAGCGTCCCCAAATGCCACCCAGCCAGACGTGAAGTTGCGGCCTGCCTCTTACGAATCCGTGACTATGATGGATGTTCCGGTTTGCGTAAGGGCGAGAGCTACGGCAAGCTCTTCAATTCATTTTGACGTTGCCCGTGGGATGGAAGCGCTGCTCAGGTACCCACGCCCGTCCGTCACCACGGTCACCAAGTCTCATTTGCCGTTGTAGTTGGCTGCGTCGGTATATACGCCGTCATGGGGAGTGTGTCTTACTTAGGGTTTTAGCGTTTGCTTCTCTGAGGTCTTGACGATGGTTCGGGTGCATTTTTTGAGGAATTGGGCATAACTACATGTTTACGCCACGATTCCGGCATCCCCCGCGGCAGAGGCTGGTCTCGCGGAACCACCTTGTGTTTAGTAAGAACGTTGCGGCCCGTTTGTGTGTGAGCGAGCCGTGCACTTTGATTAGACAAGTGGACCTTAATTAGTTCCTCCGCTGTGTTATGTAGCCCTATACGAAGCAACTTCTCTGTAGATACGTTAATGGGTAATCTTAGTGCTTGTTTCACTGTGTCCCGTACGAGCACGTCGATCTTGGCTTGTTCCAGATTTGCTCAGGGTGACGTAGGAAGCGGCGTAAGTTATGAGCGAGAGGACGAAGGCTTGGACATAGCCCGACCCAGTCTCCCTCTTTTGTGCCTCTGTGTTGGATTGCCAAGAATGAAAATGACGAGAGGATGAAACGTGAATTGAAAATAAAGCTTTAATCGGCGTACTAAAATCCCTTGATACTTCTCTTACAAGTAACGACAGTCAATATAAATGAGAATGCACATTCCACGATAACGAAATGGCGGCATTCAGTTGAAACCTCTGCTGTGCGCCGACATTTGCTTTCTAAAACCTGCACCGTCACGCAGTCCGCGCTTCAAAGTATGTTGCTACTTGTAGGAAACTCTTATCTAGGGGCTTTAGGGCGTACTTGTGCCAAACAAAAATAAAGAACAAGCGTCGTGGCAGGAGAAAAGCGGGCGGCGATTTGGCGGCGTAACAGCAAGCGAGAGCCAGACTAACTAGTACAGTGTCCCGCGCTGCTCCTTATCTAGAGTGCGTCACCATCTGGAATATTCGGCACAGAAGGCTCGAGTGTCACGAGTTCAGGGTGAGAATGAACAGGCACTTTCGAGAACGAGAAAGCAGGACAAAATGAGAAAAGTTACATCCCGAGTAAGAATAAACGAGAATCTTCTAGAATACCGTGAAATGGGCATTGCTTACTCGGCCCTTCGTGCGGCAATATACATGACTTGCTTGGAGGTTCTTGCGAGTTGTTGCGCTTGGCGTGGTTTCTGCCGTCCACCTGGATGAGGAGGCCCTGGATCCTGAGGGACTTGCTTGGCCTGTTGTCGTGCCATTCGAGAGTGACTTGGATGTTGTCGACGTCCTTCATGGTTCATGCGCCTCCTCAGCACGAGACACTCGGACCTCTTTGGCGAGCAGGACATTCCGCACCTCTTTGCGCATTGATTCACCATCTCGGCGGCGAGCTCAAGCGTGTTCTGCAAGCCTCCGAGGGAGCCGGTGTCCACTGAGAGGGTTACATCGTCCGCATACAGGACAAGGCTAAATTGCGGTATGCTTCCCAAATGTTCCAAGTTGCCCAAGAGCTCGATGTTGAATAGTAGTGGGGAGAGGACCAAACCTTGGGGAGGCCCTTTGCACCCCAGGATGATAGGTTTTTTGGAGTCCCCGATCTTAAGTACCGCTCTGCAGTTGGAGAGAAATTCAACTATGTTGTAGGTCCTCTTCCAGTAATTTGTATCGGTTAAGTATTGGATGATCGCCTCATGTTCCAAGTTGTCGAACGCTCCCTTCAGGTCTAGAATGAGGATTACCCTCAGGGAGTGACACGTGGCAAGGACGAGGATTTGCTCCAAGAGCTGAATGAGCACGTCATGTGTCTCGAGATGTTTTCTTAAGCTAAACATAGCGTCCGGCTATTGTTGCGTTGCGCTGAAGTGGTTCCAGAGTTTCTTCAGTCTTCCAGAAGGTGTTAAAGTGGCTGAGTACACTCTTAAAAAAGGGTACTGTAGTACCCTCCTTAAGGGGGTAACTGACTTGCACACGGAGCAACCCCTTATGGAGGTAACGTTACCCCCTGCAACGAGGGTGCAAACTTACCTCCTGGGTGAGGGTGCAACATTGCCTCCTTTTGGAAGTAACCTTAGTTACTTTTGGTGTTAAAAGTGCATCCTTTGAGGGTCAGCCTTTACCTCCCTTAGGGGGGAACTTTAACTCTTTTGAGAGGTAAGACGACATAATTGAGGGCGCTGCTTTTACCTCCTTTTGCAGGGAACTATGATCCACTTTGGGGTTAAATGTACACGATGAGGAAAACAGCTCAGAAAACGCGGACTACGAAGAACAAACACGACAGGACAGTGCTGTCCTGTCGTGTTTGTTCTTCGTAGTCCGTGCTTTCCGATCTGTTTTCCCCATCATGTATAACAGCGACCAACTGGCCCAGTTCACCACCTTATTACAGGTTAAATGTGCCCTTGATGGAATCACTTTTACCCCCTAAAGAAAGCTACTATCCCCCTCTGTGGGTGTGATAGTGCATGCTTCAAGGGTGGGCCCTATAATAGATGAAGACGGCGTAGTTCTGAAAGTAAATTACAATGTTTTATTATGGCTGTCACAAACAAAATGGCATAAAAATCGATGGCATGACTAGACATCTTATAAAAGTTCTAAGATGAAACCACTAAGCGCAATAAAGGCATCTGGAACAACACTTTCAGGGCTCTAGTTCACGACAGTCAATAAAATTATCACAAAAAAAGTACATAAACAATCAGTGTCTACCCGGAAAATAACAGTAAATGCTTGGAACACTGCTTGGAATAGTGAAGGTTCACCGGGGTGAACTCAAATGACTGAGTCTTGTACAAACCAGAATCAAAATGAACGCACTGTGATATGACATAGATTCTGTATCACACATATTGCAAATAACAATACAAACCGAGACACGACTATAGTCGGGGACAGGTCAAGAACGAAGTGGAAGCTCCTCCCACCCCTTTCCACTTCAGCGGAGCGAACGGTAGAGAGGAGGTCGCCTCCTCTCCAGCGTTCGCACTACTAAAGTGGAAAGAGGTGGGAGGAGCATCCACTTCGTTCTTGACCTGTCACCGACTATAGCAATGACTAGTGCGTTGCAACTCAAGGACAGCAGAACACTATGCCCGTCCTATACACAGTAGTGGAATGAACGCTGGAGTAGAGGAAAGCAGACTCCGGGATTTGCTCTTCTAATGTGGAAAGAAGAAAGGGCTCGTATCTCCTGCTGCTAATGAGCTGCAACAAACTACCGCGAGGGCCAAAGAGATCTAACCCACTTCAAATGAATCGCGAAAATCGGTTTTGACCATCTTGTATTTAAACCATGCAAGCCATCAAAAACCATCTTATTTTTTAAACCTTGCAAGCAGAAATCACTGTGAACCTGGAACCACAACCCTCGAATGCTTTCAGGCACCGAGTATGAAGTAGACTGTAATAAATTAAGTATGCCAATGCTGCACAAAGCAAAAAGCTGTGATTTTGGAAATTACAAAAATGTGACTATAAAGCAATGTCATCGACCTCCTGTGACTCTCAGAATCAACTATCCTGCCTTATGTCAGAAAAAAAAATTAAACAAACGACATAAAAAATTCCTAAACTTGCATAAAAAGGCATTAAAAAAATAAAATACTTTTTGGCATTTCTTTTAGGTTTGAAAGCAATGTGTTGCACGTGACTCTACATTTGAGTGTTTCATATCAATTAAGTACTCTAGTGCAATGAATCTGCGCCTGAACTGGTGATTGTACTCGTAGTTAAAGATGAAGTAGAGGCAGAATGCAGCCAGGACTGCCTCAGCAGGCGAGGCGGCGTCGAGGTTTCCCTCCACTGCCACATAGTTGGGCGCCTCAGAATTAATTAGGCTTGAGCTGACAGCCACCGGGTAGATTTCCCTGCCTGCCTGCCCAAAAAAATGTGGAAATCATGTGATTTGAAGTTGAAACATATCATCCCCAATTCAAAGAAACTGTGAAGAAATATTATATTTTTCTAAGACGCATTTGGAGCCTTTGATGGGCCACTGATTCCAGCATTACAAAGCCTCAACCATACTTACCAGACGTGACCAGCTTAACTGTTGACTAACCACCACTGTCTAAAATTATCAGATGGCGGGTGGTAATCGTAGTTTAGTAAGCCCTTTGTATTCACCGGTCATGTTTAAATTTGTCACCCCGAGTTACTTAGGTGACTAACAAATCTTAGTCAAAGGGGTACAAGCTACCTGTAGCAGGTTAGTATATACAAGTGCTGATTGTTGGGCGAGTTGGTATTGTACGTGAAAAAACATGACTGCGCTTTAAGATAAGGACAGAGAAAGAACATACACCACAGAGCAGCTACACCACATTAGCTATTCAGCACCACAGCAGACTCCCATGACCGCCAACCCTAACTGCCGAACTTCGGCAAATATGCATATATTTTTGCCGAAGTGCTCGGCCAGATTAAAATTGAATGTATGTTTTATTTACACATGAGAACAGCACACAAGGACGAAAACACAGAAAAAAACACACCGAAAAAGACACACTCAAGCGCCTTGTGTGTCTTACTCTAATTTAATTACTCTAAGTATACCCGGAATTTTCTCTGAAAAATGAACAAACACCACACACACAAAAAAAATAAAAATCAAGAACCTCATTTCAAGTGCCCAAATCCGAAGAAGAACATCAAAATAATATATCTGACTACGCTTACCTGCAGTAGCGTCCAAGGTAGCAGGCATCCAGTCCCCTCGACGAAATCACCCTACAACGTTGCCGCAGGACTGAAAGAAATGTATTCAATCAACTTCAAATAATGCAAACTTGAGCCATCTGACTCGCCTACTGAATGATGACTTTTAAAAATGCCTGATCACACGCAAAAAAAAAAAAATGCCAAGACAACAATATACTTGCTAGTCTCTCTGCCAGCAAAACCTTAATGACCTTATTCAGTAATATACTACTATTAATGTTTGCGAAGCGCACGAATAATTTCTAACTGCCGAATAGTCGAACTTCGGCAAATATACGTAAATTGTTTTCCCGAAGTAATTTTTCAGATTAAAATTGAATGTATGCTTTGTTTAGACATGAGAAGAACAGCACACAAGGACGAAAACACCAAAAAACGAACACGGAAAAAGACACTCAAGTGCCTTGTGTGTCTTCCTCTAATTTATTTACACGAAGTACACTCTCGATTTTCTCTCGGAAATGAGCAAACAGCACACACACAAAATAAACATAAAAATCAAGATCCCCATTTCAAGTGCACAAATGGGAACAGGAAAATCAAAATAAAATATCTGACTACGCTTACCTGCAGTAAACAGTTTTAACAACTGTCACGAGATGAGTCCAAGGTAGCAGGCATCCAGTCCCCTCGACGAAATCACCCTACTACGTTGCCGCAGGATTATATCAACTTCAAATAATGCAAACTTGAGCCATATCTAACTCGCCTACTGAATGATCAGACTTTTAGAAATGCCTGATCACACGCAAAGAAAATGCCAAGACAATATAATTAATTGCTAGTCTCGCTGCCGGTAACAACGTCATGACCTTATTATGACCATATTAATGTTTGTAAAGCGCACAAATAATTAGCTCAGACATTTATATTCGGCATTTCAAGGTAACGAGACATTTTACCTAACTATTTAATAAACCTAGTTAAATTTTAAAAAAACAAACAAAAAACGTTGATATTAAAAATCAGTGTTTAACACTGACTTTTACAAATATCAACGACGTTGAGAATTAATCGAGCCGGTTGGCCGGTGCCGCCAATGAATGCCTGATCGACTCCTGCTCTGCGAAAAAAAAAAAGACAACAACCACCTTATAAGATTTTCAAATATTTGATCAGATCCTCAATTTAACGTCCGACGCGACACACCAACGACCCCAAAAAGAGAAAACCTCCTACCCCCTCACGCCTTAAACGTAGGCGACCCCCGATTCAAAAGGCGTCTTGTCGCCCGACTCCGGGCTCGCCGGACCGCCGCTCTCCGCCTTCCTCCACCCGCACACACATACACCGGGAAAAGCTCCTGGCTGGATACGCCACTGGTTAGCGTATGTCAACCTTCTAAATATGCGCTAGTGCAAGCGACAGTCATTCCTGTTCTTGCTCTTTATGAACTTCGATGGTCTAAACCGTGTCTGCGTTCGCGCCACACACTAATTTTATCGAACGCTCGACGCCTTCAAACGTGCCAACACGTCCGCCAACCCTTTGTCTAAGGAAGACGGGGGTCGCCTTCCCGGGGCGGTCATAACCGACGCCAACTGCCGCCCGCGCAGAATATTTCCTTACCTGCATACGGTGCACACGACTCGGATCTTCGACTGAAGTCAATGCAGCGCTCTCGATGACTTCGTAAGAAAAGACTGAGCCGAACAGAACAAAAAGGATCGTTCCTGCGCTTGGACGCCTCTGTCGAACGTTTGAGAAGAAAGACCGTTATGACCGGAAGGGGAGCGTCGGTGGCGTCGGCGGGGAACGCGCTCGGCACCGGGCAGGCACTCTCCCACGCATGAGCGAAGAATGACGTTTCATACGAGGAGACCAATTAGCGAACTCGTTTGCGCTTTTCGACAGCCAATCGCAGCGCCCAGGCTTTGGCAGCGCCCAAACAGGTGCACCCTCTGGGGGGTAATACTTACCTCGTAGGTGCCCGTTCGTGGCGAACATCACCTTGTAGCTCCGCATTCTTAGTGCCTGCTGCGCCTGAGGAGCTAACAAGTGGAGCGCTTCCCCTCTGGCCAGGAGGATGGTGGTAAAGGCGTTCTGTTACCTCCTTTTGGTCCCCTTTTTTCTAAGAGTGTAGGATATACATGGCGCGATCGAGTAGGTTGAAGAGGCGCTTATTCGTGATTTTCCCTGGACCCGAGTCACTGTTCCGCTTGCTATCCGCAAGCGCCTCCAGGAGCTGGTACAAGTGGAGAGGAAGGGGGAAGATATTCCTCTCCTCTCGGTTCCTCTAAACGGAGAGGACGGGAGGGATAGACCCCCTCCGTCTCGAGGTACTCCTATTCCATGTCCTCCAGGAGTCCTTGGCTGATTCCCTAGTAGGCATTGAGTGTAGGCCTCAGGCTTCTGTTAGACTCTCCTTCACTTTCCAAGGGTTCGGGTAAGTTCCTAAGTAGATGCCAAGTTCTGCTTCTGGTCAGCGTGCCGTCGCGGTCTTGTAGCCAATTCACCTTGCATAGCGCCCCCCCATATTTTGCAGCCTGTTGGTTCGTGAGGGCCATGTGCTTCAGTAACTTTCTGTTGGGTCGCTGTGTCGCGCTTCCCAGAAATGAAGGAATTTAGCGTCCACACAAGGTAATTTGTATGTGGTGACTAGAGTCTGAGTGTACGTCTGGGCATCTTTCGGGACCTCTTGGATCAGATCTTCGTAGAAGAACTTTGGATCGAGGTTCTGTGAGACTCTGTCTTTGCGGACATGATCCGAGTTTGTTATGCGGGCTGAGGCGATATGGGCGATGTAGTTCTCGTCCTGGATTAAGAGATGGATTGTGTCATGGTACGATTCGAGGTTGTCCTGCGTATTCCTCCAGGTAATGGCGAGAGTGCCCGCCAATAAAGTGAGGTCGGGACTTGTATTTATAGATGCGCTTGTGCCTGTTCGGGTAGGTGTTTGGTGGGAGTTCAGCAGGGTAAGCTCATCCTGCTCGATTGATTTTACTATTCCTTCCTCTTTTTTATTTGTGAGTGTATTTTTATGGTTGGTGTTGTGCGTTAAAATCTGCCACGATTAGCAGGGGTGAGTACTTTGCTATTATTAGTGATTCCTGAAAAACTTCTTGTATTTCTCGGTTGCTTTCGCGATGGCCTGAAATACAGGCGGATTATGAACACATTGAATTAATTCTTGGTTCACTGCTATAGGTTTTCCACCAGCGTATGCTTGCAGTCCTTCTGTGGCGTGAATTGCGTTGCCGCGACGCAGCCTTTGACGAGTGTGGTTTTGCACTGCTCTGTTAAGTCCGCATACGTGATGTATCCTGGCAGGTGACGGTTACTATTTGTTTCTTGTAAGGCAATTATTCTGGTTGAGGGTCAAGAAAGGAGACGTCCTGTGGAAGTGCTCTTTGATACTTTTTGATACCTCGGCAGTTCCACTAGAGAAACACCGTGCCGTTCGTTCTATTGTTTGGGCGAGCCATCATGTTGGTTGCTGGGCGCTTGCATTCGACCAGGATTCTCGTACGTAGGGGGCGGATCTGCAACTACTCCGAGTGTTTGCCGCATCGAGGCTTTCGATGCGGATGGTGTGGCGCTCTACTACCTGCTTAAGGGCCTGTACATCTTGCTTTAGGACCTGCACATGGGCTTGGGCGGCTTGCGAGGAAACTGTCGTATGGGCTTAGCTCGTTGCAGGAGCCTGGAGTGTCGTTCTGTGTGGGTCTTGATTTGGGCGTGGTTGTGGGGGACATGTTTCTATCTGCGTTTTTTTTTTTTTTTTTGTTCTCGACGGTTAGGTTTCTTGCGTTTGTCTGGAGTGTTTTTGTCTGAGATTTCTCTATTGTTGTTAGCCTTGGTTGGAGTGCTGCCATTTGTACTTTGAGTTGTGTGTATTCCTGGCACGGAGCGGGTGAGTGTGTAGGTTGGTAGGGTGTGGGAGGCTTTGGGGTACTGGGGTAGTGGAAGAGACAACTTGTGTCCAGTTATTCTGCACGTTGTTGTTACCGCCTGGCCGTGGCGCCCTGCTCCTGGAGGTAGACTGGGACCTGGGCCCCGGAATGCTCCGCCGCCTCCGGGTCAGGGTGTTGGGCGGCCCCTGTGGCGTTGGCGCTGCGGTGTCGAGCCCTTCCGCGTGGCTCGTTCCTTAGCCTAGCACCCCTCGAACTTGCTCATTCGGAGAACGTAGGGCTCACAGAAGCGCTTGGGGAGCC
Source organism: Ixodes persulcatus (assembly GCA_013358835.2). Lineage (NCBI taxonomy): Eukaryota > Metazoa > Arthropoda > Arachnida > Ixodida > Ixodidae > Ixodes > Ixodes persulcatus. The sequence continues at coordinate 82,615 of JABSTQ010009101.1, read as the reverse complement.
CCAAGGTGCCGTGAGGAGCGAGCCACCGCAGAGGGTGCACAGAGATTCGCAGGTGTGGCCCTGTTGAGTGTAACGGAGGTTGCACTGGTGGCACGTAATAACGTTCGGTAGTGGACACGCCGTGGATCGTTGCCCGGTTTCCTAGCATATGAACCACCCGGGAATCGTCTTTTTATAAGGCGAGCAGGGGCACTCCGCGACTAAGAATGTCACGAAATACCGTACCTTGAGTCCAGCGAAGGTGAGTATTACCAGCTTATGTTGCCCCAGCCGGCGGCAGGTGTGTATTTCAAACTGGCTTTCGTTGAGGTTGGCAAGGATCTCGGTGTCGGAAAAGTGCAAGAGCACTCCCCGAATGACTCCCTTGGATGCGTTTTCGGGCGCCAGGCCGTACAGGGTGACTGCGTGGATGGCCTTGCCGACATTAAGTTGTTTCACGTTCCTTAACGCCTTGACTGCATCTCATTATGATGCACTGATTGTGGCCGTATTTCGCCATGCATCTAAGCAAACCTTGAGATTCTCTAGGCGCCACGTGAAGTTGATTGAATTTGACAAAGCCAAGGAAATCCCGGCCATTTCCAAATTCGCAAGCTTGAGGCCGTTGTGTGGGCGCAGAACATATTTAAAATCATTTCGGGGTAGTGAATTGAGCCTGGGGGGCGGCTTTGAGTACGGGCGAGGGAGACTGTCGCGGTCGACCAGTACGGTACACGGAATCAGTGGAGACAGAGTTCGAGCAATTAGAATAATAGAACATGTTTACAACATAAAGGACACTACTGTTATGTACTAGAAAGTAAATCCAAAATTCAAACACTCTCGGTCCCTGCGTGACCCAGTCCCCTGGATGTCGATCGTCATTCACGACCTTAGAATGCTGAAGCAGGGTCAGCTGCTCCTCATGGTCATCTCTGGGGCGCGATGTCGCTAGGTCTAGGTCTTGGAGATCGGTGAGGTTGCTTCGCTACACTGAAGCGTGGCCAGTGGCTGGTGTACTCGCCTCGGAGCAGAGCCAAGGACGTCCTCCTCCAAGTACGCCCTTCACTTTTCTATATCTTCGTTTTTCCTTCTCCTCGGCTAGCCTACGGACAGCTCGACGTTCCCTTGATTCTTCTTCTTTCTCCTTCACAATCGCGACAGAGACACAGTTGTAGGCAAGGCGTCTAGGCCTACGTCAATGTCTAGCTTGTACTGGCGTCGCTGCTAGGCCTTTGTTGCGACCTCAATCTAAGTTGGGGTATTTTTCGAGGAGAGTTCTGAATAATCATTTTCGCTTGGAGAGTCCGCAACGCGGCCGTCGTTGGCGGCGGGCAAGCGCTTTAATGGGCGTAGTTGTGCGAGGCCTACCACGGTTGGATTAGGCCTAGCGTGCTCGTCCGGGAAAAGGGTTTCAATTTGGACAAAAATGCACGGACTAGTCACAAACGAAAAATGTCTGTGGATGCACTGTGAGGAGCTCAGTCCACTGGCAGCGTCCGAATGTAGATGGGATCCGATTTTCCGCACAAATAGTTGTAAAACTGCTGAGCACGCAAAGTGCGTCCGCTCACTGCGGTTAAAGGTGACGCCCCCAACTTCACATATTCGCAAACAGTCCAATGATTTTTTTTCATTCGAAAAAGACTTGAAGAATGAAAATACATCACCAGGTTTGTGGTGTTTTTATAACAGTCGCATACAAGTGCAGACCGAATGACCGTGAAATCTTGTTCATTCAGTAATTGGCTATACCCTTGTAGATACGAATAATGTTCTACTGAACTCGTTTTATTTTTTCTGAGGGACTACACCAGAATGACGACATTACAACTTCGAGGGGTGTTCAGCAGTCCTGGCCGGGCGCCGCTCGCAAGGCGTCTGGCCCTGCTCTCTTCTCTCCCCTCTTGCCGCGGGGGCGACTTGAGTTGTTTAGTCTACACGGAGGTCTGACCGTCTGGCCCGCATCCGCCCCCCCCCCCCCCCCCCCCCCGAGTTGGTGTCGGGTATCCCCGGTGCGTGCCAGCCTCCTCCGCGGCTCGAGGGAGCGTGTTGCGGGGAAGACGATGCTGTCGCTTTCCGGCTTTTTCGAGATGGGGAGCGCACCCTGGTCCTGTGTGGGTAGAGAAGCCGGTGAAGGACGAGGCGAAGAATTTGTAGCTGGTGGAAGGATGGGGAGGGGAAAATCGGCGTCGGAAGCGGTGTTTACAAAAGCGGGCTTCAGGCGGTCGGTGGCGATTACTTGGTTGTTTCCCCTGATTGTGACCGTGAATTGTTTGGGTCCCCGTTTTACGACCTTGTAGGGGCCGTCGTATGGTTGTTGGAGGGGAGTTCGCACCGCGTCGTGTCGAACGAACACGTGTGTGCAGGTGTCGAGATGTGTGCTGACGTAACTGTCTCGACGAGCCGTTCGAGGCGGGGTCGCGCGTAGTCCTTCCATTACCTCTTTTAGGCGGGTCACGTAGCTTGTTGGGTCGGACAAGTCTCTGTTGCTCGCTGGTGTGAAAAATTCACCAGGTAATCGGAGTGTGGTGCCATAGACCAACTCTGCTGTTGTGCACGAGAGGTCTTCCTTGAGCGTTGTCCTGACACCAGAAGGACGAAGGGCAGAACATCAGTCCAGTCGGTGCGCTGGTGTGCTTTCAAGGCTGCCTTCATTTGTCGATGGAACCGCTCGATGATCCCATTGGCAGTCGGATGATAGGCGGTTGTTTTTGCATGATTTGCTCCGAGCAGGCGCGTCAGTTGAGTGAAGAGTGACGATTCAAACTGGCGTCCGCGATCGGTCGTGATGATGGACGGTACTCCGAAACGTGAAATCCAAATTGACACAAAAGCGCGAGCGACGGTTTCGGCGGTAATGTCCGAGATGGCAATAGCTTCCGGCCAGCGTGTGAACCTATCGATGCACGTGAGGATGTACCGCTGGCCCTGTGATGGCGGTAGTGGTCCAACAATGTCCACGTGGACCTGGTCGAACCTTGCATCAGGAGTCGCGAAGGTGGAGAGGGGCGTAATGGATATGTCGCTGGATCTTAGCTCGCTGACAGGATATGCACTCTCGAGCCCACTGACGAACATCGCGATTCATGCCGGGCCAAACGAAGCGAGAAGTGACGAGATGCTGTGTTCCCCGTATGCCCGGGTGCGATAGCGAGTGCAGTTTTCTCGAACACCAGTTGACGGAAGTGTGCGGGAAGAAAGGGACGAGGCGCTCCCGTCGACATGTCGCACCACAGAGTTGCGTCATGCATGGGCAGTGGTACCTCGCGCAGCTCCATCGAGTGCGCAGCTGTGTGCAGTTGGCCGAGCTCGGTGTCGGTTTTCTGAGCAGCAGCAAGGGCGGCGAAGTCCAGCACTGGGCGTTCAGCGACGCCGATGCAGAGGCGTGACAAGGCGTCCGCCACCGGGTTGTCGCCGCCGCTCACGTGTCGCACGTCCGTCGTGAACTCCGAGATGCAGGACATTTGGCGAAGCTCACGAGTTGTGTGGGCTTGGCTATCCGACTTCAGCGATCGTATTGCGAAGGTCAGTGGCTTGTGGTCAGTGAGAATGAAGAAGCTTCTTCCCTCCAAGAGATGGCGAAAGTGGCGAAGCGTCAGGTACGCGGCGAGAAGTTCTCGTCCGAAGGTGCTGTACCTGCGCTCGGTGGGTGACAGTGTCTTGGAGAAAAAGGAGATGGGCTTCCAGATATTGTTTTGCCATTGCTGAAGGACCGCTCCAATCGCGACGTCCGAAGCATCCGTCATGACGCACTGGGGAGCGTTGTCCTCGGGGTACACCAAGAGGGTTGCGTCGGCGATGTCTGCCTTGATTTTGGTGAACATGCGCTCCGCTGTGGCATCCCAGGTCAAAGCGGTTGCCTCGCCGTGGCTCTTTTTCAGGAATTCTTGCAGCGGTTGGAGGGTTGTTGCGCAGTGGGGGACAAAACGCCGATAAAAATTGACGATTCCGAGGAACTCCCGCAGCTGGCGTCATGTTGACGGGCGACGAAAGTTCCGGATCACCTCAACCTTCGCGGGAAGTGGCCGGATGCCTTGGTGGTCAATGTGGTGTCCCAGGAACTCCAGCTCACCTACACCGAACTGACATTTGGCAGTGTTGATGATGATGCCGTAGGTCTTTAGACGCTCGAACACAGCTCGGAGGTGTTGTTCGTGCTCGGCGGGTGAGGAGCTTGCGATGAGGAAGTCGTCGACATAGGCACGGCAGAAGGTTAGTCCCCGGAGTACCTCGTCAATAAACCTCTGAAAGGTTTGGGCGGCGTTCCGAAGACCAAACGGCATCCGGACGAATTCGTATAGTCCGAATGGCGTGATGATCGCGGTCTTCGGCACGTCGTCCGGGGCGACGGGGATTTGGTGATAAGCGCGCACTAAGTCAATCTTTGAAAAGATGCACGCTCCGTCGAGGCTGTATGTTATGTATTGGATGTGGGGGATTGGATAATAGTTGGGAGCCGTGACGCGGTTTAATGCGCGGTAGTCGCCGCATGGTCTCCAGTCTCCAGCTGTTTTCTTTTGTAACAAGTGCAGTGGTGAGGCCCATGAGCTCGACGACGGTCGCACGATGCCCAATTCAAGCATGTGCTGGAATTCCTGTTGAGCAATTCGCAGCTTGTCAGGGGCAAGACGACGCGGTCGAGCATGGACGGGTGCTCCGGTGATTTCAATATGGTGAGAAACACTGTGCTGCACAGGGCGTTCGTCACAGCCAGTGCGCGTCAACTCCGGGAACTCGCGCAAGATGGTTGTGAATTGTGTTGGGGCGTTAGGAATGACATGCGCCGGAGCTGGAGAAGGCACTGCGGATGTTACGCCTGACACGGAGAGGTCAGTTATCGTGTCGATGAGACGCCTTCGTCCCATGTCCACCAAAAGTCCGAAGTGTCGGAGGAAGTCTGCACCAATGATGGCATGTTGCACGTCCGCGACGACGAACACCCAGCGGAAGGTCCGTCGGAGACCAAGATTCAAGGTTAGCGAACGCTCACCGTAGGTGGAAATTGGGGTCCCGTTCACAGCTTGGAGCTGCGAGGTGCTGGACATCCGCTTGTCTTTAGGTGTTGCCGGTAGTATGCTGACCTCGGCACCGGTATCCACGAGGAAGCGGAGCCCGGTGTCGCGGTCGGGGACGTAAAAGAGGCGTTGGCGGCTGTCCGGAGTGGCCGAGGCACTTGCCGCCTCTAGTGCTCCGCCGTTCCGTTTCCCGTGTAGTGGCAGGGTGTGGTGCACTTAGTGGCATTATCGCCGAAGCGGCGGTGGTACCAACAGATGTTGGTGGAAGATGACCGGGGACGAGACCGGTTGCGGTAGCCCGAACGGCGTTCCGGAGATCTACCACGTTCGGTTTGGAGCGCAGCAATGGCCGTTGTCAGGTTCCGGATTTCCGATTGGAGCGTGCAGAATTCGGCGCTAGACGGGGAAGCAGAGGTTGCACACACAGTCGCCTGTTGTGCCTGGTGAGGAGCCTGGATGTTGGAGACTGTGGGCGACGCCACCTCGAGCACCTTGTCCGCGAGAGCTGCGAGGTCGTGAAGTGGAATGTCGCCAGCCGCCGCCAAAAACCATGCATACGTTGGCGGGGAGGCGCTGCAGGAAAAGCTGGCGTAGGATGGAGTCGTCCACGTTGCTCGCCTTTTCACCGAGCAGTTGAGTCATGCGGCGAAGCGTCTGGGATGGATTCCTGTCTCCAAGATCTTCGGCCGTCAGGAGTTGTTGGAGACGTTGCTGTTCTGATGCCGAAGTGCGTCGTATGAGTTCGAGCTTCAGTTTGTCGAACGGGTTGTCATCGGGAGGAGTCAGGATGAGGTCCCGGACTTCAGTTGCCTCAGTTGGTGAGAGTGCAGTGACGACGTGGTGAAACTTCGTCATTTGTGCCGTAATCCTCCGGGTGCTGAAGTGGGCTTCCACCTGGGCAAACCATAGCGCAGGGTCAGCCGGCCAAAGCGGTGGGAGTTTCAGAGCCAGTGACGCCACGGAGGATGGTTGCTGCTGCTGTTCCTGCTGTGCCGATGTTTGGGCGTGGTCGTCGCCGTTAGCCATGGCGCTCGTCGAGAAAAGGTTGTTTAAAGAATACCGGGTCACCAATGTAGATACGAAAAATGTTCTACTAAACTCGTTTTATTTTTTCTGAGGGACTACACCAGAATGACGACATTACAACTCCGAGGGGTGTTCACCAGTCCTGGCCGGGCGCCGCTCGCAAGGCGTCTGGCCCTGCTCTCTTCTCTCCCCTCTTGCCGCGGGGGCGACTTGAGTTGTTTAGTCTACACGGAGGTCTGACCGTCTGGCCCGCATCCGGGCCCCCCCGAGCTGGTGTCGGGTATCCCCGGTGCGTGCCAGCCTCCTCCGCGGCTCAAGGGAGCGTGTTGCGGGGAAGACGATGCTGTCGCTGCAAGCCTCTACACCCTTCTATAGTTACAATAACATCACCACTGCTACAGTCATCTCAACGTGCGACTTAAGGTGATTATAGGTAACAATGTTCGTCCTGGTTGCCTCGCGCTTGCGTCAGTGAGTAGTCAAATTACTTTGGAAATACCAGCGAACGTAAAACTATTCTAGAAAAATAAAAGCAGACATACATACGTCAGCTCGTATAGCAACTATAACGTTTATCTAATACCTATTATAACATCCTTTATCAAGTACTTAAATCATCTTTATGCGTGAGATGTACTCGGGGCGATAGGTCAGTGACAGTCACTCTGTAATTGTAAACTGTAACTGTAATTGAGTGCATTAAAATCGGCATAACTACAGAGTTTGAAACTTCAGAGAATCACTTTTCTTTTCATCCCAGTGATATTTCTATTCTTCCTCAACCGATCCTAGTCATGTCTGCGGCCTATCCCAAAAGGTAGGCACTTTTTTCTAGTAAAATATTAATACGGGAAGATACAGAATAAAAGGTGGCAAATCTCACCGCTGGCCCGTCGGCAGATAAAATTGTATTGAAAGGCGAACACTAGTAGATGATTTAATTTATTAACAATTCCAGGCGTAGCTCAGTTGTTTGGAAACATGTGGCAAAAACATTTATAAAACGTTTTATCGAAGACAATGGCACAAACAAAAGAATCGACCCAAGTGTTAAATTTGATTTTCATATCAACAGGGGGCACCACAGATGAGTAACAAAATAGATTTTCACAATAGCGTCTTGGCTCTATGTATATATGTTTGGGCATTAACACCAGTGCGTCTGATTAATTTTAGACTAAATAGTATACACACGAAAGTTATCATCAATCTGATGAACCAACGCCATCACATAATTTTCGATATTCCGTTCTTCGGCCCTAAGCTCACAACAGAAGCTAAACCGGCAGCCGGAATGCTGCGGGAAGCTGCCGGTTCCAGAAGCTAAACGCTTGCAGTAATACACTCATATTTTGTCACGTGATCATGTTCCACCTCTCTCTCTGCGCAAAAAGCGGTGTCAGGTGATTAAAGGGGGGGGGGGGGGCTGGCTGGTTGGTTTGGCGGCCGCATAAGTCTCGCCGCAATGACAGCTTAGAGGTGGACTGAGCAGAGCCTTGACATGTGTGCCATTTCTCAAAAAGGCCACACTACCTTGGGTGTTGGCCCCTACGTGGTGGTCTCTATTGTGAGGCGTTGCAAGTTTTTACATTTTATTTATTATTTACATGAAGAAAGCCAAAGTCCAAAAAATGTAGCTCCAAACAAATTTCGAAACGAAACCTGACGTTTCAAACCAAACTTAGTTTCTTCTTCAAGGGTGATTGAAAGCACGCGGAGCATCAGCAGCTCCTAACATCTTTGTTCTCAATGAAGAGAATAAGAAAATCTAAAATTAAAACTTATTTTTTTTATATATAAAGACAGTCATCTCTTCAGCTTACTCGTCAGATTACGGAGGCCATGACACAAAACCGAATAATCGAAAAAGTGTTTTCTTGAAATTGTGGCATATCCAGCATACGCCTGGAAACCTAAATCCCTGGGCGCACTGCCCTCGGAGTACGCACATGGCCTCCGTGACCTGACGAGAAAGCTATAGAGAAAACCATCTCCACCATAAAAATATGTTCTGTTTTTTTTAAATTTTTACAATTGTATTACTTTTTTCTTTGAAGACGAAGAGGTTAGGAACTGCTGCTCCTCCTTGTACTTTCAGTCACCCTTGAAGAAGAAACAGTTGGTTTCGAAACGTCGAGTTTACTTTCGGGATTTCAATGGAGCTACATTTTTCGGACTCTAATTCTCTCTCAACCAGGCAGATTTCTGCCGAATATGTTTACTTTCAAGGAACAAAGCGGGACCAACTATCTCACGGTAATACGGACCTGTAAACTACATTCAAGTCAACACCCAACTACAACGGCCGAGCGACGGGAACAAGCACACGTGCACGATGCACGGCATCTGCGACGCGTCTATTGTCGTCGTCACTGTCGTCCAGTTCGCATAGGTGTTGCGATAATAGACGCCGGCCTGTGGAGGGTTTTCATCATTCATGGAAAGCTGGACTCGCGCCATCAGGAAGCGAGCACTGACGTATTTTGACTGCGCTGCTGGAAACCTGGCTCGGTGGCGGTAGCGCCCTAGTGGAGGATGGGTGCATCAACGACAGGCTAACGAGATTTCTTTTTTTTTTTTTCTTTCAAATTTATCAAATAATATATCCGACTCAATATTTTTTTCAGCAGAATAGGTATGCGGAACAAGCGCTAACTAACATGAAAAAGAATGGTTAAAAATATTGAAATCAAATTGTTCATTCTTGGTTTATTGTTGGGCTTCAGTAAAACGTTTGATACTGTGCAACACGATATTCTATTAAAAACGTCGAACCTCTACGATGAACTAGGATTTGCGCTAGGTCTAACACATGCATATATTTCAAATCCCTCAAAAATATGTATCCATAATTTACCATTCATCTAATATATTGAAAACAAAACATGGAGCTTCTCAAGGCACCATTTCAGGGCCCCTATTATTTTGCGTGTACTTTAATGACATTACGGCAATACCAAGTGTCCCTGAACTAATGATGTACACAGCTAGATGACACAAATATATTTTTTCTTGGTCCGAAGAAAAAGTGCGCACAAAGGTTGGGTAATGAATACCTTTCGAAATTATCAAAATGGATGGTCATAAATCGTCGACATTTAAACACAAGTAAAATTAATTCAATATTTTTAAACCAGCAAATAAGCAATACAACAGTTTTATTCATTTAACATTTGAGGGAACATCGTCGGAGCAAGTGGCACAACAAAATATTCCGGCGTATAATTTTTTGAGGACCTGTATACAGTTCTCATTTAGACAAACTTAAGGCTGATGTTTCTCGGGATGAACGTAAGTATTTATGAAATACAAGATGTTGTACCTTCCTCTTTAAGTACACATGATCTTATTCCTTATTTTACTTCAAAATTAAGTATGGTATTTGGTCGTTTGGTCGAGGGAACGACGACAGTGGCGAACTATAATAAACGTGTCCACTTGGAGACAGCCTGAGTGCATATATTCGATTAAAAACAAGAAGCCAAGGATGCCGGCCATAAAAGCTAGGGATGCCGCGAACCACCCTAGGTTCGAATTCGAAAGGTTTTGATATTTTCGAACCGAACTGATGTTCGAAATCGAAAGGTTTCGATATTTTCGACCGTACGAAGATTTGGAATTCGAAAAATTCGCAACTTTCAAAAATCGTGAAGTTTCGAATTCGAAACGTTCGAAGCTTTCACGGTTTCTAAAAGTTCGGGTTCGATTATTTCGATTATATTTTTACTTGAGGTTCGAGAAAATTTAAAAATTTTCGAACTTTCCTAACTTAAAAATTAGAGATTCGAATGTTTCGAATTTTTTTGGATCTGAAATTCGAAAAATGCGAACGTTTCGAATTCTTATAGACATAAAGTTCGAGAAATTCGAAGATTTCGAATTTCTTATTACATAAAGTTCGAAAAGTCGAAGGTTTCGATTCTCTTTTAGGGCTAAATTTGAAAAAAAAAAAGAACTTTGAAGGTTTCAAATTTCTTTTAAGTCGAAGTGCGCCAAGTATGAAGTCCGGTTTTCATGTTCCGCCACAGTTTCAGTTTCAAATAACGTTTTCACGCCTTGCTGGTTTTCACGAAATCAGGGTTAGACTCCACGAAGTTGATCAGGCAATTAAATGAGACGACGAGTGTCCCGGATGTGCTGGAATATTTGCCAGTGCACAGTGACGTGTGCAGATCAGTAATTGTGACCGCCAGCCCGGGGGGTCTTTAACGTGCATCACGCAGTAGTATGGTGCCTGGAACGCGTCTCCGACTGGTGTGTTTACCGCGTCCAAAAAAGTGGTCCCTCGATTTCCGCCTGATGACGTCATAGAAGTGTCATGCTGTCGTCGGTCGCGACCCTCGCGGTATCCCAGCAGCTGTAATGGATGTAGCAGACCCGTGTTCTGCTGTAGGTCGCTCTTCACTGTGACAGTCCACGGAAGCTGAAGCAGCCGTAAGTTGGGACGCCTGGGACGCCGTGACGACAGCGACACTCGCGTTCGCTCGTGCTTTTCGCCAGTATTTCTACGGCCAACTGCCAGGATCGTGACATGCAACAGCATAACACTCCGGCATCTCTGACGTCATTTGTTGTCACTTCGGGAACACTTTTGATGTTTGGGCGGCATAGGACGCTAAACACACCAGTCGAAGACGCGGCCCAGGCACCATAGCAGTAGTGATCACACGAACGCACTGTTTAACGATACCCATCCAGTTCGAAACGGCCAGGGGCAGGCAGGTGGTTGAGGCTCAGAAAAACCTTGAAGCGATCTGTCAAACTGCCTCCCTACCCCCTTGCGCGCTGGTAGTAATCCGCTCGAACGCCTGCCCGAGTGACGCTGGCATATAGTAAGTTTAGTTTCTACATGATGCAAAATCCTGATACTGGGAATGAAATTTGAAAAAAAAAAAAAAAAGTATACGAATACAGAAAAAAGGGGACAGGACAATGCCTCATACTCAGCTCTGGGAATGAAATTTAAAAGAAAAAGTGTAAGCAGACAGAAAAAAGGTGACAGGAAAATGTCTCTAACTCAGCTCAGGACAACGTCTCAAACTCAACTCAGCTGAAAACTCAGCCCAGTACAACATCTCAAACTCAACTCAGCTGATTTTGAGACGTAGTGCTGTCCCCTTTTTTGTTTCTTCTTAAACTATTTCTTTCGAATTTTATTCCCAGTCTCGGGATTTTGCATCATGATCAACATACACCAGCTCGTCTGCAACTTGACAATTTTTTTAGTTTGTAATTGCTTTGGAGGTTTATTTTCCGAGACAAAAGAAACACCGAGCAAAAAGCACAGAAGCTGACACAACTTGAGATCGAGGAGCGTTCTACCATACCAGTGGCGTCGGAAGAGGAAAAACGGGGGGGGGGGGGGGAAGGGGGGGGGGGGGCTCCAGTCTCCTCTCCCCCCCCCCCCCCCCCCCGATATTTCGGAGTGTTAAAGAAAACAATACGGAGAAAGAAGGCATGGTCGAGCTTATTTTAATCTGAAATTATTTATCCATATGTATAGCTACTCTCGCTCTACACTGCATAAAAGATCGCGTAGATGTTCATTGTTAGAAACTCGTTGTCAGAAGGCACTACTCGTCACATGCTCGGTGGTTCGGAAGTTCAAAGCTGTCTTTTTAACCTAAATAGCTGTGCCATTGGTAAAAAAACAGTAAATAAATAAACATAACAATAAATGCAAAAACAAAAAGCTGGAGAAAAAAGAAAACTATCAAGAATCCGCCGGAAGTGTTGTATTCTTGCATATTCAGAGGCCCAGACCTACGAAACAAGTTTCTCCTACCAAAATGTGTACAGGCCAAAAGAAACACGTCACAAAAACGTGAAATGAGAAAATAAATAAAAAAAAATAATAAAATGTTTTTTTTTTTTTTTTATGACGTGCCGAATTTGAACAATATTAGAAATATTTTTCCCTGAGTTAATTTATTCCTCAACGTGAAAATAATAGATACATTAATTTGTATTCTGCAGATGGTAATGATATGTACTGTCTGTGGTGTTAATTTAAATGCGATAACTCAAACAATTTCGACGAAACAAATTACCAAGTTTAGGGCATAATTGCCCGTAGATACATGTTTGGATATTTCTTCGAAACTCGTCTTGAACAACAATATTCATATCTTAAGACAACACTTACCTAGGCTATACATAGATCATTCTTTAAAAGTTTAACATCTCTACCACAAATAGCTTCGGCTATAGCGCGCTTCAAATATGGCACAAACGACAATTGTCAAAAACGCGTCGTCCTTCCTCGCTCCGTCGGGAATCTATTTCTTTAAAACCAAGCATGCCAGATGATTGAAATAAACGGCATTGTCTTTCGCATGGAATGCGGCACCGCATGTAAAAATGCGAGAAATAAAATTACGAATGTACCTCACTGCTTGAATCCAAACGAAACCACCGGCTTGTCTTTCGAAGTTCGACGAACTTCGAACTTTTACCCTAAAATTCGAAGTTCTTCGAAATTTTGACTTTTCAGGAATCGAAAGTTCGACAATTTTCGAATTCTTTAGATTAATAAGTTCGAAAGTTCGAAAATTATCGAATTTCTTAGCGTAGGAAGTTTGAAAGTTCGAAAAGCTTCGAACTTTATAGTGCAAGAAGGTCGAAAGTTCGAAAATCATCGAATTTTTTAGTCTATCAAGTTCGAAAGTTCGACAAGCATCGAATTTTGCAGCGTAATAAGTTCAAAATTTCGAAAAGCGTCGAACTTCTTAGTTTAACAAGTTCGAAAATTCGACTTCCGTCGAATTTTTTTATATGGAAAGTTCGAAATTTCGAAATCTTTCGAACCTTTCGAACCACTTGATTTCGATCATCGAACCTTCGGTTCGAAAAAAGTTCGCGGCATCCCTAATAAAAACAAACTATTGCCGACAAACTTTTGAAACAACTAACAATCTAAAGGAGAACGAACCTATACATTAAATTTATTAACACGTTTTCTAGTTGTAAAAGTGATTGCAGAATATTTTTAGTACGCAAATTTTCAACAGGATAGTGTATTGCAACAAGGACCATAATCACTATAATATAGATCATTTAAGAAAAAAAGACGTTTTCATTGTAGTTTCATTTTCATTTGTTCTTGTTGCTGTCATGTCGGAGGTATATAAGATTGAATTCTAGTTTTTGTTTTGTTTTTGGTTTTGACTTGACAAACATTTACTGACTTTTATAGCATATTTTTACCAAATGAATGTAGTATTAATTTTCTTCCCTTGTTGCTTTGAAGTGTTTTTTTTTTTGTTTTTTTTAATTGTGTAGTGTTTTGTAGAATTTGTACTGCGCATAACTATCTTTAGCTGCCGAACTTTAGGGAGAACAAATAAACAAAATCGCTATAGGCCCTTGTGGCTGGGCGAAGGGGCTGCTCTGAAGTGATATTAGTGTCGTCGCGCCGAGGCGGAAAATCGCCCAGATGCGGCGTTCGTTTCATCCGTCGTTCGGCCGGTTGCCATGGCGAAAAACACGTTACGATGTTATTGCGGCTTTCTCCCTGTTGAAGAACGGGATATTTTTGTTTTGCTAAATTTCCTAAAGGAAGTTTGCATGCGTGCCGTGTCTCCGAAGTATAAGAGTTAATAGAGGAATATTTGTTGTGCTGCGAAGTGCTTCTCACAAGTCCAAGTAAGCGTCGTCTACTACAACCACCTCTCGACAAGCGCTCTTTTTTCTGTGTGCTTTTGCTCGCTCTACGATGCCGAATAAATTCGGATGCGTATAAGAATGCCACATCGTCTATACTGTATTTGGACGAATACCTGCCCAGTCGCACACGGCTTTTGAGCTCTGACATGCGCACCTGCAAAGCAACGGTTACTTTCAGCTGTAAGCATGCCGCAGCTGTTTGATTTCCCGTGACTCCGGTCAATGTCAAGGCAAGTGAGACCAAAACAATAAGTCAACCTTTAAAACTAAAAAGTTACAGGGCACGAACCTGCAGTTGAATAAAATTAATAAATTTTTATTGCACACCACGACACTTGAAGGCTTCGCAACGTGTTAAGAAACATACGTGTGCTCACTTCCCGCTTGGCTACGTTGTCTATGCGAAAATGTACCGCTTCCGTCCAAGCGGTAGAATCTTAACCCAGGTAAGTGCGGCAGTAACTAACTCAGATAGTTTGTGAGTAAAATCAGCCACCCCAGATGGTCTTGCTTTCGCGTCGATAATTGTTTCTTAAGAAGCTGGGAACAACGTTGGTGGGTAGGCTGGGTGGGCTTGGTACCCAATGTTTTATCCGTTTATAAACTGGTTACTGCATAACTGGATTTCTTGTGTTTGTAGGAATATAGCACTGTCTAATGTATTAACGTGGCTATTTAGCGTATTGACGAAACAAATTCGAAGGGAAAGAAAAGGGAACAATAATTCACCATCTTCCTTAGATAACTAACGCTTCTCGGCGATCTTTCTGAATTTACCTCCCAAGCGATATAACTGGTATATCAGTCATTTTGAAGCACTTTTTGAAACAAACAAATGTCCACTTTCATGGTAGTAAAAATAACATTTGAAGCATAAGCACGTGGTGTTTTTTTTTTTGTTGTTGTTTTTTGTTTATTCGTATCACCGCATACATTATTTTGAGATTTATGTGTTGGCCTTTCCAACTAAAAGACAAACTTATTAGCCTTCCCACTTCTGTGCAGGCTATTGTTAGCACCAATTGCATGGCAGGTTCAACTGTCTTGCTCTTTAGTTATATGCAGAAGTTCCACACATGGGACTCTAATGCTGATTGATGACGGCAATATGAACTCCTATGAATGTTTCCTTTGGCGTCAAGTCAAGAGTAAATCATAGTATATATTACACGAATTTCGCCACGCGCGGCGTCTCTAAGCAACCGCGCCCGTGGCCAGAAAGCTATTGTGTTTGGCTCCCAAAAGAAAGGACGAGGTTCGATGCCTGGGAGTGGACGCGTCTTTTTGTTATTTCTGCAAATGTCGCGTTCTGGTAAATTCAAGAACGCTGTTGCTTGTTCGACGACGGAATGTTCTACACGGCGATTCTTCTACGCCGATAATTCTAGAAGCCCACGCGTGTACAAATGGGGCTCCGCGAGACTAGCCGGAGCGAGTGTCGCTCCAGCGCTCATTCCTGCTGTTTCGCCGACATCGATTCCAGGAGGCTAACATTCTTCTATTTGGTTTTGGGCACAAGTTCACCCCATTAAACGTTCAGTTTGTCCAGTTATTAGCCGCGTCATCACTTGTCATTCGTGACATTTTGGTGGAGATCCGGAGTAAAGCAGCCCAAAAAGCGTACCTCTCCGACGTGTCGCAGCGAAAGCCCAATACCTCGCTCAAGAGGGCCAAACGCAGAGGCTACCGAGACCCAAAGAAGCCGCCGCACCAAAGGCCTATTTCCGGAATTCGGGCTTTTGCCACCCAAGACAAAGCAGCCAACGAGGCCGACAATGGAGAACGAGTCGCCACAGACCCCATCCGCCGCCGCCGCCATGTACCTACTCGTACGCATCCCGGACTCCGACGCCATTCCACGGGGAATTCCACGAGGACATCGAGGATTTGCTGCAACACTATAAACGTGTGGCCCGCCATAACTGGTGGTCAGCTGAGCAGTGCTTGCAAAACATTCACTTCTCGCTTGAAGGAACTGCGAGGCACTGGCTTGAGAACCACGAAGCTTTTTGACCTTCTTAGGGGGTGTATAAGCAAGAACTCAAGAATACGTTTGCCAACCAACACCGACGCGAGAGGGGGGAAGACTTTCTGCAAGTAAGAATTCAAGGCTCCAACGATAAGGTCAGCAGCTACGTTGAAGACGTCCTCCGCCTTAGCAGTGCGACGACCCTCAGGCCTCCAAGGAAAAGAAGCTGCACATCCTGAGAAGAGGCGTGAAGAGCGATATCTTCGGTGGTTCTCTTAGCAGCCCACCAACTACTGTCGGCGAACGCGTCGCCGAAGCAGCAAACATCGAGCATGCACCGTTGGTCCGAGCCAGCCACTACAGCGGACTCTCCGGCACGTGTGTTGCTTCGACTCTGGCGTCTCTCCGATTCGACCTCAGTGGCATCGGCGCTGACAACATTCGAAAAATTATCCGCACGTCGTCAGGGAAGCGCCCCGGAAAATTCACCCGCTGCTGATGGCCCCGCCTTGATCTCGATCGCCGAAGCTGTCCAAGAAGAGGTTCAGCGAGCATTCCAGCCAGCAGCACCCGTCACCATGGCAGCACCGGACGAGCCCACCCTCAGCTACGCCACCATGGCTCGACGATCGCCGCCAGCTGCCCACAGTTAACAAGCGTCACACCGACTTGATGTTCCAGCACCCCGGCACACCCGACGCAACGAAGGAAGGGCCCAGTACGTCCGCCCGCTGCAACCAGGGCCGAGGGAGGCCGATGTGTGACGAACAGCTGAGGGACGCCCTGTTTGTTCCCCCTGTGGGAAAGCCGACCACATTTACCAACGGTGCCCCTGCCGCCAGATGGGTCTGCAGGGTGCACGCCTAATGACCCTCGACCACAAATTGGAAAGCGGCCAAGGAACATCAAGGAATACATGCGTCGATTGGCGTCTCCGCTGCCAGGTTGGACACCAGACATCCTGCCCCCCGTCCCAACAACGTCCGGGAACAGTTCTTCATCTGTCCAGCCGACAGAGTTCGTCCCCCATGCATCGAAGGAAAACTAAGCGCGGCAACTCCGGGAGGTCATGTTGCCGTTCGCCGACGAAGACAAGGTACTCCAAGAACGCCGAACAGGTTCCCCTGTTGCGACAAAACGCCTCGGAACGATGCTCCCGGAACTGCGCCCATCAACCTCAACGTAGTCATCAACGGCCATGACGCGTCGGCACTCGTGGAGATTGTGGCGGATTACTCCGTCTTGAGTGGAGGCTATCTAATAACACCTGTCGGGAGGTACACTGCTCGAATCGAAATCCACGGTAAAGCATGCCCGTTGAAGTTCGTCGTTCTTCAAGACTATGCAAGGGACGTTATTCTCGGTATGGACTTGTGGGAATATGCCACCATCATGAACCTGGGAGCACGCAAGTTGGCGCTTTAAATACCCGCCCTACACCCTCCGGCGGTAGGGAAGGTTTTTGCGACGTCGCCCGTTGTCCGAGTCCTCGCCCAACATGTAAACCTGCTGCACGATCGTCTGTTTTTGTACAAGTCGGGACCGATGAAGCTTCCTGCATCAAAGCTATGCTTGAGGGTTGCGTCCAGTTGCTTCAAGAAAAAGGAATCGGCGTCGCAAGAGGTGTAACGAAGCTTTAGCAAGGGCGTGCCATGGTCCTCGTTAAAAACTTTCGGCAATAGCCGCAACGCCTTACAGAAGCACCGCGGCGGGCCACAACGAGGAAATTCTGGACAGAGCAACGATAACTGCGCTCACAGAAAACCCGTCTTCATCCCAACACCCAAGAACGCCGTTCTCGCAACTTGTTATCAACCCGACGTTTCCTTCTATTGAACGACGACAACTGCTTGAGCTTCTCGGCAAATGCAGCGAGTGCTTCGCCCCTCCTCAGGGGTTCGATAAACGAAGGTAGCGAAGCACCGCATTGTCACCGGCGACGACGCCTTCTCTGTTCACCAGTCGCCGTACTCAGTCTCATTAAAAGAGAGACATGTTATACAACAGCAAAGTCAGAAAATGCTCGACGACGACACCATCCAACACTCAAGCAGTCATGGGGCCTTTCCAGTTGTGCTCGTAAAAAAGGACGGAACTCTAAGGTTTTGCGTGGACTACCGTCGGCTGAATGCCGTGACAAAAAACGACGTGTATCCGTTTCCCCTCGTCTACAACAGATAGGACCGGCTGCGTCATACCCGTTATTTTTGTCGATGGACCTGAAGCGTGCCTACAGGCAGATTGAAGTCGCCGAACGCGACCACGAGAAAACTGACTTCGTCACGCCCGACGGATTGCACGAGTTCGAAATGATGTTCCCAAAAAATCGTACAGCACCAGCCACCTTCCAGCGTGTCATGTACACCATGCTAGCAGATCTGAGATGGCAGAGCTGCCTCGTTTACCACGATGACGTCGTCATACTTTCACGGGATTTCGACAAACACCTGAGACGCCTTCGGGCAGTGCTTCGCGCCATCAAGACCGCGGGACTGAAGCTCAAGCAGTCAAAGTGTCTTTGCTTCTACAGCGAACTCAAGTACCTCGGTCACGTTGTGAGCAACAAAGGTGTTCGCCCTGACCCCGAGAAGACATGCGCCGTGGCAGAATTTTCGCCGTCCGTCCAACAAGAAGTTCGTACGAAGATTTGGCGGACTTTGTGCATAATATATGGTTTGTTTGAGATTAAGCAAAGCTGTCCGCCCCGCTGAAAGTTAGTCTGGACAAAAGAGTCAGTCACAAAAGACGCCTCCCATCCTCGGATATTTCGACCACTTTGCAGAGACCGAATTCATACGGACGCAAGTATTACGGGACTCGGAGCGGTGCTGGGCCAACTGCAGGAGGGCGCAGAACGAGTCATCGCCTACGCCAGTCGGACACTTTCAAAGCCCGAGGGCAAATTTTCGACGACTCAGAAGGAATACCTTGCCGTCGTCTGAGTGATAACCACGTTCCGCCCCTACCTGAACTGGAGCCCGCTCCGAGTGGTACACAAAACACCATTCGCTCTTTTGCCTGGCTAATATTAAGGACCAGTCAGGACGCGCTGCTCCCTGGAGTCTCCGATTGCAAGAATTTGATATCACTGTCGTGTAGAAGTCCGGCCGCAAGCGCAGTGACGCCGACTTTCTCTCAAGAGACCCCTTCGAATCAACACCCGCTAGCACTGCCGACGACAAAGACGAGGTTTTTCTCGGTGCCCTCAACATGAGTGATATGGCAGCTCTCCAAAGGGGAGACCTTCAACTCAGCGTTGCCACCAGAGTATTTTCCAGGATCCTGCCAAAACATTTGTGCTGGTACAGGGTGTACTCTACAAAAAGAGCTCCGGCACCAGCAACTCAGCGTGTAAATTGGCAATTCCCAGTGGCCTTCGTGAAGACGTTTTCCTAGGCTGCCATGACGATCCTACATCTGCAAACCTTGGATACAGCAAGACACTCGCCAGGATTCGCGAGAAGTACTACTGGACGAAGCTCCCGACTACTGTCCATTTCTACTTCCTATCGTGCCATGAGTATCCACGGCGCAAGAAACCGTCGACCATGCCGGCGGGATTCCTGCATCCGATTGCGCCTCCAACCACACCATTCCAGCACATCGGTATAGATCTACTTGTACTCTTCCCTCCGTAGACACCTTTACAGTTTAAGACGCTGCCGCTGCAGCTTGCTGCGCAGCGAAACTTAGTGTCCTGACTTTTCACCTTTCCGCGCCCTGTTTCTTAAAGCGGCAGGATGACACGAAAAGCCGTGCTAACAGTCCAGCATCGCCCCCCCCCCCCCCCCCCCGAGTTGTCTTATTCATCATGAACGACGGACTGCAGGTTCTCGCACTCATAGTAATCAAATCCGTGTGTCCCTGAATTAAATCCAGCTGTACACCAATTTAATTCAAGTGACAATGAACTAAATTCAAATTGTAAACAATTTAATCCTAACACCATTAATTTATTTCAAGAATCACTCAATTTAATCCGTTCAAATCTGCGAATGAACTATGACTAATAACACATATGTTACAACCACTTTACATATATAAGTTGCTTGCAAGTAATAAATTCCTTTTCACTGTATATGCGCGTCGCGGGACTGGTTCTCTCGTGAATTTTGAGGGACTTGCCATACCATAATACGTAATCTCGAGACTGAAATGATGAGGGTGTTTTTTTTTTGTCGGTTTTGATAATAGTAATCAAAATGTTCAAGAGGCTTGACATTGAAACCATGTATGAAAAATTGGTTTTCAATTAGGTGTATGTGTTGATAGCATGAATAATTTCATTGCAAATCAAGATGCTGATTTTTGACATCGTGTATTCCACAATCGAATATGTGAGTTACATGTTCTGGTCGGTTTGCTTTACTGCCTACCCGACCCGGAGGAATAACACGGAGTCAACGGTTTCAACAACAAGAAACTACATTTACTTGGACATTGACGATTATTATACTAACAGAAAACCAAGGACCAGCGGTGGCGCCTGAGTCCAGCCAGCGACTCCACGTGCGCTGTCTTTCATCTGGCTTATCCAGGCAGCGCGTGTTATGTGCACGTGGCCGGCTTGATTCCGCCGCCATACGGGAAAGTTCGTGACCTGAGCCCCGCAGTCGGGCAACTGGGCTGGGGAGCCGCAAGGGTACCCACAGTCCCCCCCCCCCCCCCCCAAGCTTCGTCCAGCATGTCGATGACGGACCCCCCGAAGCTTCGTCCGCCATGTCGATGACGAAGACGTTGTTGTGGGCGTCAGGGTTGGATGGCGCTGCTGGGCGGACTGGCGTAGCATGTCCGGCCGGCGCCACTCGTCGAGCGCGATGGCCAGTTTGAGGTCGTGCTCGCCCGAGTTGGTTGATGCGTACGATGCGTTCGGTTCCCGCCTCTCCCCAGCTCCTTGGTCACATGCTGCTCCTTCTGCAGCTGCTCCGTCAGCTCCAGCTTGGCAAAGACGTCCTGCATCTCGTGCAGCTGTCGCTTGAGCTCCTTGTTCTGGCTCAGGGCTGGGCTGGTGGCCGCCTTTTCGCTCTGGATCAACTCCAGCAGGCGGCTGCTTTCCACATGGTCCTTCTTGATCCGAGCCAGCTGCCGCTTCGTCCTGTAGGGGTTGGCTGCTGTCCATGGTTCCCTGGGCCGCCCCTGACGCGCCGACGTCTTTGGTGGCCCGGTCCACCACGAGCTCGGCCGTCCGTGTCGTTCCGATGGCGGGTGCGGTGACGGTGTTTTCCACGAGCCATCTTCGTAGAAAAACAAGGAAGAAGACGACATGGGGGCTTAGTTGAGTGTTGAGCCTGACGTTGTCTTCACACCCCTTCCAGAAAGTTCGAAATAACGGATCTGAGGTGATCACACAATCTTCTCCCCCCTCTCTTGAAAAGGGGGCAGATCCGTGGAAGTAGAAAACTACCCCCAAAATGCGAAAAAGGCAAAGCCGAGGAGACAAAAAAACGGGTTCCTCTCTCTTTGGTATCGCCGACGTCGTAAGTTATACCGCCTCCTTGGTGGACACAAAAGGGGTATCCGGAACGAGATTGCCGTCAGTGTCAGTTCCGGTCTTGCAAGGAATCTTCGTCTTGTGCTTGAAAAACTCGTTGAAGGTCGGTGACATGAACAGGTCCGGTTTCCTCACTAGACTCACAGTGACCTAGTTCGTAAATAAGTGGTGAGCACTTTTCACGCGCGCGAAACGGACCTTCCCACCTGTTTGCGAAGGTGGCTGCGAAGCCTCGAGCGGCGTCACTCACTGCGCGAGTACGCCGGAGTACAAAATCTCCCACGTCAACCTGCAAGTCACGTCGCCCCTGTTTGTGCTGTTCTGCCTGCTGTACTCGTTCGACATCGAGATTCGGGCCTCTCGAAGGTTGTCGGAAAACCGCTTTTACAGGTCTTCTGAGAACTTCACGTAGGGGTGAAGCCTTTCCCCAGATTCTGTAGAAAGGAGGCTGTTAAAAAGCCGGAACGCGAGCTCCTTGCCGAAATTCATTTGGGCAGGGGTGAGGCCCGTTGACCGATTAGTGATCGTACGGGTTGCGAATGCCAGCTCGGGCAGTTTCGTGTCCCTGTCCATGTGGCGCTCGGTCCAGGCCACTTACATCATCTCAAAGTTCCGATTTACCCTTGCCGTGAAGTTTGCTTGTGGGTTGTATGGGGAAGTTTGTTTGTGCTTATTCCCAGCACCACGCAAGCGTCCACGAACACTACTAGTCAGGTAGGAGGTATTATAGCTAACAAGCTGTGCTGAAAAGCCAAACATAGCGAATGCTTCAAGTAGACACTCCCAGATTTTTTTGCCAATCTAGCTTCCGCAAAGGATAGAACTCAACCCACTTCGTGAAGTGGTCGGTTACCACGAACAAGCAATGATTTCCGCGGGGACTATCTGGGAAGGGGCCCATGACGTCACAGCATCAAAACTGCCTAGGGTTCTGGCTCACGATCGGTTGCATAAGACCGAGGTGATGATCACCATGTGGTTTTGCCTTCTGGAACACCGAACAGCTACGAGTGTATCGGAGCACATCCTGCCTTATGCCTGGCCATGGTAGCGATTTGGGATAACGTTTAATAAGTTTTGCTCCCACTGCTGTGTCCTGCCAAGGAAGAGTCATGCATGTATCGAATGAAAAGCTTGCGTAGCTTGCGGGTTTAGCACGGTCCGGAACGCCAAGCCATCCGGATTGTCGTCGCCCTGGGGGATGTAACGCAGCAGGAGGCCGTTGTCGCTCATCAAGTAGGAGTCTAACTTCTTGTCACTTAAGCGGTCGACAGGACCTCTTGCTGCCAGCCTAAGCGGACACGCGTTGGCAGAGTTCGTCATATAACTGCGCCTTGCGAAGCTCCTCGCGGCTCACCAATGTAAACCACCCTGAATCTGGTGATTCTCCTGCCGTGGCCACGACGGTCACCAAGCCATGGGTATCCTGCAAGTGTTCCTCGGGAAGTGAAGCATGAGAGAGCGCATCAGCAATTTTGTTGGTTGACCACGGGCGGTACACGATAGAGTAATCGTAGTGTTGCAGCGTAAGCGTCAAACGAGCAAGACGTCAAGCTGGAGTTTTAAGTCCCCTTAGCCATGAGAGCACTAAGTGATCAGATTGAATCTTGAACGTTGCGCCATCTAGGTACATGCTGAAGCGCTTCAAAGCATGAATAATGGCGAGACATTCACGTTCTGCGACACTGCAGTTGCGCTCGGCTGGAGTTAGCGTGTGGCTCGCGAAAGGAAATCAGTAATTTTTAGATACACTTTGAGCGTGTGAGAAGCGCAGTAGTGCGCTGAAGTTACCACTCGTGGAGCAAGTACAAGGCTGGGGCTAGATAAGAGACTGAAAAATTGCGCGGGCGCCTTACCGAAACCGCTAGCCTTGTAGCAGCTCCACGAGTGGTAGCTTTAGTGCACTACTACGCTTCTCACACGCTGAAAGTCTTTCTGAAAACGACTGAATATGGTTTTCGATAACGCTCAGCAAGTTTCTAATTGGAACCATTTGTGCATTTGCACTAATTAAAAAAGTTAATTGGTGAATTTTAATTAATTAGCCGACTTATCGAAAAGCTTAGCCACCCACATAATGGCCCCCTGGGCGTATAACTCACTCACACAAACCGCATAAGTGTAGCTTTCATGGCTCTTTTTAAAACAAATCTGCAAGATTTGTAAAAAAAAAAAAAACACTCGGTATATATATATATATACATATATATATTGCAGCAGATTTCTTGGAATCGATATTTGTAGAGCTGCGGCAATATCAAAACTTATCAGTGTATTGCGTCAGACTGATGGCGTCACATGCTGCGCAAACTCGTGGGTTGCGAAGCCGACACTGGACGGGAGGATTGATGTCATTTGCGCTCTTTGCTCGTTTTGTTTCGGTTTGAAATCGTATAGAAGGATAGCATATTTGTCCCCCCGTAGCGCCCGCTGGGAATTTTTTAACCAAAGTTTCACGTAATGGCAAGAGTATAATAAGGCCGTGGGTGATCACCTGTACAAATATATTATGTCCTCATAAATAATTTTGAAAGGATAATAAAAGCTTGTAGCTCAATCAGCTAACTAATCACCTAATGTTGCCTTTACTCTGATGGTTTCTGCGGCCACCAAGTTGTTCCCGGTATAAAGATAACCCCAACGCAAGTTCCTGTTTTTTAATCTGTACCAACTAAAAACAGAACCTTTATATACATATGTACAACTTTCGCCATTGGTTTCGCTCCCTGTGCATTGTTTCGTATATAAATGGAGGTACGAATATCTGCACATAGTCAATTCAGTTCTTTGTTGTTGTTTATTTTTGACGAATGTAATATTCATTTTTTACCTTCGTTTACAGTCCAGGTGCACAATGTCCACCAGAGGGAGGTACCTCCTCTTGGCGACCTTCATCTTTCTGCCTTTGGGCCTGTACATACCAACCAGGCTGGCCCGGCTACCGACTCGATCATTCTGTCCCTCAATGCCTCGGGGTAATGCTATTTTCAACGATTCAAAAGACAGCCAACCAACTATGAACAACTCATCAAATATGAAAGCGGCCAAACTGTGGAATCCAATGCGAGAATTGTCCAAGGGATACGGACTCCTCCCGTTCCCAATAGAAACCACCGATTCCTTGCCCAACGCTCACTCTGTTGTCTCAAATTGCAAGAGGAATCTGGATTACATCTTCTTCGTACATACTGCTCCTGACCATCATCTGCATCGAATGATCCTACGAGACGCTTTAGGCAAGGACAGCTTGTCCCTAGCGTACAACTGGACTATAGTGTTTTTCGTTGGCCTTTCCGCGAACAAAGACACTTCGCACGCCATCGAAACAGAGGCAGCCGAGCACGGCGACATCGTTGTCCTACCCTACTACGACACTTACAAGAACCTGACCTACAAGTTTGTGTACGGCATGAAATGGGTCACGGAATACTGTTCCGGTGTAAAGTACGTCGTGAAGATAGACGATGACGTTGTGATTAACTTAGCACTGATGATGAAGTATCTCAATGAAGTGCCGGGGTCACAAGCTCGTGTTTTTTATTGCCAGGTCTGGGAACACATGCCCGTCCTACGAGAAACTAACTCGCCCTGGTATCTCTCGAAGGACGTTTATCCCAACAAAGAGTATTCGGAATACTGCTCTGGAATGGGTCTCGTGTTCAGGAGTAGCCTCCTTCCCTCGTTGTACAATGCTACGTTCTGCTTGCTGTTTCACGGCATAGACGATGCATTCGTCACCGGTGACGCGGCGTTGGTTGCTGGTGTAGGCCACGTTGATATCGGATGGCTAATTTCGTACGAGGATAAAGACTGGAACGAAGTGACCGCGGGTAGCATTATGTTTTGTCACGTTCAAGACGAAATGCTACGAAATACGTCGTGGGATCTAATTGTTAAAAATCTTACTAGTTCTTTACTAGAAACTAGAACATCTAATTCATCTGATAACACGACAGTGAGCCGAAATTTGAAAGCGGTATTAGCGTAGTTTAATACATACGTTGGTGTTGTAGTTGGTATATGTATATATATATATATATATATATATATATATATATATATATATATATATATATATATTTGTATGGGTGTTTTCAAATCAAACCGTGCAGGCAAAAAGGGTCGAATTTTTAATTTCGCTGAAAAAAATATATGTTATGGCGTCGTCTCTAGAAACGCAGTAGCCACAATCCGCAAGTTCGCCGGATTTTTCGTTCTCGACTTACGAATTTTAAAACAGGCCGTGGCGGAAAGCAGTGTTTTTCACATCCGTCGTGGGTCGGATGTTTCGCTCAATCTCCCGCCGTGGATTTTCATATTAACTTTTTTCAAGCACTCTCTGAGCACAGTTAAAAGGCTCTAATACCATGAAGTAATATTAGGCGTTTTGGTTTTTTCTGTAAAAATGTCAAATACGCCCCTTCGGTTAATTGTTGACGAATTTTGACAATTAAATACTGACGATCTAGTCTATAGAGAGCCCAAAACACGCTCTTTAGATATATTATAAAATGGCCCAGCTGTATAAAATATCCTTTGCGGGACGTTTACCTTAATATTATGCGAAACCAAAAAAGTACCAATTTGACATAAATTTTCTCAGAAGAACTCATTTTTTATTCTTTTTTTTTATTTTTTTGTTAAAATGTAGATATGATAGTTGTCTACTGGAAAAGCAAGTGTGTAGTGTGTAGTAAAAAATATTTTAGAAATAGCACCAAACTTCGGAATATTCTATAAAAATAGAAGCAGGCATGCATGAGTCAGTTCATTTAGCTGCTGTAGTGCTAACATGCACTTGTAATTATGTCACTTATAAAGTACTTCAATCATATGTCTACAAAATATGTATTCTGAACCATAGGTCAGCGAAAGTCACTGTAGCTGTAACTTTGTGCACTGAAATTGACATAACGCCAAAGTTTGAAATTACAGTCAACGGACCTTTTGAAGAAATATCGGTTCGAGAGTAAATGAATTTAGTGTACGAGGTGAGTGGGAAGACTGTTTTTTTTTTAGTTTGTGTCAATTTATTAGCTTTCCTCCTCAACTCAAAAATTGCCCAGCACTCCGAACAGTTTAAGGAGAGGGAAAGGAGTAACTCTCTTCTTGCTCGGATGCTTGATTGTGTACCCAGATATCGCCATTCTCCATTGGAAGATTAGTCCGTCGCTCAAAATTTTCACAAAAGTCACTTTTTTACCCCGTTCACCTCTAAGCTGACAGTGCTGTGGAACTACGTTCTTGGTGGACCGGTCACACTTCTATATTTTGCCACGTGATCACGCCGTCTCGCACATACCCATCCGCGTAGCTCCCGCCACACTGTCAGCTTAGGGGTGAAGAAGATAGCATAGTGAGGCCGAATGTCGTGCGTTGGGGGCCGGGGCGCCAACTCTGGGTACCGCGGATGTATCACAGTGAAAAGGCTGAAAGCTTTCGAAGGCAAGGAGGTACGAAATAGTCCGCTATGTATTCAAATTTTCAAATGAAAATCGTGCTTTTCACTTTCTACCTACTTTCCTTTTGCCCACAAAACGGATAAGCTACTAGTAAAATCACAATCTAAATTCATTTATCCCAGCCTAAAATTCGTTTATGGCCCCTTTAAGAAAAGCGTTTCAAGCTTGGCAACACTATATTTTCTTAAAAAGTCTTAAAGTCTACAGCATACACGTAGTTGAGTTGAGACAGTATGGATTTATATATGACCATTCATTTAATAAGCTAAAATACGACATGGCGTTCCTCAAGGCTCCATTTTCGGGATTCCATTATTCTTCGGGTACGTTAATGAGGTTACAGCAATAGCAGGTTCCCGTGAACTAATAATGTAAGCATACAACACAATTATAATTTTTGCTGGTCCGACAATCAATATCTTTCAAAATTATCAAAATGGACTCAAATAAATCTTTTACATTTAAATACAAATAAAACACATTATGTACTTTTTATACAAAAAAAATGAGCAAGACTAAAGTTTTATTAATGTAACATTCGATGGAACATATTTGTAGTAGGTGTCACAACAAATTATTTTTCGGTGCATCATTTGCTTAGGACCTATCAAAGAGTTGTCACGTAGATAAACTAAAGTCTGTTTTATCCCAGGTAAGCGAAAGCATTAATAGAAAACCAAATATTATTGTTTAAAACGCACATTATACTATACCTTTTAAACTGCCACATTAGATTTTTATGTTGGTCTCCGGAACTGCAACAGCGGCGAACTATGTTAAACTTACTCTTTTGGAGAACACATCAGTGCTTATCCCATTAGGAGCCCAAAGCGAAGGATGCCGGACATGTGAAAAAATAATGCCCGACTAACTTTTAACGTTTAAGACGGCTAAATTTCTAAATAGAACACACGTAATCATTAACTCTAATAACAAGTTTTCAAGTTATAAAAGTGATTGGAGGAGGTTCTTTGTTGGAAGATCCGGATAGTTTCACCAAAAGAACATAACCACGATAATTAGTCTAATTTAAAAAAAAAAATATATATATATATATATATATATATTTATTTATTTATATATATCTATAGATACATATATATATGCATATATATAACTGGGAAGAAAAAAACCCTTGGTGAAAACAGCAACAACGGACGATTTAATCTTCGACGTTTCGGCCGGAGTCCGGCCTTCGTCAGGAAGAGGATATGAATACATCCTCTTCCTGACGAATATATATGAATATATATATATATATATATATATATATCTTAACAACTAGCGACAACATTAAAACTACTAACCATGTTATCATAACAAGTTTTGGACCGGGTTCCGGCGAAGTCTACCGCAAACATCATGCCAAAGTTAGAGCCGTTCACGGGGGAAGGCAGTGAGGAATGGGAAGAGTATGCCGAGATGTTGGATCAGTACTTCATCGCGAACAACATCGTCGCAGACAAGCAACGAACCGTGTTTCTGAGCAGCTGTGGCAGGCCAACGTACTCATTGCTGCGCAGGCTGCTGGCACCCATGAGACCTTCGGAGGCCCCTCTCGCCAGAAGTCTTCAGTTGCTGACAGAGCATTACTCCCCACGACCGTCGGTGATTGTACAACGGTATCATTTCTACTGCCGCTCACAAGACATCGGGAAAACCGTCAAGGAGTTTGTCGCCGGCCTGTGCCAGTTGGCCGACAGGTGCGAATTCGGGGCAGAGTTGTCGAACAACCTTCGGGACCGCATCCTGCACGGCATCAGGAATGACGTGATGCGGAGGAGGCTACTGGAAGAGCAAAACTTGACGTTGGATCGGGTGGTGGAGTTAATCACAAGCATGGAAGCCGCCGCAAGAGGTGCTGAACAGATAACCGGCCGAGCAAGTGGGATAGCCGAGACAGCAGTGAACCGCGTGACAGCGCCGTCGACATCGGCGCAGTCAGCGGAAGAACGACGCAGCTGTTTCTGCTGCGGCGGCAAGCACCCGGAATCAACGTGCAAGTTTGTAAATAGTGTTTGTTTTAAACGCCTGTAACGAGGTCATATATCAAGACTGCCAGAACAAGACAAGCCACGAAAGCAGGGTAAGCAGCAACGACAAACATCACGCAGGAAACAAGAAGCAGACGCTGAACTCGACTCAGACACCAGCAAACCGTTCGGTGCACGTCATGGAAGCTCAAGACAGTGAAGAGTCAGATTCGAGCGTCGTGGGGGACCTCTGGCCGTTAACCCCGAGCGAAAAAACAGCACTACTGGGGAATGGGCGAAAAGAGGCACCAGAGTTCAAGGACCCGCCAATTTTCGCAGAAGTGACGATACAGGGAAAAACTGTAAAAATGGAGCTGGACACCGGAGCTGTGTTTTCGGTTATGGATGAGACTGAGTTCGATAGACTGTTTCCAGGTGCCGTCATCGAACCATCAACTGTTAAACTGCGGGGCTACTTCGGTCAGCTGGCTGCCGTAGTCGGTAAGGCGACGGTCACCGCGGAGTTTGGCGGGAAAGCAGAGCTACTACCTTTGTTTGTGGTACGGGGTGGTTCCCGGGCTCTTCTGGGACGGAACTGGGCAAGGGCTTTCAACATGCCTCTAGATCAGCTCGTCAATGTGCATCAGGTGAGCAGCACTGAAGAGATGGCAGGAAGATTTCAGTCAGTGTTTTCTGAAGGGTAAGGGACGCTGAAAGGAATAAAAGCGACTATCAGCGTACCGGAGGGAACCAGACCTAGGTTTCTCTGACCGCGAACTGTACCTTTTGCGTTGCAAGACGTGGTCGCGCAAGAGTTGCAACGCTTACAGCGCGACGGGATTTTGACCCCCGTACGAACGTCAGAGTGGGCGGCGCCTATCGTACACTCTACGAAATGTCTGCACATTACCTTACCCGCAAAACACTCAAAGAGCCGATCTCTGCAATCTACGAAGTCAGCTCAGGGAATGAAGATGCGGAACACCTGTTTAGACCTCAAAATTGAGTCTGCGCTGTGGCTTTACGCAATGCAAGCATGACGCTTTGCATAGCGTAATGCCACAGCACAGACTTTATTTTTACGTCTAAACGGATGTTCCGCCTCATCATTCGCCGAGCTGATTTCGTAGATCGCAGAGATTGGCTCTTTGAGTGTATTGCGGGTAAGTTGACGCCCAGGCATTTTTTAGAGTGTATTTGTACTAAAGAAGGATGGTAGGATACGAATTTGTGGCGACTTTAAACTCACAGTCATCCAAGTTGCCATTACAGAAGTGTATCCGGTACCGAGACTGGAAGAAATGTGGGCGAAGCTTGCTGGGGGAACGACGTTCTCTAAGCTAGACCTCCCCGATGCGTACCAGCAGATTGAACTGGAGCCGGCAGTTAACATTTTGTCACAATTAACACGCAGGAAGGACTGTTTCAATACAAGAGGCTGCCTTTCGGAGCGGCGTCGTCTCCCTCCATATTTCAAAGAGAGATGGAAAATCTTCTACGAGATTGTAACGGCACCATTGTCTATTTTGACGACATCTTGGTCACAGGGGCCACAAAAAATGACCACTGCCAAAATCTAGAGGCACTCTTAGAGAGGTTAAGTGACGCCGGGTAGAAAGTCAAACTATCAAAGTGTTCACTGTTCCAAAAAAGTGTGGAATACTTGGGACACATTATTGACGCTGAAGGAATTCATCCCGCACTAAAAAATATCGAAGCTGTAGTCAAGGCGCCAGAACCGTCGAATGTTAAAGAACTACAGAGCTACCTTGGATTGCTGAACTTTTACCGGAAGTTTATGCCAAACCTGTCATCAGTGTTGCATCCCCTCTATAAACTGCTGAAAAATGGGGAGGCCTGGCGTTGGGGTGCTGAGGAGCTAGCGGCATTCAATACGAGGAAAGCGATGTTGACGTCTGCATCGGTGCTAGTGCACTATGACCCGAGCCAGCCGGTGGATACTATGCTGCGATGCGTCACCATATGGTGTTGGGGCGGTATTTGCGCACATAACAAGTTCCGGGGAAGAAAGGCCTATTGCTTTTGCATCCAGACGTCTAACCGCAGCTGAAAAAAAAAAAAATACAGCAAACTAGATAAAGAAGCCCTGGCGCCGTAATATACGGAGTGACAAAGTTCAACCAATTCGTGTGGGGTCGACAATTCGACATTTGCACAGACCACAAGCCATTGCTGGGTCTTCCAGGACATGATCGGGCAATCCCAGAACAGTGCTCTCCTCGAGTGCTTCAATGGGCGTTAACGTTGAGTGCTTACTGCTATCGACTGGTATATCAACCAGGGGTCAATCTAGGAAATACCGATGGGCTGATTCGGCTGCCACTGCCTGGATCCTCGTTCAAGGACCACGTGGCCGGGGAAGTGTTCATGCTGGAAAAGGCATTTCCGTCGTTGTTGTCGGCAGCAGCGGTAGCACAGGCTACAAATAAGGATCTCATAGTGTCGAGAGTACGAGAGGCTTTGTGGTCTGGGAAGCGTCTGCCGGAATCTGCTGATTGAAGGACGTTCTCATGTCGACTAGAGGAATGTTCAGTGCAGGACAGTTGTGCATTGTGGGGGTGCCGAATAGTAGTACCAAAATCACTAAGGCCAGCAGTGTTGAGCTTGCTACACGAGACACATCCGGGTATTGAGAAAATGAAAATGGTCGCTCGGAGCCATGTTTGGTGGCCAGACAAAGACGAGGCTATTGAAAACAAAGTAAATGGTTGTACCATATGCCAAGTTCACCGGCGGGCACCGAGGTCGGTGCAACAAACACCATGGACCATTCTCAGAAATTGCATGGTCACGTCTACATGTTGACTTTGGGGGGCCATTTCAGGGCATCTATTTCTTGGTGCTAGTTGATTCATTCTCCAAGTGGGTGGAAGTGCACCGGGTGCCCTCACTATCGGCTAAAGCCACTGTGGAGTCCTTGAGATCAATCTTTGCCACACACGGCCTACCTGATCTGATCGTCAGTGATAACGGCCCGGCGTTCGTCAGTGCGTAATTCAAAGAATACCTGGTAAGGAATGGTGTTCGTGATATCACTATTCCACCGTATCACCCTGCCTCAAACGGCGCTGCAGAGAGGGTGGTACAAACGACCAAAGAAAAGCTAAAGAAAGCTAAACCACGATGTTTCGAAGTCAAGATTCCAAGAATTCGTTTTAATTACAGAACGACGCCACATCACCTGACCGGACGAACACCAGCAGAGTTGTTGATGGGGCGACGCCTAAAAACTCCCCTGGACCTGCTGCACCCAGATCTCCGAGTCAGAGTAAGGTTCAAGCAGCTACAGCAGAAGGAGCGAGCGGACAAATCGGCAAGGCGAGACTGATTACCACAGCCTGGTGATCGCGTCTGGGCTCGAAATTTCAGACCCGGAGATCGTTGGGTCCCTGCGATAGCTGAGCATCCCACCAGTGCATCGTCGGCACGAGTGATGCTGTAAGAGGGCAGCACCTCGAATCGCCAAGTTTTATATTCTTTGTAATCTCATCTGGATATGTTGCTGTTGCTGAAATATCGCAGGTATATAAGATTGCATTCTAGTTTTTCTTGTTTGTTCTTGGTTTTTACGCCACTAACATTTATTGAAATTCACAGCCTTTTTTACCAAATGAATGTAGTGTTTATTTTCTACTTTTGCTTTGAATTGTTTTGTTTTTTTAGTTGTGTAATATTTTGTCGAATTGTCATTACGTAACTATCTTGAGCTGCTGAACTTAATGGGGCAGGGGCTGTGGCATGCACCACGCCTTTATGTGCGCCACCTACGCGGCAAATCCTACAAACAAACAAAATTAAAATATATAATTTCCTATAGGCACGTACTGTCTGGTCCAGCAGGCGCGCTCAAGCGATACTCGTTCCACCGCGCCATGGAGGAAAATCGCAGTAATGCGGCGTTCATGCCTTTCTCTTGTCGTTCTGCCAGTAGCTACGGCGAAATGCACGTTGCGATGTTGTTGAGGCTTCCATCCTTTTGAAAAACAGGAATATTTTTTAGGGAGGCGAATCTCCGCAAAGGAAGGTTGCAGGCGTGCCGTGTCACCAAGGTGGAAGAGCTCATACAGGGGAAATTTTTGTTGACAGCGAAGTACGTCACACAAATGCAGGCAAGTGTTGTCTACGACAACGACAACGCTGTTTGTCTCAGTGGTTTCGCTCGCTCAAGAAAGTCGGATGGATTCGAACGCAGTTAAAAATGCCACATCGTCTTCACTGTCTTATCACGGACAGCTGCGCAGTCGCACACGCTTTTTGAGTTCCATCAAGCGCACTTGCAACGCCAGAGTTACTGGCAGCTGTAAGCATGCCGCAGCTGTTTGAATGTACGTGAATCCAGCCAAAAAAAAAATACCTGCGCAGCGAGACCACAACAATGGGGCAAGCCGTCAAAAAACCGTGACCGGACGTGGACATTACCTCCGCTCACCTGTTCATAAATATCATGAGCGAGTTGAATTAAAAAAAAAAAAAATTACTGCACACCGTGACACTGGACGGTTTCCCGGCGTGTCAAGAATCGAACATGTGCACAATTTCCGATTTTTCATGTTCGTTATGTGCAAATGTTTCGCTGCCGTCCAAACTATAGAACGATAATCTATTTACGTGCAGCAGGAACCCAGTCAATAGTTTATGATTAGCATGAGATATCGCAATCGAGTTGCATTCGCGCCAATAATGTTTGCTTTAAGCATCGGGGAACAACGCTGGCGGGTAGGCAGGGTAGGCTTGGTTCTCATTGTTTTAACCCTTTATAAACTGGTTACTGCATAACCGGCTTTCTCATGTTAGTAGCAATATAAAACCACCGGACGCAATAACGTGGCTATTAAGCGCATTTACTCTACCAATTCTTGCGGAAGACAGTGGAAACTATAATTCACAGTCTTCCGTGGTCAATTCATGCTTCTCGCCGGACCTTTCTGAAATTTCTTCCCCAGTGATGTGACTCGTATGAATCATTTTGGAGCACTCTTTGGAGCAACCAAAAGTTCACTTTGGAGTAGCAAAAATACATTTTGAAGCATGAGCACGCGTTTCATTTTTATTCACACCACCACAAATATTATCTTAAGATTTGTGTGTTGACCTTTCAAACTAAAAGATCATGGCTGCTTAGTATTCCCACTTCTCTGCAATCTTTTGTTAGCACCAATTGCACGGCAGGTTCAGTTATCTAGCTGTTTAGTTACACGTACAAGCACCAGACACGTTAGCAAGATGCTGATTATTGAAGGACACTATAAACTGCAATGAATGAATATATTTGTATAGAATCAAGGGTAAACCAAATAGTATATTTCTCTAAATAATGTTAGAATATAACAATTTTGAACACCCAAAAGCATGTTTCGTTCTATATCTGAAGATTGTAGTAAAACGAATTCTTAATTCAGATAAAAATTACCATTTGCTTAAGAACATCAATTACATTTTATATGTAGAACTTCACCGTTACAAAACGAATTGGCATTTGAGCAATAAATACCTTCAGAAAATTCACTCAAACTATCAAGCTTACTTCGAAGCTCCCGTCGACTGCTCCAGCATATTTAGTTTTAATTTATTCTATTAGCTGTGTCGTCAAACATATGAAGCCTATATAAATGTGATACCTATACAGGAGAGTTGGCATGAAACATAAGCTTAGAGAACAATTCATAAAAATCTTCGAATAGCCAAATATCATTGCTAATTGCCACGACAAAAAAAAAAAACATACCTTCAAATTATTGGGGGTTATTATATATACTAGTCGCAGTTTTGTTTATACATTTTTTATAACAAGGTAGATTTGTTACATAAGAACTCACCCAATTCCCTTTGTTTAATGGACCGAACGCGTGAGTGTGGAACGTGAGTGTGTAACGTATTGCAAAACTTTCGAACGCTGCTAGTGTTCGATAAAGAGATCAAACTCGAAAGTGCGTTACATAAGACATTAATCGAAATTTCTGAAGATTCCTTGAAGTGTGCCGAAAAGATTCGGCAGTGTATTTAGGCCTGAGCTACGAGGGGTAACGAACAAGTTTTGCATCCTAGGTTGTATCTTTTTTCTTCAGTGATGAAATCCTCAGTTCCCCCCCCCCCCTCCCCCCCCCCCCCCCCCCCGAGTTGTTTGCTCCGTCAACTGTACGCCGAATTAGTACGGGCGCGCCCCGCCAGGGGGAGTGGCGAACTGCGCACGCGCGGCGAAATTTTAACCACTGATCTCTATGACAATTGCTGTCCGCTGCAGCGTGAGTGCGGCCACCGGACTGCCATCTTGCTCGCAGAATTTTTTTCGTTTTGCTAGCGTTGCAGAAGCCGGCGCCAGTGTGCTAAGGACACGTTTTCTACTCGTTCGTCGTCATTCGCCGAAGAAGATTTTAAAACCCTGTGTGCCGTGAGACTTCTCGTTGGGATAACGTGGAAATTTTTACGAAAGAGCACTGCCGCAGAAAAAAGGCGCAACTTCTCGAAAGCAAGTTTCGCCGGTCTCGCGGCGTGTTCAAAGCTTCCTTGGCACGCCGAAGTGCTGCGTCGCTATGCCTTCGCACGCTTGGATAGCGATCAAGAATCGACGCCGTGTGGATGTGTGTTGCGAGTGCAATGTGCGTGAAGCCGTATGTGCCTCTGGATCAGCGTCTTACTTTACTTTGACGACTGTGTTTGTAACTTGCAGCATTCGCGGTCCAGAAACTCGCTTGATCCAGCGTCCAGTAGCGACGGAAGAGGGGGGGGGGAAGTAAGTCTTTTTTTTTTCGTCCTTAGACAATTTACAAAATACCGCGCAATACAGCTCCTCATCACTGATTAGTGCTGGCTCGTTATCAACTTCCTTAATTGCACTTGACGTTTGAGCGCGGCTCGCCTAATTGTGATTGATCACACAACCATATGAGCCGCGCTTCAAATATTTTCATTCTCGCCGTATTGTACTTTTGCCTTCGAAAACCCTCCTTGCTCCACAGCGTTGCTCTATTTGTGATCCTATGTGATCTTTTAGGGTGGATTTGGAACATAGCCATGGTTAATAGTGCATAACAGCACGAACAGATCCCCCGCCCCCTTTATTGATAGGAACTCACCGGAACAGCTGTACGATCCTGAACTCCGTGGCCGATATATATTTATGATATAAGGATATCTACGCGCGACACACCTTCAAAACATTGGCGTGGCGTCGCGTCTTGATCGGAATCCAAGCGTGCGAAGGCACAGAAACACAGCACTTCGGTGCGCCAAGGAAGCTTTGAACACCGCGAGACCGGGGAAACTTGCTTTCGACGAGTTGTGCCTTTTTCCTGCGGTGCTGCGTTTTCGTAAAACTTTCCACGTGTTCTTAACGGAAAGTCCCACGGCTTACATAGGGTTTTAAAAAACGTCTTTGGCGAATGACGACGAACGGGTAAAAAAACGTGTCTTTAGCACGCGGCCGCCGGCCTCTGCAACGCTAGCGAAACATAAAACTTCTGCATGCAAGATGGCCGGCCGATGGCCGCACTTGCGGAGCGGGGATGCGCGGTCCAGCAATTGTCATAGAGATCAGTGATTTCAGCCGACAAAAAAACACTCCTAGGCCGGCGCCATGTCGCTGATGATAGTGGAACTCGTCGGACCTTCGCGACTTCTAGGATGCTACTGTCGAGAGCCATGGAGCATCATGCTACTCAGCGACTTTCGCCAGAAGGTAAAACCAGCAGCTAACATTTTTCTGCCAACACAATAAGCTATTTTAACCTATTCAGCGCAACTAGCGCAGCTCTCTAGCTGTTTTGTGCATACCGCGTTCTTCAGCATTTCCTGGAAGTTTCTTACTTGTTCCTTATTTAAGCAGCGTGCCGTATTTGTGTTATTCTCCACTGAGTGAACCATCAAGCATTGGTGCTGCTCACTCAAGGGTAACGAAAGAAGATATCAATGTGGAATAGCCGGCGACGCGACATTGCGAACAACGAAATTGGTACTCTGTTCAGACGATCTCTACCGAAGGGTTTATCTTGGCCTTCGCCGGATCAGCCGAGTGTATTCTTCTGCTTCGCAGCTGTGCAAATATATAAACTCTCCGAAAACGTGCCCGAAAAGAGTTCCCATTTGATTCAGACATATCTTCGTAAAGTGGCGTTCGTCGCCGCCACGTAAAATCTATTATTCTTTAAGTCTCGAGGCTTACCGCTCTTTATTGCACGAAGCCTGTCGTATACATCAATAAATGCGTAATCGTTGCGTGGCCATGCCTCTCTAGTATCCTGTATGGTTAATTGTTTTCGACGGTTAAAACATTTTCCGATTGGCATGGCTTAGCGGGTATGCGGCGTGAAAATATCCGTGTAAGATAACTGATATTACAGTCCCACTCGTCTTGTCGCGTACGTGCGTGACAAAAAAAGCACGCAGATGTTTGTTCTTATTTACAAAGGCTGTACGATGACAATAGCCACGGTTAAAGAATGCACGTCATGAAACGAAAATTAAAAAAAAAACACGCTTTTATTTTGCCACCTAACAGAGTCTGAAATTGCGCCCATTCAGGCTGCGACTTGCATGCTCGGTTAGGGTCAGCAGAGGCGGCAGGAAGATTCCAGCCTTGAATTAAGTAAGTGTGCTCAGAAAACGTTTCCTCGTCCCTGTGGTCGAGTCTTTCCCTCTGAAAGGTGTATAAGGCGGCCATATTATGGGTACGTAATGTGAGCAAGCATGGGATGCAAGCGCTTTGCGTCAGCTTTTTGGTGCGTACTCGGGTGAAAATCTATTTGATATACATGTGATGCGTCAGCGCTAAGTGTGAACTCACATCCATTCACGCGCTTCGTGCATAAATCATGTCCAAAATGTGGTGGCCGCCACCTTCGCTTGATGTAATTTTGAAAAGGGGCTATTGTGTAATGCAATTTTTAGTAAACTATTCGCGACTCCAGCAAAACCGACGACACTAAGCGGGGGCCAGATGGAACAGGTCGCTTTGCGACGCTCCGCGTCTCCGGTGGCTTTCGCGGACACGTGTTGTCGGCGCAGTGGCGAACAATGCAATTTAACAAAGGTTCGAAGATTTCTTAAGTTTGCCTGAGTGCTCATTAGTGTGGCGAAGCTTCAGTAGACTGTTTCCTTCCATAACGTGTTTGAAAGCGCGTTTACTCAACAACAGACGGTCGCGTGCTTTCGATTTCTTGGGTGGGGAGGAATCACGGAAAAAAAGTTTTGATTTTCATTCTGTCTACAATCTCATTCAAAGTGACGACTACTTGGTAACTGATAAGCGGCTTGTTTATAGGGACGTAGAACAGTGGACTGAGTGCGACAGATTAGGTGTTTCACTGGAAGGAACTTTAATATTGCAGACAAGTGAATGAGAATGTTTGATAGCTGCTTTTCCTGAGTTTGGTTGTGAACGATTAGCTTAAAGAATGAGTCACTCACGCCGGTCGGTGCGTTAGCTAGTCATCTTGGCTGCTTCTCGCTGAAAAAGCCCCTCGAGCCCACCGAAGGAGTTGGGCTTATTTCGCCATTATTTGATTTCAGAAAACCTGCCCGATGCATACGATTAATCAGGGACATTGTCTGCTTTCAAAAGGTGGGGGACGTATCTTTCAAAGTTAGAAGCTGTCACGACATTATGATTTATCGCGCCTCCAATATTTATACGATGCCCCCGTCGCAGCCAGCATCAAAATACGTCTACAATTTTTAGGTTGTACGGCCAGAAAAAATACTCAATTTTCCCGTTTAGGATTCGAAGTCAAGCTCAATACACGGGGGTCTGCGTGAATCTCCAATGGAGACTCTCACCAGTTTGTCCGCATTTGTCTCCGTGCTGCCGCCCAGAATCATTTGGCTGAGTTTATGTAGTATCTCTCTGTTTGTCAAATATACTTTTATTAAGCCGTTCACTTAATAGCTAGGCAAATTAGCTCAACTTTTAACCCGAATAATATACTAATATTGCTTTAGTGATGCATAGCATGCAGGTTCATACATAACCCGCATATTCGTGAAAATGACTTCTCGATTGCTACTAAAACCTGCATTGAAATACGAGTATCAGCTGCTTAGTGGGGCGCCAGCGAGTTAGCCATCTCCTTAGCTCAAAGAGTACTTGCTTAATTTTCGTAATTTTCGTGCAGCCTGTGTGTCGTTCTCAACTCCTTGTGCCGTATATCATTGCAAAACTGCCATGATACTCCACAAGTTTACAATTTGGGCAACTATTTTCGCTAGCGCTGCCAATATAGCATTTTACCAGGAAACTGAACTGATTAACATGGCTTGCTTGTGACGTCCGCGCTGTATCCTAGTGGTCTTTGTGATCTGTTGCTGTGGAAAAAATCTAAATGCGGTGGTGCAAAATGCACGCTGTAGAAGGTCGCGTTAAGAGATACGAATATTTCTTTATTGGTGCAGCACTTTGAAGAAAGTCGCGAGCTTCTGGCAAGAGTGTCTTTCTGGAAGCAAGGTGGTGCGTCCCGGGGCCACGCTTTCTGGTGTGTGCCGAAGATGCGGGGCAGAGGAACCTTTACAACACAGTATGTTTTGTAAAGGTTGACAGGTAAAACATCTTAAACAGTTCATTTTTCTTTTGAAGTTGTATGCACGCATCACAAACGAAAGTAATAGCGACTCCCGCGAAATCGACGCCGCGTAGCGGCAACGCCGAGAAGCTCAAGAGAGGAGATAGTTTCGACTGTGTCGTCTGCTATCGGTACTTGGTTCTCGTAGGCACCATAGAAACAATCATCGTTTTCAGTATTTATTTTTATACTCCGGGTGTGTCATTCCTACGCACTGACTAAAAGAAGGTTTCTACCGTCGAAAAGGTGCTTTGATTTGAAAAGGTGCCTGCAGTGCAAGACATTTGTGGTGGTTCACGTGCTGAACGACTAAAACGACCTTGTTTCGCTCGCCATGGCGAACGAAAGTGGGTCGTTTTGCCTGAACAGCGCGCCACCTATAGTTCGGTGGAGTCACGAATAGATGCCTAAACTGCAAATTTGTACAGCATATTTAGGAGTCTCGCGATGATATACAGCAGCCTAATAAAATGTTAGAGAACAAGACTGATAAAGCAGAAAGTTGTAAACTGAGAGCTCAAGACAAGTGCACGTAAAGTCGAATATAACATTGGCATCCCGAGGCAGTATTTCGAGAAGTTTCTAGCTCATGCAACCCGATGTATCATCTGTGATTTACGTTAAGATTATAAAAATCTTTGTATGTCCTTCGAGCTATTTTTTGTGTAATTAGGAATATGCTTACATCCCTATGTATTTTTTTTTTCAATATGGCTTTTTCTTGTATGTTTTTGAAGAACATCATTCATTATCTTTCTCCACGTGCACATTTCGTGTATTGGTCTTAAAATCTATCATGCCAGAAAGCAGTCCTTATTGGCATACCCCGAGACCCAGTGTTTCACACTGCCAAGAAGCGGAAAAAGAAAAAAAAAAAAAAAGCTTCGATGCCGACTAAACCGCTGCCGTATTTTCGAGTATCGTATCACGTGTTGGTCTCCAGAGGTTATGTGATCTTCATAGAGTGAAATTTAATTATGACGAAACAAATATATTTAACTACTGACTAAACATTTGACAACATAAATAAACGGCCAATCACCGTAATTATATATCATAAATAAATACCCCCTTTCCCTTCCCTTAAATTATCCAAACGATGCTCTGCATGTTTTTTAATGCGTTTTTATCCTCGGTAGGCACGTGTAAAACTTATAAGCGACTTGGGAGAGCCTTAAACAAATTTCTAAATTTAAATATGATTTAAATATTTATGTGTTTCTGACAGATATATAACTCCTCAAACATGTAGATGTCTGGTATTGCTTCTTTTTTGTGACAAAGAGCAATTTCCCGTGTCTTTGGGATGGACGAAGCAAAGCATACAAGGGCGCGTGGCAGAATTATGACAATTACGCAGGCAAACCATCAGAAAGCGACCAATTGAGTAGCTGCCATGTCGAGTAGAGCATTAAATACTACCTTGTTTTATTTAACAAAAAACATCAATCAGCAAGGATGATGCCTTTTTGAAAAATGAATTTATCGGCATCTTGTCAAGGGCAAACCAAATAGCCAGGCTATGCTAGTTTATCATGTAGAAGAAACTGTTCCCTTCAGTACGCGCCATTTGAGGCCAGATTCTATCTGAGTGCAAAGGTGTGTGTAGACTAGAGTGAACAGTTTCAAATACTCCTATCTGCATGATTCTTGGCCTGCATCACGATGCTGAGTGTAAACAATGTTGGTCCGAAAACAAGATTCGTGATTGACGCTCAGTGTTTCTGTCAATGGTAGACTGAAAGAGATTGCCCTAAGAATTTCTTGACATCTCGAAAATAATTTTACTTTTAGCTCAGTCTCGTCATCATATAGGTATATGCGTGGAAAACGTATTTTTTCATATATATTTTACGATATAGATGGTGACGAGGTGCGCCTTTCATGATTTTATGCACTGAAATTAATACCTTAATTTAAGAGCACAACTATGATTGAACTTTTAGTACTGCGACGCATAGTTATACCAATCACGGGTATTTTAGGTGACTCACCACAGTTTGTGACAACCTTTCGATTCAGGTAAAAAATGTGTTACTGAGGTAATAAAACAGATGTTGGGTCAGTTCAGTCGCGTAAACACAGCATTTTGTATGTTCATCTAGATTTTCTTTTATTGTTGCGTCGAAACTAAATATCAGTTTGTTTGGTTTATTTTTGGTACCTGCAAATAAAAGTGGAGTGTACAATCTATAAAAAAAAAAAAACTGTCTAGCTACTCGCTTCATGGCAAAAATAGGGAATATTGCCAAAATAGCGTGAAAAACGTATTCTCAATTTAGCGGTTCAAACCGGTTTGAGCACATTTGAACCCCCATTTGTTTTATTCCCTTTACTGAACCGGAACTGAACCGCAAGTCGTGAACCCGAACCCGAAGCGAACCGATCAAAAATTTTGGTTCGGCACTGTGTGCAAGTAAATTGAAGGAGCCTGTTGTATATATATCTTTTTTCAGCCTCATAACAATATAATGTAATTTTCGATGTGTTAATATTAAAAGATTGGTAGTTCAACAACAATTGTTCTTATATACACATTTGGGTGATGGTTATTAAGATGCGAGAGCACATTGGACGTTCGGATACTTAGGCAGCGTGAAGTCGCCACGGCCTTGAGATATCGCAACGCTGGTTTTCTATATAGATAAGCAATTTGCCGGTGAGATACGCATGCTAGACCGAGGTTTGCCACGTGAGGCCGACAACTACAGCACCCCGCTGCTTGAACCATACGGCGAATACTTAACTAAAATTTGTTGCTTAACTTTTTAATGAATGAAAATAAACGTACGGTTTCAATGGGCAATGTGCGGACCCAAAGCGGCTCGGGTCCATTCGCGAAAAAATGTTCAACGAAGATTTTACTTTCGGTTTCCTCCATCGGACAGCGGCCAGTCGCAAGCGGACACCGCGGATCTGCGCCGCGCGCTTCAACGCTGCGTACCTAAACAAGCCTTCGTAGGTTGACCTACGTTTGTATGCGATGCATTAAATATACTTGTCTTCTCGTGTCTTTGTCAGACGGTAACTGATTTAAGGCAAAGGCAAGCCACGCAAAGTCAGGGAAAGAGGAAGACGAGGTGTCAGCTAGTGGCCCAATCAATCGGGGCAATGAAAGTAGAAGTTGAATATGGCTTAAAGGGGTACTCCGGCGACATATTTAGCTATTCCAACTTACTTTTTCAGATTCACAAGCCCTTACCGGTATGCTATCAAGTGTCGCTATATTTAAAATAATTATTGCGAAATTGGAAAGTGAAAATAATGTCAAAACCACATTTAAATATACCCGCGCTTTTCAGTGCCTTGGCCACTGATCTCTACTATAGGGGGCTGGATGACGCCTCGAGCGCGCGGGACTGAAGTCACCGGAAGTAAGCGGATTGTCCCGGAAGTGAGTGCTTGGCAGGCTTTGTAGCCCTTCCGAGTGCTGATTCGAAAAGCGTCGAGGGCGCTGGATTTTCGCTTTTCACCTGAAGAGAGTCTGCTTGTTGCGTAGTAAGAGCGTATGCAGACCCGAGAAGTCTCATGGGAAGTCATTCAATGTAAATATTTTGAGATTCTAGTTGATCAAGTGTGCATAGGTCCCAAGTTTAAAGGCCTCATTTTCGGGATTTAATTTGGAGCATGATTATTAAAACACACTCAAAGACACCGGAAAGCACGGACCAAAACATCGACTGGATGCACTAGGAAGCCCAGCAGACACTCGAAAGTTCCGGGACAAGCATCGAACGTCCGGTGGCTTCACTCGCGCCCGACTCGGAGCGCGGCTAAGCGCCATCCAGCCCCCTATAATAAAGATCAGTGGCCTTGACGTCAGGGGAAGGAAGGCTTACAGATCGAGTGGGCATTCTAAAAATATACTATGCCGAGCATTCGTCTTGTGCTGCTGCACGGGTGCTGGCTCGATATTCTAAATCATTAATTTGACACCACGAAATTGCGCTTAATCAGCAGCTGGGAACAAAGTCTACAGTCCAAAAAAGTGAACACGTCCCTTCCGCTGACGTCACTTTGCATTGTTGCCAGTAGAGGCTTCCACTTTTAAAAACACGATAATGTCCAAAATTATAAATTCAATAACTTCGCAAAACAAAATACATTGGCCCAATATTGGGTACTATTTCATCAATCAATCTGTGTTGTGCAAATGTACTCCTATCTTGGTCCTGCGAAGGACCTATATTATTTCGAATAAAAAGAATAAATAAATTACTGAAGGAAGCTAAACGTCTAATGGGGCGAGCTTGTGTCCAAAACAAAAGAGCAGAACGCTAGCGTCGCAGGCGTCGATGGCGGCGTAACAGAAGGATCGGGCGCTGGGGACGAGACTGACTCCGTACGGCGCTGCGTGGCTTCTTTTGAGCCTTCCCTGGGAGCCAAGAATATTCTGCCTCGATCCTTCTCGAACTTTACATTCTGATCATAAACACGCTATACGGCTCTCGAAACTTCTCGAATTTTTGACTTGCAAAAAAAAAGGTAAAAGGACATGCAGTGCCGGGAGTCGAGCACGAGCCACCTGCGTGTGAGCTCAGCAAAATGCCGACTCGGCTACGTGAGCACTTTTGCTTCTTTCTTGCACTCGGCTCTGTAAGCGCGCGGCGATATTGTCTACGCTATCTTTTCACAGACAGCTGCATAGTCGCACACGCTTCTTGAACTCCGACACCCGCACTTGCAAAGTCAGAATTATTGGAAGCTGTAAGCTTGCGGCAGCTGTTTGAATTTACGTAAATCCAGCCAATGACAAGGCCTGCCCTGCGAGACCACAACAATAAGGCAAGCGGTATAAAAATAAAAAAGATAAAGAAAAACCTTGGAGGACGTGAACATGACCTCCGCCCATCTGTTGGAAGGTATTATGAGCGAGTTAAATAGAAATAATATTTTTTTCACTCCACACCGCGGCACTGGAAGGTGTCGCAGAGAGTCAAGAAACGAACATGTGCACAATTCTCGATTTTCCACGTTGTGTATGCGCATGTGTACCGCTCCCGTGCAAATGGTTGAAACTTAGTATAGGTAAGCGCGGCAGTAGCCTATAGAAGGTATTCACTGGCCGCCATATTTGAGGTCACTGTTTAGAGCGCATGCTCAGAACGAGCTCGCATTAATAGGCTGCCAAGACCGGCAATCTTGGTGGTGCGGAATGCACGTGGCGAAAGAACTGTGGAAGCTCGCGTTCAGCACGCGCTCCGCAGCCGAGCACACAGCTATGGCCGCCAGTGAATACTCCCTATTCAAACGTTTATGAGTAAAGTCAGCCACCTCCGATCGACTTGCATTCACGCCGATAAAGTTTGTTTGAGCATCGGAGTACAGCGTTAGCAGGTAGGCGAAGTGGTTTCGGTTCACATTGTTTAGCCGTTTCATAAACTGGTTACAGCATAACCGGGTTTCTTCTGTAAATAACAGCATAGAACCATCGGATGTATCAACGTGGCTTTTACGCGTATTTGCACTATCAATTCATGGTGAAAGACAACGGAACAATAATTAACTTCCTTCCGTACTCGATTCATGCTTCTCGGCGATCTTTCTGAAATTGCATCTCCAGTGATGTGACTGGCATGAGCCATTTTGAAGCACGTTTTGGAGCAACCAAAAGCCTACTTTTAAGGAGTAAAAATAACATAGGCA
Source organism: Ixodes persulcatus (assembly GCA_013358835.2). Taxonomy (NCBI): domain Eukaryota; kingdom Metazoa; phylum Arthropoda; class Arachnida; order Ixodida; family Ixodidae; genus Ixodes; species Ixodes persulcatus. The sequence goes on along the minus strand of JABSTQ010009101.1, from coordinate 37,815 downwards.
GCATAAGCGCACGTTTTATTTTATTCATACCAATGAAAATATTACTTTAAAGGGTAACTGCAGACAAAAAAAAAAGATTTTCTTTTTTTAAACAGCCTAATTGGAACAAGCATGTCAAAAAACAATTTTTCCGCGAAAAAAAAAATTTTGTTTACAGCAATATTTATTGCGTGAGACTGATTTTAGTTTGCGGCTATTTCGTCCATTTTAAATCGCGCGCCACGAAGTTGGGGTTCCGTGACGTCAATCCCAATCGGCTGCTATACTTCTCATTGGCTAAGAGCTTGATTGACAGCTTAGATCTTGGTTGTTAAACCTTTGTTACATGTTGCAATTTCCTTTTGAGCGGCATATTTTTACGTTTAAAGAATAACCCATGTAATGAGAGTTATTATTCTTTACAAAATGTTTACAAGACGGTCACTTCCGTTTGGATTCATACCATAACAAACAAAAGCTTCGCCATTCTTTCATGGCCACCGAGGTCTCTGCTCCCGCTTGTCTCGCCTACCACGACTAGTCGTTTCGCCGAAGTGATCAGTGTTTCGTGCTGACCCAGGTGCTTGAGTGAGACTTCTTGAAGTGAGGTACTGTGTGTTTAGCAGCTGTCGCAGGTGTTAGTGATAGGAAGCGACGCGGGGTTTTGGCTTTCATAGCGCGGTTCTTTCGTTTTCCTCTTTGCTTGCTTAGCGTGTTTTTTGGGTTGTTTTTTGTTTTTTTTTTTTTGCTTGCGCGTGCAAATGCCGACTTTTCGGAGATGTCAGATGAGTGATCCCGACAGCGAGCCTTCCAGCAGCCATGTCGCCCCGAAAGGAATGCTATTTGGCTAGAGGCAATCGGGCGTTCGCGTAGCGACAAACGCGTCCAGTTACGTTCTCGTCATATCGCTCCGGAGGCTGTCAAGATTCGCACTGGGTGCATCGAACGTCCGCGACTAGACACACAAAATAAAAGAAGCACTGTGTTCACTACGTAAAAAATGGTCTCAGTTCATGCATCTGTGGGCAGGTACGAAATATTGCCCAAATTTATTCACACCGCACGATGAGCGCAACATGTCGCTGTGCAAACGCAGTCCAACACCACGAAGCATAAAAACAGCAGATTTAGGACAATTCGGAGTTCATTGTTGAATTAAAACGACGTAATTCTGTTGAAAACGCCCGCAGCTTTTTACTCACGGTATGCGTCGGGAATCTTCCACATTTTCAAACGGAACGAAGGAAGATTTACATTTAAAAATTTTTAAAACGCTCGCTGCGTCCTCCCGGAACAGTTTGAATGGATCAGCTGACGACGACTGGACTGAACCCGTCAAATATCAACCCCACAAAACCAATTTGCGCTCCGTGTTAGTGTGGGTGTCTATTTCCAAGCACCGCACCACACACACCACGAACATTTTAGCTCTTTGTCCCATCGCCGTGTTGCACCAAACAGAACGAGATCGCCGAAGTCAACGCAGCGCTGTCGTGAACCTTGGCTTGTGGTTGCGCACTCGTGGACCATGTGACTCCCTTCGCTTTCAAAGCACACACGACGATTACGAATGATACTTTCCGTCTTCCGCGAACATCACATTGGCACTTCTCCGGTCACGTCTTCGCTATGAGCTCGCAAACCGCGCAGATACCGGCGCCATGTTTAACGTGCGTTGTTGCCAGATCTTACCGGAAGTCGAGACGCTGCGTCGTTAAATTCCGCAACGCAAGGAGAGTGAGGGGCGGGGCGTACTTCTCCTCCGCGGGGGTCGAAAGAGCGGGAGTTTCAAATGCGGAGAGGTTCTGACTCAGACTAAATTACGTCCTGTGGCGTAAATATTGCTAAAAAAATATTTTTTTTCGCGGAACATTTGTTTTGTGACATGCTTGTCCCAATTAGGCTGTTTAAAAAAACACTTTTTTCTCTAGAAAAAGACAAAGACTTCTTAGCATTCCCACTTATGTGCAACATTTTGTTAGCACCAATCGCACGGCAGGTTCAGTGGTCTAGCTGTTTAGTTACACGTGCAAACACCGGACACTTTAACAAGATTTTGAGTGAAGAAAGACAGTCTACAGTGCAATGAATGGTTATTTTCGGTATGGAACCAAAGGTAAACCGAGCAGTATATTCCACTAAATATTGTTACAACATAATAACTTTGAACACCCAAATTAATGTTTAAATTTCAATTAAACTGTAATTTTTAATTTAGATAAAAATTTCCGTTTTATTATAAACAACAAATGAACATCAATAAATAATTATGTATAACTTCATGATAACAAAAATTGGGAGATGGACAATAACTGCCTTCTGAGAATTCACTCAAACTCGTCGAGCTTATTCCCCAGCTTCCATCTACAGCTCCAGGATATTTAGTTCGAAGTTACTATTTTGGCTTTGCCGTCTAACCAATGGAATCTATATAATGGTGATGACTATACATGAGAGTTAGCATAAATCATAAACTTCTAAAGCAATCCCAATGAATCTCGGTATAGACACATATCCTTGCAAAGCTTTAATTAAAATAAATCCAGTCACGTTAGTACTTTCTAGCATATATTCTAGTCCCAGTTTTATTGATAAATTTTTACAGCAAGGTAGAGTTGTTACGTCAGAACTCACCAAGTTCACCTTCTGTAATAAACCCGACGCGTCTAACGTCCCACTTTGTAAGAATACATTCCCCTTAGCATACGGGTGCGCTACAGCAAAGCAAGATATGCAAAAATCACGGTACGCATTTCGCGGTTGTCGGTTCACTGCAATACACCAGTGCACAGTGAAAGTCACTCTTTACGAATTTACCTAACCCTCCCGGTCAGACACTGAACGTGAGAAATACATATTTCAGAACGCTCGAGCACTGTTAATATTTGACAAAGAAATCAAACTGAAAACGTATGTTATTTGAGACATTCATCGAAATTTCTGAAGATTCTTTCGTTTGTATTGTTAATATCCCGCCCCGCAGTGAGGCCTGAGCTACGAGGGGTGATCAATTGTATTGGCCTCCAAGATTGTAACATTTTTACTCAGAGATGGAATTGAAAGGTGTGACATTAAAATGAATGTTTGGAAACTTCTCGACCCGAGTAGCATATAACTTTTGACAATGTCCCCACCGTCGGCTATGCACTTTCCCTACCGGTGCACCTCTCTTCGCATGCCGCCGTTGATGATTTACGGCGGCTGTTGGTGAAACCAACGCGCGCTGGAGGAGCTGCAGTTCCGAGATGTTTTGCCTCATTCTCCTTACAACCCGGACCAGGCGCCATAAGACGTTTGGCAGATTTTCAATATAAAGAAACATCTGAATGCTACGCAGGCTGCGTCCAATGACGAGGTTACCGAGGGAGTGGGTCGTTTGTGTAAACGACGCATTCCGTCATGACCTCAATCATGTACGACGGCATGAACAGAGTAGTGCACTGGTAGCGGAAGCGCATCGCCGCCGATGGAGACAATATTGAAAACTTATATGATCCCGGGAGAACGAAGATTACAAACTCTAATTCGAATGTAACATTTTTCAAATCCACCACTGTGTAAAAATGGTTACAGCCTAGGAGGCAAAACTTATGGATCAATCATCGTATTTTATTTTTATTATTAATAGGGTGCAATTAAGTTTTGCCGCAACGTTGGCGATACTTTCTCTTATTTTCGCAAATACGGAGCAGGATGTAGCAAGGTAAGACTGTAAGACCGATTCAAATAAATGCCCCATAAATTCGTTGTGTGAAATAGCTCGTCAGCGAGGGTAAAACAACTATACTCTGTGGCGACTTGACTTTATTCAATATCTGCCGCCATTTCCGAAACAAACCGGTGCTCCTCCCACTACTCCTGGAACAATGCATACCAGTTAAAATGAAGTAAAAAATAGGGTATGAAAGGGCATTATGAAAGATTGTGTTAATAAGTATTTCTACTTTACTTTAAATGTAAGTTGTATTTGTAGTACTATTCTTCAAAGACACTGCACCCGGTGTGGTTATTATACTTGAAGCACATAACCTTTAATTTACTTTATACTTTACTTCAAGCACTTTCTAGATGTACTTTACGCAACACTGTAGACAAGAAAACAGTGTCTGCAAAATCAAGCTCAGGCGGTGCTAAACCTCAAAGTAGAAATGATTCATCTGCAGTACATCATTGACCAGAAAACAAAAGGTACCAAACAAATAATTAAGCAGAAGCAAAACCAGCTATTCAAGCATGTGAAAACACAAGCTGCTTTATATCTGGCTAGCAGAATTTCGCTAATGAATCAAAACATTTGTGTGCTTTCTTGTTAATATAGAAAATATGAAATTAACTTCAAAAGTAATTCGCTACTTTCTTACTGTAGTAAGCAATTTACTCAATACTTTCCAATTGAGTGACATCTACTCTACTCAGATTACTTTTGCGGCCAATACTCAGTAACTTAGCTTTATTACTTGTTTGAGTAACTTGTACATGTCTGCTTCCTATTGAGCATGGAATGAGCAGCTGAAAAGGTAATGACGCGCATAGAAAATTTGTGTTCTAGCTCCTTGCATCAACCTGACGTCAATGAAATTGGCCCATATATATAGATATAGTTAGATGCAGTGAACGCATCTCCTGACTTCAGGATTGGAATAACTTTAGCCATTGTTCAGAAGTCTGAAATAGAGGCAGAGCGCAATGATGCATGCAAAAATTACAAAAAAAGTATGTGGCATATAATTTGGCGCACCTCTTCAAAAAAGAACTTGGAACTTGGTTAGGTCCATCTGACTTGGATGGGTCAGGGTTAAGAAATAACGAAAACATTTCTTCGTAAGACAATGAAACATCTACGAATGCCGGAATATCGGCGTGGGCATTAAATACTGGTAACATTCCTTCATCACTCAAACATAAAATGGGGAAAGAAGTGATTGAACGTGTTAGCTATATCTACGTTCTCTATTACCGGCTCATTATCATTCATGAGCTTGGAATTTTCATTAAAGCTCATTATCATTCATGTGCTCAAAGTTCCTGGAGGACAGATGCGGCCAAAACGTCCTGGGTGCAGTTAGTAAAAAAGTAAACAATGAGGCGCTTTGACTGTAAAACATTTTTGCTTAGCGTTTATTTTATATACCAATCTTTGAGCTAGCGTTCAAAGTTCAAATGGTTCTACGTATAGGTTCACGTATGGATTCACTAAGGGCTCTGCGCCAGTGGGCTTATAGATCTCAAAATCTTCCGCTTTTGATGCACTATATCTTTCGTGATCCATGTGCTGTTTGTATTTCTTTTTCTAGTTTTTGTGGAAATGTACTTATCTATGCATTACTTCACTATTGCGTTAAACTGGAGCTCCCAATGTGATAACGTCATTTATCGGATCATGACTAAGTTCCCTAAAATGACAACGGTATGATTCCAGTTTGCCTAAAAAGCCGACATCATCTGCGTTATTAAAATATTTGCTTGTTGGCTCTTACGGTGCGTGCACTGGGCGCAATGAGAAATGACAGGGACAGAGAAACCACAAAATGATCAGAAATGCCTGGTGATGCGCAATATTCATATGGACACAAAACGACAATACCACTAAGAAAGAAATAATTTAAGAACACTCTGGCATTCACCCTTTACTTATGTATAATCTTTCACATTCTGGGTCAAACCTTGCAAAAAACGTTATATTAATTAAAGCTGAAGCTATGAAGACGTCTTGATTTCCCGGCGCTAAAGCATCCCAATCGACGCTTGCAATATTCAAATCTCCATAAATTAGGCGTATAGGCGCATGCTTTATTCAAACAAATCATATAACTATTTTTAGAAATTGAAGTTAAGAGCCAGGTGGGGTCGATAGACGGCACCTATTATTATTTCTATGCTAGACAATTTTATTTTTCAGCAAACGCTTTCGATGTCAGATGAGTCTGCGATTTTAGTGTTGTCAAGGTCATGCTTAGCAATTATAGCAACCACAACACCCCTGCTACCGCAATATTTTCTGAACATCTTCAATCCCGGAGCAACTATTTCTTCGTTCATCACCAGATCATGCAGCGACGTTTCCGTAATGACCACAATGCCTTGTTTGTGCTGAATTAAGATATGTTATATAGGTCATCTACCTTGTTAAGAATACTGCTTGAAATAAGATTGATAATGAAGACATTTTGTACATCTTCAGTCCCATTGCGTGATACCGCTCGTGACTGCACGCCTCGGGATTCTCTTTCGAAGGTAAGTTTTATTGTAACGCTTTTTCACTATTCCCAGACGCACGTGCCTCCATTTAGTTTTAGCTTAACGTGCGTAAAGGGTGCATCTTTCGCTATCATTACTTTCTACACGGCTATTCTTCCAAAGCTTCCGACTGACATCTCTAAATTTTCTTCAGCAATCTCCATTAATAAAAATGTTTCTTCCTTATAAATATTTTGCGTTACGAAGGATTGCAATTTTCTCGTCTAGGCTACAAAGTGATAGAAAGACAGGTCTCACTTCATTTGGAAACGGGCTGCGAAATCGGTGTATCTGCTGTACACTGCCAAAATTGACTGCCTAATGCTTTTTTTCGGTACATTCTACACAACCTTTGTAGTGAACACAACATGGGATTCGTGAAAGTTTCATCGATAGCATAGATTATGAAGCTCTTATGTTTTTAATGAGCTCTAAATACATCTGGAACTCCCAAGGTGTTTTCTGCACATCCAACAGAGACGTATCGTACGACGAAATCTTATTATGAGCTTCCTGCAGTTCATCAGACAAACACTGTAAGTTTGTTACAGAAGTTTCGATTGTTTCTAGTCGTTCACTAAAGCTCTCTTTGTTTTCCCTGCTTTCCCCAACAATGAAAGCAATCAGTTTCTGACCTTCAAGTAACCCTTGCATATATCGTCAGGCCCAGGGGTGAGCTCCACTTCGTCACTAACATGTAACACTAATGCAATAACACATGAAAAACAAGTTACACAATATGCGTGGGCTCAGCAACACTATTTTCTACCTTCCTCTGAATAGAATTGGAAACGATTGAGCATCCCTGCTCGGACCATGTTGACAAGCCCACTGAAGCGAGAACGGTTCCAAGGACAGCTTTTAAGCTCAGCCACGGGCCACGCCTCCGTAGCAGACGTCGATCCTGGGTGTTCGAACTCATACTTTGTTGCCCTGTCGCCGTCGATCACAGGAAACGCCCATTGCACGCGCCGAAAGTGTGGCTGACTTTCCCCGAAGTTGTGTAGGATGACCGGGCATGACGTTGAAGCCACTGGCGCGGCGATTTTGATGTCTTCTTTGCCGGTGAGGAAAGACTGCCACAGCCGGGTCTGTACGTAGAAGAGGAAACGATGAGGCATTCATATATATATATATATATATATATATTAGATTTTTTAATTTTGAGATTTGCCTATTTTATGCACAAGGCCTGCCGTATACGTTAGTAAATGCTTAATACTTGCGCAGCAAATACCCATGTTTCTCTACTATCCTGTGTGGTCAATTATTTTCCACGGTTAAAACTTCTCGTGTTGGCTTGGCTGAGTTCTTAGCGGTGTGAAGAATTGAGTGTAAAATAACACAAACATTGCAGTCGTACTTGTACTTGAGCGCTTATGCGCGAAAAAATAGCTCGAAGGTGTTTGTTGTTATTTTCAAAGGAGTTGCGGTGTCAATGGTCTCAATACAATGATGTACGTCACGAAAAGCATAAACAAACAAAAGAAAAAACATGATAATTTTGCCCACCAGCAGAGTCTGAAATTGCTCCTATTCAGGCGGCCGCTAGCGAAATCCCGCAGACTGTTCAGTTAGAGTTAGTATAGACGGCAGAAAGACATCATCCTTGAATCCAGTAAGTGTGCTCGGAAAACATTTTTCTTGTCTCTGGGGCAGAGTCTTTCTCGAAAAGGTGTGTCAGGCGGCCATATTATGGGCACGCAATCTGAGCAAGTATGGGGAGCGAGCGCAGCGTCAGCGTTTCGGCGCGTACTCAGATGCAAATCTATTTGACATACGAATGCTGAGTCGCTGCTCAGAGCGAACTCACATCCAATCACAATCGTTTCGTGCAGAAATCATTTTCAAAATATGGCGGCTGTAAGTGGAAGTGTGCCGGGCACCGTATGCGCGCCATCATAAGGAGGTATAAGGTTTAAAAGCGCAAACAGACAGGGGCGATAGGAAATAACACAAACGACAGGGACAAGCGCTACTCTCAAGCGAGTTGATGGTAGGGCCTGTCCCTGTCGCGTGTGTTATTTGACATCGTCCCTGTCTCTTTGCGCTTTAATAACTTATATCTACCATGGACCAACTATCCCAAGCCAAAGTTTTAATGATTCATAAGGAAGGGTCGCGATATGCGATGAACATTAAGAGAGGCTGTACAGAGGCTCCATGTCAAACCATGGGGAGCGCTTGCAATTTAATGGTGAACGTCACTGGCAAAGCTTGGTCGCAAGTACGCACGCGCTGCATTTTTGCCGGCGAGGAGGAAAGCAGGCGGAAAAACTTAGACGCTCGCAGACGACCAACGCGTTCATCACCACCTCGTAGCTTTTATTGTAAACGCGGCCCATAAATCTCGTGACCCCAATCAACCAGTTGGAAAATCTCTGTAATCTATAGTTCCCTCAAAATGTTTGGCACCTTTAAATCGTCTGCTGGCTGCTGCTCCCCTAGCGGTACACAAACATTTCTTGGAAGAATTTGCATAGCAGAATTTAGGCTTAGGCGCACGACCCATTTATTGGGTGAAACGTGCACAATTCATGTAGTTACAGAAGCCCGAGGCAAAATGTAAAGAACCTACGTGACCTTTCAAAACAAGCTAGAGGGGCGCTGCAGTCTGCAGACGAGTTGTTTTCATCGCTACTCTGTGCAGCCCTTCGCTCCTGCCCGTCACACCTTCCCCTTCCAGACACCATATACAAAATATGGCGGCCGCCACTGTCGCCTGATGGACACTTGAAATGGGGCTATCGCGTGATATATTTTAGGAGACTCTATATTTGGTGTCCAAAGTCACAAGGCTCGATCTAAAATGGACCTTAAAAATCGACGACTCCACGTGGAAATCTGAACTTTTCGTCAAAAGTGTATTTCACAGGTAGGTATTTTCCTTTAAAATCACATAGCGTATCTCCTTTTCTGTGAAAAATAGGGCCAAGAAACTTGCCTGGCTTGACGGCGGCGACGCAGCCGACCAAGTCGAGTTGCGGGGTGTGTTTGACGCGCGTATTGATAGGTGGCGTCGGGATCAGCGTCCGAAGGTGTAGCCGACCAGCGAAAGCAGACGACACGCAGACTAAATTCGTTGGCAGCAAAAAGCGGAGTCGTTATACAAATGCGTTTTTTTTTTTTACTTAAGATTTGATTTTATTGTCCGCTTTTATTTTTTAATCAAAGGTACATTACAAAACGCTTAGGTTCATTTTAATCAACCACGGTGGTCGCAAGCAGTCTCGATAAAGAGGTAGCGCCATCTATCAATACGAGCGCCAAACACGCCCCGCCACTGGACTTGGTCGTCTTCGTCGCCGCCCGCCGTTGACTGTGGCAAGTTTCTTGGCCCTATTTTTTATAGAAAGGAGCTACGCCTTTTAATTTTACAAGAAAAAACCTACCTGTGAAATACAACTTTGACGAAAAGTTTCGATTGCTACGTGCAGGCGTCGATTTTTACGGTCCATTTTAGATCGAGCCTGGTGACTTGGGGACACCCTGTACTTCGTTTGAGTTAGGTTCAGACGAAGCCGAGGACGATCAGGTAATAGGACCAATCAGGCAGCGTAAGAAACTGCAAGCCACCAGGCATTTCCTGTTTATGACTTGATTTAGCGATGATAGAACACGCACCGAAACATGACGAAAACCATTATGGGGGCACATTTGACGCTGTCTGATTGTTTGCATCAGCTTGTAGCGTCGGCTGCGTCTGGATCTGAAAGGCCTTGCAACGATATTCGCTTGGAATGTGTCGTACGGTGCACGAGCTTACTGGCACTCGTGTTTCTTAAGTATACTCGCAAGCAACACCATTGGCCGAGAAAGTAATGGGTTGCGTAGTAAGTGGAAGGACAAAAGCCAGCATTTTCTCTCAATCTCTGCTTCGCAACACTTGAGGGCGTTAAAGGGACACTGACACCCCCAAATATTTTTTTTCCTTTTTTGTCAGGCGATTCATTATGGTGTCGGAATACTACCCATTTAATATTTTGCTACAGAGTCACGTATTTTTTCAATAAAGCCAAAAAACGCAAATTCGCGAAACCGAAACCGAAACGGAGAAGTGGAGTGGATAGCGTGAGTGGCGGAAGTCACGTGGCTACACCCGACCGTGCGTTTTTTTTTGTTTTTTTTTTCTCCTCTTTCCGCACGTAGCACCGTAGCAGACGAAATGCGTTCGCTCGCCGTGGTATTCCTTTGCAGTTATGTTTGTTCCGCTCGCTGTTCTGTATTTCAAGATGAGTTGTTTTGTACATTTAATTGGCAATTAGTAGTGAGTGCCCGAGTGCCGTAGTGTGGTGAATTCCCGTGATCGGCTCCGAAAAGAATACTCCCAAGATGTTGCGTGAAGAGTTGCCTCACATGTCCTGCATCTGAAAGTGGCCAGAGTTATGCCAGAGTGCACAAGTTTCCGAAAGATCAACGGGTCGGGGTCAATGGCTGGCTGCAATTCCTGTAGAACCATTCATTACGCGAAGCTCGGAAAGCGGACGCTACCCGATTTATATGCTCCTTGCGTTTAGTGGAAAGTGATATACATTGAGTTCGCAGGTGTCAAAAATGGAATCCATACCATTTAGTGCAACGACGTATCGTCCACAATTTTTTTTTTTGTGTGATAATTGTAAAAAAAAGAAATGTAAACAGCGCAGAATGCTTGATAAAAAAAAATATATAAAAAGTACACCCTCACCAGGTATCGAACCCGTGCCCTTTGCGTGTGAAGCGGACGTCTTTCCACTGAGCTACCGAAGGAACCCAATTATGCGTAGTTATGCAGCGGGTAGACTGTATGTCGGAAGTTTGCTGCCGATTTCCCGATTTCCCTTCAATACATGCACTCCCGGCTTGAAGTCAAGCAGCGCACCAAGCATAGGGCACATTCGCACCTCGTAAAGTAACCGTACGCGTGCGTATTCAACTCGAAGTACGCACTTCGTGCTTGACGTTTGAGCGAGCGATGTCTTCAGCCACGAGAAGGGACGACGGCTCGGCGACGTCTTCGTGCAATCGGCTTGCTGGTCGAGCGTGTCGTACGGGATGAATATCAGTTCTTTTGATCGGTCCAAAATTTCTCTTTCGAAGAATGACAGAATTCGCCAGTACCGTGAACGACAGTTCTGAAGTAGAGGTCCAACGCCCGTCGTCCGCTGCCACCCGCTAGTGCTAGTCCCACGATACGCGAAACGACGCCATGTCGAGAATTGTGCAGTGAACGCACAGAAAGCTTCCGGTTGTGTGTGCTACCTTTTTTTTTTCAATCAACGTATTTGCAGCTTTTTTGAAGCCACAAAAAATGGGTTTCATATTTTTTTCTAGATTTAATATTGACTGTGTGCCTTTAATGACCCACGACTTTCATTAAATTTGGTGGTCGCATCGATACCTTACAAAAACGGCCCGTGACCACGGAAAAGAGAGTGAGCGAGACTCGAATCGGCCACTTCTTGATCGGCGGTTTTCGGGCGGAACGAAACCGAATTTCGAGCCGCAAATTCTGTTCTGGGTAGTTGGGCTCTCATATGTCACATACAACTAAAAACCTCGGCGAGCAAAAATACCCTGTCAGTGTCCCTTTAACTGCGGGGTCCCCCACTGGCGATATTTCGATACGGCTCATAGATTGGCCCCGAGCATTGCGTGAGCACTCAATTTGGGCTCTTGAAAATAAATCGCCCGACAAACATTCGGGTAGTTGCCAGTGTTCAGTCGCTGTGCACGATGACGACAATAGTCAACCTTTACAATGTCTGGAACTCAGCGCATGTCCTGTGCTTCGCCAACCCCTGCGCGTGAATATGATCACCACTGGCGGTATATAATCTGCTTCAGATCATCTGGCCACTTGTTCTGGCTGCGAGTTAAGAACGTAAATGCGGCTCGTCTTTTTTCCTTTTTTCGTGCGACTTTTGTTGCATTTAGAGAAAAACGAACCAGCGTTTTATAATCATTATTGCCAGGAATTCGCTTTAAGCGGTATTTTCGCAAATAAAAAATAAAAGAAATGTAAGTCGCTTACAACCCCCTGTAATACCGAATTAGATCGCAGCTCTTGAAGAGGAGGAGGGAAGGGTACTGAGGCAACACCTCCTAGAGAGGAAGGCCGTACCGCTCTTCTCGTGACGTCGCAAAGGGAGGCCATCGTGGGCGCGCGTCGAAGCGAAGGCAACGCGCGTGGATCGACCGTCGTAACGCGCTTTTAGTCACATACGCGTGTCTTATTAACTAAAATGAAAGCTGCACATAGCAACGGGGCTAGAAAGCATTTTATTACACGGACAAAACATTACACCGCTATATAATTTGTACGAAATGGCACGAGGTATGCGTAAAAGACGTCTATAGAAAAATGTGATTGTTTTAAGTCGAAAACATTGAGTCACGCAAATATTGTTGTAGGAATGCATATTTTATGCAGAAATACTACGACAAAATGGCGAGACACGCTGTGAATGGACACAGCAAAAGAGATCAGTTAAAAATCAGGTAGACGTAGTCAACGCGGACACGGCAAGACAAGTGCCACTTCCGATCATGAAAGCGATGTTATTGCCTGTAGTCACTGAATTCTTGCATTATACCCCATCCACACGGCAAAATTATTGTAATTTCGATCGAATGACATTATGCGGTCGACAAATCAGCTTCGCTCACGACCGCGAGCTGATTAAATCCCATATCACTGAATGAAAATATATTAACTTTTTCATGTGGCAGAGGTACTAAACTTAGTGCTTAGTCAACTAATTTACTTCTCCCTATGGGCTCGAGCTGCCTCAGAACGAAATATAACTTATTTTGTATATAATAATACTATTACCTTAATACAACTGAAGATTCTAGTATAAACGCGGTAAAGGAAATAAAATAACGTTAGTCTAAATAGACACATAACCACAAACAACGCACTTTCAATAATCACACAAATTTGCTTTTTACCTTTCAGTGAAAACTAGATTACCACGCATATTTACAAATGTTGACTCAACTGCACACTGATAACGACAAAGAACAAACTTCCATCCTATCGCGCGATTTAAAAAAAAGAAGCGGTTGCAGCACTTTACTTGCCTCCTACATGACCACGAAAGCCCGTAAATAAGTTGCTTCTCACCTGTCGATCGTATCCATACGTCCCACAATATCCGTGACGAAAACATTGGAACACGAACTCCAAGAAGTATATCTCTGTCGAGAGAGAGGTCTGTGATCCATCGATAATCGACCAGTCATTGATGGCTAGTTGTCGCACATGTAACTCAAACTGTAGCAGGACTTGTTTCACGAATCCACGTAAATGCCGCAGTATCAAGCTAACACAAAAAAAAACTACCCGAGACTGCAGTGATGACAAAAGAAAAAACGGGAAACAAGTATCAAAAGTGCCACACACGAGAAGAGTGGCGACGAAAGGCTTAACGTTGCCGACCCATCTCTTCCTCGTGTGCGCTCATTGTGGCGACGACTGGATTTTTTTTTTTCGGTTCCCTTCCCTTCTGAAATGTCTCAGCGTTCCTTTTCAGACAGTCAGCAGCTCACACACAACGAAAATTTACCAAAATCGGAGCCCGTGTGAGGGAAGCAAATGTCGCAATAGGCCGGTTGATTCGGAAAGTCTGGGGTGCTGCGGGCCTGCACGCATTGCCGCGGTTACGGGGATACTCATAAATACAAATTTGGTACTTTCAATCTTGGTAACGGTTGTATATTACGTTTATATTATATATATAATAAATTGCACAAGACTGCGCTTTTAAAACATATATTAATGTCGGATAAACGCGCACGAACACCACCGCGCCGCTTGACACGAAACATTTTTTTTCATGCCGATAGCATTTTTAATCACGTAGTTGCGAAATGGCCTTCCTTCCTCCGACATTGTGACGTAACCATTCGGAGCGCTATGGCCTTCATCTCTTGGAGGTGTTGACTGAGGGGAGCGTGAACACTCCTCCCTCCTCCACACCTCCTTATCCTGCGTGCTACTCCTCCCTCCGAGTGGCGTCGGCGTAACCGTGAGGTCACGTGACTGCCGTGAGGTCACGTGACCCCCTTGAGGTCACGTGACGTCACCAGTGATGACATCATCAGTGACGTTACTGATGCCGTCATCGTGATGATGACTATGACTATCAGGTTGACGTCATCGTGATGACGTCACCAATGACGTCACCAGTGATGACGTCACCAGTGACGTCATCGTGGTGATGACGATGACGTCATCACAATGACGCCACTGATGACGTCATCACCACGCGGTTACGCTGACGCCGACACCGACGGCGACGGCGACGGCGACGGCGACGCCGCTCAAGCCGGAAACGGGCGCCTAAGAGCTGCGCTCTAAAAAGAAAAGGCATCTACAATATTTTGTGATGACGAATTAGAGCGCAGTTTTTGAGGAGGAGGAGGCGGGGCATGGAGGGGAGAGTATTCCCCTCCTCTCCTACTCCCCTCCCATTTAGCGGGAAATTTTCGCTAGATTTCCCGCTGTATTTAGCGAAAGTTTTCCAGCTAAATTTAGCGCAAAATTTCCCCGCTAGATTTAGCGGAACAATTTCCCCGCTAAATCTAGCGGGAAAATTTCTGCTCAAAATTTAGCGGACAAATTTCATCACTTCATTTATCGGGGAAAGTTTTCCGCTGAATGTAGGGGAAAATGTTTCCGCGAAATTTAGCGGAAAAATTTTCACGCTAATTTCAGCGTGGAAACATTTCCGCTATATTTAGCGGGTAATTTTTCCGCTAAATTGAACGGGAAAAATGTTCCTCTAAATTTTTCGGAGGACTGTTTCCGCTAACCTTAAACGGGAAATTTTAACGCTAAATGTAGAGGGGAAATGTTACCGCTATATTTAATAAAAAACGTCTCCCCAACATTTAGCGGAAAGATTTCGCCGCTAAGTTAAGCGGGGAAATTTAGCCAATATTTTCCCGCTAGGTTTAGCGAAAAATTTTATCATAATGCAACGCGCGGTTACGTCCGGTTGCATTATTCCCATATTGCATTATTGCATATTGCATATTGCATTATTCCGGGTTACGCCGACGCCGATAGCGACGCCACTCAAGCCGGAAACTGTCGCCAAAGAGCTGAACTACAACGAACTTGTGGCGCTTATTTCTTTTTTTTTTTTCTTTTTGGGGCGGGGGGGGGGGGGGGTTGCAATGGAGCACTATCACATCAGACACCCCAATTTCCTGTTGAAAAAGACTCGCAAATAAATTTTAAAACGAATTAGACGCTTAGCAAATGGCGCCTGGGGGATATCGCTAAAGCCTCGTTAGTAATGTATATCTAGGAACATTGACAGGTAGTGACGATGACTGTCCCGCCTAGAACCAATGTTACTAAAACACTCAGTTGGCAAACTCCCCCTTGAAACCCACTGATCTCTATTAAAGGGGTGCTCCGGCCGTTTTTTGAGCTACCTAAACAAATTGCATTTTCTGACTACCCGGACTTCAGTCGTCACGGTATGCTATTTATTTTCTCCAAATTCAAAATAGCAATTGGGAAAACCGTAAATGAAGTTGATGCCGAAACCAGCATTCAAATTTTCGCGCGCTCTTCAGGGGTGTGACGTCACATATGGTACAGACTTTCAGGTCGTGCATGTAGTCTTAAACAGAGTATGTTAAGTGCTTTTTGCGTGCTTCTCAGTGAATCAGTTACCAAACATTCTTTTCCCACCATCAAACGTCTTGTAATCAGTTGGGAACATGGCTTACTGCCCCCTTTGTACCATATCTGTCGTCACACATCAATGTTGCCAGTAGGGGCTCCCATTTTGAGAAACACGATGAAAACGAAATTTGAAAATTCAATAACTTCGCGAATTTTTTTTCTTTTCACACAATACTTGGGGAACTCGTAGAGCCATGTCTATCGGTGTGTTGAGCCAATTTTAAAGCAAATCAGCGACCATGAAAAAATCGCCGGAGTACCCCTTTAAAGGGGGCTGGATGGCGCATAGACACTCTCCGAGCAGGGCGGAAGAAAAGCCACCGTATGTTTGATGCTTGTCCCGGAAGTCGGAAGTCTTCTAGGCCTCCTGGTGCATTCAGTCGATGTTTTTGTCCGTACTTTCCGGTATCTTTGAGAGGGTTTTAGTAATCATGCTCCAAATTCAATCCCGAAATTGAGGCATTTGAACTTGAGACGTTTGTCTTTCCCCTTAGTTCTGTGTCTTCTTACACTTTTTTTTTCAAGTTTTCCTTCCCAGTTTTAGGATTTTAACATCATGATCGACATACACCAGCTCGCCTGCACCTTGCCAATTTTTGCCTTCCACTGTGTACGTTTTGGCGCCAAAATGGCCGATCAAAGCAAAGCTGAACAGTAACAGCAAACGATATCGAATACCATACTTTGGTTACGGTGAGATAGCGCCACCGACCCTTGCGCGACACGACTTGAACGAATACGCGCATCCGTGCCGTTTCCAGAGCGGCCGCTGTGGGAGAATCGGCGGCCTTGCGATCACGTTTAGTTTCGATCTCGAGTACTGATCGGAGCCACTTTTTTAATGCAGGTTCCTATGGCAGTTTCCCAACTGAGTATTATAGTCACGTTGCCTAGCTCCAATATTATTAGTTGCCTAGAGCAATAGCCTCACTGGTGCCCCATGCAGCGTGCGCCTAAAGGTAGCTTTGGCAAGCTAGTTGCACGCACTTGCCCGCACGAACAGGCGCATAGCGGCGGCCAGACGCCCTGCTTGCAATCCTCTTGCCGAATCAGCCTCGCCGCAGGCTTGCTCGTTCTGGCAGGCTACATCACGCCTACACCGGATGTCACGTGCTCGCCGCTGGCTATACTCCGAGCGCTTGCCGCAGTGGGCCATTTAAAACGAAAAATACTGTCATCAGCTTCAGAACAGAAACGTGCGATTGCCATTTGCAGATATTGTGGATCATATTCAGCCTATGTCTGAACAAGACAGGTATATTTCGAATTTAGTTGAAGTACCCCTTTAAAGGGAAACTAAAACATTTCTATATTTAAGAAAAAAAAAACCTCAATGGTTTTTATTTGGTCTCCAGGATAACAAATATCAAGATTATTGTTTCAATTTGGTGCACGGAGGCTGCAGAAATTCATTTTTAAAGTACCTCCGAAGCCGCATCTTCCCGGGGCGTGACGTCATACTAGGAGCCTCCGGAATCTCTGCTCTCGGGCTTCTTCAGCGACTGTCAAAGCTATGCACGTGCAACCTGGACCTTTTCAAAAAGGTGAGAACGAGACATCCTGACTGGTGTCAGTGCGGAAAAACATACCTGGTAAGCCTGCACTTGCACGCGCTGCCCACACGAGCGACACGCGCTTTGCCGTCCAAAGATCTATAGTACGACGTTACGACTGGTCGGAGGCTTTTCGCGTTTTCTCACGTTTAGTTACATCCTCGGGGAAAACGAACGTGGTATTCAGATTCATGGGATAAAAATACTCAAGAATTATCCTCTAACTTGTTTTTTTTTTTCTAGGTGTGTTTCAGCTTCCCTTCAAGGTGAAACAAAGTATAGGCATGTGCAAAGTGCTCTGAAATGTGTGCTTTGCAATATGTCATTCAAATGTATGGTAGCGCACTTTTAACCTGAACTCACAAATGTCGTTTGCGCATGCAATACGAAAAAAAAAGCTTGCACTTTGGCGAGCTTTTCTATATTGTCGGGTTGATATTTATGGGATCGTGATAGCGATTTCCATCGAGGCGTGTTTATAATGTCCTGTTTGTTATACAATAATTAGTATTTCTTCCCATTTATGCGTTATTTTGTACAGATTGCGCTTTAAAATCTGCAGGACAGACAAGCGGTTCTTGAAACTTCAGATAAAAATTAAACTGGCCATAATTATTTTAAGCAACAGGACGGTCGAAGCATTGTTCCTCTTAAGCGAATAGTTTTATCTAGTGACTCGCTAGTATGATGCTCATCTAGATCCTAAGCAAGAGGACGTCCGATCATTGGCTTCCACAGAGCCGGAATACGTTCCGTGTTCTCCGCTCTGCCGTGCGCACACACTCGGCTAGCTACTTAATTATATTACTCTTTATTTGCATTCACAGAATGGTTGTGGCTTATAAATAAGTTGTATAAAGAAATTGAAGTTCCCAGAACCCCAAAACGTTTAGACAACACCGGTAAAGTACAGGAAGAACAACTTTAATTCCAGCAAATATGTTAAAGAAAAAGTCGTGAAATTATTATGGAACATGACATAGGGGCCAATCGCCACGATGATACTAATAATTAGCTTAAATTTGTTATTTGACTTTTAAGAGACGGTTACACCAAAGCCGCTTTGCGCAAATCGGAGCTTAGCCAGGAACCTAAGCTGAGTTTCGATTCTGTTCTGTTGCAGCAGAATCACTTTTCGCTAGACTTATTACTAAACCGCGCCTATCAAGACCGTTCAGAATTGAATCTTGGGCGTGTTGGTAAGGCATGATTATTTAAAACGTACAGAGAAACAGACGGCACGGAAGACAGGAGACAATCAATTGCTGAACTTGCAATTGAGATTTTAATCGTCAAAGCGCAGCCCATTCGCAACTAAAGCGAACTATAAGAGGCGCGCTGGTCAGGCAAAATAGCCGACGAAAGGATGTCGTTTTCGTCGTTCGGCAAGCGGACCACCATATATTTCTTGCACTGCAGAGTAAACTTGGTGTAACATATATAAACAAAGCAATTTTTCGACGGTAGAAGCATTCTTCTAGTCAGTGCGTAGGAATGACATGGCGGAAGCATAAAACTAATTACAGAAAACGTTGTTTGTTTCTATGCTGCACATGAGAACCAAGCAGCGATAGCAGACGACAGAGTCGAACGACCTCCTCTTTTGAGATTCTCGGCGTCGCCGCTACGCGGCGTCAATTTCGCTGGTGTCGCCAATGTGCACGGCCTGTAACGTACTCCTATTTACAACCTTGTTTATTTTTTGCTTTCAACGCACATCCTTTATTTCAATCAGCACGTTGAATAGCAATGGTGCATTATCCCGGCGATCAGCTGATATTCAACACTTCTGCCGTTCTGAGCAGGTTGCGGCGAAGCGACTCTTTTAAATAATAAAACAGCGAAATTGCCATTTTATTCATTTTTACACTTTTGGACCAATCTTCAGTGAAGTTTCCTTGTCTCTTGGAGCAAAATCTTAGCTTTGAAAAACTGTGTCGTTCTGCAATCGTAACTTTCCTGGTGGTCGCCCTTTCTAGAGATAGTTCGCTTTATCCCTTTCCTTTGTGGCGACGACAAATCATAACGACTACGATGAGAGATATGTCCAGCACTATACTGGGGAAGGCTGCGGCGGGTGTGCAAAGAGACGTCCATTCTCGTCGACACGATGTGATCAACTATTGGGAGTTTTCGTACTTCGATGATCGCCGCCGTCATTTCTTGAACTAGGGAGACAACAGCGTTACCCTTACTGAACTCCAAATCTGCCTCTTATCACTCGTGAACGAGCTTCTTGTTCTTCTCTATTAGCAAGCATGAAAAAAAAAAAGATTCTCGGCGACCTCTGTGTTTTCATAAATTGACTCTGTGCGATCATCAAGGGATCCACCGGTGGTATCGCTTTGATGTATGTGTAGTTATACCTTCTTTATAATACTGCTTCACAGCGCACAAACACACTTAAAAGTAATTTCACGCACACAAAGGAAGAACACAATTAAGAACTCTCACACAGCGCTGACTGACAACTCGAGTATATTATGCATCATCTTCATCTTCCTTCACTCCGATGCAAATGGAGGTGAACCCAAAAAAAACCGAGGAACGTTTTCGGTTTTTTGGGGTTTTCGGTTTCTTTGGGTTCACCTCCATTTGCATCGGAGTTAAGGAAGATGAAGATGATGCATAATATACTCGAGTTGTCAGTCAGCGCTGTGTGAGAGTTCTTCCTTTGTGTTCTTCCTTTGTGTGCGTGAAATTACTTTTAAGTGTGTCTGATCTTGTGCGCTGTGAAGCAGTATCATGAATAACCAACTCGCCCAAGCTGAAATTCTGACCTATACCTTCTTTCCCCATCTTTGAAACAAAATATTCTTAGTTTCATTACAAAAGGGTTTGACACAATCAAGCCATTTCAAGGTGTCATTTGTGTGGTTGACTGCACAGCCATTCCTAGCAGTAACCAACAGTAGGCCATGTCGACCTCAGTTGCGGTATGTGCAGTGTGAAGAAAAATGTTGGCCACCAGCTGTTCATCCAAGGCTTTCTGATATAGTGGCCAAGCCAGTGGATGGCAGCATTGTTTTCAATAAACGAGTTTTTGAGCCAGATGTCGAGAGCAATCAAGTTTCGGGAGAGAGGTGTTCTCCCGGGAGATAAAGGCCTCGCTTGTTCACACAACATCATGACACTAGTTGCGGAACCATAGACAATTGCCCAAAGAAGGGTAAGACAGGTTTGATATTTGCATCTTCATGATGGTGGTTTAAGACTTTCCTCGAACAGCTTCATCCTGTGACCTCCACATGCGTTAAGGTTTTGCTCAACATCCCTTCATAAATTCTCTCCCATTTTATATGATTAAAAAGCTGTGTGTATAACAAACGCCACATATTGGCATATCCACTTCATGGAAGGGCAGTAGGACGTGCAGAAATGTAGTTTTCTTGATTTTGAGCTCAGCCCAAGGGCCGAACACTGCACATTCCGGCAGTGTAGCAACAGCAGTTTTCCATAACATGGTACTTGAACTGACCGAAGCAGAACTCTCTGTGGATCTGAAACTGGTAAGGCAATAGGCATATTTTACCCAGCTGTGCCAACGAAAAAGTCGCCGTGCATGCTGATAACAGCAGCACTAAGGCCAGTATCACCAACTGTGTGTTTGCGATGAGCCGATGTGCTCTTAGACAGGGTTTCAAAATACTTCTTTGGTTCGGTATCAAAAGCAACACCATGCTTTGAAACTTTTACTTGTCGACAAGTGGATGCTCTGTTTTGAAGAGACACCTTTTTGTTTTTATTTCCTTAGGGGTAAATATATACTCCAGATAATTTTTTTTTAGGCCATGCAAGAAATAATTACATTACGCGCCGGGATAGTTTATTTTTATATCGCGGGTTTTCTAAAAAAAAGTATATCATTCGAACACTGCTTCTGAAATCAACAATTGAAAATGGAGAGAAAAAAAAAAACAATTGCGGCACGTAATGTGGATTTTTCATGCATGAAAAATTCACATTAAGCGCCACAATAGTGCGGATTTTTTTTCCCCTTTTTTTCAGCTGTTGATTTAGTGAATCGCGTTCGTATGATATTCTTTTTCTTTTTTCTGTCACCTCTAAAGAGGAGGTAATACAGCGTCTCAATAGGGGCCTGTGATCGTAAGTTCACCCACCTACAATGGCGTTGAAAGAGTTGGTAATGAACCTTAATAAGGGTGTACCTTCACGAAACATATACTCGCATCTCTATTTTTTCTATACCACTTGATATTCTATAGTTTCACATAGCGACGCTGGTGGGGAACGTTGTCCTCTCCACAACGACAGTTCAAAAATTGGCCGCATTGGGCAAGAATGGTGGCGCTTTACTCAACTGTTGATGACACTTGCGAGAGGGGCGACACGCAAGTCGCTCTGTGACCTCGCAGAGTTGTAATGCTTTGTTAATGCGCATCAATGGAGTGAATGCATATAGCCTACGCGTCGTTGCTCCGTGTGCGTCTGCCTCTCCACGATTCTCGGTGAACTGTGGTTTGTATTTATTCTGTTCGTATTATTTGACTGCGGACAGCGCTTCGCCACGCTGCTTTTGCAACTGGAATGTTAGAGCTCATTCAAGATGCATGTCTTATTTCAATTACGGAAGCACTGTTTTTATCGTGTATGGTAAAGATATAAATTAGTAAAGCAATTCCTTATATGACTTCCATTTGTCATCTATAGTGTGTGTTCACACTACTGTGTTCGTTTCACGCGGAGAGGACTGAACGTCAACCAGTTTTGGGGTCCCGTACTCTGCATCAAGGTTGCTTGTTAATCATCTGAGTCAGCGGTCACCGTGATGATTATATTGCATGCTTTCATTTTTAAGTGTTTTGCCCTTAATTTTATTACATGAGTACTCGAAGGTCACTTGCACTTTAGTGACGAAAGTTTAAAAAACTCTGTGAATACTTATTTACAACGCCATTCCGTCTTGTAAAAAAAATATTATCGCTCAGATGTTCTAGTCTGCTATCCCTTTTTATGTGTTGGGTTTTCTCCGCAGGTAATTATCTCGTGTGATTACACCATAAGGCTCGCTTTGAAATAAAAAAAAATAACAATAGTATTCTTAATAGGAAATATCAAATAACCTACACACGTCCGAATTTCAACGTTTCGGGCATGCATTATGCTCCGTTTTATTCGAGGCTACATCGATGTACCGCGCATTTATGTCCTATTTATTTTTCTTTCAAGTGCTCCTAATATATACATTGTTGTCGGCCCGCATATTTGCCACAAGCAATATTGTTCCAGAAGTAGAAGGGTTCGACGAAGAATGGCCTTCAGTTTCTCACATTGACGCAGTCCCAAGTGAAATGATTAGAGACGCCATCATCATGGAAAGGGCTCAGGTAAATTTTATGCTCATTTTTCCAACGAAGCTACATACGCCTCGTTACAATGCGAGTCTGCTTGGAAACTCACGAAAATAATGTAAATGAGGCGTGATACGATTCAATCTGTGTGTATGCGTAAGACATAAAGGGGCCATGAAACGATATTCCAGTTGGAATGTTCATGACTTCGCATGGGCGTACTGGTCTTAGTCTGGACCAAGTATATACTCGCGCAGACCGCCCACCGCTTCCGAAGCTCCTTTTTCGCGGTGAAATTGCGAAGATAAAAGGGGACTCTTCGCTTCAGTCTCGCTTTCGCACAGCTGATGACGTAATTGTGGAATCGAAACCACCCGTCTGACGAGAGTCGAGTACGGCTCATCGACTAGACACGACAACTGCACGAGCACTCGACTTCGGCTCGTAACAATCAATTCCTCGGCGGACACTTGGGCAGAGGTTCGTGTCCAACAACTGCGGTCATGAGAATAACCGAACTCCAACAATGCCTGGAGCTCATCGCCCGTTTTTTATTTTGCCAACCTCAGAGCGTGGGTACGATTCATGTTGGCGGCATAGGGCTACGCCACGTGGGCGCTTGTTCTGGCTCCGCGTGGGGGGGGGGGGGGGGGGGGGGGGGGGTGAACATGTTCATATTTCATGATATGTGTGGCAATTGCCATTCTATATATATCAAAAAAAACTATGGCAAGTTCATTCAGATATTTACGTTATGAAGTGATTCTAAGAACTGTCGGGACTGGTTATAACGAAATAGTGACTAATGCGAAGCGATCACGATTTCTCATTCCCTTTTGCACTCCGCTATAACCGAGGTCGGTAATAACAAACTAGCGGATATAGCGAAGTGATTTCCAATCCCCGTTGACTTTGTTAGAACCGGTCTCGACTGTAGTATTCAGCGAAAGTAGAAAAATTATTTCATGACCCATTTAAGAAGTCAGGAGCGTTCATGTTCCCGTACTGCACTTGGGATGGCCAATGGCCGCAATCTACAGAAAGACCTCAATGAACGGCGAGGCATAACATATACCTGTAGACTTAAAAGAAAACTGTCTGAAACTTGGCACTAAGCATGGTGTTCCCTCCCAGCTCCTTAAAAATATGCTTTGCGGGAAAGAAGACGTTTCAGAATACTTAAGGCTCGTTCACACAACGACAAGCGACAACCGACGTTCACGTCGCGCGCGATCAGCGCTTCCTTACCGGCGAGTCGCTTGTCGGAGGCTCTCGGGAGCCACCGTCGATTTCGTGCACCCCACCACATCTTGGGTTCTCGTTTCGCTGCTTTTCCATTTTCGTTGTCTCAGAGCTTCACATGCATCGTCGATATTATATAAAACAACTCGTTATGTTGGCCTGGATCCGTCGGAACCATACAAAGAAGCACAATCGCTCCATGGGCGTGCACTAGCTCGAGCTTTCGCGTCGCAGGACGTACCTGTCAAGACAAAAGTGGCACGGATTCGCTGCCAGGCCGAGTTCGTCTTTCCAGCGCTCGTTCAAATCGGGTAGCTGCTTCTCTAAAAAACTTGATATTTTTTTAATAGTGCTGACCAAAGCGGCCACAGAGAGTTGCGTGGTTCTGTATCCACGGCCGCTACTGCGAACCGAGACCAGGCTTACGCAGACGTAGCCTTCGCATTTGAAATGTGCTCGTAGAGCCAGAGAGAAGAGGAGGAAGAAGAAAGAAGAGTAAAGATAAGAGGACGCGAGAGTGGACGGAAAGGTATTACCGGGGTACTTATGTAAAGCTCCCCTCCTTCCCTCTGAGGCGCGAAGGAGCGCGAATTACGAAATTAATCCATGGAGAAGGGGAAAAACGGGGACAACGCACAAACACAAATCTCCAAACACAGCTAGGTGACTGGTGCGCGACCGAAACAATCCGCCTGGTCCTGGTATCGAACCAGGGACCTTTCCATTTCCGGTGGAGCACTCTACCGACAGAGCTAACCAGGAGTTAGACGTCAGTGGAGCAAACAGGTTTCATCACTTGCCACTAGTCTAACACCAACAAGATTGGCCTTCACTTTTTTACGTTACGATGAAAAAGATTATACAAGGATTCTAACGAATGACAAATCAGAATACAATTAGACACAAAAAATGCGATCCGATCAGGGACAACAGACGCGACGTTTCTCTCATTGCCTTTTTCAAACCCATTCGTATTTCGAGTTATTGCATTCGCCGGGAGCGTTAAAGTATTCGCCGTGATTGGTTATTTCTGTATTCCGTAAGAAAGCACACTTTCGGGTTTTTTTACGGAGTAGCCACGCGGGTACTTTAGCGAGATAAAGTTGTGGTTGAATTTCCACCGTTAAAGCGCCCAAAAAAAAAACTTCAAAATTTTTTAAAAACAATGTTTTGCTTTTATTTAAATTGTTACTAAGTTGCGTGAGGTGTTGGCTGGGAAATCACGTCGTGGTGAAGTATTTGAAAAATTCGAAGAACATATATGTTAATCATTCGCGTTACATGTGAGGGTACAAAAACATGAACGTTCCTTAGTTTAAATATTTAACATTACTTCTAAAGTTGCCGTGCAATCCTATTTAAGCGTCTACCCTTTTTTGCGGTTTCCACGTCTCTTGTGGTTCAGGCAACCCAGCGGGCACGGAGAGAGTAACTAAATATCAGTCCGCCATATTTTAACCGGACGACGCGGAAACCTCCTCCTCCTACGGGGGCGCCCCGTGGTGTCGAACGCGCGCGGCATGTCACGAAATCGTGACGTTGTTGGTCCTGGCCAGCCGAGGAGAGAGAGCCGCCGGGGAACGGGGCAGCTCTCTCTTTTTGGCCTCACCTGCTTTCCCCGTTTTCCCCTCCCTCCCCACATTCCTCAGTCATCGCGGTCAGCACGCACGAGAAAAGAGGGGACAGAGGCACAAAGACGTCGTGAAAGAGGTTAGTTTTTGCTTGTTTTTGTAAATTTAATATCCATATAACTTTTAAAATGAAGCGAATTTCCAGAAAAGAAAAAGTTCATTCACTAAGGTACTACGTTCAATGCGCTCAAGTTCGATGCATATTAAAAAAAAAAATCGCAAAATTTTGTTGCAGGGCTTTTTTTAATTAACTACACACGAGTTTTCTAAAACACATTTCAAAAAAAAAATTGTATTATCGTCTTTAAGTAGGGGTCTGTGTATCTGACACAATTAAACCACTCTCTGGAGCTGGAAAGTTTTAAGACCATCCGACTGCTGCCAAACCGCCTACTACAACTACTGCTGCTACAACTATTACCAATATTATTACTATTATTACTAAGGAGTAGTGATATTACTACTAAATCAGACTGTAAGAGATATAATATATGCATACTCATTCTATTCGTAGTCAATTGAGCGTTAACGTAACCGGCGTGCTCCTTGCCAGGATTACAGAAAGGAGAATGTGCTTTTTGTTTTTAGTGAACCAAGGGATTCGTGGTTTTATTTCAGTGTTTTTTCTGCACACTCTTTTTTTATACTCTAATGGTCATGTTCGAAGAATCAGCTTATATCAGAGTGGTTGCTTAGCATATTCTTGACAGTTGATAATACAGGTGATGAGGTTCGACCCAGACGTTTTTGCATTAAAGGACACATGCAAAGAAAAAAAACATTTTTTTTTAAACAGCTTAGATGGTAAAAGGATATCATAAAACGATTTTGCAACGAAGAAAAAAAAATTTTTAGAGCTATATTTACGGCGCTATACGAATTTGTAGTTGGCGCCCGCGGGCGCCGCAGAAAAGTGGCCCTTATTTATCACGTGACGGGCCCATATTTGTCACGTGGTGCTTGCGCTCTTTCGGAAGCTTCCTATGGCCTCTAAAAGTAACTTATTTATCTTTGTTTGAAGTATAACCAAAAACTAAGATTAATAAGTAACTTTTACAGCCCAAAGGAAACTCCTGAAAAAGCGCAAGCAGACGTGATAGACCTGTGCGCCGGTCAGATGACGGCGGCGGCGCCCCGAAGCACACAAACTTGTGCGGCGGCGGCGACGGCGCCGTGGAGAAACGCGTTGAAGCGGCGTCATACAATGCTCAGCGTGCGGCGGCGGCGTGGCTTTGCGGCGCCGGCGACGCAGGGCGGCGGCGCGCGGGCCTACCACGTGACCGGCGGCGGCTCCAGCGGGCGCCAACTACAAATTCGTATAGCGCCGTAAATATAGCTCTAAATGTTTTTTGTCTTCGTTGTAAAATCATTTTTTTATATTCTTTTTCCATCTAAGTTGTTTAAAAAAAATGTATTTTTCTTTGCATGTGCCCTTTAAATAATACACATTTTTTGTCTTTTTATTTCTAGGGTGGAAAAACGTGCTTTAACGACTTTGGATGTTTCGAAGTCGGAAACAACTTTACGCACCCTCTAGGACTACCTTCCTCTCCGGATTACATAGGAGCGTCTACCTGGTTTTATTCTCGAGGTCGGTATGGAACAAATCCCAAGGAGATTGATTTCAGGAAGGTCTCATCTCTGGATGACATGAGAGAGCTTCAAACGAACAAACCACTTTTCATTCTGATTCACGGATTCCTCAGATCTCGAAAACATATTTGGATTAGCGAGACAATCATCGCGCTTCTAGCGAAGGTATGATAACCACAATTTTAATATTATGTTAGTATTGCACACTAGAGTCCTTACAGAAACTGTACAGTAAGCGGTGGGGCGATATTCATAGGTGACACGGCTACCGAAAGCACACCAACATTTGCGTTACAGCCCACTCCCCTCCCTCCTCTTCCCCCTCTGCTTTGTGCAGCAGAGGTAGACAGCGGGGGGGGGGGGGGGGGGGAGTGAGACATCCGTGTAAAACAGTGGACAACTAGTGGCGAAGCGATTTGCTCATTCCTCTAGTGACAAAAAAAAACAAAAAAAACACCGTTTGTGGAATATTTCACCCTCGCTCTTCCCCTCGCTGCCTGAAAGTTCCTGACCCACTTTTGTACACAGAAGAATCTTTCTCTTGATTAGTCTTTACTTCACTAAGGTCATTATAAAAAGATTAAAAAAAGTTTTAAACCTGGAAAGAAAACTTAGAAACACGAAACCTTTTATTTTTTTTTCACAGAAAAACTAAGAGCTACTGCTGGTAAGAGGCAGCAAGTGATTATAACCAGTGTGCTGGTAACCGGTGCCCTGTTCCACATAGTGAAGTAAATCACTCTCTGGTAATAGTATGAACCGGATTGTTACTAAAACCGGCGTAAAGATGAGGGGTGTTGGTTGGCTGGTTGTGTTCCAGCAGTCCCCGTTCGCATACCGTAGTTTATAAAAGCCGACTGACTACCATCTGCGACTCATTCTACGTGTGAGATGAACATGAATAACGAAACTCCGTCGCTATGGCCAGGATTGAAGGAAATATATCAACTAAAGGAGACGGAATCAGATAATTTACAGTTTCAACGCCTACTCTGCATGCCGAAAATTAAGCTGCTTCGAGCATCAAAGACGTCTAGTTCTAACTTAAAAAAGCACATCAATGTGAGTACGTTTCTCGATTATAATTTCTCTTCAGCCCGCTTTTCACAATGTTCACAGATCACGGGTATTTTTCAGAACTTGCTGATGTTTCACTGACCTCGTTGCTTTATGCCAGTGCTAGCGCTCCCAGAACTTCTTAATAAGTTCATAAACGCATTCCGGAAACATGTCGACCATGGTCATAATCTAATATATTAAGCAGGTGGGCTAATATTGAATAGTTTTCTCTTTCACGAGACCGAAGGCATGTTTGTAAGCGAACACATGTCTGCCAAACATATGTACTTGAACACAAAAGTAACGTAAAAGTAACTTAAAGTAACGTTCGTTATTTTTGAAAAGTAACGGTAACGGTATCTCGTTACGTTTATAAAGGAGTAACGTAGCTCAATAACGCGTTAATTTTTACCAAACTAACGAGTAACGCTATTACGTTACTTTTTTTTTGGTAACGGGCACAACACTGTTTTAAAATGAAGCGAATTTCCAGAAAAGAAAAAGTTCATTCACTAAGTTACTACGTTCAATGCGCTCAAGTTCGGTGCAAATTAAAAAAAAAAATCGCAAAATTTTGTTGCAGGGCTTTTTTTAATTAACTACACCCGTGTTTTCTAAAACACATTTC
This sequence comes from Ixodes persulcatus, assembly GCA_013358835.2. Lineage (NCBI taxonomy): Eukaryota > Metazoa > Arthropoda > Arachnida > Ixodida > Ixodidae > Ixodes > Ixodes persulcatus. Next base: position 8,896 of record JABSTQ010009101.1, on the reverse strand, counting down.
GAAAAAAAAAATACTCTTATTATCGTCTTTAAGTAGGGGTCCGTGTATCTGACACAATTAAACCACTCTCTGGAGCTGGAAAGTTTTAAGACCATCCGACTGCTGCCAAACCGCCTACTTCAACTACTGCTGCTACAGCTATTACCAATATTCTTACTATTATCACTAAGGAGTAGTGATATTACTGCTAAATCAGACTGTAAGAGATATAATATATGCATACTTATTCTATTCGTATTCAATTGAGCGTTAACCTAACCGGCGTGCTCCTTGCCAGGATTACAGAAACGAGAATGTGCTTTTTGTTTTTAGTGAACCAAGGGATTCGTGGTTTTATTTCAGTGTTTTTCTGCACTCTCTTTTTTTATTCTCTAATGGTCATGTTCGAAGAATAAGCTTATATCAGAGTGGTTGCTTAGCATATTCTTGACAGTTGATAATACACGTGATGAGGTTCGACCCAGACGTTTTTGCATTAAATAAAACACATTTTTCGTCTTTTTATTTCTAGGGTGGAAAAACGTGCTTTGACGACTTTGGATGTTTCGAAGTCGGAAACAACTTTACACACCCTCTAGGACTACCTTCCTCTCCGGATTACGTAGGAGCGTCTACCTGGTTTTATTCTCGAGGTCGGTATGAAACAAATCCCAAGGAGATTGATTTCAGGAAGGTATCATCTCTGGATGGCATGAGAGAGCTTCAAACGAACAAACCACTTTTCATTCTGATTCACGGGTTCCTCCGATCTCGAAAACATACTTGGATTAGCGAGACAGTCATCGCGCTTCTAGCAAAGGTATGATAACCACAATTTTAATATTATGTTAGTATTGCACACTTGAGTCCTTACAGAAACTGTACAGTAAGCGGTGGGGCGATATCCATAGGTGACACGGCTACCGAAAGCACACTAACACTTCATTAACTCAAAATAAAAATAAAAAAAAGAAAACTAGGCAAAAAGGTCATATACTTTTACGGCACGCAGGTTCATCTGCTACTTGCGCACCACGTGCGTTTGTTTACCCACCAAACGCCCCCACCTTTTGTTGTATATCCCCCGACCTCAGCCATCCACGGCGTGGGCTTGGCTGTCTCGTCCCGCGCAATGACGAGACTGCCAAGCGCGCGCGTTCTCTAGTGTCCTTTTATTGCGTGCTCGTCTTTGCGTTTTGATCCGGCGAAAACGCATTTTAAAACACTTGTATTAATTCGCTTTTTTTTTTTCTACCTCGGCATCGGGTTCACGGAGGAATTTCCCCGGAAAAGAATGTCCCCGGAAACGAAGCCCCGGAAGAAACGGTTCCAAGAGTGAAGTTAAAAAAAAAAAACAGGATATTACCCGCGAAACACATTTCGAGGTTTAATGCTTTAACCTCGCAAATTTCTTTCTACACAGTACTTTCATTCTGCTCTAAAAGTGCTTGTACAGGCGGTAGCAATTTTTCGCGCGTCGCCGACACGGCAGTTTCGTTTTAGTTTATCAGTATGTTGCACCGATGCGCGTTCATTCGTTTTGTTTCAGCGCTTGGACGCGTCTTAACTTGTTCCGTCTACAACGAGCGGAGTTGTATATCCCCCCCCCCCCCCCCTGGCAGGTCATTGCCCGCGGGTCTTGGCTCGCACCCGGGGGCAGGGGCATCCAGACACTCAAATCTACGCGGGCACTCGAGGCCCGGAGTGCTGCTGTCAACGGCTGTCGCGTCATTTCGTAAACTGGGCCGCGTCTAGAGCTTAAACGACCTCGTCGAAAACCATCGGCGTCAGGTTCCAGTGGTTCGTGGCATTCGCTAGAGAGACATCGGGCGCAACGGGTATATACGCGCCGGCGTGAACCCAACATCATAGGATTCTCCGCGAAACGGCTTCCCAGAACGCCAAGTGTGTCTGGCCCTCCTTTCGTTTATTTCGAGGCTCCTGCCCGCGCTGTGTGGTGAGAGGAAGTTCGCTGCTGAAGCACGTTTCGACGATTGTCACCGAAACCGAGAATGCGTATTTCTTCTCCGGAACATAAACATATCGGTGTTAATGCTCAACCGCAGGGCTGATCTTAATGCCTTCCTCGGCAACAGCAAGGACCTGCAGGTCGATTGGTCGAGAGCGCGTCGGGGCCTGTACGCAATGTGGTTTGTACTAAACCCTCTTTGGACAGGACACGTCCCGTCGCACGGGCTTAACATTTGACCGAGCGTGTGAGCTTCGAGTTTCAACGGACTTGCGAGCCCCTCACTATTCTCCTACCACGGTTCTCCGCGTTATCTGCCGTACGCGTCAGCTTTCTTCGCCGTCTACTTAGCCACCGTCGTCACCGTGAACGGTGGGACACTTGACCACGTGTCTCGTGTCAGTCGTAAGCCCTTGAGGCCAGTTATTCCCTGGTTTGCCTTTATAAAGATTAGTAGCTGCGTTTGAGACATTTTATGTGTTGACCCCTTTTTCGTCCGTCGTCTCCGGCTTTTCAAAAATGTGTAGCAGTTATTCCCATTCGTTTGATTGTATCGTGTACTCCAGGAATGTTCAGGCAAAGTTTTATTGTGTTTTCAATTAAACACTAAGATTCTTGGTAGTTCCTTTCACGAGTCCTCGCCAACTATACAGCCAGCCTTCCAGCAACCAGCATCGGTGCACAGCTACCCGGTCCCCCGATCCCCGACGGTAGGCACCCCCGGGGTTTCCATCGACGTCTGGAACAACAACCCTAAAACTACTGTGCTGTTATTTTTTTTCATATAGTTTAATAAAAAAAAACAGTGGAATGCAAGAAGGGGAGCCAGATAGTGCTCGTCGAAATGCCACACCGTCTAAAAAGCATCTCTGAGATGTGTATGCCGCTAGGACGGTAACAGTCAAGTACTTCTCTCGTGCTGTCGGCCATACCATGCAATTCTAGCGTTTCTACATCTAGTGGTAATTTTCATACCATTGTACTGAAATGCATCTCCCAATTACTTTTTATTACCCCCCCCCCCCAAAAAAAAAAAAAAAAAACATTGACAGCACTATAAATTGCGAATACTGTAATGGTGTGATTTGCGACGTTATTATCTCCTATTTCAAATTGGGTTTCATCGGTTTCATCCCCCTTAGAGCAGTTTCTTTAACTTGCTACTTAAAATTATCCTTTCTGGGGCCTTTTTTTTTTCTACACCACTAGGCTTTGCTAGTTACCAGTGAAATCATTTCACATGATGCGTTCGGATGTAGGCCTAGAGTGGTACGTAGCTCAAAAAAAAATCACGTGGCGAGCACAGTTTTAGGTATATTTAAACAAGAACAAGAATTTTATACCCATTATATTCCAAAAATAAACAAAGCTTACTGTAAAAGGATATAGATGTTTCTCCGTTAGATAAGAGCACATGCGTTGAAAACAGTCACTAATTATAAGCCAATGATCAACCTTAAAATACAAATGAATATTTCAAGAACTATATTTATTAGTAGCTGTAGAACTGATGTTCATACTTCAGATTCATCTAAAAAACGACTCACTATTCATAAAAAGGCTATGATTAAGTAGAAACTTAGAAGGTACTGCTTTATATTTGGTACATCGTAATTTATGCGGGAGAATTTTATCTTTCATCTGGGCTCTCACAGCCTTATAGACTATCTCAGCATGTAAGGCTCTAAGGGTCCACCTCGTTTCTAGTCAAATAAAGTATTACAATTAAAGTTGACCGGTTTGTTAGGACTGCTTGGTATTTTGTATTGTCTTATTAACTCGTAACTAGTCAACTTCCTCTGGCCGGGGTGGGCGTCCTGGTCCGGATGGTGACGACCGATGATGGTGCTCGCGCGATGCCAACAGCCCCCGGGAAGTTGATAAAAAAAACTAAAAGTTGTTCGATCCCGCCGAACACATTGCGACGATGGTTGGCTTTACAGTGACCAGTGTGGCCACGTTTATTATGAAACAAAACAACTCAACAGTGAGTTAAAATCCCGAAATTAAACCCCATACGTTTGTCCCCAGTCTCCCAAAGTCGAATCGAAGCCAATCCTCCAGAATCCTCTCGGCAGCCCTTTTGTAGGATTGTAGGGGCCTCCTTTCCCCTCAGGAACCGACCAATCCCTTCAAATTTCACCACTCCCACGTGGTACACTGTTTTCCAATGGTCGGCGAGCTGTCAGCCTGGCGCTCCAACCGCCAAATCCAAATTCCTTCTACAGTCGTCGCCTGCATTTTCCTTAGACTGGCTGGCGCCAACAGCTAAATTATTACGTCGGGCAAAAAGCAACAATTTTACGCTAAGCGGCGAAACCCTCTATACACAGGAACACTCGGTTAAAAGCCACCCGCAGCTCAAAGCATGCGCTCTCCCGAAACCCGAGACGTTTCTTATCCCTCCAAAACGCCGGCACAAACATAGAAAGCTAAAAAAAAAAACATGCCGACGTAACTCTGGAAATATAAACTTTTCTAACAGAAGAAACAGCTTAATTAATAAGCAGGATTTCTCCATACTTAACATAAGTTTTTTTTTGGTTTAAATGGCGCTTTCTGGCACGTTCCGAGTATGTCTCTAATTATCAACCATTATCTTTGTTTACAGGCAGACTGCAACATTATCACCGTAGATTGGGGCAAATCCCATTCTGTGTTTCGTCCCTGGAAAGCAGCCCATGACACAGCACTGGTCGGAAAGCTTACTGGCCCTCTTAGTAAACTCTATAATGAATAGGCACCCGAAAGCGATCAATGAGTCTTCAATCCATGTAATTGGACAAAGCTTTGGAGCACATGTTGCAAGCTTTTTTGCAAAAAACTTTAAGAATGACACCGGACGGCTGGTTGGCAGGATCACTGGTGACTTCTCGTTCGCTTGAATTACGCGCTGTGAAGCTAGACATCATTACATGACAGTTTATGAAATGGTGTACTTTATGAAACTTAAATTCTGTGTGATTTTTTAAAACGCTTCTTTCAGATAGGAAAAAGATTTCTATACCCAAAAAAAATGCAAAGAAGCATTTACGGTACTGGATTTTCCCTAGGAAGAACGTTAATATGTTTGCTAGCCTTTACCTACAGGGCTGCCACAATTGTGGCATCATAAGAAACCAAATATAACAAGGTCTTGATATGGCATTTTAAATATAACCTAATGAGCCCAAGAGTATGACCACCTACCTTTTCGTATCAGCGTAGCTCCAAGCGAGGGCGATGCTACAAGCACGAGTCCGCTGTTTTGAACTGCGCGCCTTCACTTTACGATAACTATGGCGAGCCCGCTCGAAGAGTTGAGCTCGCGCTTGTATCTTGTCCTTCGCTCGGAGCGAAGCTGGAATTAAATATAATACCTTGTTAGTCCACCTTCGGAATCCAAAAGAGTTGTAAGGGTGGTCTGCTTCGTGGTGTTATATCAAACAAAGTTCTATTAACCGTGAGCTCAGTATCACTTGCACAATGACCTGCATTGTACCTAGGTGTCAGCAGCAGTTTCACCGTCGTTCAAGCACTTTTGATAGGTACTAGCGACGGCAGCTTGCGAATACCAGACGATCTTTGCAGTTTCCGAGGCACTTGTTCAGAGCCCTCGGGCCATCAGTATTTGCCCTCTTTCAAAGTTCCCTAAATCACCAGCATAAGCTAACACGAGAGTCTACAAAATAATACATCTGTATCCAAGGCAGCCGTTAACTACCATCCACATCAGTAGGCGCAGGGGACGTGATAAAGCTTTGGCTTATCAGTGTATGATAAAAAATGAAAGACATTTACAAATCCCTGTAATGCGAAATTAGAGCGCAGCTTTTGAGGACGAGGAGAAGGGGAGGGTATTCCCCTTCTCCTCCTCCATACCCTCTCCTCCTCCACCTCCTCCATCCCCTCCTCCTCCTCTTCCATCCCCTCCTCCTCCTCCTCCTTCTCTTCCCCTCTTCCTCCTCTCCCATCCTCCTCCTCCCCTCCTCCTTTCCTCCTCCTCCATCGTATAATCCCCTCTTCCTTCAGCTTACGCTCCCATCCTCCTCCTCCGTACCCACTCCTTTCCCTCTTCCATATCCTCCCCTTCTCCCACAGTTTCACCGCTAAATTTAGCTGAAAAATTGACGTCACGTGACCTCAACACCAATTCAGTTTCCCCGTTAAATTTGCGGGGAATTGAATAGGTGTTGAGATCACGTGACGTCAATTTTGCCGCTAAATTCAACGCGATGATGAAGACGCTGACGCAGACGCCGACCCCGATGCCGACGCCGCGAAACCTGGAAACGGCGCCTCAAAGCTGCGCTCTAAATATAGGTTTATTTTCCACGCTTTTGGTATATCGCGTTACTGATTGATTTTTGTTTATCTTATAATTTTTTCTTCTTCTTCCGTATAAGGCTGTGAAGTCACTGAGATCACTTTTACACAAGAGCTCCGTTAGATGCTTCGCTCATAAACAAAAGACTAACTTCCCAAAGCCAGAGATTATGATATATCGTTAAGGGGTATCCACACGAAGGAGAAATCCGCCACTTTCCTCCGCGGATCGCGCATCACGTGACATAAACGTCATCCCTTTTTGACTCCTCGCGGCGCCGTCCTCCTCCATAGCGGAGGTGGTGTATCCACACGAAGGAGAAATCCGCCCCTTTCCTCCGCGGATCGCGCATCACGTGAGATATACCTCATCCTTTTTTGACGCCTCGCGGCGCCGTCCTTCTCCGTGGCGGAGGCACGGAGGCTTTGTTCTGTCAGCACGAGAGCTCCGCAGGTCGGCCGCGGAGTAGTTTGCATTTAGATGCTTTTAGCGATACTCTTTTGCTTCGTCTGGCCACGAGGGAAACCGTGTTCTTCACGCGCTTTTCGAAATCGCCTCCTCCATCACTGTTGTTGCAGTGCGGTGGTAGAATGGCAAAGTTGAATGACGACGCCTCGTGTTTTTTTTTAATTTCTCTCGTTGAGGAGTTCCCCTGCGCTGTGGGATATAAGCAGCGAACTGTATTCAAAAACCAACACCAAGGCGTCGATATGGGAGAAGATTGCTGAAGAGATGTTCGCACGGTTCCCGCAATTTGCACCATACACAGTGGGTGAGTGACGTCTTTGTTCAGTGCATAAATGCGCTCTGCGGCTGCTGACGATTGAAACACTATTACAATCTCACAGGACGCTTGAATGTAGTCAAATAACATGACGAGAGCGTGCGCGCCAATCTATTGGCTGTGGCTAAAGGCCCCTACGCACATTTGCGTTTGACTGCGTTGCGTCCAGACACGAAAGCGAGTAACCGGCACATCTGTGCTTCGCATGAGGCGTGGAATACCGATCTCACCAAGCGGTCAGCGCGTGCGTGACGCCGCCATAAGTTTAGGTCACAGGAGGCAGGCTACAGTGCACGAGGCGGTTCGTGCCGTCTTGTGCTCTACACGCGCAGAGCACCAGGGAACTTGTCGCACATGCAGAAAGACTAAAGTTCTCTCGATGCATTGCGACAGTGAAGGCGTAGTCAAACTGGCTGGTGAGATCGTTCTGTTCAAGGAATAGCTTGGCATGTAACATAAGCATCAAGAATGTCCTGGTTTCTCGCAGCCGCAACGCAGTCAAACGCATTCAAACGCAACTGTGCGCAGGGGCGTCTAGGTATGCCTGCGGTTCTGCAGCGCGAGTTTTCAATCCAGGTGCTCTCACCGGTAGCGAACGAGCTCGAGCAGGCATATTTCGCTAAAGTTACGTATTAATTATAAGGGTATACATTTAATGAAATTATAAGTGTCACAGCTTTCACAGAAATAGTGTGGCTTGTGCTCTCCTAGCTCTGACGTTTTTTTTGTTTTTTGTTTTTTGTGAACAGATTTTTTGAAAGGATATCTTCAAAATAACAGAAGAACGTACCGGGACGAAAGAAAGATTTTAAAAACAAAAAGTGGCCAGGCAGCTGAAGAAGCCTACAGCGGAAAATGGAAGTTCTTTTCGGCCTTGCGCTTCCTGGATGGAGCGACAACTCGAGCAGGGATGGGGATGTCCAGCTTCGACTTTGCAGGAGTACCTCTGTGCAGGGTAAGTGCGCTATATGTGTTTGTGCATCCGAAATTTTCCAATCATGCATGACTGCGGTGGCACGTAAATAAGAGCAAGGAACATTTAACGTACTAAAACCAGAGATGAATGCTCAAATGGATAAACACGAAACATCTCAACCTCAGTGATTACAGTCAAGCAATTATTTTTAGATGTTTTATGTTTTTTTTTTTTTTACTGTCTCTAGTTTGGTGAGTCAAAGAGTAACCAACTTCCAGCCTTATTACAATGTTATCAAGTGGGAAGGAATGCTTTTTCTTTGCTGCCTTATACCTTTGTTATTATACCTGTATGCCTTACTGTACAGGGGGGTACCAGAAAGAAGAAAACCATGAAGGAGGTGACAAAACAATTGGAAATTGGCACATTTATCAAAATATATTTTATGTGACAGGCTTCACAGGACCCCCGCGGCCATTGTTAAAGACACAGCTCTATTTATGACACAATATTGTGCGGGTTTCTAGCAACTGTGTTGGCATGCGGCTGCAGGATTCTGACGAGAGGAGCCCGGAAGATGTGCTCAGCCCAGCACAGAGCCCTGAACCGAGCCCTTGAGCCGCCTCTGGGCAGGCCCCTCCCTGGCAGAAAAAGAATCGGCGTCTGCACCTCCCAAAAAAAGGAGGGTGGACGGGGCAGAACTGTCCCTCATGGAACAGAGGACGGCAGCACTTACAAGGCTAACAGAGTGCATGGAAGCACCACCACCAGCACCAGATGACAGTGCTGCGTTTGGCATGGTGGTGGCCGAATATTTACGGTCGATGTCTCTGGCAGCGAGGGCTAGATGCCAGATATCGGTTTTGTCTGCAATCGCTGCACACTTGGATTAAACATGTCTCACAGTACCCGTCTGCATTTTTTCATCGCATTGCAAGCAAT